>CM057454.1:1190645554-1191245554 GCA_016271365.2 Neoceratodus forsteri
AGGGCCTCAGGGAGTAGGCACAGTCACCTGTGTGGGATGAGGATACGGTTATCACTCTGCATTGGTTGTTACCCCCCTCACCCCTGCCATCTACTGCCACCCTCCCCACTCCCGCATTGTGTGTCATGGGCCTGTACCCATTGCATCCCTCACCATGCCATGCTTACCTAGCAGGTGCCCCATGGGCATCTCCCCATGCTTGAATCTCTGGCATAGGCTGGAGCTGTGCCAGATGAAATCGTTGTGTGCACTCCCAGGGTGTGTTGCACAGACATTGGTGATGTGTCCCATGGCACTGCACACCACCTGGCAGTTGATCGAGGGGTAACCCTTCCTATTCATGTAGATGGCCCCCTCCGGGCCAGGTGGTGTGCGACTGGCCATGTGGGTGCAGCCTATGGCCCCTATCACGCCTGGCATGCGTGCCACCCTGTGGAAGTCCTGCATGTTTGCTGAATGCTCTGCCTGTGTGCTTGGGAAATGTATTAACTCCGAAGCATGTGGCAGCAGAACATTGAGGAACTGTGTGAGGAGGCGGGACATGGCCAACTGCTGACTCCAGTGGTTGCCCCTGTTGGTTTCTGGAAGGTGCTCATGGTGAGCAGGCATATCGCTGCTGTCACCCTGGTCTTCACGGACATGGAGTGACTTCTGGTGGGTGCCTGCAGTTCATCATGGCACAGCTCACACAGCTGCCTCAGAATTGCTCTGTTCAGCTGGTACTGGCCCACAATCTTGACATCCCCATAGTCCTCGAAGGTGAAGCGGGCACGGAACCTTCTGTGTTGGACATACTGCCACTGGGCTCTTCCTCGGCCACGTTGCTGTTCCTCCCTCCTCATCACACCCCTCATTACCGCATCCATATGGAATGGCCCTGCATGCATCACTGCCTGTCTGTGTTGCACATCTGCTGTGTGTGTGCTTGGCCCTTCTTTTATATGCTCAAGTCTGTCTGGTGCATTCTATGCATTGCTCCTGACTTGTGCCATGTTTTTTGGCTGGGTATGCCATTGTGCTGCTTATTCATGGGAACGCCCCCTTGTACTCGTACCACATACATCACTATTGCACCTCTGCGCAGTGCATTTTTGAGCTGCACATTCGCATTAGTTGAATATGGCTGCGGTGTGCAAGTGTGTGGCTGCGCCTACGCATCTCTGTTGCACCTTGCACAACTCTTCGGAATATCTGGGCCCAGGTTAACAATGGAAAAGTTCCCCTTCAGAATCAACACTGTTACATGGATGCACTCCCTCCACCCCCACCACATCACACAAGTACCAACCAATGTGTTCCTTTATGGACCCTAAGGGGCCCAGTTTAACTTTCATGGTCAACCATTCACAAGTAGTGCTGGATGCATAGGGGCCATCGCATATTTCTGCAGAGAGTTTGGAGTTCATAGATCAGAATTCTGCCCCCCTTTTTTTTTTTTTTTTTTTTACACCTACCGTGATGGAATATATTGTAATTAGGAAGTGCAACTTCAGAGTCCTTGACCCTAGAGGTGAGTCAGCGCTCTGATAATGCCAGGATGTGTGGCTTGTGGGATGAAGCAAAAGTTTCTAGTTCAGGAAGTTTGGGGGGCAATGCTTATAACATTAAGGTGCATAAGTCATAGATCTTTACAAGCTCAGTTTCAGTGAGGCAGGTGGACATTTTCAGGGGGGCCAGGCATAGTCTCTATATTACCAGATTGTAACATAATGACAAAGGAATAATGCCTGACAGGGTGGGTATTATGCTAGATAACATCCCATCTCAGGTGGTTGGGCCCGAGGCCAGCGGCCGAGGGCGTCCAACACCAGAGAAGAGATGTTATCCCAGCATAACACCAACATTGGAGGGCATTATTCCTATTATACAATGGCTCGTTATATTTAAAATAAAAAAATAATTTTAAAGAATGTTTTTATTAGAGTGGAAAAATATTTTTGTTTCTTAAGAGGAGATGTAAAAAAAGGGCTGATCAATAATGGCGATCATGATGCCAGTAGACCTGTGAACAGCAAGGATGTTATGCCAGGATAACATCCTTGCTGTGATTGCCAACTGACCAATCAGAAGCCAGGATTCATTCTTACCATTATATAATATTGGATAATGGGAGTCTGAGGAGAATTACCTGAGTAAGCTTAGTGTAACTGGTGTCCTGGAACAATAGCCCAAGGCACAGATATATTTCTTGCAGAGGAGCCCAGCGATAGGATAGTTTTGTTGTGGGATTGAGATATAGTAGGTGGCACTACTCTCAAGACTATTCTCTGGATGAGCAATTATTCCACAAAACAAGGTACCCAGTAACAGGAGTAGACTGCATGTCAGGAGGCCAGAGCAGATTCCTTTGTAGGCCATGGTACTGCACCAGTATACATCAATGTGGAAGAGTAACAATACCCAGCAATTACTGATCAGCTGCTATAATAATGAGAAGACTTTGAAGTTAACAGATACACACTGATACTGCACATTAAAATGGCAAAGGTCGGTAGATTCTATCTGATAACGCACAGCATAAACTAGACCCCATTAAACAGGGCAGCAAAGCACAGTAATTATAAAGCTGAACAGAGAACTATAGATTCTATCTGATGATATGACAAACGAAACAGTGTCCACGTACCAGTTCTTGCTACCTTGGTTGAGGTTTTACAAGTCAGCAGGGTAGGGCAGCATGTCTGAGCTGGCTGCCTTCACTGGCTGACACAAGAGTTAAATAATGAAAATGAAAGAAAAAGTCAAATCTAAAGGAAACGGTGAGCTGCTGAGGTACAGAGTCACAGAATGTGTTACCTTCCTAAAGGTGATGAACTGTGGCCTGGGCATATGCAGTGTGTCAAAACCATTTGTCTGTGTGTTTCCTTTGTTCTTCAAAGCGGTTGTTGAATATCCCTCAGAGACAAGTACAGTTCCTTTAGGAGCGGGTCAGATGAAAATCTGGGTGCAGTGCACGACCCTCTTGTCTGAAGGTTTCCTTTGTTCTTCAGAGTGTATGTTGAATAGCCCTCCAAGACCAGTAGAGTTCCTTTAGGAGCAGGTCAGATGAAAATGTGGATTCAGTGCAGGACCCAACATCACAGTTTGTCAGACTTAGTTTTGCTTGGGATGACTTCCAAAAGGTTGATTTAAAATGAAAATGCAGATTCCTAGTGGTGATGTTTTGCAGAAATTCAGTCCAGGAGACTTTCACAGATGTGTACAGGAATGGCGTAGTTACTCCAAGCAGAGAAATACAAAAAGCCACAAAAACTAACCTACTAACACAGACAAACAGCCACCAACACAGATCCATGCACATCATAATGTAAAAGTATAACCTAAGAGTTTACAAAAGATAAAATACAGTTCTCCCTCGTTATAACGAACACCTCGGGAACCGTTAGCATAGTTCATTATAGTGAGTGTTTGTTATAATGAAAAATGAGAGAAAACAAAATTTGCAATGATTTTAATTACGCTATTTTGTTAAATACCTAACAAAATTTATTATAAGGAACACATAGAGCTGTAGTATCCAGTCTGTCTTTATTTAAAATAGCAGTCCAATTTTTTTGAGTTAGACTGTTAAGAACATCCTTGTTGCACAGCAATATGAGCTGTTTTAACTGCAGCAGCTGTAAGGAAGACACAAAGGGCTGCTGCCCCAAATACCACAACCCTGTCTCCAGTCCTGCTATTCCCTCGGCTGAGCTTACTTTTATTTCTTCATTGCCTGTTGCCCCTTTGCCTGAATCTTTGCTCTCTGATAGAGTGCGCTGCCCTGATTTTACTTCAGCCACAATGTCTTTCTGTTAGCGCACCGAAACAGCCACAATGTCATCCTGAGCAAACCACTGCTGAAGTTGATTGTGGGCATCAGGACCAGTCCCTTCAATAAGCCCTAATTGTACAGCAATGGTGATATCCTCTCTGTCTATCTCATCATGCTGAGTGGACACAACAGGGGTAGTAGTGGTACTGTCCTCGAATATTGGCCCAAGGCAATCATGCCAGCAATTGGTCACTTTCTCTACTGTAATTGAGTCCCACGCAGTACCGGCAATGTACGTCCTATCCTTAATGTTGTATGCTTTTAGAAATTTTATGAGCTCTGTCCCATTGTCTTGAGAAATAATCCCACTTAACAGCTGCTTACGGTACAGTTTTTTTCAGATTAGCTATTACACCCTTGTCCATCGGCTAGATGATTGATGTAGAATCTTCGTACTGAAGGGATAAATTTGCTATTGAACCACTATCTAAAACTATCCTGGGTCATCCATGAGTTGGCACTGTAGTCGTACAATAAAGGGAGGGAATCTCCATTTATGTGATGGAAACATCTTGGGTTCGCAAAGCCACCGATACAAAGTGGTTTCAGCTTATGTTCGCCAGTTGCATTTGTACAAACAAGCTCTGTCACCCGGTCCTTAGAGATTTTGTATCCTTTGAAGGCATCTGTCTCAGTTCGAGCAGCGAGGGTTCTGTCAAGTAAACACTTATAGAAACACCTGTTTCGTCAGCGTTGTACAGCTGGCAAGGTTCATAATCACCATCCTCTAAAATGTCTATCAATTTTGGCATAAATTTAGCAGCAGCAGCAGTATCATCAGCCGATCGCTGCTCACCTGCAAGTTTAAGTTGTCTGATGTCATTTCGACATTGGAATCACCAGAGCCAGCCAGGAGAGGATTTAAAGTTGCATTCATCACCCATAAGCTGTTTTGCCAAACAATCTGCCTTTTCTAACAATGGCACCAGAGATTGGGACACCAGTTGCTCGCTGACTCTCAAACCATATTTTTTCAGCTTGATTAACCTCATCATTGCCAGCTAGCCTTAATTTGTTTCGCTGCCTACCCTCCTTCTCTAAGCAATTGTCCGTAAAAGCCCTCAGACTCCTCTTGTTTACGGAAGGTGGAAATAGTCGAATTGGCTAGTGAAAATTTGAAGGCAAGTTTGTCAAGTCCCTCTCCATTTTTTAACCTTGATGGCAAGTTTGGTACTGACATCCAGTGCCTTCCATTTTTTTTTTTATCTCAGCCATGAAAGTTAGGACCAGGGTTGCTGTCGAGAGCTGCAGTGTGAATAAGATTGTATGCCCTAAAAAGCCTTAACTTATTTGCAATGATTAGTAAAGTCTGAAGCTAGTTACAGCTACTAGAGGTACAATTACAATTGAATGATTGATAGATAAGAAACATCTGCGATCGTTTGCTCATTGCTCCTTTATGAATTGACAGTTTGTCAGTTTCAAACTAGCAGAGGAAATGCATGAATTGACTGCAAAAGCTGAAGCTAATTACAGCTACTAGAGCTAAACTACACTAGAGAGCTTGCTAGCTAAATGCCATCAGTGATAGTTAGCTCGTTGTTTGTTTATGAACAGATAGTTTGCCAATTTGAAAACGACTAGAAGAAATGCATGTATTCTAGCGGGAACCATAACTTTGATTTGTTTTAAGCGGGATTCGTTCTGTCGAGATTCGCTACAAAGAGGGACAACTGTATTTTGTCTGTGTGCCTTTTCATTGAGGCCCTTTTGCTGAATGCTGGATCATAAGCACGCTGTGAGGTTTGCAGACTAAGTTTTTGATGAAAGGCTGAGCTCATTCCCACATATCAGTCAAAAGAGGCAACTTCTAAGAATGGCAATTTAAAACAATTATCCCATCTCCTTGTTAGTGGGGGTGGGGTAGACACATTTATGTTCTACTCTAAATTACAACGATCATTTTATCAGAGGTAATGCTTCCACCCCTGGTAGGAATTAACATGTTTAAGGCCTCTATTAAAACATTGTAAAGCAGACAATGACAAACAGCAGTAAAATTAGTAGCATTCTAACTGACTTCAGCAGTCTGGAGGCATGCTGACTTAATATTCAGCAACCCTGGTGAAATGATCACACAAAAACAGCATTAAAGGGGCACTGTCAGCTTTTGCCCCTCGGTTTACTGTCAAATCACAAATTATGATCTGTGGATACATAGATACATAGACAGTGTCGGCAGATAAGGGCCTATGGCCCACCCAGTCTGCCCATTTGAGCTTGTAAGTTCAGTTTGTTTTCCTAGAAGTCCGTTTCCCCTTACCCCTGACCTTTAGAATTCCTTTATGTCTATCCCATGCATTCTTAAATCCCGTGATTGTTTCAGCCCCCACCACTTCCTCTGGCAGGGTGTTCCACTTGTCCACCACCCGTTCTGTGAAGAAATTCTTTCTCATGTTTCCTCTGAATCGTCCTCCCTCCAACTTCATCCCATGCCCTCTAGTCCTGGAACATCTTTTTCGCTTAAAAAAAGTGTTTTCCTTCACCCTGTTTCTCCCTGTAAGATACTTGCATGTCTCTATCATATCCCCACTCTCCCTCCTCTCCTCCAGGGAGTACATGTTCAGTTCCTTCAACCTGTCTTCATAGGACTTGTGATGCAATCCATGCACCATCTTTGTTGCCCTCCTCTGAACCTTCTCTACCCTGTCTATGTCCTTACGTAGGTATGGTCTCAGAACTGTACACTGTACTCAGGTGGGGACTTTCACTAGTGTCTTGTATGCGGAATTAGACCTCCCTTTTCCTGCTGGTGATGCCCCTGCCTATACATCCCAGCATCCTATTTGCTTTACCTGCTGCCTTGTCACACTGTTTCCCTACCTTGAGGTCATCAGAGATGACAACCCCAAGATCCCTTTCCTGCTTGGTGCATGCTATATCCTCACCCCAACTGATATATTGTGCCAGGGTTTTGTGCCTCCATATGCATTATCTTGCACTTTTGCATTGAATTTCAACTGCCAAACCCTTGACCATTCTTCAAGTTTCTGCAGGTCCCTTCTCATTCTGTCTACACCCTCTGGTGTGTCTACTCTGTTACAGAGCTTTGTGTCATCAGCGAACAGTGAAATTCTGCCTTCTAGATCCTGTGCAATGTCACTGATGAAGATGTTGAATAGGACCGGTCCCAGTACTGATCCCTGTGGTACCCCACTGGTCACTCTTCCCTCTGTGGAGTGACAGCCATTTACCACCACCCTCTGGATCCTTCCACCCAGCCAGTTACCTACCCACCACACTACTGTCCTGCCCACACCCATATTCCCCAGTTTGTGTAATAGTCTTCTATGTGGCACAGTGTCAAAGGCCTTGCTGAAGTCCAGATAGGCCATGTCCACTGCCCTCCCCGATCCACCTCCCTAGTCACCCAGTCAAAAAATTCAATGAGGTTGGTCTGACATGACCTCCCCCTGGTGAAACCATGCTGCCTTGGGTCCTGTAGTCCATTGACAACCAGATGTTCCACCAATCTCTCCTTCAGAAGTGCTTCCATGATCTTTCCCACTACCGAGGTGAGGCTGACTGGTCTGTAGTTCCCTGCTTCCTCTTTGTTCCCACTTTTGTATAAGGGGACTACATCTGCTGTCCTCCAGTCTTTGGGACACAAACAAGCATTAGGTATGCTCTGTAATGGCCCTGTATCAAAGTAAAAGTGATCAGTTTACCTGATTTCTAATATTTTACATTTGTTTCTTCACATTCCATTCCCCAGAAGCAGATGCCATGCCGGGAACGCACGTCTACTGTGCACGCAATGCTGAGGTGCACATTGTCCACAGATTATCATTTGCGAATTGACAGTAAACCGAGGGGCAAAGCTGACAGTTTCCCTTTAAATAATACAATTTTATCAACTTTGTTACAAAACCTGGAACATATATAGTATTTATAGCAATGTTTACTGACTGGTGCTATCTGTTTTACTTGTGAAAGCCATTGCACATGATCTTTACAACTTTGGAGAAATGGGGCTGGATATTCAAAAGGGTTGCGCCATGCACAATAGGGTTGCGCCTACGCAAGTCCGAAATTGCGCCATTCTGCCATATTCAGCAGGAGGCAGTTGCACCCCCCAAGTCAAGCTGAGCAACAGCACAATGCTAATGAAGGCATGCTGAACCGGAGGGGGAGGAACCATGCATAAACTGCACAGCCTGCTATTCAGCGGGCTGTGCAGAGTTGTGCAGGCGCAACCCCCAACCTGCTCCTGCACAACTCTGAGCAAAAAAAAAAAAAAGGAGTAAGTCGAGGGCCACCCACAGGTGAGCTGCCGCATTGCAGGGCGCAACACAACAGCTGCCACCTATGGGTGGCCCTCGATGTACTCCCTGTGCCCCCATGCAGCCCAATCGCGGGCATATAGTAACCCCCCTCCCCCCGACTGGCCTGATCGTGGGATAATAGAAGAAACTCCCCTCCCGACTGGCCCGATCACGGGCATCAGTGACAAACATCCCCTTCCCGACTGGCCTGATCGCAGGCATAAGTTTAAAACCTCCCACCCCCCAAGCAGCCTGATTGCGGGCATCAGTGACAAACATCCCTCCCCTGACTGTCTAATCAGCGGGCATAAGTTTAGAAACCTCCCACCCCCCAACCAGCCTGATCGCGGCATCAGTGACAAACACCCCCTCTCCCCCCACTAGCCCGATCGTGGGCAGAACAGATTTCAACCCCCTCCAAGAACATATCCCTGGTGGTCCAGTGGACCGTGAAGCTCGATTGGGGCATTAGAGTTCACCCCAAGGTCCACCTACCCTGATGATCTAGTGGCCCCCCACCCACCCCGGACCCCACCACCCCAATCCCCACGCCCGCCATCGCCGACTGACTGCTTGGCAGGTAGCTGCAGCCCATTGGTTCAGAGCAAGAGCCAATGGGCATGCAGCCCATACCGTACAAGGCAGTCCAGATATGTGAATGAATGAATTCATTCACATATCTGGACTGCCTTGAAAAATAAAGTAAAAATACAGTGGCAGCAAGGTTAGACAATGGCCAGAAGCACATAATGTGAAAAGGAGACATACGTAACAACTGAGATAAACCTGAAATACAGGAGCTACATTAAACATATGTAGCATCATAAATATGACCTGAATCCAGTTTAGTACATGGTCATCAATGAAGCTGTGCAGATTCATATAGTCAGATACTCATCAGTTTCAGGGATTAGAGGTTTCAAGGGAAGGAGAGTTTTAGACAAAGACAGAGATGAGAGAGGAGATAATTGGAGAGCAGGGGAAATGAATGGAGACGTGAGCATTAGGGTGCACTTCTATTAATTACTGGGAACAGTGACAGCGGCAGCTAGGAGCCAGGTTTTTATAGCCTGTTTGAAGGCCAGGTGTGTGGGGGATGAGTGGATGGACAGTGGGAGCTTGTTCCATAGGGAGGGTGCAGAGATGGAGAAAGCTCTACTTCCCATTGCCACGGAGACTCAAGGTGCCTCCAGCAGGCGGACTGAGGATGCCCTAAGTGTCCTAGAAGCCACTCTGACTGTCAAGAGGAGAGAGAGTAAGGGGACAGGTGTCGGTATCTAAGTGCATTGTCCACTAGGCAGCCCACAGCATAGTCAAAGCTACCTTGCACAGTGAGCCAGCCTAAGGACTGGTAAAGTGTGCAGTGGTGGGTCCAGTGGGGAGCCTGAAGGACTAAATGACTAGAGTTAGATAGAGTTATACATAGTGTTTAGTCTTCATTTCAAGGTGGCGGATACAAGGGAGTAGATGGAGGAGCAGTAGTCAAGTAGAGGCAGTAGGTTACCCTGGGCAATAGCAAGGCGTGCTTCAGCTGATAGAAAATATTTGAGTCTATAAGCAGCGCCAAGTTTTTGCTGAATTCTCCGCACAGTGTTGTTGACATGCTTAGTGAAAGAGACGGAGGGGTCAAGAGTGACATTTAAGTATTTAAAAGATGGGACTTTTTAAAGAGTGCGGGCCTGCTGGGGTGTGTACTAGGAGGAAGGAGTTGGATTTGGTGGCTTTGGCGAGGAAAGGTTTGGAACCAAAAAGCATGGACTTTGTTTTCTTTTCATTGACTAGAGGCTATTGACTGTTGGAGAGGAACCATTTATGAGCAGAGCCATAGTTGTGTGTGAGGATGGAGGAGATGGGCTCGATAGATTTATTGCCATGGTAGAGAACCAGATCATCTGCATAAAGGAACACTTGGCAGCTGAGACTATCCCTTGGAAGTGCATTAATGAATATGGAGAAGAGCAGGGGTCCAAGTATGGAACCTTGGGGGACTCCAGTGTGTATGGGGAGGGCAGCAGAGGAGGCATTGTTGATGATGACAGACTGAAACCGATTGGATAGATAGCTGCGGAACCAAGCAGCAGTTCCGGCGGAGCAGCCAAAGAGAGACAGGGTTGAGTGAAGGAGGTGGTGGTCAACAAGGTCAAAAGCTTTTGATAGGTCTATGAAGACTGCTCCTGTGGCATTGCCTTGGTCCATGTTTCTCACCACATGATCAGAGAAAAGGGCCAAAGCAGAGGAGGTATGTGGTGCTTGTGGAAACCATGCTGGAGAGGACATAGGAGGTTATATTTTTCAAGATGCTCAGAGAACTGGAGATGTACAACTTTTTCAAGCAGTTTGCTCAGGTCAGGGAGTAGGGAGATGGGCCCATAATTATCAGGGGTTACAGGGTCACGGCTTTTGAAGATAGGTATGACATTTGCATGTTTCCAAGAGTTGAGAACCATAGATGATGTAAGGGCAAGGTTGAAGAGAAAGGTGAGGGGTCTGATAATTGTGGGGCAGATCATTTTAAGAAATGCGGGGTAAAGTCCAGGGCTGCCTTTAGCAGGTAGAGTCTTCAGAAGCTTAATTGTGTCTTTATGCCCAATGACTCTGAAGTGGAAAGGTGGGGGCAGGGTAGTAGCTGAGTGGGGGTGGTGGAAGCATGGTTCCTTTATGGAGGCACCTGCAATGGAGACCAAGGAGGATGCTGGGAACTTCCACAATGGAGACCCACAGGAGGGTGGCCTAGGACCCCACAGGGGAAAGAAACAACTCCTTGTGGGGGAGTCAATTGTTAGGGGGGTAGAACTGGGGGAGGGATGGGAAAGAGAAGTAAGGTGTCTGCCCGGCGCCAAGGCTTGGAGGGACAGGAAATGAATCCTCAGGATCGTGGGAGCAGCGGCAAGGGGGAGGGAGCTGGATGTCATTATCCACCTAGGGACGAATGACCTGGCTGAGAATGGGATCAGAGCAGTGCAACAGGAGTTTGTAGAGTTGGGGATGGGCCTTAGACAAGTAGCACACATGGTAACTTTCTCGGAAGTGCTACCTGTCTATGGCATAGATGAGACTAGGGCAGTCCGCACCATGGGATTCAATGACTGGTTGAAAAGCTGGTGCAGAGCTCAGGGATTTGGCTTCATTGGGGACTGGGGCTCCACCTGGAGGGATACAGGCCTATACAGGCATGATGGTCTGCATCTATCCTGGAGGGGAACCAGGATCCTAGGTGATAGGTTTAAATGTTTTCAGTGGCAAGCATTTAAACTAGCCGGGGGGGGGCGCTGAATAGGAGAAGGGAAATCCTAGCCCCCCCAAAAAAAATCAGGGTAATTAGTGAGGTAAACACCAAAACAGAGCAGTCGATAGGGAGAAGGGCAGGGGTAAATGGAGAAAAAGACAAAGGCATTAGGGACAGGGAAGGGGCAAGAAGAAATAAAGCCATAAAAAATGGAGGGTAATGAGTACCAATGCCCGTAGGTAAAAAGCTCCCTGAAATTGTGCCCTTGATGGAAGAGGGATGCCTGGATATTGTGGCAGTCACAGAAACATGATACACAGAGAACCATGACTGGGATGTCAACATATCAGGGTACACAATCTACAGGAGGGACAGGGAGGGAAGAAGAGGAGAAGGAGTAACATAGAAACATAGAATTTGACGGCAGATAAGGACCGCTTGGCCCACCCAGTCTGCCCATTTCCCTACTGATGGATAAGCTGCAGATCCTAGTTAACCAGCAGCCTACTTCTTCCCTACCCCTAGAGATTGCCTTATGACTGTCCCATGCATGCTTGAATTCCACCACTGTTTGACTCCACAACCTCCTCTGGAAGGCAGTTCCATACATCCACAACCCTCTTTGTGAAAAAATACTTCCTTAAATTACCTCTGAGCCGCCCCTTCTATCTTCAAATTGTGCCCCCTTGTTCTTGCACACCTCTTTTTTTGAAAGATGCTACCCTCTTGGACTTTGTTGATTCCCTTGAGGTACTTGAATGTTTCTATCATGTCCCCCCTCTCCCTCCTTTCCTCGAGGCTATACATATTAAGCTTCTTAAGTCTCTCTTCATATGTCTTCTGGTGCAGACCCTGCACCATTTTAGTTGCCCTCCTCTGGACAGCTTCCATCCTGTCTATGTGGAGATTGGGTCTCCAGAACTGCACGCAGTACTCCAGATGGGGTCTCACCAGCTGTCTGTACAGAGGGATAATAACTTCTTGTTTTCTACTGGTGATGCCTCTCCTATGCATCCCAGTATCCCCAACCCTCCTTGCTGCCCTCTCACATTGCTTGCCCACCTTTAGTCATCTGATATGACTACCCCAGGTCCCTTTCCATTTTGTTGTTGTTAGTATCTCACCCCCATTGTGTACTCTTCCCTGGGTTTTGTTTCCCAGGTGCATTACCTTGCACTTCTTAGCATTGAATCTAAGCTGCCATACATTTGACCATTCCTCTAACCTTGCCAAGTCCTTCTCATCCTTTCCACCCCACCTTGTGCATCAACTCTATTGCAGATCTTTGTGTCATCTGCAAAAGACATACTTTCCTTCCAGTCCCTCTGCAATATTGCTTATAAAGACATTGAAAAGGACCGGTCCTAATACTGAGCCCTGCAGTACCCCACTACTAACCCCCTTTTTTCAGAGTGGACTCCATTTACTATTACTCTCTGTGTCCTATTCTCCAGCCAATTCTTTACCCAGGCTGTCATCTTGGGACCCACTCCCAGGCTGGCTAACTTGTATATTAATCTTTTGTGGGACTGTGTCAAATGCCTTGCTAAAGTCTAGGTAGACCATGTCCACAGCCCCTCCCTGATCACTACTTTGGTCACCCAGTCAAAGAAATCTATCAGATTTGTCTGGCATGACCTTCCGCTGTGAATCCATGCTGCCTTGGGTCCTGTGCCCCTCTGGCCTCAGATACTCAACAATTCTTTCCTTCAGAAGTGATTCCATCATTTCCCTACCACTGAGGTTAAACTAACAGGTCTGTAGTTTCCTGCTTCTGCCTTGCTCCCACTTTTGTGAAGAGGAATCACATCTGCCCTCCTCCAGTCCTCAGGTACCACCCATCCTCCCATGATTTGTTAAAGAGTAGTCAGTGGTGTCACTAGTTCTACCCTTAGTTCTTTTAGAATTCTGGGATGAATCCATCAGGCCCCATTGCTTTGTCCACCTTCAGTTTTAAGAGTTCTTTCAGAACCCTTTCTTCTGTAAATGGGCTGGTATCAACTTCTGTATCCAGAGTGTTTCTACTGTTTGTTTTAGGTACCTCCCCTCTTCCTTTGTACATACTGAGCAAAATATTTGTTTAGTATCTCTGCCTTTCACAGTCACCCTCTGCCCACCCTCCCTCCCCTTTATTAAGCCTCACTATCCCTCCCTTGGTCTTCCTTAGCTCCTGATGTACCTATAAAGGTTTTATCCCCTTCTTAACTGAGTTGGCTATCTTTTCCTCGGTTTGGGCCTTTGCTATTCCTGACTGCCTTCCCAGCTTCCTTTTGCTTTAACTGATACAGTTCTCTGTCCTGTTCCTTCTGTGATTCCTTGTACTTCCTGAATGCTTTCTTTTCTCTTGAACCTTCACTGCCACTTCCTTTGAGAACCATAGTGGTTTCTTACCTCGTTCGTTTTGTTTATTTGCTTTACACAAAGGCTTATTACCTCTGTGATGGCAGTTTTTATTATTCCCCATTGTTCTTCCACTCCTTCTTCCTGCCCATTTGCTAGTGCATTCCTTAGGCACTCACCCATTTTGGCAAAGTCAGCCCTCCTAAAATCCAGTACCTTTGTCTTTGTATGGCGTGACTCTATTGCTGTGTTTATTGTGAACCATACTGTTCGATGGTCGCTAGTTCCCAGATGGCTACCCACTTCTACATCTGTGATCCTGTCTTCTATAGCTCCTCTATAGCTCTCTATATAAGGGAAGGGATCAAAGCAACCAAACTAAAGGGTAAACAGGGAGGAGAGGAGGCACTGTGGGTCACCCTGGAGACTGGAAATGGCTCCACAATCCGCACAGGGGTTGTATACAGACCCCCGTCTCAGGGTGAGGAAATGGACAAGGAAATGATAGAAGGCATCTTTAGGATGGCAGAGAAAGGGGAGATATTGCTGATGGGGGACCTGAATATGCCAGATGTTGACTGGAGCACCTTTGCTGCAGCCACATCCAAGAGCAGGGCCATTCTCGATGCCCTACAGGGGGCATGCCTCAGACAGCTAGTTTTGGAACCCACTCAGGAGAGAGCAGTCTTAGACCTGGTACTCTCAAATGGGGATGGAGAGAGGATCTCTGATCTTGAAGTGGGTAGCCATCTGGGAACAAGCAACAACCAAACAGTGTGGTTCACGATAAACTTAGCTGTAGAGTTAAGCCACACAAAAGTGAAGGTACTGGACTTCAGGAGGGCTGATTTTGTCAAAATGGGAGAGTGCCTCAGAAAAGCGCTAGCAAACAGGCAAGAAGGAGGGGTGGAGCAACAATGGGAAATATCAAAACCACCATCACAGAGGCAACAAGTCTTTGTGTGAAGCAAATAAATCAAAACGAAAGAAAAAAACACTATGGTTCTCAAAAGAAGTGGCGGGGAAGGTAAGGGAGAAAAAGATAGCATTCAGGAAGTATAAGGAAACACAGAAGGAGCAGGACAGAGAACTGTACCAGTTAAAGCAGAAGGAAGCGGGTAAGGCAGTCAGAATAGCAAAGGCCCAAACCGAGGAAAAGATAGCCAACTCGGTTAAGAAGGGGGATAAACCCTTTTATAGGTACATTAGGGAGCAAAGAAAGACTAAGGCAGGGATACTGAGGCTGAACAAAGAGGAAGGTGGTTGGGCAGAGAGCGACAGTGAAAAAGCAGGGATACTAAACGAATACTTCTGCTCAGTATTCACAATGGAAAAGCAGGGGGAAATACCTAATCCAGTCAATAGAAGCACTCTGGATAGGGGGGGTGATATTAGTCCTTTCACAAAAGAAAGGGTTCTGAAAGAACTCTTAAAACTGAAGGTAAATAAAGCAATAGGGCCTGATGGAATTCACGCCAGGATTTTAAAACAACTAAGGGAAGAACTAGTAACACCACTGACTACCCTTTTTAATAAATCATGGGAGGATGGGGTGGTACCTGAGGACTAGATGAGGGCATATGTGATTCCTCTTCACAAAAGTGGGAGCAAGACAGAGGCAGAAAACTACAGACCTGTCAGTTTGACCTCAGTGTTAAGGAAAATGATGGAATCACTTCTGAAGGAAAGCATTGTTGAGTACCTAGAGGCCAGTGGGGCACAGGACGCAAGCCAGCATGGATTCACAGTGGGAAGGTCATGTCAGACAAATCTAATTATTTCTTTGACTGGGTGACCAAATCAGTAGACCAGGGAGGGGCTGTGGACATGGCCTACCTAGACTTTAGCAAGGCATTTGACACAGTCCCACACAAAAGATTAATAAACAAATTAGCCAGCCTGGGAGTATGTCCTAGGGTGGTAGCCTGGGTAAAACACTGGTTGGACAACAGGACATAGCGGGTAATAGTAAATGGAGTCCACAGTGAAGAAAGGAGGGGTACTAGCGGGGTACCGCAGGGTTCAGTACTGGGACTAGTCCTTTTAATGTCTGTATAAGTGACATTGCAGAGGGACTGGAAGGAAAGTATGTCTCTTTGCAAATGACACAAAGATCTGCAACAGGGTTGATACACAAGGTGGGGTGGAAAGGATGAAAGGACTTGGCAAGGTTGGAGGAATGGTCAAATGTGTGGCAGCTTAGATTCAATGCAAAGAAGTAAAGTAATGCCCTGGGAAACAGAAACCCAGGAAGAGTACACAATGGGGGTGAGATACTGACAACAACAGAAATGGAAAGGACCTGGGGTAGTCATATCAGATGACCCAAAGGTGGGCCAGCAATGTGAGAAGGCAGTAAGTAGGGCTGGGGGGATACTGGGATGCATAGGGAGAGGCATCACCAGTAGAAAACAGGAAGTTGTTGGCCCTCTGTACAGACAGTTGGTAAGACCACATCTGGAGTACTGTGTACAGTTCTAGAGACCCCATCTCCACAAAGACATAGACAGGGTGGAGAACTGTCCAGAGGAGGGCAACCAAAATGATGCAGTGTTTGCATCAGAAGACATATGAAGAAAGACTAAAGGAACTAAAGATGTATAGCCTCGAGGAAAGGAGGGAGAGGGGGGACATGACAGAAACTTTCAAATACCTCAAGAGAATCAACAAAGTCCAAGAGGGTAGCATCTTTCAGAAAAAGAGATGTGCAAAACAAGGGGCACAATTTGAAGATAGAGGGGACAGCTCAGAGGTAATGTGGAGGAAAGTATTTCTTCACAGAGAGGGTTGTGGATCATGGAACAGCCTTTCTGAGGAGGTCGAGAGTCAAAAACAGTGGGGGAATTCAAGAATGCATGGGACAGACCAAAAGGCAATTCTAGTGGGGGGTAGGAGGAAGTAGGCTGTTGGTTAACTTGGATCTGCAGCTTATCTGTTAGGTAGGGAACTGGGCAGACTAGGTGGGCCAAGTGGTCCTTATCTGCCATCAAATTCTATGTTTCTATGGTCGGGGCTGAGGATGCCTGTGGTGGGAGCTTGCTTAGATAGGGGAATAAGTCTATGAACTTCATGTTGAAGATATTTGCAATCTCAGTAGGGTCTGAAATAGTACCAGAGGGGAATTTAAGCTGCATTAATTGTCTACTGATCTTGGGGTTAAGGAGAAACCCAACAGAGGCCCAGAAACTGCATGGATTGCCAAGATTGTCTTTCTGTTGATTAATGTAGAATTTGTGCTTGAGTGATTTCACAGTCTGTTTGCAAGTGTTGCGTAGCTGTCTGTAAAGCATTCTAGAGGTGGGGAGAGGGTGATGCCTTGTAGGCTTTCCATTTGTTATCCTGAACTTTCATAGGTGCCAGCAGTTCTTTGGATAGCCAGCAGGTACAGCCCCCTCCTACTCTTCTGGTTATGATGGGGAAAAGGATGTCCTGCAGGTGGGAGAGTTTGGATGTAAAGTAACTGACCGCATCTGAGATGTTGCTGAGATGGTAGAAAGTCGACCAGTCTATTGCCCTTACATCACTGAGGACAGGGCTAGGATCTGAGCAGATAAAGTTCCTGAAGGACAGGAGTCTGTGAGTGGATGGACAGATTTGGTGGACAGTATAGCATAGGTAGGGGTGTGGTCATTAATGGAGTCAGACATAGTGCCTACTTGGAGGACCAAGTCAACTCAGTTTGTGGCTCTTTTACCATGGCTATATAAATTAGATTGAAGGTCATGTTTGCAGTGTTGCACCAACTTAAAAAAATTATGAGCATTAAAAAAAAAACAGATTTTTGACTTATTTTTATATTTAGGAACCACTCTGTTAGTTTTGCTAGTGTCTGCTTCTTTTTGCTCTGTCATATACAATAGCCCTTGCTGACACATACATGGAATGCTAGGGAAGGCTATTGGGGGGACATGGCCACAGAGGAGGGGTTGGCAGAAGGGGAAGGGAAGCCTGGGCAGGGGACAGGAGGACCACAATCAAACTAGGATGGGAAGAATAGTAGGTTGTAATGGATGTGGGGCAGCTGTCTGGATGGAAACACTATAGAAGCTAGGGGGGTGTCCCATTTGTCACAAGCTGAGGGGGCTGGAGGCAGAAGTACAGTGGCTAGGAAGGAAGTTGAAGAGGATTGGGGAAGGGAGGGAGATAGCTGGAACAGGATGGCCACCTCCTCAGGCAATCAAGGGTACAGAATCAGTAGCAACAGGGTGGATGGGGAACAGGGCAAAATGTTGTAGAGGCAGGAAGGAGAATTCTTGGGATAGCATGAGGGGACAGCCGGGCAGTAGACTTTCAGGGTCAGGAAATAGATTCACCATGCTGACTTATTTGGGGGAGGGACCCTCTGGGAGGGGGCAAGTGAGGAAGGAGGTATTGTAAGCCCAGGAGGCACCAGTCAGACAGGAAAGGGAGACAGGGACATTGGAAGAATGGGCTAGAGGCAAAGGGGAAGCATGGGGAAGAGGACAGGAGGGAACTCAACAAGGGGGGGAAGGATTTTAAGTCTGTTGTGGGGGTACGAAACCCAGATAAGGGAGCGCAGGGAGGGAGGGTGTAGAACTAAAGAAGAGGAAAGAGGCATGGCTGAGGAGGGAGACCAGATGGCAGGGGCAGAGGGCATAGCAGAAGGGACAGATTGAGCAGAGATAATGTATTTATTTATTTAAAAGTTGGTAACCAGGAAAAGCATCAATGAACCGAATCTCATTTCCAGATGTGACCCAGGGAAGGGGGTACAAGAGTTAGACAGATACGACAGAGTAATATAAAATCTGGCACTATACATCATAGGTGCTATAGAATAGTGAGAATTTGAAGTAAGTACAAAATTAAGATGCAATAGATATTTACAGTGGTTCATTTAAATACAAACTAAAATACAATAGATATTTACAGTGGTGCCCAGTAAGAGAGGAACAGTCATACTGTAGTAAGCAGGGACTAGGAGGGAGAACAGATGCAGGAAGTTAGAGAGGTAGGTCTGAGTAAGCACTTAAGAGCAGGGAAGGAGGGAGAGAGATGATTTTGGGAGGGAAGGCTGTTCCAAAGGGAAGGAGATCTATAGGAGAAGGAGCGTTTGCCAGATGAGGTGTGGACGCGAGGGAGGAAAAAGGTGCGGGCACAGTCTGACTGCGAGTTATAGGGTGAGGGAGAAGCTGGAGTAATGAGAGAGGCAAGGTAAGATGGAAGATATCCAAACCAGTCTTTAGATGTGAATGTGGAGCAGTGAGAGGAAAGCCTCTGTGCAAGTGACTGGAGGGAAAGGGAAGAGTAAGTTCACAGTGGTGAGATGGGGAGGAGTTAGAGGCAAACCTACAGAAGGCATGAAACAAGACATCCACTTTGGTGAGGAAAGTGGCTGGGGCACTGAACGCTATGTCAGCATAGTAAAAGGCTGGAAGGATCCATTTAACTACAAGATAGTGTCTTACAGGGGGGGAGACTGGCCTTGGATGACAGGGTAGCCCAAGTTTAGGGTGTAGTTTGTGTGTAGCGCACTCAAAGTGGTAGGAGAAATCAAGGGAGGGGTTGAGCCAGACACTAAGATACTTGTATGTAAGGATGTTGTATAGTGGGGAGTTAACTGTAGAGAATAAGACTGGTAGCGAGGGAAACTTGGTGAGTTTTTGTTTAGAGCTGAAGGTCATGGCAACAGTTTTTTTAGTATTTAGTTTTAGGCAATTGGCGTCAAACCAGGCAGTGACCGCTGTGAAGTCATTTTGAAGGGGGGTTTGGATGGCTTGGGTGAATTAGGCAGGATGGGGGGTCAGAACAGGGGTAGAGATAGTTGGATGGTGGGTGGACCCGAATGTGAGGAGAAGGGTGGGGTCTTAGTGCTGGGGACTCAATCCTGAAAGGAGTCAGATGGGAAAGCAAAGGAGAGGCACAAACACGAACATATGAATTTGCCAGCAGATAAAGGCTTTATGGTCTATCACGCCTGCTCGAGTGTGCAGCTAGCAACCCTTATACAGTAGCTGCCCCTCCCTCTTACCCTGTCCCATCCCCTTTTGAAGCAGACCACTGTTCTACAGGATACCGCTTCCACAGGCAATGTGTTCCACCCAGACACAACTCTCTCCATAAAAAGTGTCTTCTCATTTCCCTCCTGAACCTTCTCCCCTCCAATCTGAGATCATGAGTGTCCCTACCCTCCCTTAACTTGAATAGTCCCTTCGTGCCTGTCTTGTTTATTCCCTTCATGTACTTGAAGGTTTCAATCCTATACCCCCGTCTCGCCTCTCCTCCAGTGAGTACATGTACAACTCCCTCAGTCTGCTCACGAAGGATATGTCCCCTAGTCCCTGGATCATCTTTGTTGCCCTGCGCTGCACCCCCTCCAGTAATTTAATGTCCTCTTCAGGTGTGGGCACCAGTACTGCACGCAGTACTCCAGGTGTGGCCTAACCAGTGACCTATACAACAGCAGGATCACCTCCCCTCTCCTTGAAGATATACCTCTGGCAATATAACCCAGCATTTTGTTGGCCTTTGCAGCTGCCTTCCTGTATTATTATTTTGTATTTTCCTGTATTATGCTGAATTGTTCATTGAGTCCGTTATAATCACCCCAGATCCCTCTCCTCCTGTGTCACGGCTAGCTGAACCCCCCCCAGTTGGTAACTCCTTTTCAATTTTTTTGCCCCGAAATGTAGCACCTTGTACTTTTTTGCATTGAATCCCAACTGCCAGGTGTCCGACCAGGCCTCCAATTTTGGCAAATCATCCTGCAACCCATGCCATCCTCCTAGGTCATCCACTACTGCTCCCATCTTGGTGTCATCTGCAAAAAAATGATCTTGCTCTTGATGCCTATTGAGATGTCTGATATGAACAACCCAAACAACACCAGTCCCAGCACTGAGCCCTGCGGTACTCTGCTTGTCACTGCCCTTGGAGATGAGAGCTCTCCTCCCACCACCACCTTCTGCTGCCTTCCTGTAACCAGTTTACTACCCATCCCACCATTTTCACCCCTGCACCTGTACCTGTCAGCTACTACCCAGCCTCCCATGTGGCACCGAGTCGAATGCCTTATTGAAGTCCAAAAAAAGGACATCCACTGCATGGCCCTTGTCCAACTGTCTAGTTACCCAGTCATAGTAATTCACCAGGTTGGTCTGACAGGATCTGCCCATGACAAACCCATGCTGCCTAACATCCTGCAGCCCACTGGTCTCCAGAAGGGACACCAGTTTCTCCTTCAGGATCGTCTCCATCAGTTTTCCCACATCTAGTCAAATATATAAATAAGTATAGGCATAGTCAAATATGGGTGGGATCAGTATCTGGACTGACAGCAGGTAGGGCAGGACAGTCTATTCTCAAGTGTGCAATAGGGGTAGGGAAAAGCCGCATGTAGGGTGCACATGGGTACAAATGACTTGGGGGGACATGGTTGAACTGGTAATGAAAAGGTTTGAGGAGCTGGGGAAGTTGTGAGGAGGCAGGAGTTCAGTGGCCTTCTCAGAAGTACCTCCAGTACCCAGAGCAGGCACGGCGAGGAAGGTAAGGATAGTGCAGTTCAATGTTGGCTGAGAGAGTGGTGTCAAACCAAAAGGTATAGACTAGTGGGGGTTGGGGAAACACCAGAGACAACAGGGACCTATTTGCAGGGACAGGTTACATTTGAGTAAGATGGGGCAGGGGTATTGAAACAGAGTTTGGGGAATACATAGCAACTAAAGTAGATTTAAACTAGGTCCGGGGGAAAATGAGAGTGCAATGTAAAAGCAGGACCACCAGAGAGGAAGCTGACTAGCCTACCCTACAAACTAACAGGGAAGGCACCAGGGACGGTCACATGGGGGGTGGGGTTAAGGGTGGGAAGGATTGGGGTGGGAAGGGAGGAACAGGTTGAGGGTTGTTTCACTGAATGCAAGAAGCCTGGAGAACAAATCAACTGAGTTGCAGGCTCTCTTGGCAGTGGGAGTGGTGGACATTGCAGGAGTGGCCATCACGGAAATCTGAGCCACCAATACCAGGACTGGGATCTGATGATTCCAGGGTACATGGCACATAGAAAGGATAGGGTAAAGGGAAAGGAGGTGGGGTAGCTATCTATGTATGGAGAGGATAAAGTGTATAAGGGTGGAGGGAGGACGGAGGCATTATGGATGCAATTCCAGCATTCAAGAAGTAGCACACTGAGGATGGAGGTAGTGCAGGCCACAACTCAGGCAGATGACTTGGATAGGAGCTAGCAGAACAGATCAGGAGGGTATGTGGGAAAGGGACACCGTGATAGTGGGGACTTCAATCTACCAGAAGTGGACTGAAGCACCCCAGCCACCTCGAGTGCCAGAGAGCAAATCCTCCTGGAAGCATTCCAGGACAGCTTCACTCAGTTGGTCAACGAGCTGAGTCAGTTGGAAAGAACCCTGGACCTAGTATTGTCAATTAGGAAGGCTGTAAGAGAGCTGGAGGTGGATGACTCACTAGCTGTAAGTGATCACCACTCAGTGTGGTTCACACTCAACATGGGCAGGGAAGTTGGGGGTACAGGAACCAGGACAGTTGACTTCAGGCGAGCAGACTTTGATGAGATGGGGACATTTTTGGAGAGGCATCTGGTGGGAATTCATCCACAGTTTTACGCAAGCCAAAAATTGGAAATTATACAAAGGGGGCTGGTGGAGGCAATGAGATCATATACCAAATCACAGAGCAAGAAGGGCAGGGCTAAAAAATGAGCTGATTAAATCAGGAGGTCTTGGAAGGTGAGGGGCTCAAAAGACAGCATTTAAGAGGTTCAAGAAATTGGGGGAGAAGAGGTGAAGTACAAAGCAGTCCAAGGAGGTAACCAGACTAGGCAGGGTGGCTATGGCCTCCAGAGAGCAGAGGTTGGCACAGGGCATTAAAGACGGGGAAAAGGACTCCTTCAGGTACACAAGGGAGAGAGAAGGAGCTGTAAGTACCAGATAGTGAGGATTAAGAAGGAGGGTGGGCTGGTGGAGAAAGGTGCAGAGCAGGTAGAAGCATTAAATGAGTACCTCTGCCCTGTGTTCACGAAGGAGAAGGGCAGACAGCTGCCTCAGGGAATGAGGAGGGTGGGCACCTGGGGGTGGGGGAGAGGATGTGACAGATGAGGTAATTACAGAGGATAGGGTACTGGAGGAGCTCAAGGCACTAAGGATGGATAAGGCACAAGGACCAGATGGCATTCACCCAAGGGTGCTTAAGGAACTGGCAGAAGTCCTGGTGAGGCCACTGGCAGTCCTTTTCAATACCTCCTTGGACACAGGATGTGTCCACAAGACTGGAGGATGGCTCACATGGTGCCCATCCACAAAAGTTGCCCAAAGGATGAACCAGGAAATTATAGACCAGTGAGCCTCACATCCATTGTAGGAAAACTAATGGAGATGATCCTGAAGGAGAGGCTGGTGACCTTTTTGGAAGACAATGGTCTCTAGGATGGTCAGCAGCATGGGTTTGTCTTGGATAGATCCTGCCAGACCAATCAATTTGAGTACTATGACTGAGTGATGAGGGAGCTGGACAAGGGTCATGCAGTGGATGCCATCTACTTGGACTTCAGCAAGGCTTTTGATTTGGTGCCTCATGGGTAGTTGGGGGGAAAGCTGGAACATGTTGGGGTGGGAACAAAGATGGTGACTTGGATCATGAACTGTTGAAGGGGAGGCAACAAGGGCAGTGGTGGTGGTGGTGAGGAACACTCATCACAAGGGCTGTGATGAGCAAGGTTCCAGAAGGCTCGGTACTGGGCCTGGTGCTGTTTGGGATGTTCATAGTGGATATCTCACATGGCATTGGGAGCAAGATCGGTCTGTTTGCTGATGATACCAAGGTGGGAGCAGTGGTGGATGACATAGTAGGATGGCAGGAGCTACAGGATAACCTGACCAAACTAGGGGAGTGGTCAGAAATGTGGCAGTTGGGGTTCAATGCCAAGAAGTGACAAGTACTACACTTCAGAGCAAGGAACCCGGGGAGCAGTTACCAGATGGGAGGGGCTCAGTTGGGGACCACCACTGAGGAAAAGGATCTAGGAGTGATTATAATGAGGAATATGAACAACTCAGCTCAGTGCAGGAAGACAGCAGCGAAAGCCAACAGGATGCTAGGGTGTATTGCGAGAGGAATCTCCTCCAGAAGTAGGGAGGTGATCCTCCCTCTGTACAGGTCACTAGTCAGGCCGCACCTGGAGTACTGCATTCAGTACTGGCACTGGTTCCTGAAGAAGGATGTCTGGTTATTGGAGGAGGCACAGTGCAGGGCAACAAAGATGATCCAAGGATTGGAGGACAAACCCTACAAGGAACGACTGAGGGAGTTAAATATGTACTCCTTGGAGGAGAGGAGGGATGGTGGGTATGAGTGAGACCTTTAAGTACTTGAAGGGATTAACAAGCGTGTTACAGAGTTTTTTTTAGGTTGAGGAGGGAGGGACACGAGAGGCATGATCTCAGACTGGAGGGGAAGATCCTGGACAAAGATGAGGCATTTTTCACAGAAAGGGTGATTGATAAATGGAACACTCTACCCAAGGAGGTGGTATGCTGTAAGATGGTAGGCAGTTTTAAGAGGATGGGACAGAGTGAGGGAGGGACTGGAAGGGGAGGGAGAGAGGAGCAGCTGTAATGTGAGGTGCTAGCTGCACAATCTAGCAGATAGACTGTGAGGCCTGTTTCTTCTGGCAGATTCACATGTTCATATGTTCATATACAACCTTATCTCTGTTTGCTTCCTGGAACCACAAGGGGTGAGTAGACTTTTATACAGAGGTGCACGATACCCTTCCTAGACAAGATGTGGAAAGACATCCACAGTGACACATGTTCCACCTCTACCAGCCGAGTGGCCTGTATGGTGCTAATGCTAACTAGTCAAGGTGGGGGTGGGCAGAGGTTGGATTCTCTCCATCCCTCCTCTTTGTGCTCTATTTTTTGCCAGCTGGAACCATGATGCTGCCAGTCAAATTCAGACTGGCTGGGTTAGATGTGCAAAGGTATCAATCCAGGTGCCATTCCCAATGTTGGGTGGCACCGGCATCAAAATAAAGGCACAGAAATGTGTGGCTGCTATTTTCCAATTATTTGTGTGCATTTACCACAATTTATGTGCTTTACAGACAAAAGTGAAAGACCCACATGTCAATATTTTGATGCATACATCACTTTCTGAGTGCAACTTGAGGCCCTTGCATCAAGTCTAAGTCTGGTCTAACAGATGCATCACAGGGTGGCTATTGTACTTCTGTCATGTGGGACACACATCCAGGGGGGCTTTACAAATCTGGTCCCTTCTGTGTATATGAATAGTTTACGTGGAAACCTCCTATCTGACTGTAACCATCAAAACACGGGTTAAAGAAAATCACGTTTATTGAAGACAAATACACTTATGGCAGAAGGCAATAAAAGAAACAGCAGAAACAGACAGCCCAGTTGCCATTACACAGTGACAACTGCAGCTTATGAAAAAGGATTTGTGTATATTATCTACCTACCCTTTATTAATATAGGACTTGATTGAAAACCAGTAAATTATCCCCTTATTATTGCTTGTAAAATATTATCGATCCTTGTAAACTACTGGACCTTCATATCACCCTCATACTTCAATTAGGAATAAGACAGGTATTTTTGTGTGTGGATTAGGAATTGCTATCAGCTAAACACACCCTGTCATGCAACACAAGCCTCCTGACCCTTAACAATACTACAGAATAGCAAGGCACTTTATTTGTTTAGGTTTTGTTGATCAGGTACACACACTAGACAAGCACATGGCTATGTTCAGGTACAACCTGAGAAATTACAGTAAAAAAACAAATTACCAAGGTGAGTGAATCATACAATACAAAGACAGCCATGGGAAACATTTGTTTCAACAAACGAAGCAAAGATTAGTTGTACAATAATCAAGTGAACAGAAAATAGTGTCAATCCTAGACTTTAGCAAGGCATTTGACACAGTCCCACACAAAAGATTAATATACAAGTTAGCCAGCCTGGGAGTGGGTCCCAAGATGACAGCCTGGGTAAAGAATTGGTTGGAGAATAGGACACAGAGAGAGTAATAGTAAATGGAGTCCACTCTGAAGAAAGGGGGGTTACTAGTGGGGTACCGCAGGGTTCAGTATTAGGACCGGTCCTCTTCAATGTCTTTATAAGCGACATTGCAGAGGGACTGGAAGGAAAAGTATGTCTCTTTGCAAATGACAGAAAGATCTGCAACAGAGTTGATGCACAAGGTGGGGCGGAAAGGATGAGAAGAGACTTGGCAAGGTTAGAGGAATGGTCAAATGTATTGCAGCTTAGATTCAATGCTAAGTGCAAGGCAATGCACCTGGGAAACAAAACCCAGGGAAGAGTACACAATGGGGGGTGAGATGCTAACAACAACAAAAATGGAAAGGGACCTGGGGGTAGTCATATCAGATGACCTACAGGTGGGCAAGCAATGTGAGAAGGCAGCAAGGAGGGCTGGGGGGATACTGGGATGCATAGGGAGAGGCATCACCAGTAGAAAACAGGAAGTTATTATCCCTCTGTACAGACAGCTGGTCAGACCCCATCTGGAGTACTGCGTGCAGTTCTGGAGACCCAGTCTCCACAAAGACATAGACAGGATGGAAGCTGTCCAAAGGAGGGCAACTAAAATGGTGCAGGGTCTGCACTGGAAGACATATGAAGAGAAACTAAAGGAGCTTAATATGTATAGCCTCGAGGAAAGGAGGGAGAGGGGGGACATGATAGAAACTTCAAGTACCTCAAGGGAATCAACAAAGTCCAAGAGGGTAGCATCTTTCAAAAAAAGAGGTGTGCAAGAACAAGGGGGCACAATTTGAAGATGGGGGCGGCTCAGGGGTAATTTAAGGAAGTATTTTTTCACAGAGAGGGTTGTGAATGCATGGAACGGCCTTCCGGAGGAGGTTGTGGAGTCAAAAACAGTGGTGGAATTCAAGCATGCATGGGACAGTCATAAGGCCATTCTAGGGGGTGGAGGTAGAAAGAAGTAGGCTGCTGGTTAACTAGGATCTGCAGCTTATCCAGTAGGTAGGGAAATGGGCAGACTGGGTGGGCCAAGCGGTCCTTATCTGCCGTCAAATTCTATGTTTAATCCAATTACAAAAGACAAAAAAAAACACAAATCAGGTACAATACAATGGCTATTGATGCTGAGAAAGTGTGTGGCAGACTAGCCAGGTGAAAGAAAAACTATCACGTGCACAAACCATTAAGCAACAGTTGGCTTTGAAGTTTGTAGTAGCCTGCCAACAAAGAGACAGTTGTCAGTGTAGGCACATTTCTGAACAGCAGGACACATGCCATGACCTGCATGGGTAGTGTATGATAATCATGCGGGTACTAGTCATTCAGGGAGACTGGAGCTCGAACACCAGTCTCATAGTTTGAGATGGTAGTTGCCTGCATTTGGTCCCAGTGCTGTTCTGCTATTGTTTACCTGTTGCCTGATTGCCTTAGCAATGCGTCTTATACGTTGCGCCAGCTCAGTTTCAGTGCCCTCAGACAGGTTTGTGCAACCTTTTACTATCTGATCAATATCAGAAGCCACACTGACCACCAGACAAGCAGCCTTAGATAACTTATCCTTGTTTGAGATTTTTGAGAGTGAGAACCCCTTGAGAGCTTTTCCCAGACTGCCCACAGCTTCAGCATCAAGAGTTTGCTTTACATATGATGGTTCTGCATCCAAATAGGAACGAACATCTTTACTTATTTTGACCCCTAAACCAAAAGCTGCACCTGCAGCTTTACCAAGACGAATGTATTTCTGCATGTCATTTTCACTGTTATCTGTCTCACTCTGAAAGATGTATATCATTTCCTTCAGACTGTCACTAGCACATGCTATTTCTTTCACAATTTTATTTGCCTTTTCCTCATAGTCACTTATTGCCATGGTTTCCATGGTAACTGAACAAACATTTGCAGCCATTCCCACAAGATCGAAGGCATCATGGAAAAACGATATGGCTTTCAATAGCCCATCTGTCTTGGGGGATGAGGATGATGAAAATCCCAGCTCTGCTAGGCCTAAGGCACCACCGATGGCGCTAACAGCGTTTCCACCAATAGCCACTTTCGTACTTGTCTCATGGATGTTGTCAATGGCATCGGCAATCCTGTCAAGCTTTTCAGTCTTTCTGATTATATCCTCCAGCTGAGACTGAAACTGTAGCTGCATCCAATTTGGGTTTGCTTGGGACGTGTCTGCCCTATAGTTTAGGAAATAAAAGCAAACAAAAAGTGTACATATTTTATAAAAAGGATTATAAAAATCATGTAACCTCATTGGCCAAAGCATGTCACAAGACCATTGATTCTTCTCTTATAACTGCGTACCTTACTTACAGAATGTGCATAAGGGAATAATGTACTTCTCAGATAGTTGCAGTACTCGGCGATGCGGGGTGGGAATTTAGAATTTGAGGGCTCATGTGTTGGTTGGATGGCAGAACAACTGATGGCCCTCAAATTCTAAATTCCCATCCTGCCTCCCATCCTTCCCGATCAGTACTGCAGTGATCGAGTAGTGGTTGCCACAGTACAGTGGTCATGTTATAGCAAACCAAGCACAGTCAGGAACAAATGACTCACTGTGGTCGAGAACCGCAGAGCGCACGCACTCAAAAATAACTGAAACAGTGTTTACACAGTGAGCTGACAGGAAAGAAAAGGTAAATCTGTATAAACAAGTAAAATTTGTTGTGTTATTCTTTTGAAAGTGAAGAGGCAAGCTGAACATACAGCGTGAAATCTTGCTAAAAATGAAACTAACACACACGCTTACAGCAGGAAGGTGTGCTACCCCCCCCCAAAAAAAAACTGACAAGCCAGCACTCAAAACAGCAGTGAGCTGAAAAATACATAGCACGGAGATAAGTAGCCAAAACCTCAAACTTTATCCTCAACAGAGAACCATGGCACTAAGCCCCGACGCTTCCCACAGATGTTTATGTGGTTTGGGATATTATAGTGTATAGTGGACCCTTATTGTGCATGGAAACTGGAGGTTCTCAAAATGTTATTCTGCTGCAGTTCAAAAGGTCATGGAACGTGATTGTACCCTACTGCAACAGAACAACATTTTGAAAACCTCTAGAGGTTCCATGCGCTCAGTCGCTTACCTTTACTTGGCAGAAAATGGCAGGCTGCACACTCTGGCGGCAGCAGTACAAGCAGTGGCACTGGAGTCTCTCAAGATGCAGGACCAACCAGATAGATTTAGTTAAAAAAAAAAAAAGAAAAGAAACCGAGCGACCCCCAAACCCTCTTTCTCTCTCTCGCATAACGAGAACTACGGCTGTCATTTTATTTTTGTTGAAAATTCCTCCCACACGGAATTGATAGCCAAAAGAAGGCTACGCATCCAACATGACTTGTCTGCTCCCTAGCAACCACGCACAACACCTAACAAGCAGCCCTAACTCGACAAGCACAATGGAGCAGCAAACCTTTGGTTTTTTTTGTATTTTAAAAACTATAAAAATGTGAATACCTAATTGGAAATGGGGACTATACACTATAAAAAATAGTGCATGGGCAGCCACATGCCCAACCAGCCCATTCTGCCACCTCGGGGTTCTGATTACCTAGGACCTCTCGAGCTTCGCTCTCGAGGTCTGAGGTAATCAGAACCCCTCTGTGGCACAATAGGCTGGTTGTGTTTAGTTGCCCAATGCCCATGCTCTATTCTCCATATCTCCATATCAGGTGAGTATTTTTTTACTTACTGCTGTTTTGACTGCTACCTGTTGTTCTCATTTTTTGACATCTTGTCCATGTTGCCCTATAGGTAAGTATGTATATTGGTTAATTAAGTGATATTAATTAGCCTTCAGCTTCGTGGCTTACTACACCCCTGGAATGTGCATTAAAATCCTATAATGCACACCCTGTTGTGGCTTACTACTTACTTATTCAGTTAGCTAGAGTATATTAATAAATGACCAGTAGCCAGCCTGGTGGCACTGAGGGTTCAGGCACTGGCTGCCACACCTCGTGCCATGCCGGTGACCCAGGTTTGGGAATGAGCTCGGGTCATCTGGGATAGATAGGGGCAGGAGAGGATTGAGCATCTGGAGGACTGCTCTCCTCTCCTGGTGGTGGGTTGCATCTCCCACTGTGGCTCCCAGTGGAGACTGGGGGCATCGCAACTTGTGCGAACCATACTAAGGGATGCAGAGGCGGCAGCGGACATCCTGTATGTGGGTGTGGGAGCGTGCCCATCACATAATAGACATCATTGCACATCCACACCTCGGGGAACAATGAAAAAAGGAAAATGAACCCTGGCACCCAGACAGGTGAAGGTGGGTCCAGAGGATGGCCCCCATGCCCTCAGCTGAATATGCCTGGCTGGTCTCCGTGTCTCCTTCACTCCCTGGCCACCCTTCTAGGATCTACATAGAGTGCCATAGGAGTTAGGGCAGTCCCACTCTGGGGGTCTCAGAGCTGAGGGGGGCTGGGTGGTTGGTGGATGTGGAGGAGGAATCCCAGGAATGGAGACCAGACCAGGGAGGACCTCAGGCTGGGTGGGACAAGGTTGTACTGAGAGACCTCACTGGAGAGAGGTCTATGGGGCCAGTGCAGGAGCATAAATAAAGTAAAAAAAAAAAAGTTAATATGTACGCAATAACACATGACAGGGTGTGTGGTTATAGAATAATTACCTCATGCCCCTCTAACTCCATGGGCTGGAGGCACGAGGTGTTAGCCAAGTAACCTTCAACTATGGGGTGGGGGGGACATGTGATAGTTACTCAATAACTGCAAGCACCGAAGTGTGTTATTGCATTTATAAAATAGCAAAGTAATAAAAAACACAGCACTAAATACATCTTTAAATTAAGGATAAATAAATCTTCATCACTGGTAAATCGGTCCTCACACCAAATAGTTGCGTTTGCCCCATTAAAAGGTCAAATTGACCAAGGTAACCGGAAAGGTGAGGGACAGCCACACCAATGCCTTCAACTCGTGGTTGAATGAATGGTGCAGAGTCGAGGGGTAAGGCTACACTGGGGACTGGGGGCCCACCTGGGAGGATAAGAGCCTATACAGAGGGGACAGCCTCAGTTCTCAGTTGATGTTTTAAACATTACTTTGATAAACATTTAAATTAGCTGGAGGGGGTGGTAGAACATATGAACATGTGAAGAAGCCAGCAGAAGAAGGCCATGTGGTTGATCAAGTGTGCTCCTGTTGCAGGGTCCACAGCTTGAGCTACTGTCCCTGTCCCCTCTCCTCCCATCCTCCCTACCCATGACTCGTACCCTCCCCCTATACCTGTCTCAGCCTCTCTTAAAGCTGCCCACTGTCTTCAAAGAGATTACCTCTTCTGGCAGTGCATTCCAAGTGTCCACCACCCTCTCTGGGAAGAAGTGCTTCCTGACCTCCCTCTGAAACCTCCCACCCTCCAGCTTAAGATCTCTCTCTCTCCCATCCCCCTCTCTCCCTCCCCCTCCCTCTTGCTCACGCTCTCTCTCTCTCTCTCCAACCAACCTCTTCTTGTATGCCTTACCCTGCTGACCAGCTATCATCTTTGTAGCCCTCCTCTGGACCTTCTCCAACAGGTTAATGTCCTTTTTGAGGTGTGGGCACCAGTACTGAACTCCATATTCTAGATGTGGCCTTACCAGTGACCTGTACAAGGGCAGTATAAGCTCCTCTCTCCTACTACTGATCCCCCTAGATATGCATCCCAGCATCTTGTTTGTCTTTACTGCTGCTTTCTTGTACTGTGTGGAGTGTTTCTGGTCCCAAGTGATCATTAATCCCAGGTCTTTCTCCTCCTCTGAAGCAGATACTCGGACTCCACCAAGGTAGTACTCTGTCCTGGGATTCTTGGCTTCAATATGCATAACTTTGCATTTCTTGGCATTGAAGCCAAGCTGCCAGATCCTGGACCACCTCCCTAGCTTTTCCAGATCTTTCTGTAGATCTTGTATCCCTTCAGCTGTGTCCACTGTCCCACAGAGCTTGGTGTCATCTATGAATAGGCACATTTTGCCTTTATTGCTATCTCCAGTGTCATTGATGAAGACATTGAACAACACTGGCCCCAGCACCAAGCCCTGTGGGATCCCACTGGTTACCTGTCTTGTGCTAGATAACTCTCCCCCCACAACCACCCTCTGGGTTCTGTCCTTCAGCCAGTTTTCCACTCATCTGGCCATCTTTTCCACAACCCCGATATCCACCAACTTCCTGATCAACCTTTTGTGGTGCACAGACTCAAAGGCCTTGCCAAAATCAAGATAGAGGATGTCTACCACTTGGTCCCTGTCTACTGTCTTAGTAACACAGTCAAAGAAGTCAATCAGATTTGTTTAACATGATCTCCCCCATGAACCCATACTACCTTGCATCCTGGAGACCATGCTCCTTGAGATATTCCACCAACCTTTCCTTTAGTATGGTCTCCATTAGCTTGCCACAATGGAGGTCAGACTGACTGGTCTGTAATTTCCTGGTCATCCTTGGACCGCCAGTGGAGCGGCACCACATATGCTGTCTCCTCCAGTCCCATGATACTATGCCTGTCTCCCTAGTGAGCTATTAAATAGGGAAAAAAAGGGGAGGCAGAAACTCACCCCCTCCTAAGGCTGAGATAGTGTAGAGAGATCCCAAAGGATGAGAGTCCAACCATGGAGCAAATAAATAAAAGATGTAGAGGATTAGCTAGGGAGGAGAGCAGGCAGTCAGAAAAGAAGCGAGAGGAAGGGGGTGAAAAAGGAGGAAGGGGGAAGCAATAAGCAGAGGGCTAACAAAATCTGGAAGGCCATGTGTGCAAATGCAAGAAGTCTGGGAAATATGATCCTAAACCTAGAGCCCAGCATGGTGGAGGCTGACCTAGATATTGTGGCCATTACTGAGTCATGGTGCATGGACAACAATGAATGGGACATAGTCATACCAGGCTATACGATGTTTAGGAGGCATGAGGTTGAAAGAAATGGAGGGGTAGTGGTGCTTCATGTGAGGGAAATCTTAAAAGCAACAAAAATACAGGGAATTCGGGAGGTGGGCACACAGTGGTGCTATGGGTCACACTCGAAATAGAAAATGGAACCACTATTCAGAAAGGGGTGAGCTGCAGGCTTCCAGCACAGGGGGAGGACTCATATAAGGAAATGTTAGAAGCAATTGGCAGTAGGGCTGAAGAATTGTTACGGATGGGACTTTAATCTACTGGATGTGATTGGAGCCTCCCTGGCAGCTTCAACTAAATGCAGGGACATCCTGGATTCCTTGCAGGGGGTATTCCTCAGGCAACTAGTCAGTGAACTCACTTGTGATGGAGCAATACTGGATCTGGTGCTCACTAACAGGGACAGTGTTGCAGACATCAAGGTGGGAAACCATCTCGGGGCCAGTGATCATCATACAGTGTATTTTAACACAAGAATGGCTGTGGAATCCAACCCCACAGTGGTGTGAGTCCTGGACTTCAGAAGGGCTGAGTCTACTAAGAAGAATGAATGTCTCAGGAATTACCTGGCAGGGGAAGAGGATGAGGGAAGGTGGAGGAAAAGTGGGCCAAACTAAAAGAGGGCATAATAAAGGCACCTGTTTGTCAAGTAGGTAAGCAAAAGTAAATGAAAGAGGAGACCACTATGGTTCTCAAAAGAGGCAGCAGGAAAGGTAAAGGTCAGAAAGGTAGCATTCAGAAGGTATAAGGAGACCCTGAGAGTGGAGAGTGGAGAATAGGGAAGTGTATCTGGGAAAACAGAGGGAGACAGTCAAAGCAGTAAGGAGCACAAAGACACAAGCTGAGGAAAGAATAACTCAGAGAGTTTCAAAAGGGGATAAGACATTTTTTAGGTATGTTAATGAGAAAAGGAAGACAAAGAGAGGGATTGTAAGGTTAAAGAGTGGGGGGTGACTGTATGGCAAGGGAGCAAGAAAAGGCAAACATCTTGAACAATACTTCTGCTCAGTATTCACAGTAGAAGGAGAAGGGGAGGGACCATGAAAAGGTATCAGGAGCTTTGAGGGGAGGGAAGTGGACACTAGTCCATTTTCTTAGGAGGAAGCATGGGCTAACCTGAAGGTGGATGGTCTGATGTAATAGTATAGGTAGGGAGAAATGGGCAGACTGGATGGGCCAAGTCATCCTTATCTGCTATAAAATTCTGTTTCGATGACAAAGCAGTGGGGCCAGACGGGGTACATCCAAGGGTGCAGAGGGAGTTCAGGAAGGTACTGGCTGCTCCTCTGACAGACCTATTTAACAGATCACTGACATACCTGTTTAACAGATCACTGGAGACCAGCATGGCCCCAGAGGACTGGAGAAGGGCAGATGTAGTACCACTTCACAAAAGTGGTAGCAAGGAGGAAGCGGGCAATTATAGACCTGTCAGTCTCAGTGCTGTAGGAAGGCATTTTGGTGCCCTGGGCAAGAAACTAATTTTACACCCCCCCCGGAAAAGAGCCGGGGGTCTGGGGGCCACAAGACCCCTAGAAGCTCTGAGGGGTTTACATGCTCTGTGGTGAGTTTTGGGGCTTTTCTGGAAGATAAAATCTACTTTTGTTACATGTTCCCTACCTTTGATTTCAGGGACTATTTTGCTCCCATGGAATATGAGATGTGGGAGACTCTGGCCGACTGGCATCAGTGTACAGACTAATTGTTGTGACAAGTGGTTGTCAATAACAATGTCATCTATTATAAATATTACACATTAAAATATAACATAAGCTGGTAAATCAGGAGGAAAACAGTACATTTGCACTGCAGAATTGATGGATGATTAGATCAGTTCTATGAAACATTATTTACATCTACACATACATACATCTCAGCTGAGCTTCCTTTAGTGAAAAGAAAATGAAGCTTTTGCTAATCAATTTCCAACAAATAACATTTACTACTTGTCTATATTTCCTTTCCCTGATGCCATTTAACAGCTAAGATGGCAGAGGAATTCTTCCATCTTAGCTGGCAAATGTGGCATCAGGGAAGAGGGAGTGTAGACAGAGGGAGGCTAATTGAGCGAGGAAAAAATATTGATTAATTTAAAGAGAGTGTAATTTTCCCAGCCCCTCACAAACATATATGGTAGCTGACCTGTTCCAGTGTTGAGGGGTATTAGAAATACCATGCACTTCAGTCCAGTAATAAAGTTGCAGGACCCCTAATATGTACCCCAGGAAAAACAGAGCTGCTTCCTGAACCTGCTGACATGCCCCCAGGCAGTCACTGGAACATACACACAGCCCTCATTTTCTGGCATCACAAGAGGGGGATGTGGATGCCTGACTATGGGTGTGTCAGCAGGTTCAGGAAGCGGCTGTTTTTCCTGGGGTACACATTAGGGGTCCGCTAACTGTTTTACTGGACTGAAGCGCATGGTATTTTTAATACCCCTCAACACTGGGGTAGGTCATTTAGCTACCATATATGTTTGTGAGGGGCTGGAAACATTACAGTGTGCACAAGCTTTTTAATTGTATTGTATCAATGTATGTATTGGGTATAAGTAGCAGTCAGTGGTCTGGTACTGAGTACTGGTAGTAGGAGACAGGGTCCAGGCTGGCAATAACACCAAAGCAAAAACTCCCTGCCCCTAGAGTCCATAACTGAACCTTGTCCGGACTACCTCAACTTCTTAATCTTTGCACTCAGGTAGCACATTCAGAGAGGCACTATTTTTTTTTTTAGTTTACTGGAGGGGGCATGGCAATGGCATTGCAGTAGCAGCTATGTTTTGAGGTCTGGGGCATGGTTCCTGGAAGACTGGAACTGGTCTATCAAACTCTCCCCCAAAATAGATTCAATCTATTTTGGGGATGGTAGTCTGATAATGTATTAAAAGCATTGCAATGCAGATGCATTCTGCAGCAGCATGGGTGTGTATGAGTGATGAAAAATATTTTTCCATTCTGCATACTGAACATTTGTATGCACTTAGGCTGGCTGGTCAGGAAATAAGTGTAAACTAATATGTATGTGTCAGATTCATAGATCTTCAAAACTGAGACATAAGAAAATACACGTGTACCCAGTTCTTATGTCTCTCAGTTTTGAAGATATAGGAATCTGACTTAACTGTATACTAGTTTACACAGCTACTTCTGGACTGTATCCGACTATTGCTAGAGAAGTGGAAGAAGAGAAGTTTGACCGTCTCCAGGGGTCATGCGGTCATTCAGAGAACACATTCCAACTCCGCAGTCAGTATTATAACCTGCCACCCACCGGTAAAGCACAAAAAGCACATCCCAACCAACTTAAGGAAGTCTACCATGTAGTGCCACAGAAATTTACAATAAGCTTCTACTGCTAACTATAAAACAAGACAATGAAATATTATTTATTGTCTTGTTAACTGAACTAGTAAACTCAAAGCAACCATGTCATGATAGCAAATCAAGCTGGTCCTTTATTTTATCGCCAAATAAACCCATTCATTTGTGGCATGGTGAGCTAGCCAAGAAGCATTAAAAAGGCTGAAGAGGTATAAAGTTCAGTATCCAATGAGCCCTCAGCAGCTGAGGGATCCCGTGCAGGTTTTTACCCAACCATCCTGAACCTCATGAGCAGACCAGTGTCTTATGTTACCATACCATCAACCCTGAGCCCATGAAAAGTGTGTGCGGGAAATCTGAACACCATCCAATCCTAGGCAACAGAAACATATGTGTTCCAAATAGTTTTAATCATTTTCCATTTAAAAAATTGAAATGTCTCACTCAGCTTTTATTGCAGTCAATAAGTAACATACTATATTTTCAGAACTGTAAAGGCTTCTGCTTTCTAAAATGGTATCATTGCAGATACAACTGTTTAAACATCTGTGATGATCTGATGATCAGTAAGTGTTATTTGTAATTTAAAAACACCTGAAGTACTGCTGCACACACTATACATGTAAACTTAAATGCTGTATTGTCCTTTTGTTTTATTTTTACCACTGTATATGTTTTTAACATTAATATATTACTTGTATTTATTGTACAATTATGTATCCACTGTATGTTCTTTGTCTCTGTACCCTCCCAGGTCGTGCCTGAAAATAGTCTTTTGGCTAGTGCACCTTACCCGGTAAACAAAAACTAAATAAATATCATGCCCTCTAGCCACAGAAGTGTTTTTAGAAAAAACTTTGTTTGTCCCAACTAATCTTGTATCCAGTCAGACTCAAACCACTTGTCTTGGCAAAACAATCCCCATGTCCAAAAAACTCTCTCAGTAGTCTGTTACTGTTATGGGCTGCTGGTCCTCTTTAATTTAATAGTAGTCACAGACTAGTGCAGTGGAGGAGCTGCAGCTGCAGTATGACTAGCGTATACTCTGCCATCTTGGGGTCTGACTGAAGGCTTGGGGCAGGCAGTCAGGCAGGCTCTACGTGGGTGGGAATGTCTGTGATGGCCAGGCCCACGACCTGCCCAACTGCCTGGATTCAGTGAAGTATTAGTAAAAAGAAAGCAGCTCGGGCCATGGGGGAGCCTGCCTGGCCTGTGTGGAATGAGGAGGGACTGGGAACATGGGTCAAGAAGAGGAGGATGGAGAGAAAACGACGTGGTGGGCAGGAAGGATTATTGTGCTGCACAGCCCACCCGCAGCATGGGGCAGTCAGTCTCAGCCCAAGGCAGAGGGGGGCGGAGGTGGCAACTTTTTCACTCCCATCCCAGACAGACAGTCCCGTGAACAGAACTATTACAGCAGCCAGGTCGCCATACCATCCCACCGCCCGCCAGCCAATCCAGCAGGCCCAATCACAATCAATTCGAGGAATGAAAAAAACTTCAAAAATCAGACAGATTTAGATTTTGACATTTCATTCCCTTCTCATTCCTAATTCTCATGATCAGACAGTGCAGCAGTGCATTTCTTTTTCTAACAAGAATCACCCCCCTCCCCAGTGACGCCACATACACTCACTCACATCTATCTCATTCAACAACAGCCATGAACATGAACAGGACACATTCACATTGAATTTTCATTTTAAAACAATAAAATTCAGGTTGGCGGGAGACAGGACGGGATGACTAATTGCTTGTTTTGCTGATGATACATTGCTTTACACTTTGTTAAGACGGCTCGAGTGACTAATCGGATCAGATCTCATCTCACTCTTGTCTTCTCTCGTCACTACACAATCACTGCACTCTTCTCTCTCTACACTCTCACTTTTGTTTGTTTTGTTGTCAGTCTCTACTTACTGAAATACAACTATTCCTGGCTCCACTGTCTCTCCCCAACTGAACCGCCTGTCACTCTCAGTGCCATGCCATGCGCTCCTCCTGTACCTCCTTTTATACTAATGTGCATGGCGGCAGAGCGCTGGCTGGCCCCCCACAGTTTCTCTTTCCTTCTCGAATGCATGATTATTTTTGCCTGCAGCAGCAGCGCAGCTCATGTGACCCCCCTTGATGATCTTCAACAGGCACGTCCCTGCTGACAACTAGATATTATTATAGTTAGAGCCCAAAAAAATAAACATTTAAAGCAGTAGTGCCACCGCAAAGTGAATAAAAAAAATAAGCTTCAGATGGAAATTGCACCCCTTGGAAGCTTGCGCCCAGTGCGTAGGCACCACCCGCCCCACCCTTGCTACGGTACTGCCTGATATCTATATGCTGGGTGCCCTCCTAGGCTTGCAGCAATTGTCCACTGGTACCCCAATCTGCACAGTATTCATTTGCTCCTAATTTAGGTATTCACATCTGGAAATGTATTGCACTTGTATCTTCTGTGCTGCACTGTGTTGGTTACTCTTGCACCTTGCTTAGTCCGGGTGCTATTAATCTGCCCTTAATTTTGTGTTCCCACCTTGTACTGTATTGCACTTGTATCTTATTCTACTGTCCTTACACATTTTATTTAGGTTACTTTGGTCTCCTGCCAGAATATCATGACTATTCAGCTGTAATACGTATTGTATTACTCTTGCATCTTATTGTATCTTTGTATTTTATTTACTCTTGCACCTTTTGTATTGCTTACTGCCACACACACCGCCATTATAAATCTGGAAATTAGCTGTTACCAGCTTAGTATGTCTTTCCTGGTTAGAGAGGGTGCAAAGTTTCAATTCGCCAGCAAAGTTCCATTAAACTTGGCAGATTTACCTCTGCAGAGCAATCCGAGAATATTTGCTATTAGGCCCAACATTTGCCTATGTAGCCGGCCTGGTGGCACTGATGGTTGAGGCACTGGATGCCACACCTCACGCCATGCCAGTAATCCAGGCTCGGGAGTGAGGTCGGGTTGCCGGGGGTCAGCAGAGAAGAGAGAGGATCGAGCATCTAATGACAGCTCTCCTGTCCCAGGGATGAGGGGAATGTTGTCCCACTCCTTGGCTGCCTCCAGGTGGAGGCCAGGTAGCAGCAACAGAGTTAGGAAGGCAAGAGCACAGCTATGTGACACATGCATGCCTCCATGCATGTGCTTTCACAGCTGTGTAACCCCCTTGTTACCCGGTGTTACTAGAATCCCAGTAAGACCTAGTGGTGGGCAGGGAAGGCAGCTTGTGAAACTCCAGTTAAATGGGTTTCACACTGTCTCACTCTGTTCTCAGTCTCAGCTGAGACTGAGGGATGACATCACCAACAGAACTTTCACAGCTGCATGAGCCACATTGGAATCTACAGCAAAGGGAGTTAGAACGTTGGGAGTTTTGAAGTCAGTGTCTTCAGTTGGTCTTCAGTGAGTGTGTGTGAAGTAGGGAGCTTGCTGTTAAAGCAGCTCAGTAAAGGCTCTAGGAGCCTCAGCCCTGACAGAGGGCTACTTTTAAGTAATAGGGTGTGTGTCTCCACCTTAAAGAGAGACACAGAATATTACTGAAGTGGTGGAGACCATTGTTTTCGGGTCTCAGTGCCCCCTCCCTCCGGGGGTCTGGGGGGGGATGAGAAGGATTCCCTGCAGATTCCTGGGGCAATTCCATAGTTCTGCTTGTGGAGGAAAAGCTGCCTGTTCATTCCAGTATTTATTTGGGAGAAAAGAAGATTTGTGAGTCGCCTGTGGGGCACCTGCAATATAAGGGTGAGTGCCTGCTCTGGCTAAAAGGGCTCAAGTTTTCACCCTGGGACTTGTGTGACAATGTGGGGATTGAACTACTAAATATTGGGAAGCCTAGAGAAATGGGCTAAGCAAGTTAAAAGTAGTTTCAAGTCCAGAGTTTGTTGGGATGTAAATAATATGTAGAGGTGATGTGACAGACGTCTACCCTTAATCTACATTTGAAAGTTCAGTAAAGGAATTGTTCAGTTTTCCAGAGAAATGGCCGGGTATGGGCTGTGGGAGCTGGAGGTGGGTGGCCCCCGATCTTTAGTGACCAGGTCCACCTCTACAGATTTCTTCTGTGGATTTCTACTTTGCCTCAGGCACTTGGCCAGTGATGGGGGAAGTACCCAGATGTGGGATTGTAAGGAAAATTCTCTCTAGGAGTCGCAGACTCTAGTGTGGTTTGGGGAGCCACAACAGGATAATTGGTTCATTCCTCAAATGGACTGCGGATCAAGTGGCAGGCGGGGGAGCCGGGCCTGTGGGGAAAACTCTAAGTGTGTACAAGTCGGGCTGTGTACCAAAAGCTGCGTGCAAGTCCGGGCTGTGTGCCTGGTGGGTTTAGAGCCTGAGGGCTGGAAATGGTGATAAAGTGTTCTGTTGTCTCTAATCTGCATTACCAGGAAATGTAGCCCCTTGGGGGTCCGTCTATGCTTTGTTTGTTCAGCTTGGATGTGAATAAAAGCCACACTGAAGAATCCCATTCCTGGTTCTGGACATTACAGTTATTGTTTCCTGTGTTCGGAATTACCTGGGTGCCCCTGTTCAGAGTAGCCAAACCTAGGCTCCCCTGTGCCGAGTAACCTCATCCTCCCCGAACCCAGTCCCCACCAGGTACTGCTGTCAGATTCAACAGCATGCCACCTGTCGTTTTGCTAGAAAGGCAGGGGTGAGGGGTTACAGCTGCAAGTGGGAAGGCACAAAAAGTGGAAAAGGAAGGGTGGACGCAGGCTCCATGAAGCCCTGCCAGCCAACCAGCATCTTGCTCCACCACCAGATTGCCCATAAGATCCCCAGTCAGGATTGTGTCCTGGGTGGGGGTGGATAGTCCCTCCTGTTCCCACCCCACCATAGGGAGAAATCTGTAGGGGATTGTGGCTCAGAGGTACTAGGGGGAACAGTGGATGGCTTTAGGTTGCTGGTAGGGTGAAGTGCTCTACCTGCAGTTGCCGGGAGGAGGGGCAAATGATGGGGAAAAAAAATTTGCCTATGTGACTTTGCGGTTTTATTTTTTTTGCAGAATTTTGGCACGAAGCACAGAATTTCATCTGCGAATGGCAGAATTTCACCATTTGTGGGCAAAATTCCATGGTTCATGGGTGAAATTCTGCACTTTGTGGGTGGAACTTCTCACTTCGTGTCCGTGAAATAATCTGCAAATTGCTCTAAATTTGCAGAGTGAAGTTTCCCAACTTTGCCCATCTCTATTCCTGATAAATCTTTTGGAATGAATGAATAAATAAATGAATAAATAGGTAGGAAACTCTTCAAGGGCAGACTGGATATCAGAAGGCAATCACTCATAAAAAGGCAGAATTTCTGCTGAGGGAGATTGCTACTGGGAAGAACCAACTGGCTCAGCTCTTTTGGACTGTGGATAGGCTTCTTCATCCCACCTGTCTACAGCCCATGAGAGTATTTTCACCTGTGACATGCAAGGAATTCGCTCAGCTCTTCTCAGACTGGGTGTCCTCCATTAGGGCCGGAATAACTGCAAGTGGGATAAGACAGCCCAGCAGAGGAGAGCCTCTGAGTCAGGGACACAGTCAGCTGTCTTGGGTGGAGTTTCAGCCAGTGATGAAATAACAGGTGTATGAGGTGATCTCGGAGCTGTGGTCAACATTTTGTAATCCGGACCTAGGCCCGACATGATTACTAGTGAGTTATGTTGGGCATCTGGGCCCAGTGTTTGCTGAGATTGTCCAGTGCTCCTTGTCAGAGGGGGTGTTCTAAGTGGTGCGTAAATGTGCACTGGTGAAACCTCTTCTGAAGAAACCATCCTTGAACCTGGACGTCTTGGTGAATTACTGTCCCTACTCTGGACCTGGACATCTTGGTGAATTACTAACTTCCCTTTCTTGGGAAAGGTCATCGAGATGGTTGTTGCACTCCAGCTTGAGGCATACCTTGCAGCTTTTGATATCTTTGAGCATCTCCTGTCAGTATTTAGATCCAGGAATACCACAGAAACTGCACTAGTTGGGGGCATAACAACCTGCTCAGGGCAAGGGATAAAAGAGAATGGTCAGTTCTTGTCCTCTCATCAGTGTCTGACACCATGGACCACAGGCTGCTATTGGACTGGCTCAGGGAGTATGCTGGGCTCACTGATAAAGTTCTCTGCTGGTTTGAGTCCTATCTCAAGGACAGGACTCAGAGGGTAGTGCTGGGAAGATTTTCCTCGTGCTGGATGACTCTATCCTGTGGTGTATGCCATGGTTCGGTTCTGTCAGCCATGTTGTTTCTGTGTAGATGCTGCTCCTGGGTAAAGTCATTAGGCACTATGGGCCTGGGTGTCATGGCTATGCTGATGATACTCAGCTCTACATGTCTTTTGCACCTGGGACATCAGATGCAGTTGACGTCCTTAATAAGTGCCTGGCTGAGATCCAAGACTGGATGTCATCGACCTGGCAGAAACTAAACCAGAGAAAACTGAAGTCCTAGTGGTTGAGCCAGGCCGTGGAAGTGGTGGCTTTTGAGAGGGAGACCAGGCTTCAGTTCCGTCCTTCTAGGCTTTTAGCTGCCAAAAAGATGAAAACTCTGGGGGTCATTCTGGATGAGTGGCTGACAATGGAGACTCAGTTGTTGGCAGTAGTCTGGAACTGGCTTTTTCCACTTGTGAAACAGCCAGATTAAATTCGCTATCCCTCCTGCTGACCTGGATACACTGATTCATGCATTTGTGACTTTGAGGGGCCTGCCATTGACTAGCTCTGAATCCCCTGTTTCTCTGCTTGTAGTGCAGATCGTGGAGCACGGCTTCTTGTGAGCGGGACTGCAGCTCCTCGGCTAGACTCCATAGAGAATTTTTAATTTTATTAGTATTGTAAATGTACTGCTTTTTCTTCCTTTCACCCCTTTTTTAACTAAATTGTAACTAAACTGTGCTGTTAGCAAAGTTGATGTATTAAAGTGTGAGATCTTGCTTTGCCGTAGCACAACATCTGAATTGTAAAAGCTGTTTGAGTCTATTTCTATTCTCAGCTCTCCTACTGCTTTGCCCTAAGCCTCTCTGCCTACTTCTAACCCAACTTTTCTTCTCTGTTAAACACATCTCTCTCTGTCCTTTTTACACAGCAATTGCTGAGTTGGTTGCGCTTGGTGTATACGTCCTGCTCCCTGCTTTCACTCGCTTTCGCCTCACCCCCACTCCTCTGGTTCAGTCTCTGTAGCCATGCACTAGCCCGCTCACCCTGTCCCCCCTCCCTTTTGTCTTTCTGAATCTGCTTGGTGCCTGTAGCCAGACCGATTCTTTACCCCAGACAATCTCTTCTTTCTTGTTCTCCCTCCTAACTTTTTCACCTCCTCCCCTTTCCTTTCAGTCTACTTGTCCCTCCCACTTCTTTCAGCAAGAACCCACTTAATTTGCCCTCTCCCTCCTCCCTTTCAGGTTTCCAGCCCCTGGCACAGGCTCAAGACACGGCCATGGCTTGGCTCCAACAGCCAGCGGTTGTCACAACCTGAAAACTCACCCAGGCAGCTCACATCAAGGAACCGGCAGGTACGTTCTTGGGGAATTACCCTAGCAGTCACCCAGTTGGTCCCTTGGCCATTGGCTCACCAGCTATTGGATGCTGAAGATTTCTTGGGGCCTGCCATTGGCTAGCTCTGAATCCCCTGTTTCCCTGCTTGTAGTGCAGACCATGGAACGCAGCATCTCGTGAGCAGAACTGCAGCTTATCGGCTAGACTCCATAGAGCATTTTTCTCTCACCCACCCGCTCCAGCCCCAGCCGCTATTAAATACACCCTAGCACCTACCTCCCCACCACTCCAATCCTTATTGGCTACTTCTTGAACCCTAGCCCATATTGAATTTTATACCATCCGGACACCAGGGGGATCCTGCAATGCCAGATCCTCATTCAGACACTAATAACATTATTAAATCTATTCCTGTCCTAACAATTTTAATAAACTATGCATCTTAAACATGCTGAAATGGCTAAGGTTCCTTTTAGTACCATTCCCCACCTTCTCACCCTCCTTATGCTACTCAATCTCACTGGGATACCTAACACCAGAAAAGTGCAACCTATTAATTGGGTCCTAAGCCACAAACCACACTATAACTCAGGATGTGTCATTGGAAATGTTTTCAACATTACTAAGGGGCCATGGTCTCCTTTCTGGACCTCACTGCACCTCAATGATTGGTCGTTGTTTTGCTCTCGTGCAAGCGCGATTACCCTATCTAATCCCATCTTCCTTCTCCTCCAGCTCAACAAAAGGAAAACAAGCCGCTGCATTAGAAGGTTTATTAACTGCTTTCAAAGCTTCACAGAGATCTCCTTCTTAGGATTGCTCTGTTGCTGCTACTATTGTCTGGCAACATCCATTCAAATTCAGGACCTAATGACATGGCTCCAAATGATGCCCGCCCCAAGCAGGGCACTATCAAGATGGCTACAATCAACATCTGTAGTCTCTTATGCAAAATTGATAGCCTCAAAGTGTGGGTCTCACAACATGACCCTGACATACTGTCTGTCGTTGAAACTTGGCTGTCCCCAAAATACCTGACACAGCCGTAGCCCTTCCAGGATATACCATCTTCAGGATAGACAGGTCATCCAAACATGGTGGCAGCTGTGCTATCTATCTAAAAAAACTCTCTTAAGGGGTTGGCCTTGCCTGTGGCTGACACTGGTTACCCCACCCAGGTACTTGCAATTAAGATACTACTGAGTGCCCATAACAAAACACTCACTGTCTTATCAGTTTACATTCCCCCCAAAGACTCAACTGCTGGCCTCCACAGCATTCTGGACTACCTCCGTGCCAATAATTGCCATACAGAGATAATACTAATGGGTGATTTCAATACAAACTGGCAATCACCAGCCGTTGGCCTCATAAAGGATGCTTTATCGGCCCTACACTTATCTCAACTAGTCAACATGCCAACCAGAATTAACCGTAAGACTGGGACAAGCACAACCCTGGACTGGATAATCAACAGTCACCCAGATAGCATCTTCAATGTCATCGTTCACCCTGACTCCCTTAGGGACCACTCCACCATCTCCTGCAGCTGGTCCAACAAATATCATGCAGCCCCACCCTGAACTATCTACAACAGAGTGCTAGAAAGGGGTCATCTTGGTCTCCTAAAACAGTGACTACGGAACCATGACTGGTCACTGCTCAACTCCATTGGTGACATCAATGAAGCATTGAAGCACTTCATAAAGTTCTTTAATGCTGCCTGTGACATACATGCTCCACTAAAAAAGATGAAGGTCCATGGTACAGTGCACTCCTGGATAACTCCGGAGCTCTTAAACAATATGAAACAACGGGATCAAGGAAAACAACTGGCTATACAAGCCTACAAAGCAGCAGAAAATGCATGCACGTGAGCTATTCATTAGGAGAAAAGCAGATACCATAGAGAAATGCTGTCTAACAAGTGGGGAGATGGTAGGAAATTCTGGTCCAACAACAAAGAGATCACTGGTCAGGTTCCAGAGGAATCACCCGCATTGCTAAATATTGATGGAGCCCCCACCACGGACCCTACTACAATTGTGAACATTTTTAATAAAGCTTTCACTAACCTGAACAGTGTGCTACCTCATGATTTCTTTAATGATACCACTACCTTGAATGCCAGCCACCACGAGGACAAGATCCCTGGAATCCCCCCTTTCTACTTTAAGAAGGTCTCCGTGAACCAGGTTAGAAAACTCCTGAATAAAGTGCTGGGGAAATGTAGGCATAGTGGGGACTCACTAGACCTCAAACTTATTGCACTCACCCTAGAGGAAGTACTCTTACCCATAACAAAGATCCTCAACCTCTTGCTAACCCTGTCACAATCCCCGTGTGTCTGGACAATGGCCCCGGTGACCCCTGTACCTAAGTCAGGTGATCGTTACCTGCATAATAACTATAGGTCAATATCAATCCTCCCTCCACTATCTAACATTCTTGAACACTTTGTCGCCAACCAGCTTGTGGATTATCTTGATAAATATTCCAGCCAATGCCCACAACAGCATAGGTTTAGAAAAGGGCACAGCACCACCACAGCACTTCTTGAATTCACCACTTCATCCAGCAAACATTCGACCAAGGCAATCTTGTAGGGGCCACTTTCATAGATTTAGCAAAGACCTTCGACACAGCTAATCACTCACTTCTCCTCCGACAACTTGCCACTATAGGTCTTTTCTCCGACACACTGTACTGGTTCAGTAGCTACCTTGAAGACAGATCTCAATGGGTGAAAATTTCCAATGTCACCTCTGAACAGTGGGTCGTCTGATCTGGAGTACCACAAGGATCAATCCTTGGCCCCCTCCTCGTCAGTGTCTTTCTGATTGGCCTGCCAGCTTCCTGTCAGCAACAGATTCTACTATATGTGGACAACGCTGTTATCTTCACGTCTCACCCTGACCCCATCATTCTAGAAAGCAATCTACAACTCGGTTTTAAGAAAGTCGAGGAATGGTTTAGAGCTCACAAATTGGTCCTAATGTAACCCCCAGGTGGCGCTATCCCAAGGGCTACTACCCCTGCCTGCTTGACTACTGACAGGTTAAGGGGCCTAGATTCTATGGCGGGTGCCTCCACCCAGAGGTCAGGATTTGTAGTGGTTAGACTAGCTTGGTCACAGCCCTCTGGGACACCGAGACCCCCTTTTATGTCCTCTAGTGGCCCACACAATGCACAGAAGTCACTATCCCAACACCCCACATGTACCCACTGTTCAATCATAGAGTACCACTTACCCTCGAGACTGATTGAGGTTCGTCTCTGAGGACCCCCTGTAAAATAAGGTTAATCAGCATACAACAACCAATACAATGCTTGATATGTAGGTACTGACACTTCAAACAGTTTAAAGTTTAACATCAAATCTGGTTTATTTAGGGGGACTAAAACACCGGAGGGGGAGATCAGGTTAATTGGTAGAACTAAATCACAGTACTGTGCACTTTACAGGGTCTAAAAAGTCACACTCTGGGTATCCAGGTTGGGGGGCTAGCCAGGTCTGTTGCCCGGGGTTGGCCAGCAGATGGATGGGGCCCTGAAGAGAAAAATATGCACAACACCCAATTGTAATCCGGAGCCAGATGGCTCAGTCTTTGAGAAAATGAAGGAAAGAGAATCAGATGAAACACTGTTGATGGTTAACCGAACACAGGGGATGCCCTGATTAGTACTCACAATACCCCACACTGAAAACCTGGCGCTGATGGTAGTTCTGGATTGCCAGACACACTCAGCAGGGAGATGAGATTCTACAATCCAGGCTACACAGCTTTGAACAGCAGACGGATTCAGTCCGAATACATTCAGCTTGACTTTCAGTCTACACTGCACGGTGTCAAGAGAGCCAGACTAGCTATTCCTCTCAAGCATTCCACACATTTATATGTAAAGGAAATTACTATACCAGGCAGCTGCTTTCAGGTCCCGATCGGACTTACTGCAAACACCCGGGAGTTCACACTGTAGCTTCAATTCCTGACAGACCGAGCGCGATTCAACAATTTCTCCAGTCTTCTACAAGGTGAGCCTGGTTTCCACTCTTTCAGCCTCTCTTCCTCTTCGTAGTCTTGGATTCAGTCCGAGTCAGGTTGGTAATGCAACAGCCCGACTTTAGGCCTCTCACGCGCATCCCGCGTGAAACTATAGAGCGCAGAAGCTCGGAGCTCCTTCTCTCCTCACGATCACAGCTGATCTGCCCTCCCAGTCGCAAGGCACAGTATTCTCTTCGGGCGCCACCTGGTCCAGTTGGTGGACTCAGCTGTCAATCACTCAGAACTCTTCCCGTTGGTGCAATTAGGTGCCAAGGTCCAGAACTTCACTTCCCAGAATTACTAGCTATATCTCCTCATTGTAAGCCGGCTCCCAGGAGAGTCCGAATTCTGGTTGGTCCAAACAAACTCCATTTTAGAGGTCCCCCTCTCACTGATTGGACCCATTCAGCAGTTCAGATCCAAAATGGAGGGGCAAAACACACAGAGTCCCAGCTGCAAGAAAGGCAGGTTAGACAAATTGCATTTTTACTTAACACTCTAACTGGGTTCAGGCAAACAGTTACATCTTTCATTTAGGCTCCCTCTGCGCTCTTAGCGACTGCAGAAATGGAGCGAATTGACAGCTGCTCGGGCGGGAGTTGAGCATTGAATACATGGTCCGCCCATACAAACTAATTAAGTCTGCAAGTAGACTTTTAAAGAGACAGTACGTGGAGGCTCAAACAGCACTTACTTGGAACTACATTTAACGGCTTAAACGCCGAACGCCAGCAGGCGGGGAAACACTTAGGCAAGCCCTATAGAGGCTTTTTCGGAACTCCCATTTGTGAGGGGTTACACTAAACTATAAGAAAACTGAAGTTTTATTATTCACCTCCCAACGCAATAAGTACAAGAACCATGCTATTACCATCAGAAATAATCTAGGAGCTCTACTTGAACAAATCCAGCACTTTAAGTACCTAGTTGTAACCTTGGACAGCCACGTCTCCTATGCACTGCACATCGAGAATGTTGCCAAGGCCATCAACATTAGGATTGGGCTCTTATATAGGCACAGGTGGAGTTTGACACCAGAAGCTCTCAAGCTTGCTATCCACAGCTCGGTACTATCTATCATCGATTATGGCCTGGTCATATACGGGTCTGCCACTGCAACCTCACTTAAAAGGCTTACTGTCACTCTAAACAAAGTGTGTAGACTTCTCACTGGAGCTTCATGTCTTACTCACACTTGTGAGCTATATGCTCAAACTGGATGGCTGCAGCTAAGTGGTAGGATTAAATACCAAATGTGTCTACTAACTAAAAAGGTGCTCCTTGGGCTTTTGCCTCCGGGTGTGGGTAAACTTTTTAGCCAAACTCAAAGGTCCTAATGCACTCACACCTCAACCACACAATGCCCCCTAGTCTCTATGTGCCGAACAACTCAAGGTTAGCATTCCTTTGCTAATAGAGCTCCACTCTGACTCAGTGGATTGAACAGTGTAGTAACTAACCTACCCAGATTTGGCCAATTTATACACATGCTCCGAGAGCTTTCTCTTATCTGAAAGTGCCTGTGACTGTACCACCTAAGCAAAGGTACTTCCAGCAACTTTTCATCCCCCCCAACATACATGGTGTATTCAACTGACAAGGCCCCTGGCTGATACCTTTTTCCTTTGGTCCTCAACACCTTTCCCCCTTTTCCTTGTCTCTCCCCTCTCTCCCTACCTCCAACACAGCATCCTTGACAAAGCCACTGGCTGCTACCCACCTCCTTTGGTCCTAAAATCCTGCTCCCCTCTCCTTCCTACCTCGCTCCATTCTGTATAATGCCGATTCTTATGCTGTACTATCACTGCCGATTCTTATGATGTAATAACGCTGCTAATGTATGTATGTAATTCAATAGTTAGTTCTTCCTATGTCTGTTTGTAACCCTCCCCAGTGACATGGAACATTTGTAAATGAGCGAATGTGCTCAAAGGTATTTTGTAATCTGAGACTGAATAAATAAAAATTAAAAAAATAAAAGGGGTTTGACTATTGCAATGCTGTTTACCTTGGGGTCAGCGGAGGTACACTACGGCACCTGCAGTTGCTACATTATGCAGCAGCTTGGTTACTAACGGGCTTTCCAAGATCATGCCATATTTCCCTGGCGCTGCGTGTTCTGCATTGGCTGCTGGTAAAGTGGCGCATCTCCTTTAAGTGGGCCTACTAACTTACAAGGCCTTACATGAGCTGGGCTCAGGCTACCTGGCTGAGCTCCTGCGTCTTCATGTACCTGTGGTCCCTTTTCACTCTGCTGAAGAAGGCCTACTGGTGGTACTCTGGGCAAGGCTTAAGACCTTGGGGGACTGGGCTTTTGAAGCTGCAGGTCTGGTCTTCTGGAATTCCTTGCTTAGAGGGAGGCTCCCTCAGTAGAAGTCTTTAAGTGGGACTTAAAAACTTTTTTATTCCAGCAGGTGACTGGGGTGAACATGTTACAATTTTGCATCCTTATAGTATCTTTTTTTCTATTTATTTATTTATTAACTAATTTACTGAAATGTTTTACCATTGTATGATTTTAATCCATCCAAAGGCTGGTGGGTGACAAGCTTTACTGCTGTTTGAATCTAAAAGTAAAAAATGATGGTATTCTGATGTTACTCACTAAAACGCAAATGTTACTTCACCTCTGTATCTGACTATCCCTTTCCTAGCCCAACCCCGTGTAAATAAATTGTTGGTTAACCATTTCTTTCTATGCCAGGTGAGCATGTTATTATCTGAAGTCAGTGATGCTAGAGTAGGAGGCTACAGATATTCTTCCGTTCTCTGTTCTGCCTGGTGTCCCATTTTTCCCTGATGTTCACCCGTCACAACCCAAGTTCTCCAATGTGCTCCTCAGGTCCCCCGTCCAGCCCTGTAGTGAATTTTAGCTCAGTTCAGGCTAAAATCCTTGTTTGTGATACCCCGCTGTTTGCTTACCTCCTCGGAGCAAGCGAGGATCATGCCTGCACACAGTGGCACCTTTGGAGCATCGACCGCCATTCTAGTGGTTGACTGGGGAGTTCCTCAGCAGTCCCAGTGCCCCTCCTAAGTTAAATGGGGACTGGTGACCTTGAGGGGGGTTGGCAAGAAGCCACTTTGGTGTTTACAAATAAAGTTTAATCGAGGGCATAATGTAGGGCTAATGAATGAGTAATGAATACCTCATATATATTAATGAGCAGATGTCTGCCATCTGGGTGGGGGTCAGCTTTTTGGTGGTAGCGACAGCCGACCTGCTAAGTGTACACATTTTTAGGTGGACTTGTTTAACGGGGCAGTTGGGGCTATGATACTGTGGGGTACTTCACTAAATAAAGTACTTTATTTGGCTGCACCAGACCTAAAAAATGGGAGAAACTGCATAAAATGGAATGGAACTCTATGCACACAAATCAGAGCTGACATGTTCGTGACCCTTAACCCCAGTGCTGCAGATGATCAGTGATCTAGGTGCCCAAACTGGACTCAAAGGGACTCCTGGGAAAAGGCGGGGACTAATTCAGGCACCTAGATCATGCCTCAATAAATGAGCAGGAAATATTGATCTCAATGGTTATCAATTAGTGATAGGCTCCATCGGCCAATCAGAATGCTGGATTTTTGGCTGAAACTGTGTGGACTTTCTGGGATTTCTTCAGTCTGTTCCCGGGCTCTGTATAAGTCAGGAGTACCTGAGTGAGAGGACTTTGGACATCAGGGGCTTACCCAGGCCCTATGTGGAGATTGCTGTGTTGCCGAATTGGAGATTGCTGTGTTGCAGAATCAGAGTGAGATGGGGAAAGAGAGAAAGAGACTGAACTGTGATGCTTATTCCCCAGGTATGGAGAATTTGCTATATTATTGATGGAAGGAACTGAATACTGCAGAAACCCTGCACTAGGAAGCTGAACTGGCTGAGAGGACTGAGCACATTATCCAAGTGCTATGGTTGCTGCTGAGAAGCTGTTTGCTTGTGTAGACTGTAACTGTAATTTTTGAAGAGGCAGAGCATCTCTGGTCATCAGGGTGCTAGCTAGGACTGTGGGTATGCTGAGTGAACTGGTTAAAGTGGCTGAGAGCTGACGTCTTGCTGCAGCTTCAGAAAAGAGCGTGGACACTGTTAAGCTGGAAAGTGTGGACTGGTGTGCAGGGGGGCCGTTGTTGCTGAAGTTTTCCCCCCTTCTGAATTGCACTTGCCCTTATTGAGACAAAGGCTAGCACTCACTCAAATTGGCAATAGACTTTATTGGAGTGACTACGTGATAATCTTGCTTGCTGAGAACTCAGTGCAGGGACTGCAGGAGGACCCCCCCCACCACTAGCCTCACCCAGGGCAAGGGAGGGAACTTGCTAACCCCTTCCAAGTGAGACTCACTGTCTCAGGAGGTCACCAGCGATTGCTGGGGTGCTAGGGTGCCTGTGACCTGTCATTGGGAGCTGGGCTGGTCAGCACCCCCCCCCCCAGTTCTGGGCCTTCTGAGGCTGGTGTTGTCCTGCCACAGTGCTCAGTAATGGGACAGAAGTGGCTGAAAGTGATAAGTGGCCAGAACTACAATCAAGATGACCAGATGCAAGATCCTTGAGCAAGCCCATCCTGCCCGAGGGACAAAGCTGGTCTTTCTTCTGCCCCGTTCTGCACTGGATCAGGAGCTCCATCTTTCTGGGTTTGAGGTCATCTAATTGTGAGTACCCAAGACCTAGTTCCTAGACAGAAAAACAAAAAGAAGTTGTGTTGCTTATTCTTTAAACCAAGTTCTTTAGTCCGGCCCAGTGGCGCTGAGGGTTGAGGTGCTGCTTGCCACACCTCACACCACGCCAGCGACATGGATTCAGGAACAGATTTGTGTCATTTGGGGATTGGTGGGGGAGGTAAGGATTGAGTGTCACAGCTCTCCTTCCTCGGGGTGGGGAGTTTGTGCTGTGAGGGGAAGCACAGTTAGAGGTACTCGCCCACGCCCAGAGTGCTTGCCTGCCTCCGTGGAGGAGGAGACAGCTGCTGTGCCCATTGCACGGTGTGCAGGCACCAGGGGAGAAAACCTGAGGAAAATACCAGAACCCGGCAGGACCCATGATGGCTCCATTGGGGACGAGAGGTACCTCCTGGGGGGGAGGTCGAGTCTCTGCTGTCCGCTGGTGATAAAAACAACATTGTGATAAAAAAAAAAAAGTTCTTTCCCATATTTTCAGGTTCCCAACAGCTGGCCAATCCATGGCACCATAACAGGCTTGCACCTAGTGGGTACCAATAAGAACATCTGGGGACACTGGTACCAGTGGAGGTAGTTTTGTCCTACGGGCCTGAATGTTTATTGGTGTTGCTTATTTTCACTAACCTATTTTTCTCCACAGCATCCTTTGTCCCAATACCCCTTTCCTGATCCTTTCCGCCAAATAAAACTGTGGTTTACTGTTTTTCTTATGCTTTATTTTTATTTCTTTTCATAGTAAACACATACATGACAGTACATCCCTGGGTTTGAGTGTAGAAAACATTGAACTTTACATCGAATCACTAGGATTACATACTCATCAACCATAGTTACAGCAAGTGAGGGCAGATTTCTTCATTGTTACGAAAAGAGAGCAATTTAATACTAAATAACCTTGTAGCAAGAACATGGACATCAGGTGCAAATAAGTCCATCTGCTACTTGAGTCCTTGTGCCTTAATGAGCACTTATAAATACCAGTAAGAGCAGCATTATGGTCCATGTACCTTGATAATTTATTTCTCATTCCATGCAGATGCTCACGAGAGTCTTCTTCCTGCTTACCCTCAGACAAATCACATACATAAACTAGATTTAATTTTATTAAGGCATACAGTAACGCTTATCATTCTTTGGTTAACAACCACAACCAACTTGATTTAGTTTGGTAACGACTCTAAAAGTAGTAAAACTCTAAGTAAACTCAAACTGAGATTCTAAACAGAACTGTGGTGCAGTTGACATTGAGTTAGCCACATGGAAACTAGCTTACAAGACCGTTTGCGTTAACAAGTATTTTTCCTCAGTCCCCATCGTCAAGCACATTGCAAGTTTCTTGTTGAGCAAAGTCTTTTTGGATCAAAGTAAGTCATTTTCTTGCTTCAGCAGGATCAGAATAGATATAGTTTTTATATGCATACAGGATCCTAAGTCACACTGTGACCTGTAGCGCAAGAGTAATCCGCAAAGCACACAGCCCAGACCAGACAACATCAAACGCTTTATGGCATTGGCAAGTAGAATAACTCAGGTCTGGAAAACAGTGTATTCTTTCACCAGTTTCTAGAGTAACAGACCCTTTACTTTTAACTGCAGCAAGAACTTTGTCCCTGACACGCGGTCCGGTAGTAACAGCAAGTATGGTAGAAGTGCTCTGTTAGTCGGTTCTGAAGTGCCCACCTCCTGGCTAGAGGCCACTGCCCCTTCCTGCTGTACTGGCTTACTCTGTTTTGGACCACTGCCATCTTTAGAAGACTTCTTTTTTTGGGTTTCCCATGGCCAAAACAGACAAAAATTATACCAAACTGTACCATTTCAAAAGCTGTATTAGCAGCTCTGAAAATGTGATACCTTAATGAAATTTGCTATAAGTATATTAGCTGATTTGTCTATGAGCAAGAAGAGCTCTCTCAGAGCCATCTGTTCCCTTCGGCTGCTGGCTCCACCCCTCTGTAGTTTACTGTTTGAATATGTGTGTGCAGAAATTCTCTGAGACCGTCAAAGCATTGCTGTTCATGGTTTATGATGGTACTGAATTATTGGGTATCTAATGTGTGAGTGGTTGGTATGGGAGGTGGGGAGGTGCAGTATCCCAGGGGGCTGTGCTGGCCAGTCATCTGACCCACTTCATATTCTCTCTGGGTGGAGGCATCACACTATTTTTATTATCTTTGGGACAGGACCCCCAAACACCACAGTAGCAGGACCCGGGACACTTAAACCTGTTAGAGAGTCAACAGGCAGGAGTAGTAGCCCACTGGCACACAGTGCCTGGGCTACATCTTTGTAGGCACCATTGGAATCTCTTGTTCACCAGCCATGCCCACCATGGAGGACCCAACTGTAAAGACCCCTGTGGGGTCCCCAGCACTCGTCAACTCCCCCCCCCCAGCCAGAACGTAGGCCTCAAGAAAAGAGTAAAGTGAAGTTAGTGGAATGGAGCGGGCTATGAAGATGGACCCCCAAAGATCCTTTCTATTGTTGGAAATACCCTCGAGATGGATGAGGGTGAAATAGAAAAGCACTTGTCCATCATAACAAAATTGGGTAAAGTGAAACTGCGGGGACAGATGCTTGAATCAGGTACTGGGAAGTTAACTGTGTTGATGGAATGTCTAAATGCTATAGAGGCTGCCTGGGTGCCAGAGGCCATAGAGGTAGAGGACAAGGCAGAGGCCTGGGCTATAGTGGAGGTAAAGCCTACCCCCATGGGAAAGGAGGATTATGAGTCATGGATAAACTATGTGTTACCACTGCTCCAAGACTGGCAGTGTAGTGAAGGGGAAAAACAGAAAAGGTTAATGGAGAGCTTGCAGGGCCCTGCTCTCAATGCCATTTGGTCCCTCCGAACCACTGACCCTGAGGCCAAGGTAGAAGACTATATAGCTGCCTTGGGAAGTGCTTTTGGTAGCACAGAGACATGTGAAGACTTATGGTAGGGGTTTAGAGCAACATGGCAGCAGAAGGGGGAACCCTTGTCTTGAATATGTGCAGAGGCTAGAGAAGGCTCTGCAGAAGGTATAGAGGAATGGAGGATCCAGGCCTCTGACTTGAATAAGACTAGGTTAGAACAAGTACTGAGGGGTGCCCTGTATTCAGAGTTGTTGTTACTAAAGTTGGGCCTGAAAGACAAAATGAGTAATCCACCTCCGCTTCATGTGCTGCTTAGGGAGGTGAAAGAGGTGGAGGAAAGGGACACCAAATGGGGGGGTCTGACCCACTATAGTAGCTACTGCTAAGGTTCTGGAAGCCGCTTCCCCGGCTGAGGTTTCTTAGGAGAAAAAGTTACTGCAAGAATGCGGGGAAATGTTGGATAAGGTTGGTGTTGGTCCTGTTAGGACACCCCCCACCAAAGATTCCACTGAGCAGTCCACTCAGGCAGCCTCTGCCACCCTTCTAGCGATGGGCCTGGGGTATCACCTACACTGCCTCCTATATTACCTCAGATTGAAGCCCAGTTGCAGGAACTGAGTCAGGTTGTTAATGAGCTTAAGACCCAGGGGGTGGTAAGGGCAGGTGCTCCTGAACCAGTCGCTATGGCCCAAGCAATAGCTCTAGTTTCCCCTCCTGCTCCCTTTGCAATCACCCCAGTTTCCCCTTCTATTCCCTAAGTGTACCCAGTGACCCCAAGCTATCTGCCACCCCAACCACCTCCTGAGGCCTATTACCCCAGACAACCTAAGCGAGAAGGGATAATCTGTTACTGTTGTGGAAGGAATGGGCATTACTGGAGGGGGTGCCAGGCACCAGCAGATCCCCTTTGAGTGGCTAACAAACTGTTGGGCAAGGAAGGAAAGCCACAGAGAAACTTCAGTGGGGCCTGTTAAAGGAGCATATTGGGGCCCCATGCAGGTCCAGCTCCATAGCTAACATAAAAGCCTCTTCAGCGAAAGCCACCTCAAATGCACCCCTTGATATGCACAGGCTAGTGGGGCTGTCAACTGAAACCCTTGTCACCACAGAGGGAGTCACCATCTGTGCCATCCTTGATAGTGGCTCCCAGGTCACTATCCTCTTCAAGACCTGGTATGACAGACACTTATTCCACCTGGAGTTGCAACCTTTGGAAGGACTACATGCGTGGGGGTTTAGTGAGAAGTCTTACCCCTACCTTGGCTATGTCAGAGTATGGATGGCTTTCCCCACTAATGCGGCTAGAGTGGGAGATGCAGTTGAGATTCTAGCTTTAATCTGTTCTGAGACTGGTGTGTATGATGGGATACTTGTGCTGGTGGGCACAAATGCCCACATGTTCAGGAGGCTTGTCCAACTTTGCCAGGCCAGAGAAGCAGAACAGTGAGGGAAGAAATCACCCATTCATCCAGTGGTCCAGGAGGCCTATAAGAGACATGGGCGAACCTCCCCCACCCTGAAGATGTAGATGAATCTGTGGGCATAGTTTGGTGAAGAGACGCTGAGGAGATTGCGTTGCCCCCTAACATGGAGTGTAATATCAGTGGAGTAATGCAGCTACAACAGGAGGTAAACAACAAAATATTAATGCTAGATGCTCCTCAGGAATGCAGATCGCCAGCTGGATTATTAATGAAACCCAGTGCCTTACCAGCAAGGGCGCATGCCTTTGTTCAAAGAGTGACAGTGCGGGTGAGGAACATAACCAACAGAGAAGTGGTTGTCAGAAGGGGCCGGACGTTAGCCAGAGTTTACTGTGTTGACACAGCAGTGCAGCCCACTGCTTGAGGAGGACGTGATTATGGTGGTATTGATCCTGCCTTGTTTGATTTGAGTAACTCCCCCATCCTGGAGGAGTGGAAGGAGCATGTCGAGAAGAAGTTGACTGCCAGGACAAAAGTGTTTTCTTTGCATGAATAGGATGTTGACTGCATTATGGGAGAGTAGCATTGCATAAAGCTCACAGATGAGGACCTCTTCAGGGAGGGATCCAGATGTCTCACTCCCGCTGACAAAAATGATGTAAGGAGGCACCTTCAGGAGATGCTGGCTGCAGGCATCATCCAGGAGTCCACAAGTCCATGTGCATCACCTGCAGGGGTGCTGAGGAAAAAGAGTGGTGCTATTAGGATGTACGTGGGCTACCACACCTTGAACAAGCGCACTGTGCCAGATCAATATACGATGCCACGAATACAAGATGCTCTAGACTGCTTGAATGGCAGCCAGTGGTTTTCAGTTTTGGACTTAAGAAGTGGGTAATATCAAATTCCCAGGGCCCCGCAGGATCAGGAGAAAACAGTTTTTATATGCCCCCTAGAATTTTATGAATTTTTGAGAATGCATTAGGGCATTTTGGGTGCCCTCGCGATGTTTCAGCGCCTTATGGAAAGGGCTGTGGGGGACATAAACCTGCTGGAGTGCTTCGTTTACTTAGAAAATATTATTGGGTTTGAAAAGACACTGTAAGAGCATGAGTCACGGCTACTCAAGGTGTTAGACTGGCTGGAAGAATTTGACCTGAAGCTCTCTGTTGATAAGTGCCAATTCTTTCAGGCCTCAGTCAAATATATTGAACACATCATCTCTGCTGAGAGCATTCAGACCTACCCCAGCAGAGTGGAGGCCCTTACCACCGGGCCAAAACTCAGGAACCTGAAAGAACTACAACAGCTGCTTGGTTTTTGTGGGTATCACTAGAGATTCATGAGAGACTACACCAGAGTACTCAGGCCTCTTTTGAACTTACTACAGGGGTTTCCTCCAACAAATAAGAGCAAGAAGACCCCTGCCCCAGGAGGCCAAACTGAACAACCTAAATATTTTTGTCCATCTGAATCTTTTGGCTCCCAGTGGACCAAGGAGTGTGATAGAGCTTTTGTGGACATCATATACTGTCTGAGTCACGTACTGGTGCTCGCCTATGCTGACCCACAGGAGCCCTATAGCCTACATACAGATGCAAGTTTCAGTGGCCTGGGGGCAGTATTGTATCAAGAATATCCAGAGGGTCCTCCTTAAAACACATTCCCGCTGTGTAGAACAGGGTGAGAAGGCTAACCACCTCCTTGTACTGCATCTACAGCACCATGAAATGTCCCGTATAGTTCTATCTCCTCTTTGAGAGATAACACTCTTAATACCTCTCCTAGAGATATTGTTCCTGAGTTTGAGCTGTACTACTGTAAATTATACAGTTCCCCTACAACTTCGCCTTCCCTCTCTGACATTAAAAAATACTTGACTGGCATCCCCCTCCCTCACCTGAGTGACTTCCAACAAGACTACCTCAGTAGACCCATCACCCCCAGGAGATCCAGGAAGCAATTGCTTCTCTCTCCCTCTAGATAAAGCCCCAGGCCAGATGGGTTCCCATTGAATTTTTACAAAAGTCTTTCTCAATGAGCTGACCCTTTCCTTCAACTGCTCTACTCGTACTTTTGTACCTCGGGGATTACAGATTCCTCCCTAATAGAAGCCATAATAGTTGTTCTCCCAAAGCCAGGCAAGTCTCCGGACAGAGTTACCAACTATCGCCCTATATCCCTTATGAACTATGATGTCAAAATCTTTGCCAGAATTCTGGCCAACAGGATACTTCAGGTGTGGAAGAGGTTGATCAGTCCTGAACAGGTGGGCTTTGTCACAGGCCGATCATCAATGGATCACTTACAGAAGCTATCCCACATTTTCTCTACGTGCAGGGATGACAATCAATCTATGGCCTTGTTTCCCTGGACGCAGGGAAAGCCTTTGATAGAATCAACTGGCCCTTTTTATTATCAGTGCTACACGAGTTGGGTTCCTTCCCCATCATTCATTTCCTGGATTCAAGTCTTATACTGGCAACCCAGTACAAGGATATGCTGCAATGGAGTGATGTCTTCACCCTTCCCGGTGTGCTCCGGCACCCATCAGGGCTGCCCCCTGCCTCCCCCTTCTTTTCAATACGTATCTGGAACTGCTCTTGCTCCACCTCAAAGAATCTCCCTCCATTAGGGGGGTACAGGTAGGCCCTTTTGACCTCAGGCTCTCTGCATAGGCGGATAATATCCTGCTACATGTCTCGGATCCTGCTACGTCCATCGCTGTAGCCCTCACACTTATTCAGGATTTCAGTTTTTGTTTAAATTATGTTAAACCTAGAAAAAACGGTGGTGATGCTGTTAAACTCCAAAGCTGCCAAATCTGAGATTAATGACTTAGGTCTATCTTGGGCCACCCAGCTTAAATACCTAGGGGAACTCTGGTCCAAAAATACTGCCCTTCTTTGGAAATTGAACCTAGGCAACCAGCTTGTTACTATCCAACAAGATTTGGATAAATGGGCCTCCCTATATCTCTCGCTCCAGGGCAGGATAAGTATTATCAAAATGAATGTGCTTCCTTGGGTGTTCTATCCGGGTACATGATAATACGCTCCTGTGATATTAACTCTCGGCAATTCACTCCAACGAACATTTGCTCTGTTGTTTTCTCACTCCTAACTATTTCGCTCCCGCTACTGAATTAAAAGCGACTGACAGCTTACACTCACTTGACAGCCCTCGAAATGAAAGTGACTGAGCCCTCGAAATAAAAGCAACTGACAGCTTACACTTCCTTGACAGCCCTGGAAATAAAAGCTACTGACTGCATAGCAGAACTGAATTACTGACTGATTACACTCACCTGACAGCCCTGTGAAGTACGCCCAAGAGCCAGAATTTGCATTAAAATGTAAATATTTGCCCTCTCTCGCCTTTTATCCGATTGAGCAAGTTATTAAACGCTTCGAGGAAATTACCGACGAGCAGCACAATATCTTTACCGATGGTTTGCTACCAGTGATTGACTACTTCGAAGATGTCTGGATAGGGCGCCCCAATAGGAGAGGCACAGGCAGGAGACAGCCCCAGTTTGAGCTTGCCTTGTGGAACCATGCTGAAAGTGTAAGTGATGGGCGAGCAAAAACTAATAATGTCGTTGAAGCTTTCCACCGAGGGATGCAGACTATTCTATGCATGTCGCATCCCACTCTGTGGAAGTTCATAGATGGTCTAAAAGGCGTACAGAGAAAAAGGGATGCAGAGCTAGAACAATTGATAGCTGGGAATGCCCCGACCGTGTCTCAGAAGGTGTATCAAGACAATGCGAAACGTCTTGCCTGCATTACTGCTAAAATGGAGGAGCGAACTACTGAGGAGTTTTTGAGAGGCATCGCACATAGCTTTGAATATTAGACTTCACACTGCCATGGATTTTTAACAGTATCTTAATAAAGTTTTGTTTTTAACGACTGCACAGAAGAACTGAATTACTGACTGGTTGACTGGTTTACTTCCTGTATACAGACGGTAACTAAGGGGAACTAAGGTGACTGGTTCACTTCCTGTCTACAGATGGTAACTAAGGTGGAGACTTCACTTCCTTTCTACACATCTACACAGTAAGGTAAGGATTTTAGCTGTTTAACTGATGAAAGTCAAAGGAAATGTTGTATGGATCTTGTTGGGAGTGAGTAGAGGAAATTGGGAGCGAGTACTGGCAATTGGGAGCGAGTAGTGGCAATCGGGAGTGAGTACTGGCAATTGGGAGCTAGTAGTGGCAATCAGGAGCGAGCAGTGGCAATTGGGAGTGAGTAGTGGCAATCAGGAGTGAGTTGACGCAGCATCGAATTGTTGCAGGAGTGAACTATCGTTGGAGCGAGTTGTCGGGAGTGAATTGTTAGGGAGCAACTAGTCGGGAGCGAATTGTCGTGCTCCTGCCTCTATCCACTGCACCTGAGTGGGCCCTGCACTTCCCCTCACCTGGTTTAAAAAGGTTCATAGCTTAATTTCCTGCTTTATTTGGAAGGGGAACCCCCCAAGGTGGGTGTATACATGGCTGGGGGCACCCAAAACACGAGGTGTCCTCAAACTACCAAATTTTTTCTAGTATTATCTTGCCAGCCACATGCCAAAGTATTTCTGGTGGCTTCCACCTCCGACAGGGACTGAAGAACCTTCATACATTCCAGTTTGGTTACAGATAGAGAGGTATCTAATTCAGACCTCTAACCTGTCCTCAGATAGTCTGCTTTTATATCCCCCAAACAGTTGTCACACTGACTCAGAAATTCACCCATAACCACCTCTTTGAAAGTGCATGCCCAACTTTGCAAAGCTTTACATTATGATAATCTCAGCGATGTGTCCCACTACCTACGTGGTAATCCCAACTTTAAACTCGGGGGAGAAATGTTGACACACGGGGCAATGCCACAACTAATAGATAAAAGGGTTGCTGATTTCCTTAGAAATGGGCAGCTCAGGACCAGCCAGGAAATCCTGCATTTGCTTAATTTACCCCCAGTCATATTTTTAGGATTTACCAAATCCGACACCTATTGATTAAATGGTTTGGTATGTTGTCCTGGTCTATTGACCAAGGGGAATTTCTCCTACAATCTGATGTTTAGCATGGCAACCACATGTGGTGTTCCACATTATGAATGCCCTATATGGCAAAATATTCCCAGAGATTTCTGGACATTCGCACTATTGGTCTTCTAGGTTCCCCACAAGGACCTTGAACTGGGGCCGCATCTGGGATGACCTCTACCTCTATACTAAAAATGATAAATTACATTTTACCCAGTTCCATGTCCTACACAACATATACTTTACCCTGACTAAACTGCATAAGATGGGGCATCTCCCCTCCCCTCTTTGCACTAGATGCAACCAAGCTGAAGGATCTTTATTTCATATATTGTGGGATTGTCCCAAAGTTGCACCTTTATGGGACATGATAAAGCACAAAACAGACCCCCTTCTTGGATTGGCGGCACACATCACACCTGAAATTTGCCTCTTGGGGGATTACTCTGAAATTAAGGTTAAAGAAAGGAAGTACCATTTATCCATGATTGCGCTTTCTGTTAAAAGAGTGGTGCTTCACCACTGGAAAGATCAATCAGCCATACCTTACACTGAGTGGCTTAACGAGCTGCTGACTAATCTTTGACTTGAAAAAATTATACCTAATTTCGGTAATAAAATGGCTGGGTTTAACAAGAAATGGGGAAAACTGTACACCTTATTTTCTCTTTAACCTTCTCTTGGAGAGTAATCAAGTAGCAGAATCAATGGTTCTCCTCTCTAAGACTCTCTGTTGGTTACATATTGTGGATCCTATTTCAATGGTTTTATTACTATCTGGTGTAACCCTTCTGCAAATGGGGGTTCCCAAAAGTCTTCCAGGAACTTGCTAAGTGCTCTAAATCTGGATGGTGTTCGGCGTTTAAGCCGTTTAAATGGCACTGCAGCGAGTGCTTTAGAGCCTCTGCATACTGTCTCTTTAAGAGGTGTCTGCTTACAGACATAATTAATTGGAATGGGAGGAGTGTGCTGCAATGCCCGAATCCCACTTGGGCTGCTGGCTAAATGCTCCATTTCTGCAGTCGCTATATGCGCTGAGGGAGCCTAATTAAAAGATGTAATTGTTTGCTGATGATCTGTTAGAGTAATAATGAAAATGCAGTTTGTTCTAACCTGCTTACTTGTAGCAAAGACTGGGCAGTGTAGTTTCTTCATTTTGGTCCTGAACTGCTGAATTGGACCAATCAGTGGAAAGGAGGTCCTTAAAATGGAGTCTGCTGGCAAATTAGAACTTGGACTCTCATCTGGAGCCTGCAACAAAGGGGACTGTATAGCAGGTGCCCATGGGAAATGTAGTTTGGACCTTGGCACCTTTTTTGCACCAACAGAGGGAGCCCTACAGTGATTGACAACCGAACCAGCCAACCGAACTGCTGTGAGCCCAAAGGAAATGCCCTGCACTGTTGCTGGAAAAGTCAGTTCAGTAGAGACAGTGAAGAGAGAAGGAGCTCTGTACTGTGCGGTGAGTAATTCGCGCGGGAAGCTCGTGGGAGGCCCTGAAGCCGGCCAGCAGCCATCTGTAAGTGCTAGTTCGGACTGAATCCGAGTTTGTGAAGAGAAGGAAGCAGTGTGTAGAACCAGGCTTACCCGTGGAAGACCGAAGATTTGCTGATGTGCGGTTGGCCTGTCGGGGACTGCTGATGCTGTGTGTGCTCCTAGGTAATTTGCAAGTGTTTGCGATCAGAATCGAGAAGCAGCTGCCTGGTATAGTACTTTCCTTTTACATATAAATGCACATAGTACTTGTGGGGGATCGCAATGTTATTTCCCCTTTTTCTGTGAGCTGGGTGCTGAAGCTGGAAGCAGATCCCAGCTTGAGTCGGACTAAATCCGCTAGCTATCAACTGCAGTTGGGTCCAGCCACAAGGACCCTGTCTCCATACCTTGTTGTTTCTGGCAATCCAGCTAGAACATCCTCCATCCAGCTTTCAGCTTTGGTATTATGAGTACAAATCAGGGTATCTCTCTGCAGCCTTTTATTGATTACAAGTGTGTCATTTGATTATTGCTGTTACATTTCTTCACGAACTGAGCCCCAGGTCTCCGGATTACAATTTGTGTGTGCATGTGTTTTCCATCAAAGGGCCCCAACCAGCTGCACTGACCCTGGCTACCCCCCACCATCCTGGGTACCCAGAGAGTGACATTTTGGACCCTATATGCATGCACAGTACTGTGATTTGAATATTTCCAAACCAAATCAACCTGATTACCCCCTCCTGGTTACTACCCCCTCTAATAAATCAGATTTGTTGTTATTGAACTATATGCTGTCTGTGGTGTCAGTACATGTAGAAAAAGCATTGCATTGTGTGTGTGTATATTGCCTAATCTTGTTTTACAGCGGGTCCTCAGAGATGTGCTGCAAGACATCAATCCTGAGGGTAAGTGTTACTGTATGTGTAAGAAGTGTGCATTTGTGGGGTATTGGGAAGGCAACTCCCATGTATAGTGTGGGCCACTAGTGGGAACAAAGGGGGGTCACAGTGTCCCAGAGGGCTGTACCCGAGCTAGTTTAACCACTATCAACCCTGACCTCTGGGTGGAGGCACCCGGTATAGAACCTAGGCCCCTCAACCTGTCACTAGCTAGGCAGGCAGGGGTAGTAGCCCTTGGGATAGCACCACCTGGAGGTTACACTTATTTTCTGTGGCAGATGTAAGTTACTAGTTCTGGTTCTCTGTCAGGGGGGTTGGGAGGGTTAGGGAGGTGGGGTTTTGTTATGTTTGTGAATGTTGTAGAAGTTATATTAGCTAACTTTGTTAGTATTGTGAATGTGTTCTGTTTGTTATGCTTATTAAAATCAATAAAGCGCACTGAATAAAAAAAAAAAGAAGAATATCCAGAGGGTCTGCACCCAGTGGTATATGCAAGCTGGAGTCTCAACCCTTTGGAAAGAAGGCATCCCATCCACAAACTGGAATTATTAGCATTGAAGTGGGCTATTGTGGACCAATTTCATGATTAACTGTATGGGGCAAAGATTACTGTGAAGACTGACAACAACCCACTTACTTATGTGCAGACCACAATCAAGCTAGATGTAGCCGGCCACCGGTGGTTGTCTGCCCTGTCTACGTATGACTACAGCATAGAGTACTGTCCTGTGCTGAATAATACATAAAGCTACCAACTTTCCAAGGCCTAAAACTGGGACGGTCCTTCCTGACCATGACCCCCCCCCCACCGTGTCACTCCCATAGGCCCCGCCACAGACTACTCTGCACACAGTCAATTCAATTTTACTGCTTGCTCTGGTGATGCTGCCCCACAGTAACACCAGTAGCAAACATCCAGATTAAAACAATACATCATTTTGCTGCAGCAAGTTCCAAATCATGATGTACAGAAAGTTCATTAGAAGCAAACCTGCATTAAATTGTGATCAGACATTCGAGCTGCATGTGTTGCTCCTCCTGACAGTTCCATCCAACTCACTTACACTCACCTCATTTTCTGAGCAAACTTCACTTCAGTGACTCCCACCACCACACCAGATTGTTTTCACATTCTTTCCTACAGCTGATCAGATTTGTGTACCTTAGTTCACTGCTGCTGGTCTCTTATCTGTCTGGAGTTCCTCTCAGCTACTGGCAGGCAGGTGCCCACATGCGCTTGTTTGCGCTACTACCCAATCTAGTCTAACAGGAAGGAACATGCTTTACTGTGCTCCCACTGACGTGGTTGTGGTGCAACACAGGCGCAAGGGTTGAAGTTGCAAATTGCTGTCCAGCCTGAGCAGTGCCACAGTGGTGCAGAAATAATGTTGTTATTCACTCATGGATTAGCAGTCAGAAAAAAAAAGGGACACAACTGGGACATGTAAGCAAAAACCAAGACAAAAGTGACATTTTGCAAAATGTATGGGGACACTGGGACATGCCGCCTAAAATAGCGATGGTCCTGGGAAAAGAGGGACTGTTCGTAGCTTTAGATGGATGCTGATGCCTTGTCCCGATGCCCTTTAACTAGGGGGCTGAGCATTCCAGCTGGGTCAAGATACCTGAACAAGTGGTAAAAGAGTTGTGTAAGAAATTTGATGGTGACGAGTCCCCCTGTCTTGAAGATGCCCCTCGTTTGGTAGACTGCTTAGGAACCTCTGGGAGTTGCCTTCCTATAGCTTACTGCCATTTGACCTCCCTGGACATGGGGTCTTTGCCACAGCTGACTACCCAGGACTTACAAAAAGAGCAGCAGGACAGCTCTGTCATGGGGAGATAATTCAATTGCTTCAGAGAAAAGGAGATCTGGCTCAAGTAAAAGTTAATGATCCACAGGCCCAGTTATTACTGTGAGAATAGCCGAAGTTGCAGCTGAGGAATGGTTGCTCTACCGAGTTACTCAGGACCAACAGGGGGCACCCCGTGTGCAGTTGGTATTGCCCAATTGTTTTCAAGGCCTGGTGATGAAAGCCCTACACGATGATATGGGCCACTTGGGCAGCGAATGCACTCTGGAACTGGTAAAGAGAAGATTCTATTGGCCCAAGATGGGAGTTGATGTAGAATATTATTGTGAGAACTGTCGCCGGTGTATCCAGAAGAAAGCACTTCCCAAGAAAGCTGCTTCACTAGTTAACATTGATACCAGTGCACTGATGGAATTAGTGTGCATTGATTTTCTCACGTTCGAACCAGACTCCAGGAATATCTCCAACATATTGGTGGTTACAGATCATTTCACCTGGTATGCTCAAGCTTAAACCACTAAGGACCACAGGGCCTCCACAGTGGACAAAATGTTGGTCAAGAAGTTTTTTGTCTACTACGGAGCATCTCAAAGAATCCATTCGGACCACGGATGTGATTTTTAAAGCCAGTTGATGTTCACCTGCCACAGCCCAGGTTCTCCAGTGTGCTCCCCAGATCCCCGTCCAGCCCTGTAGGGAATTTTAGCCCAGTTCAGGCTTAAATCCTTGTTCATTATCCCATGCTGTCTGCTTAGCTCCTCGGAGCAAGTGAGGATTGCGCCTGCGCACAGTGGCACCTTTAGAGTATCAACCGCCGTTCTAGTTGGTCGACTGGGGAGTTCCTTAGCAGTCCTAGTGCCCAATGAGTTGGCAAGAAGCTGCTTTGGTGTTTACAAATAGAGTTTAATTGAGAGCATAATGTAGGTCTAATTAATGAGTAATGAAAACCTCATGAATATTAATGAGCAGATGTCTGCTGCCTGGGGGGGGGGGGTCAGTCTTTCGGTGGCAGTGACATCCGACCTGCTGAGTGTACCTATTTGTAGGTGGATGTGTTTAACAGAGGGCAGTTGGGGTTATGATACAGTGGGGTACTTAACTAAATAAAGTACTTTATTTGGCTGCACCATACCTAAAAACAAGCATTTGTTAATGCTGAATGTTGATTGCGTTGGTCTGTTGAGCTCGCTCAGTGGCCCTGTGTCACTCGCTCATTCTGTTTCTCCTGGTGCAGCAGGCTGCACCTTTGTACGGGGCTCCTGGCTGCACTGGCACTTTTTTTCTGCCCACAAAGAAATCTGCAGCTGTCCTGACAGAGCTGTGTTGAGGTGGGTCACTCGCCCTCTGTCAGTCGCTCATTCTATTTCTGCTGGCACTGCAGGCTGCCCTTTTGTACTGGGCTCCCACCTCTGTTGGTGGCTTTTTCTGCCCACAAAGAAATGTGCAGCAGTCCTGACACAGGTCCATTGAGCTACCTCACTCTCCCTCTCTCTCTCTTGCATGTTCTGTTTCTGCCAGTGCTGCAGGCTGGCCTTTTGTACAGGGCTCCTGCCTGCGTTGCCGCCTTTTTCTGCACACAAAGCAATCCACAGCAGTCATGATATAGATCTGTTGAGCTCGCTTACTCCCCCTCTCTCACTCGCTCATTGTGTTTGTTCCGGGACTGCTGGCTGCCCTTTTGTACTGGACTTCTGCCTGCGTTACATAGAAACATAGAAACATAGAATTTGACGGCAGATAAGGACTGCTTGGCCCACCCAGTCTGCCCATTTCCCTACCTACTGGATAAGCTGCAGATCCTAGTTAACCAGCAGCCTACTTCTTCCTACCCCCACCCCCAGAACTGCCTTATGACTATCCCATGCATGCTTGAATTCCACCACTGATTTTGACTCCACAACCTCCTCCGGAAGGCATGCTCCATGCATCCACAACCCTCTCTGTGAAAAATACTTCCTAAATTACCTCTGAGCTGCCCCCTCTATCTTCAAATTGCCCTTGTTCTTGCACACCTCTTTTTGAAAGATGCTACCCTCTTGGACTTTGTTGATTTCCTTGAGGTACTTGAAGTTTCTATCATGTCCCCCCTCTCCCTCCTTTCCTTGAGGCTATACATATTAAGCTCCTTAAGTCTCTCTTCATATGTCTTCCGGTGCAGACCCTGCACCATTTTAGTTGCCCTCCTCTGGACAGCTTCCATCCTGTCTATGTCTTTGCGGAGATTGGGTCTCCAGAACTGCACACAGTACTCCAGATGGAGTCTCACCAGCTGTCTGTACAGCACCTTTTTCTGGCCACAAAGAAATCTGCAGCTGTCCTGACACAGCTCCGTTGAGGTCGCTCTCTCCGCCTGTCTCACTCTCTCATTCTGTTTCTCCTGGTGTTGCAGGCTACTTTTTTGTACTGGGCTTCTGCCTGCATTGGCAGGTTTTGCTGCCCACAAAGAAATCTGCAGCTGTCTCGACACAGCTCTGTTGAGGTGGATCACTCCACCTCTGTCACTCACTCATTCTGTTTCCGCTGGTGCTGCTGGCTGCCCTTTTGTACTGGGCTCCTGCCTCTGTTGGCAGCATTTTCTGCCCACAAAGAAATCTGCAGCAGTCCTGACACAGGTCCGTTGAGGTAGTTCATTCCCCCCCTCTCACTCACTTGTTCTGTTTCTGCCGGCGCTGCAGGCTGGCCTTTTGTACTGGGCTCCTGCCTGTGTTGCCGCCTTTTTCTGCCCACAAAGAAATCCACAGCAGTCACAATAGAGCTCCGTTGAGCTTGCTCACTGCCCCTCTCACTTGCTCATTGTGTTTCTCCTGGTGCTGCAGGCTGCTCTTTCGTACTGGGCTCCTGCCTGTGTTGGCACCTTTTTCTGCCCACAAAGAAATCTGCAGCTGTCTTGACAGAGCTCTGTTGAGGTCACTCACTCCGCCTGTCTCACTCACTCATTCTGTTCTTCCTGGTGCTGCAGACTGCTGTTTTGTAATGGTCTCCTGTCTCTGTTGGCACCTTTTTTTGCCCTCAAACAAATCTACGGCAGTCCCAACAGAGCTCTGTTAAGCTCACTCAATCCCCCTTTCTCACTCGCTCGTTCCGTTTCTGTCGGTGCTGCAGGCTGCCCTTTTCTACTGGGCTCCTGCCTGCATTGCTGCCTTCTTCTGGGCACAAAAAAATCTGCAGCAGTCATGATAGAGCTCCGTTGAGCTCACTCACTCACTCCCCCTGTTTCACTTATTCGTTCTGTTTCTCCCGCCACCGTAGGCTGCCGTTTTGTACTGGGCCCCTGCGTGCATTGCTGCTTCTTTCTGCCCACAAAGAAATCCGCAGCAGTCCCAACAGAGCTCTGTTGAGCTCACTCACTCCTCCTCCCTCACTCACTCATTCTGTGTCTCCCACTGCTGCAGGCTGCCCTTTTGTACTGGGTTTCTGTCTGCATTGGCGGCTTTGTCTGCCTACAAAGAGACGTGCAGCAGTTCCAACACAGCTCCGTTGAGGTTGCTCACTCGCCTTCTGTCACTCGCTCGTTCCGTTTCTGGGGGGGCTGCAGGCTGGCCTTTTGTACTGGGCTCCTGCCTGCATTGCTGCCTTTTCCTGCCCACAAAGAAATCTGCAGCAGTGATGATAGACCTCCGTTGAGCTTGCTCACTCCCCCTCTGTCACTCGCTCATTCTGTTTCTGCTGGCGCTGCAGGCTACAATTTTATACTGGCCTCCTGGCTGCATTGGCACCTTTTCCTGCACACAAAGAAATCTGCAGCTGCCCCGACAGAGCTCCGCTGGGGTCACTCACTCTCCCTGTCTCACTTGCTCATTCTGTTTCTCGTGGCGCTGCAGGCTGGCCTTTTGTACTGGGCTTCTGCCTCCGTTGGCATTTTGTTCTGCCCACAAAGAAATCTACAGCAGTTTCGACAGAGCTCCGTTGAGCTCACTCACTTCCCCTCCCTCACTCGCTCATTCTGTGTCTCCCACTGCTGCAGGCTGCCCTTTTGTACTGGGTTCCTGCCTGCATTGCCAGCTTTTTCTGCTCACAAACACATCTGCAGCAGTCCCGAGAGAGCTCCGTTGAGCTTGCTCACTCCCCCTCTCTCAGTCGCTCATTCTGTTTCTGCCGGTGCTGCAGGCTGGCCTTTTGTACTGGGCTCCTGCCTGCATTGCCGCCTTTTCCTGCCCACAAAGAAATCTGCAGCTGTCCTGACAGAGCTCCATTGAGGTCGCTTGCTCACTCCCCCATCTCACACGCTCATTCTGTTTCTCCTGGTGCTGCAGGCTGCCCTTTTGTACTGGGCTCCTGCCTCTGTCGGCATTTTTGTCTGCCCATAAAGAAATCTGCAGCAGTCCTGACACAGCTCCGTTGGCCTCACTCACTCCCCTGTCTCACTTGCTCATTCCATTTCTGCTGGCGCTGCAGGCTGCACTTCTGTACTAGGCTCCTGTCAGCGTAGCCACCCTTATCTGCCCACAAAGAAATCTGCAGCAGTAATGATAGAGCTCTGTTGAGCTCACTCAGTCCCCCTCTCTCGCTTGCTCGTTCTGTTTGTCCCACTGCTGCAGGCTGCCCTTTTGTACTCAGGCCCTGCATGCATTGCTGCCTTTTCCTGCCCACAAACAAATCTGCACCAGTCCCAACAGAACTCCATTGAGCTCACTCACTCCCCCTCCTTCACTCGCTCATTCTGTGTCTCCCGGCGCTGCAGGCTGCCCTTTTGTACTAGGCTTCTGCCTGCATTGTCGCCTTTTCCTGCCCACAAAGACATCCGCAGCAGTCCGAACAGAGCTCAGTTGAGCTCGGTCACTCCACTCCCTCTCAGTTGCTCGATCCTAATCTGTTCCAAACACTGATTTCCGACAGCGACTGCAGTATTCTGCACCGGAAGCGCGGAAACACATTTCGGCCTGGATGTGAAAAATGACAGCTGTACTGTTCATAAGGAGGTGTGAACAAATGCCAGTGTTGAAACTCTGGGGTGAAAATATTACTAATTTGCAAACTTACAAGGGTGCGTGGCACCTGCACAACACACGCTCGTAACACAGTCATTTTATGGAGTTTCATCACAACATTTTTAACATAGGCATTTTAGGACCTCTGCTCATGAACAGTGTCAATGTGATTTTCTTACTATGTCCTGAACACCGATTTCCCACAGCAACCACGCTATTGTGTGCCGGAAGAGCGAAAACACATTTCAGCCAGGATGTGAAAAATGACAGCTGCACTGTTCATAAGGAGGTGTGGCAAAATGGCAATGCTGAAAATTTGGAGTGAAAATATTGCAAAGTTGCAAAGGTACAAACGTGCGTGGAAACTGCGCAATGCACATTCGTAACACACTCATTTTATGGACTTTCATCACCAAATTTTCAGCATAGGCATTTTAGGACCTCTGCTAATGAACAGTGTCACTGTCATTTTCATAATGAGTCCCAAACACAGATTTCCCACAGCTAACATGCTATTCTGCGCCAGAACTGCGAAAACACATTTCGCCAGGATGTGAAAAATGACAGCTATACTGTTCATAAGGAGGTGCAGAAGAATGGCAATGTTGAAAATCTGGAGTGAAAATATTATAAATTTGTGAACGTATGAGCGTGCATGCAAACTGCGCAACGCATGCTCGTAACACAGTCATTTTATGGAGTATCGTCACCAAATTTTCAACATAGGCATTTTAGGACCTCTGCTCATGAACAGTACCACTGTCAGTTTCTTAATCTGTGTAGGACACTGATTTCCCACACCGACCATGCTATTCTGCACCAGAAGTGCGAAAACACATTTCGGCCAGGGTGTGAAAAATGACAGCTGCACTGTTCACAAGGAGGTCTGGAAAAATGCCAATGTTGAAAATCTGAAGATGAAAAATATTGCAAATTCTCAAGTTCTGACGTGTGTGTAGCAACTTCGTAACGACGCTTAAAAAATAGTCATTATTTGATTTTTCCACACTAATTTGCAACATAGGCTTTTTGAGAGCCCACCTCATGAACACTGGCACTGTTGTTTCATTACTCAGTCCCGAAGGTGATTCCCGAGTGACCACGAAACCCCTTTCGGGGCTGACTAACGCCATGACAGTGATAGAATTCATGAGGAGGGGTCCCAAAAACCCCATGTTGAATATTTGGTGCCAAAATTCCAAAAAATGCCTGAGATATGCATCAAAGTTGAAAAAACCCTATTTATTCCATTATACACCTTACCGGTATTTCTTCAGTTCGTGGTCGGCTTTGAAGAGTGCAGACGTGTTCCCGGTCCACCGAAGATTGTTGCGCCGGACTCTGGAGGTAAGTATGGGGTGAGGGGTGTGGGAAGGCAGGGTGCGCAGTGGTGTGCAGGGGTTGCGGCGGGGGCAGGGAGACCGCCGTGGGACCGTTCCTTTTACAGATTACAAAAAAAGGCATTGCAGGACCATTTTATTTTGTTGGGCATGTGGCACGCTGGGGTGGGCTCCCAGCGTGCCAGCGAGTCTTCCTTTTTTGGGGGTGGCAGCTGTAGCCGATGGGGATTGGGTACCCCCGTCGGCACACAACAAAAGTGGGGGGGACATAATCCTGACGGGAAGTGGGCTCCCCTGTCTGCAACATAAATATTGGGGGCACTGCAGCCAATGGGGATTGAGGCCCCCGCTGGCAACTAAATATGGTCGGGGGGCACATACTGCTGAGGGGATTGGGCACCTCGTCGGCAGCGGAACTTAATATTGTTAGTGAACATGGCGGCTAAGCACGCCATATTCTAAAACAAATCCCACCTGCAATGATGGGTCGCTCCCTCATTGGGCGAATGGCTGGCTGCAATGGCGATTGCAGCGGCTGATTTTTTACAAGTTGGTGGCACGTTGGCTGAACTAGTGTCAGCAGCAGCATGCCACAGCATTGGGAGAAGCAGGACAAGCCTTTACAGGCTGTGGGGGCATTGGCCACAACAGTGCCATGCCTCCACAACCTGCTTGTGGAGAAACCTGCCACAACATGTTTCTTGCTCATGCACACAATCAACATAAAAAGGGAGAAACTGCATAAAATTGAATGGGACTCTATGCAAACAAATGGGAGCTGACATGTTTGTGACTCTTAACCCCACTGCTGCAGCCAATCAGTGATCTAGGTGCCCAAACTGGACTCAGAGGGTCTCCTGGGAAAAGGAGGGGATTAATTCAGGCACCTAGATCATGCCCCAATAAAAAGCAGGAAATATTAATCTCAATGGTTATGAATTATTGATAGGCTCCATCAGCTAATCAGAACACTGGATTTTTGGCAGAAACTGTGTGGACTTTCTGGGATTTCTTCAACCTGTTCCCAGGCTCTGTATGAGTCAGGAGTACCTTGTGCAAGTGGACTTTGGATATCAGGGGCTTACCCAGGCCCTATGTGGAGATTGCTGTGTTGCTGAATTGAAGATTGCTGTGTTGCAGAATCGGAGTGAGATGGGGAACAAGGGAAACAGACTGAACTGTGATGCTGATTCCCCAAGTATGGAGCAGTTGCTGTATTATTGATGGAAGGAACTGAATGCTGCAGAAATCCTGCACTAGGAAGTTGAACTGGATGAGAGGACTGAGCAGATTATCTGAGTGCTACAATCGTTGCTGAGAAGCTGTTTGCTTGCGTGGCCTGTAATTGCAATTTTTGAAGAGGCAGAGTATCTCTGGTTATCAGGGTGCTAGCCAGGAACTGTAGGTGTGCTGAGTGAACTGATTAAAGTGGCTGAAAGCTGACATCTTTCTGCAGTTGAAGAAAAGAGCGTGGACACTGTTAAGCTAGAAAGTGTGGACTGGTGTGCAGGGGGGCCGTTGTTGCTGAAGTTTTCCCCCTGCTGAATTGCACTTACCCTTATTGAGATAAAGACTAGCACCCATTCAAATTGGCACTAGACTTTATTGGAGCAGCTGCCTGATAATCTTGCTTGCTGAGTACTCAGTGCAGGGACTGCAGGAGTACCCCCGCCGCTAGAGAGTCCTCACCCAGAGCCAGGGAGGGAACTTGCTAACCCCTTCCAAGTGGGACTCACTGTCTCAGGAAGTCATTGGTGATTTCGGAGCTGCTAGGGTGCCTGCAGCCCATTGTTAGGAGCCAAGCTGTGGAGCCACTCCCAGGTCTGGGCCTTCTGGGGCTGGTGTTGTCCTGCCACAGTGCTCTGCAACAGGACACAAGCAGCTGAAGGTGGCAAGCAGCTAGAACTACAATCAAGGTGACCAGCTGCAAGATCCTCGAGCAAGCCCATCCTGCCTGAGGAACCAAGGCCGGCCTTTCTTCTGCCCTGTTCTGCACTCGACCAGGAGCGCCATCTTTCCAGGTTTGAGGTCATCTAATCGTGAGTACACAGGACCTAGTTCCTGGACAGAAAAAACAAAAATAAATTGTGTTGTCTATTCTTAAAACCAAGTTCTTTCCCATATTTTTGGGGACCCAACAGCTGGCCAACCTGTGGCACTATACCAGGCCTGCACCTAGTGGGTACCCATAAGAACACCCAGGGACACTGGTACCAATGTGGGTGGTTTGGCCTGCGGGCCTGAATGTTTATTGGTGCTACTTATTTTCACTAACCTATTTTTCTCCACAGCATCCTTTGTCCTGGTACCCCTTTCCTGGGTTTTTCTATGCCAACGTGACAACATTGTTGTCAGTGTTCAGCATAGAGAAATCCCCAATAATAAACAGGCAGAAGTTAGCCTGTCAGACATCGAATCTACTTTCTATCAGGGCTGTGCCCCCGCTTTTATAGAGATTGTTAACTCCAGTTGGAATTAACTTGAAGGGGTGGCGAAAGTCAGTGAAAGGGCGAAAGTTCGACGGCGGGTCCCCCACAGCGACAATTCTGAAACTTGTCGGAATTGTCGCTGTGAGGGATTTCGTGGTCAGGGTTTTGTCCTTGTGTCGGCACATGCCTTTCCTGGTCCTTTTCCCAAATAAAGCTGTGGTTTACTGTTTGAAATTGTGTGTGCAGGAATTCTCTGAGTCCATCAAAGCGTTACTATTCATGGTTTATGGTGGCACTGAATTGCTGGGTATCCAGAGACTGGGGTGGTTGGTAGGGGAGGTGGGTAGGTGCAGTATCCCAAGGAGCTGTGCCAGCCAGTCGCCTGATCCACTTCAAATTCTCTCTGGGTGGAGGCACTGTGCTATTTTTATTATCTTTGGGATAGGACCCCCAAACACCACCATAGCAGCGCCCAGGCCCCTTAACCTGTTAGAGAGTCAACAGGCAGGGATAGTAGCCCACTGGCACACGATGCCTGGACTACATACTGAAAATCTGGGTTTTAGGATTCTATGTGTGGTGTGACTGCGTAGAGTAGTGGGTAGGTACAGCGTCCCAGGGGGTAGTACTAGCTAGCTATCAGACCCACAGTGATTTTACTCTGGGTGGAGGCACCATGCTATTTACTGCTATATATTGGGAAAGAACCTCTGTAATATCAGAAATAGGACCCAGGGCCTCTCAGCCTGGCTAGTGGCCAGGCCACCCAGGCAGGGGTAGTAGCCTTTCGATACATGGCGTCACAGTGCTACATTGTTATAATAGTACTCTGAGCCTTTGGGGGAAGGGCGCCATATATAGATGAAAACTACTACTATTACAACTACTGTCATGGACCCTTGCTCTATATTTGCCAGTAACATCTACGTGTCCATGTCCAACTGCTGCACTGCAAGCTATACAGAGTTTAGTTACTGTTTATACAGCTCCTGCAGAGGCACAGCAGAGACAGAGAGTAGTGCTCCCAGTACAGGATGCAACAGAAAGACATTACCGTGTACTGTGGTGTCGGCAAGTGCAAACAGTGAGGGTTACGGCTACAAGAGCACCTTGCCTGCAGCCCACAGGAACTGTTATTTTAGCTGCACCTCTTAGGGCACTTGAAGAGCAGTCCTGCTGTGTAAGTAGGCTGGGCCTAAAAGGACACTGATAAAGTAGCTGAGAGAACCTGTACTACATCCTATCGCACTGCTAATCTCCCCCATTTACAGCCCTGGACCCTAAATAAAGTGCCTTGTTCTTTTGTTGTTTAAAGGAACACTGTTAGCTTTGCCCGTTCATTTTTTGGCAAAAGCAAGCAGTGTTCCTATTGCTCACACAACACTCATTACTGTACTCAGAACACCCCAATATATTTTAAAGATTAGTATTTTACCTGCTTCCCCTTTTTTACATATATATACTTTCAGTGGTCCCCATGCTAAGTCCCCGTAAAGCGGAAGCACACCCAGGTCGGGACCGCGCGTCTGCCACAAGCGCCATCCTGAAATATGATTTTTTCAGAAACAGCCCTTGGAGTCATATTGCCCCGTTCCTTACATTATTTTAATAGGTTGCAGCTATCTGCCATCAAAAGGCGAGCACTGGAAGTTGTATTATTCATATTTGCATGCCGCGGCCGAAATCCCATGCATGTCTACAAGATCCATGAACAAAATATCTTGTGCATGCGTAAAAGCATGCCATTGTTGCGCATGCATGGGATTTCGGACGCTGCTTACAAATACAAATAAGGCCACTTAGCATCGGGACCACTGAAAGTACATATATGTAAAAAAACGGGGAAAGCAGGTAAAATACTAATCTTTTAAATATATTGGGGTGTTCTGAGTACAGTAATGAGTGTTGCGTGAGCAATAGGAACACTGCATGCCATTACCAAAAAACGAAGGGGCAAAGCTGACAGTGTCCCTTTAAATACTTGTCTGAGGGATGATTGTTTAAAGTGTAAACTGCGTGCTCAATGGTTCACAGGTGGGATGATCCTGTGGGGAGGTGAGGAGGCACTACATCCCAGGAGGTTGTACCATACAGAACAGTGGAGCCCACTTATAAGAACATCGTTTAATAGAACATCCCGGTTATAAGAACATGACTCTTATGTCCCGGTTTTTAATAATGTATTCCTATGGGCATAAAGCCCATTTATAATCACTTTCAGCCTAGTTAAAAGAACATTTTCTGTTGCAGCTTCTGTGGTAGTTCACTTTCAGCTGTCAGTGAAACTCACTGATTTAGCTGTCTCACTTTGGCTCTGGCGATTAACGCCTTCCCTGGTATGCAGCTAGGTGTAAATGATGCCAATTAATGTTAACCACTCACTGCATTCCGATGTGGATTCAGCATTTAGAATGTGCTAAATGGCTATTGTTTTAGGTCCCCATTAATCACTTCAGTCAGCATGTTGCAGGTACGGTACTAGTCAGGGTTGTGACGACAACGTAGAAACAACGGGCACAATTACTGAGGAGGAAATAACCAGAGACGTCCTTACTCTTGAAGAGGAATCTGATGAAAAGGAGGACTTAAAAGAAGAATCAGCAAATGTGGACATCTCTGTAAGCAGTCAGCAGATATGGCAACATTTTATGCTCTGGATGCATATCATGGCACGCGGTCTTTAAAAAATGCACAACCGCTAAAGATTCCCTTGTAGAGTTTTTTATGTTATGTTTTATTGTACCCTTTCAGTCATTTTTATTAAGATGTGCATGTTTTTACAGCACAATTTACTATAATTTAAGTATTTATCAATACAGATATTGTTTTCTGATATTAAAACTTTGTGTACAACTTAAGCTGTATTATGCGAGCTCCACCTTGCAGTCCGAATAGCTAATTTCAGGTGAAAAGCCATTTAAACAGGCAGCCCGTGTATAAGAACAGCCCGCTTATAAGAACATTTTTTTGTGGCAAATGGGGTGTTCTTATAAGCGGGCTCCACTGTACTTGGTTTACAAGGCCATAAATGGACTGGAACCCTCTACGTTCATGAACTACTGGCAACCTGTCAGGAGGATACTGGACCACCAGAGTTCTCCACTCAGATACCGGGGGGATTTTGTTAGGCTGAGCAGGAACAGTAGAATCTGTGGGGGACCGATCATTTTCATAGCTGCACCGAGCCTCTGGAACATAGTCCTGAAATCCATCCGTTCTGATATCTGCCTCTTTAGTGGAAAGCCTTAAGTCAAAACTAAAGACTTAACCGTTTAGACAAGCCGCGGTAGGAGACTGATAGTTCTGTCAATTCTGTGGAAATATGCATGAGCCTAATTTATACCCTCATATTAGGGTTTATTGCTTGCTATTATGTATTACTTGTAATTTGTATTTATATCCAGAAAGGCGCGATATAATAAAGTTCCTATCCCATCCTAATTACACCAGGACCACTTTAACCTCTCTCTCTGGGTGGAGGCACTGCACAATTTATTTAAACATGGGATGCAAACCACCAATAAGAAGTTTAATAATCCAGGCCCCTCTACCTTGTTTGAGCCCACAGACGGGTACTAACTGACACTGTCAACATTCACGGTGACCTGGTTACATATGTTAAAAATAGAATGAATATAGCATTTTATAAAAATCTCACATAAATCCAATAAAAATAATGAGTTACAATGAATACCACTTTTATGCTTTGTTTGACCCTCCCCCCCAACAAACTAGAATTCCCACCATTGTTTCCCACTGAAGAACCACAGGCTGCGTTTCTTACCTCACAATATTGTAGGTTTGGAAATCATCTGTTGATTCAACTTCATAGCTATGTCTGAAGGCCCTCCCAGTTCTCTCCATGCTGTACTTGCTGTCTTTCACCGTCTCTTGTGACTGTGCACCAGCCTGCAAATAAACTTCACTTAATCAGTGCTCTAGTTGTAAAAAAAAAAAGTAACAAAGGGAAGCCTTAACAGAGTAAGGAGAGATACTTGATCAGTAGGAAAACATAAGAAAAAGTTTTAAAAAATGGGAACCCTAGGATTTAGTTTTTCTTAAACAGGGGAACTGTATTCCCTCTTTATGTTGTCCCTGTGATTTATTTATTTATTTGTTTATTTAAAATTAGTAAGTGGGGAAGGCACAGAGAACTGAGGCTTATTTCCAGGTGTAAGCTGCTGGAAGAGTGCAGGATAAAAACGCAGACAGCAAAAGCGCTAGGGACAGAAACGGTGCAACATTAAATACAACACTGTACAAATGAACAGTGCATCTGGCATAAAATGCATTATTTGTGATGAAGTCAAGAGGCTGATTCTAAAAATAAAGGAATAGCGTAGATATAGTCTATAGGTGACCAAGGTGGAAAATGAAGGTAATTTGATGTTTCTGATGATTACCTAGTTAGTTCTTTATCTTTTGAACCCCCTCCCATCACTACCACCATTATTATAAGCAGTGTCACCAAACAAAATATATTTACCTTGGCAGGTGAAATGAGCTTCTGATGTGAGCCTGATAATGCGACGATGGACAACTTCTTAATCTCTCAACCAGTTTTCAAATTCCCCAAGTTTACAGTACTGCCCTGCTTGTTTCAGGAACTTAGCTTTTTATGCAAGGGTCGACTGCTATCGGGTATGCTATTCTCTCTCTCTCACATCTGCTTCCTTTCGAGCTTATTCTGCTCCTTTCCTACTTGTACACGTGATAAAAAAACAACCTGAACTTAAGACCTTAGTAACCTAGGTTTTCATTTCCAGAAAACTGTGGGTTTCAGTTTCAGTTTACTTCAACACACACTGAAATGCAAAGGCCAGAAAGGATCAGAGCCCTGCATTTTGTTTAAGAACCACCCAGAGTTTAAGAAACCTGCAAGTGCAACCAGTCTAGTGGAGGGGCGGGGGGGCTTTGTCTAGCATTCCAGAGACAGATTTCCTTGCCTTACAAAGATGTTCATGCCCCACCCCCTCTCGCTTGCACATAGATTTTAAAGCCAATAGTAAAGGTTGCTATGTAAAGCACAGCAGGGTATGAGAAACCAGTCAAACTTGTTGTCTGCCCCTATGGATTGTCATTTCCATAATGATTAATTATCAGCTCTAATTCGAACAGGATTTGTCTACAGATGAGAACCACCAGTTGTCGGCGCTGATTCAGCCAGTCAACACCGAGGATTTGCCTGCTTGTGATTGATCATCAGTGCTGATTCAGACCAGCAGCACTGAAGATCTGCTTGCATGCAAGCACCTCTGATTAATCCTCAATGCTGATTCACACTGCACCTTGTGCACCTCTTTGGGATACTTGCAAGTGTAACCCCCAGGTGGCGCTATCCCAAGGGCTACTACCCCTGCCTGCTTGACTACTGACAGGTTGAGGGGCCTAGGTTCTATGGCGGGTGCCTCCACCCAGAGGTCAGAGTTTGTAATGGTTGGTCTAGTTTGGTCACAGCCCTCTGGGACACTGAGACCCCTCTAATCCTCTAATGGCCCACACGATGTGCACAGGAGTTACAGTACCAATACCCCACATGTACACACATGTTCATTCATAAGGTACCACTTACCCTTGAGACTGATTCGCAGGTTCATCTCTGAGGACCCCCTGAAAAATAAGGTTAAGCAGCATACACAAACCAATACAGTGCTCGGCATGAAGGTACTGACACTTCAGACAGTTTAAAGTTTAACAACAACAAATCTGATTTATTTAGGGAACAGAAACACGGAGAGGGAAATCAGGTTAATTAGTGGCATTAAATCACAGTACTGTGCACACATACAGGGTCTGAAAAGTCACACTCTGGGTACCCAGGTTGGGGTGGGCTAGCCAGGTCCGTTGCCCAGGGTTGGCCGGCAGGTGCAGATGGATAGGGCCCTGTAGAAGAAAATATATGCACAACACCTAATTGTAATCCGGAGCCTGATGGCTCAGTCCATGAAGCAAAGAAACAACAAGAATTAGATGACACACTTGTGATTGAAAACAGGCTTCTGGGGAATACCCTGATTTGTACTCACAATACCCAAGCTGAGAACTGGATGGTGGATGTTCTTCTGGATTGTCAGAAACAGCAGGGCATGGAGACAAGGTCCTTGTGACTGGACCCCACTGCAGTTTATAGCAAACGGATTTAGATCGAGACAAGCTGGGGTTTGATTCCAGCTTCACCACACAGCACACAGCACAGGGGATTGGAAATAGCGATTCCCCACAAGCACTACGCACATTCATATGTAATAGGAAAGTACTATACCAGGCAGGCTGCTCCTCGATCCTGATTGCAATTACTGCAAGATACCGGGGAGCACACACAGCAGCTTCTGTTCCTGACAGACCGAGCGCGATTCAACAATTTCTCCAGTCTTCTCCGGGGTGAGCCTGGTTTCCACACTTCTGGTGCTTCTTTCTCCTCACAACTTGGATTCAGTCCAAACTGGCACTCACAAAGACTGCAGACCAAAACTCAGGGCCTCACACATGCTTCCTGCGCGAAACTACACACCGCAGAAGCACAGCGCTCCTTCTCTCTTCACAGTCCCAACTGATCTAATCTTTTCAGTCACAGAGCAGGGCATTTCCTTTAGCTCCACACCATTCTGTTGGCTGGTTCGGCTGTCACTCACAATAAGACTCCCTCTGTTGGTGGAAAAAGGCGCCAAGGTTAAAACTACATTTCCCAGAGTCACTGCCCATACAATCCCCTTGTAGCTGGCTCAAAAATGAGAGTCCAAATTCTGATTCGTCCACAGACTCCATTTTAGGGTCTCCCTATGATTCTGATTGGTCCAAGTCGGCTATTCAGAACCAAAATAAAAGAGCTACACTGAAATAGTTTGTGCTGAAATGAAGACAGGTTAGACAAATTACATTTTCTCAGTCACTCTAAATGATTTCTGGTAAACAGTTATATCTTTCAACAAGGCTCCCTCTGCACATTTAGCAACGGCAGAAACAGAGCAAATTGACAGCAGCCCGGGCAGGATTCGGGCATTAGAACACACAGTCCCCCCATACAAACGAATTAAGTCTGCAAGCAGACAGCTCTTAAAGAGACAGTACGTGGAGGCTCAAATAGCACTCACCTGGAACCACATTCAAACAGCTCAGACGCCGAACTCCGCCCCAACGTGGAGCATTCAGGCAAGCTCCTGGAAGACTTTTGGGAACCCCCATTTGCAGAGGGGTTACACCCTTCCTGGCCTGGAAAAACTTGGCGTCCGCATTTCAACACAACCATGTACATTTACATCAATATCACATTAGGCTTATACACGTAATCATCAGTCAACATATCACCTTACCAGAAACACATTTCTGAAACTTTTCAGTACATCACTTTTTACACAGTATTATACACACATTGTACCGCAACTCAGGTTATTACCTCCTGTACATGAAACCTGAAGAGAGGGGGCCCTTCCCTATCAGCTACCTTGGGGCTGGATGGGGCAGGGACATCATACCTAGAGGGCAACACAATTAACTTGGAGGTAGCACTTATGCTCAGTTTGGGCAATGAGCTCGGTGACACATACACTCCTTTATGGACAACATTGAGAGGCAAGTCCACAGGCCTCCCAGGGGAATCATAACTGAGGTGTATCACAGGCTTTACAGCTCGACCAGTCTTTCTAGGGGGAACTGTTACAGTCTCTGCATTCTGAGCCTCATTTTCAGCATTGTCCTCACTTGTCAGGGGAGTCTCCATTGGGGTAGAGAGGCTAGAACTTGGGGCACTTTCAGCTCCAGGAGTTACAATCTCCGAGTCCACAACACTTGGCTCACATGGAGAGCTTTCGGACACTGGCAGTGGACTGTCAGGGCACTCAAAATACTCTTCTTGTTCTGGTACAGTATATCACCAGTCTGTTCCAGTTCAATATTTTCCTCCACTGAAAATTCAAACACTTCAACCATACACAGTGATTCCATGTCATCTGACTTGATGCTTTGCACTTCACTTTCTGGGAGCATTGGCTCCAGGGACAAAGCTGGGGGCTTAGACAGTCCAGAAGGCCCAGCTTCATCTCCAGGATTGACTAGGGGATTGCCCCAAAACAATTGACTCAGTTCATAAGAGGGGTAGTACCCAAAGTTGCACTCACTTTCCTCTGACATGGATTGACAGTCATTTTCAACTGGGACTTGCTGTGGGGAACACTTTAACTCAGCATCTGTAGATGCAGACTTTCTTTGCTTTTGCTTAGCAGCAGCTCAGGTCACTAGTCCAGAGGGAGCACTTTCTGGGGGCTCAGACTCAATCAAGATTTGTCCAATGGGCAGTAAATGATTTCTATGCATTGTTTTAACATCTTTTGAATTATTCTCAGGCCTTACTTTGTACACAGGCAGATCATCTAGTTTGCCCACTACAATGTGAGGTAGACAGTGCCATCTGTCAGCAATCTTATGTTTGCCATGCAGTCCCAGATTTCTTAGCAATACCCGATCTCATTCCTGGGGTTCCTGTGCTTTCACCTTTTTATCACACCTTTCTTTGTTGGCCAGATTTCTTTTGGCAGCCATGGTTTGAGCCAGTTGGTACGCATGATTTAGCTGGGCCTTTAACTTTTGCTCATACTGTAAATAGTTGTCAGCTCAAACCCCACCAGGAGAAACTCCAAAACATACATCTACCAGCAGTCGAGCTTCTCTTCCAAACATCAGGCGGTAGGGGAGAACCCAGTGGCATCACTTTTGGTGCAGTTGTAGGCATGTACCAGGGTGCTAATTTGTTGGCTCCATCTAGGCTTGTCCTTTGGGTGGAGGGTGCCTAGCATATCTAGCAAAGTATGGTTGAAACGTTCAGGCTGTGGGTCCCGCTTGGGGTGGTTCTGGACTTTCGGACTCCTACAGAGAAAGCATCTCTTTGATCAGACGACTCTCAAAGTTCTCCCTTTATCAGAATGGATTCTTTGTGGAGCCCCATGTGAACAAAAAAGTTTTCTACAAGTACTTTTGCTACAGTGGATGCCTTCTGGTCCTTGGTGGGGAAAGCTTGGGCATATCTCGTAAAATGGTCAGTGACCACCAACACATTACTAATGTTTCTTTGATCTGACTCCAGACTCAGAAAATCAATACCGACCAGCTCCATGGGTGCACTGGTGGTGATGTTAACAAGGGGGGCAGCCCTCTGGGGCAAAGCTTTCCTCTGTAAGCAGCGACTACAAGTTCGAATGTGTTGCTCAACATCAGCCCCATCTTAGGCCAATAGAATCTGGATCTCACCAAGTCAAGTGTTCTGTCTATACCAAGGTGCCCCATGTGGTTGTGTAAGGACCTCAGTACTGAGTCTCGAAAGGCAGTGGGCAGCACTAGTTGTTGTTTGTCTATTTGTCCCCTTCTGTCTACTGTTTCTCTGTATAACAGTCTATTGATCAGTTTCAACTTAGGACCTTCCTTGTATAACAATGCAGTTCTCAAATCAGTGGAGCGTAATTTGAACACATCTTTCCCTGCATAGAGGGCTTCTAAAGCTGATTTGATCATGGGATCTTGGGATTGAGCCCACTTGAATACTGTCATTGTCCAGCTGAGGCAGTGCACCAATGTCTATTGCAGAAAAGTGGCAATAAGCAGCAGGTATGCAATTCTCAGAGGGTCCCAAACAATCCACCATACAGTCCACTGCGTCTGTGGACATCTGTTCCTCCCTGTCAAACTTCTGGCAGAGTGCTCGAATATCAGGTTCTGACAGTCTGACCCAGTCATTCCGGGGAACAGGCCTCCGGAGAGAGCATCAGCATCTATGTGGTTCAGGCCTGCTCTGTATTCAACAGCATTCATATGTAGATAATGCAGAAAGCCACCTATGGCCAGTGGCATCGAATCTAGCTGAAGTCTGCACATAGGTCAAAGGATTATTGTCAGTTTACTAGTATCTTAGCCCCATACAAGTACTCGTGGAACTGGTCAACAATAGCCCACTTCAAAGCTAGGAACTCTAACTTATGTACAGGATAGTTCTTTTTGGATGGGTCAGGCTTCTACTGGCAAAGGCCACTGGTCTCAGGCCATTCTCGTGTTCTTGGTACAATACAGCCCCCAAGCCATGCAGGCTAGCATCAGTGTGCAAGACATAGGGCTTCACTGGATCTGCATAGGCAAGGACAGGAGCGTGGGTAAGTTGATATATAATCTCATGAAAAGCAGCTTCACACTCAGGTGTCCATCTGGCTCCAAATACTTCATTGGGATGGAAATACACTCTCTCAGGCTCAGATGAAACTGACCTCTTGTATTTTTTTCGGGTAGGAGGGTAACCTTGAGTAAGATTAAGTAAAGGACGGATCGCTGTTGAATAGTCCTTGATGAAATGGTGATAGTAGCCACAGAATCTCAGGACTCTTTGCAGTTCTTTTAGATTGTGGGGCTGTGGCCAGGTGGTCAAGGCCTCAACTTTACTTGGGTCGGTCTCTATTCCCTCGGTGGAGACTATGTTTCCCACATACAGTGGTGTGAAAAAGTATTTGCCCCCTTCCTGATTTTCTCTATTATTGCATATTTGTCACATGGATGTTTTCAGGTCTTTAGACAAAATATAATATTAGATAAAGGAACCTGAGTGAACAAATAACACTTTTTTTTTACTTATTTCATTTATTTAATGAAAAAGTTAACCAACACCAACTGGCACTGTGTGAAAAGTAATTGCCCCTCAGTTAAATCAACCCAATTAAAGGGATAATTAGAGTCAGCTGATTGAACACAGCCAGGCTTGATTACAGCCAGCCCTGCTCAATATAAACCTCACTTATTTTGGCCCTTACCATCAGACTCACGCGCCAGCACAAAGATTCAACAAGCACATTATGCCATGATCAAAGGAAGTTCCTGAAAGATCAGAAAAAATTTGTTGCCCTCTATCAGTCTGGAAAGGGTTACAAAGCTATTTTAAGGCTCTGGGACTCCATCAAACCACAGTGAGAGCCATAATCTCCAAATGGAGAACACTTGGAACAGTAGTGAACCTTCCCAGGAGTGGCGGCTGCCAAAATTACTCCAAGGGTGCAGTGTAAAATCATCCAAGAAGTCTCAAAGGATCCTAAAACAACATCCAAAGAACTGCAGGCTTCTCTTGCCTCAGCTAAGGTCAGTGTTCATGACTCCACAATCAGAAAGAGACTGGGCAAAAATGGGCTTCATGTGAGGTAGCAAGGCGGAAACCACTGCTAACCAAGAAGAACATAAATGCTCATCTCTCATTTGCCAAGAAGCACCTGGATGATCCACAAGCCTTTGGGAAAATGTTCTATGGACAGATGAGTCCAAAGTGGAACTTTTGGACAACATGGATCCCATAATGTCTCACAGTAGCAAACACAGCATTCCACAGTAAGAACACCATACCAACAGTCAAACATGGTGGTGGTAGTGTGATGGTGTGGGGATGCTTTGTTGCCTAAGGACCTGATGACTTGCCATAATTAAAGGAAACCATGAATTCTGCTCTGTACCAGAAAATTCTAAGGAGGAATGTCCAGTCATCCTTCCGTCAGCTGAAGCTGAAGCGTAGTTGGGTCATGCAGCAAGACAATGATCCAAAACACAAAAGCAAGTCCACATCAGAATGGCTAAAAAGAAGTAAAATTAAAGTTTTGGAGTGGCCTAGTCAAAGTCCAGACTTAAACCAATAGAGATGCTGTGGCAGGACCTGAAATGAGCAGTTCATGCTCGAAAACCTACCAAATGTTACTGAATTAAAGCAGTTCTAGAGGAAGAGTGGTTAAAATTCCTCCACAGCTATGTGAAAGACTGATATTGAATTATAGGAAGTGTTTGGTTGCAGTCATTGCAGCTAAATGTGGCATAACCAGTTATTAAGTGTAAGGGGGCAATTACTTTTTCACACAGTGCCAGTTGGTGTTGGTTAACTTTTTTTCATTAAATAAGTGAAATAAAAAAAAAAACAAGTGTTATTTGTTCACTCAGGTTCCCTTTATCTAATATTACATTTTCTCTAAAGACCTGAAAACATCCAGTATGACAAATATGCAATAATAGAAAAAATCAGGAAGGGGGCAAATACTTTTTCACGCCACTGTACTGTACAGATGTTTGGAAGAATTGACATGTATCGATGGACAGTTTTAGGCCAAAGTCTTCCAGTCGGTCCAACACCTTGAACAATCTGCTCTCATGTTCCTCCAGTGAGCTGCCAAACACAATAAAATCATCCAGGTACACCAGGCACTCTAATAAGTTCATGTCCCCCACTGCACGCTCCATCAGTCATTGAAAAGTGGCTGGGGCACCTGAAATCCCTTGAGGCATCCTCATGAATTCATAGAAGCCAAGCGGACAGACAAAGGCTGTCTTCTCACGGTCTTCCAGGGCCATCGGGATCTGGTAGTACCCACTGAGAAGATCCAGCACGGAGAACCACTTGCTACCATTCAGGCAGTCTAAAGCATCCTGGATGCGGGGCATTGTATACTGATCAGGGATAGTCTGCCGGTTCAAGGTGCGATAATCCACACACATCCTTACTGTCCCATTCTTTTTTCTCACTACCACAATAGATGAAGAATATGGGCTTCTGGATTCTTGTATTACACCAGCAGCAAGCATCTCTTGCAGATGCCGTCTCACATCATCTATGTCAGCAGGTGCCATGCGTCGAGACTTCACATGAAATGGCCTTTCATCATGCAGCCGGATGTGGTGCTCAGCTCCTTGCACACATTCTACGTGCCATTCTTTGAAAGAAAACACCTGGTCTCTCTGGGCAAGCTTTCTACTGATTCTCATCTTCCATTCGGCTGGCAACGGGGAGTCACCAAAATCAAACAAGTCGGGCGTCACTGTGTCATTCTCCACTGAACACTTGTTACTAGGCAACACTGCAGTATCCGCACAATGCACATTAGCCAGGGTGCAACCTCTATTTTCTCGAATCTCTCTATCAGACACATTATGAACTTGGACCATTACCCGTCTGGCATAAGCGTGGGCTCTGGCAGGCAAAATACTTGACTTGACCAGCAGTCCTTCTGGCAATTTCCCATCGTCTGGAGCATCCAGCATGAGGATTTTATTCTTGACATCCTTTCTGATACGGACCTCTCCCTGTAAAGTACATTAGGCATTTGGCACCAGGATCAGAGACTCAGGATCCTTTTTCCAGACAATTCCAACCGGTTCCTCTGGTTCCACTTTGTCAGCTTCTCTCTGGGCATCATAGGCCTTCTTGATCAATGCCGGAATTCTTAAAGCTCTACCAGTCTGTGACCCCTGTTTCTCATAACACAACTGCGCCAACCATCCAAACATATGGGCATTCATCCCAATTAACATAGAAACAGAATTTGACGGCAGATAAGGACCGCTTGGCCCACCCAGTCTGCCCATTTCCCTACCTAATGGATAAGTTGCAGATCCTAGTTAACCAGCAGCCTACTTCTTCCTACCCCCACCCCCTAAAATTGCCTTATGACTGTCCCATGCATGCTTGAATTCCAACACTGTTTTTGACTCCACAACCTCCTCCGAAGGCCATTCCATGCATCCACAACCTCGCCAGAAAAAATACTCTTAAATTACCCTGAGCCACCCCCATCTTCAAATTGTGCCCCTTGTTCTTGCACACCTCTTTTGTTGAAATATGCTACCTCTTGGACTTTGTTGATTCCTTGAGGTACTTGAAAGTTTCTATCATGTCCCCTCTCCTCCTTTCCTCGAGGCTATACATATTAAGCCCTAAGTTCTCTTCATATGTCTTCTGGTGCAGACCCTGCACCATTTTAGTTGCCCTCCTGGACAGCTTCCATCCTGTCTATGTCTTTAGGAGATTGGGTCTCCAGAACTGCATGCAGTACTCAGATGGGGTCTCACCAGCTGTCTGTACAGAGGATAATAACTTCCCATTTTCTACTGGTAATGCTCTCCCTATGCATCCCAGTATCCCCAGCCTCCTTGCTGCCCTCTCACATTGCTTGCCCACCCTTTAGATCATCTGATATGACTCACCCCAGGTCCCTTTCCATTTTTGTTGTTGTTAGTATCTCACCCCCATTGTGTACTCTTCCCTGGGTTTTGTTTCCCAGGTGCATTACCTTGCACTTCTTAGCATTGAATCTAAGCTGCCATACATTTGACCATTCCTCTAACCTTGCCAAGTCCTTCTCATCCTTTGCACCCCACCTTGTAGTATCAACTCTGTTGCAGATCTTTGTGTCATCTGCAAAGAGACATATTTTTCTTCCAGTCCCTCTGCAATGTCGCTATAAAGACATTGAAGAGGACTGTCCTAATACTGAACCCCTGCGGGTACACCACTAGTAACCCCACTTTCTTCAGAGTGGACTCCATTTACTATTACTCTCTGTGTCCTGTTCTCCAGCCAATTTTTACCCAGGCTGTCATCTTGGGACCCACTCCCAGGCTGGCTAACTTGTATATTAATCTTTGTGTGGGACTGTGTCAAATGCCTTGCTAAAGTCTAGGTAGGCCATGTCCACAGCCCCTCCCTGATCTACTACTTTGGTCACCCAGTCAAAGAAATCTATCAGATTTGTCTGGCATGACCTTTCCACTGTGAATCCATGCTGCCTTGGGTCCTTGCCCTCTGGCCTCTAGATACTCGACAGTTCTTTCCTTCAGAAGTGATTCCATCATTTTCCTACCACTGAGGTTAAACTAACAGGTCTGTAGTTTCCTGCTTCTGCCTTGCTCCCACTTTTGTGAAGGGGAATCACATCTGCCCTCCTCCAGTCCTCGGGTACCACTCCATCCTCCCATGATTTGTTAAAGAGGTAGTCAGTGGTGTCACTAGTTCTACCGTTAGTTCTTTTAGAATTCTGGGATGAATCCCATCAGGCCCCATTGCTTTGTCCACCTTCAGTTTTAAGAGTTCTTTCAGAACCCTTTCTTCTGTAAATGGGCTGGTATCAACTTCTGTATCCAGAGTGTTTCTACCGTTTGTTTTAGGTACCTCCCCATCTTCCTTTGTAAATACTGAGCAAAAATATTTGTTTAGTATCTCTGCCTTTTCACAGTCACCCTCTGCCCACCCTCCTTCCCCTTTATTAAGCCTCACTATCCCTCCCTTGGTCTTTCTTCGCTCCCTGATGTACCTATAAAAGGTTTTATCCCCCTTCTTAACTGAGTTGGCTATCTTTTCCTCGGTTTGGGCCTTTGCTGTTCTGACTGCCTTCCCAGCTTCCTTTTGCTTTAACTGATACAGTTCTCTGTCCTGCTCCTTCTGTGATTCCTTGTACTTCCTGAATGCTTTTTTCCTCTTGAACCTTCACTGCCACTTCCTTTGAGAACCATAGTGGTTTCTTACATCGTTTGTTTTGTTTATTTGCTTCACACAAAGGTTTGTTACCTCTGTGATGGCAGTTTTATTATTCCCATTGTTCTTCCACCCTCCTTCCTGCCCATTTGCTAGTGCATTCTTAGACACTCACTATTTTGGCAAAGTCAGCCCTCCTAAAGTCCAGTACTTTTGCCTTTGTATGGCTTGACTCTATTGCTGTGTTTATTGTGAGCCATACTGTTTGATGGTCGCTAGTTCCCAGATGGCTACCCACTTCTACATCTGTGATCCTCTCTCCATCTCCATTTGAGAGAACCAGGTTCACGATTGCTCCTCTCTCGGTGGGCTCCAATACTAGTTGTCTAAGGCATGCCCCTGTAGGGCATCTAGAATAACCACACTCTTCTAAGTGGCTGCTGCAACTGCACTCCAGTTAACATCTGGCATATTCAGATCACCCATCAGCAATATCTCCTTTTCTGCCATTCTAAGTATTCTTTCTATCATTTCCTTGTCCATTTCCTCCCCTGAGAAGGGGGTTGTATACAACCCCTCAAAGGATTGTGGTGACATTGGTTGGTCTCCAAATTTACCCACAGTGCTTCTTCTCCTCCCTGTTTTCCCTTTTGCTCTGTTGCTTTGATTCCTTCCCTTATGTAAAGAGCTACTCCTCCTCCTCTTTACCTCCCTGTCCCTCCTGTAGATAGTGTATCCTGGTATGTTTACATCCCAGTCATGGTTTTGTGTGTACCATGTTTCTGTGACTGCCACGATATCCAGATGTTCCTCCTGCATCAAGGCCACTAATTCAGGAAGCTTGTTACTCAGACTATGGGCATTGGTATTCATTGCTCTCTATTTTTTGATGGCTTTACCTTCTGTTGCAGCATCCCCCACTGACCTTTCTACCTTGGTCTTTTTCTCATTTAGTACCCTGTTTTGTAGGGAGAGGCTGGGATTTTCCTGCTGCTTATCAGTGCCTCCCCCCTTGATTAGTTTAGTAGCGGAACCCCATCATACAGTCCAGTAGGGGGACACACTAAGGCCAGGGTCTCTACTTGCTCTGCCACTCCAGCCACGGAGGTGGGGAAAGAAAACCAAATTTGGATATACCCAGAGTAGGGGGTAGGCCTTCTCACTTAACCCCCATACATGCAGTCCTTCCAATGGTTGTAAGGGTATGTCTGACAAATGCTTCTGATACCAATCCTGGAACATAATTGTCACTTGGGAGCCACTGTCTAATACAGCTCTTGTAGACACTCCATTCACCTTTACAGTGGTCTCCATGGAGGGACCCACTATTCTGGACCAGTCTGGAGAGGCAGTAGCCGGGGCCTGGGCAACTGACCCTGCCACAAAGGGACGTGAGTTAACATTTTTGGGGCCCTCACTGGGATCATTTCGTGCATCTCTTAACCACTGATTTGTTCTCTGAAGCTCTCCTTGTTGCCTGTATACAACTTTGTCTGTGTCTTTTGGGGACTGGCATTCTCTCTTCATGTGCCCATCCTTCCCACAATTATAGCAAAACATACTTTCTGGAGTTTGAGCTGACCGAGGCGTCACACTGGGAGCCAGGACGGGGGTACTACTAACTGGACACCTTGGTGCCATCTCTGTCTGTGGCGTGATAAGCATTTGGAGGCATCTCGTCAATTTCTCCACTTCCATGATCAAGACATCGAGTTTTGAGCTGTTATCAGCAGGAGATGCCTGGGTGAGTACCCCACCCCCATAGCAGAGGCAGTCGGATATAGGTCGGGGCCTGTACTTGCAGGCATGGCCTTCATAAAGAGACTGTTTTTGAATTCCCTGATCTCTTTCAGCAGTTCACCCCATAGTGGCACACTCTCATTGGTCCCCACTTCACAAGGACCTTCCGATGCTGTGATCACTTGGGCTGCGCTCACCCCAGAATTAGAATCCCCCTCCTCATCTTCAACCTCCCGAAGTTCTTTATTAAGTCACAATAGTCCGGTGGGTTACCCTTCTGTCTGGGAGCCTTAATTGAAGGAGCTGCAATTTAGAATGCTTTGCACGCTGTAGTAGGTGCTCCAACCTTACATGGTTTAAGTCACTGGCGGCTACCCCACCTTTTCGGTAAGCCTTCTGCAGAGCTTTTTCCAGATGAGTAACATATGCAGAAAAACTTTCCCCTGGCCACTGTTTTGTACCTTGGAATTTCAACATCAAGCTCTCCCCTGACTCAATGCTCCCAAAATTGCCTTCAAGTGCAGTTAGGTACTTCTGGGCAGATGCATCAGGATTTGTGGACCTCAAAAATTTAATGGCCTCTAGGGCAGGACCCCTCTGACTTTCTATGATTCTTTTTCATTTCTCAGCCTCCACACACTGCCATTCAGGTATCAGGGGGGCAACACAATCTATCCAGGTGTCCCAATCGTCCTCTCCTTGGGGGGTGGGGAGGGTGCCAGAGAAGATCCTCAACCTTTGGTAAGAGTCGTGACTAATGGCAGGTGCAGAAATAGGAGCCTGCATTGGTTCAGCCACCATAATAGGCACTGGAGCGGGAGAGGGTGTTAGGGGAGGAACACCCCCATGTGGCAAGAATAGTTTCTTCAAGTCCTCCACTGTTTTCCCTTCCTCCAGCAACAATTTAGCAAATTTATTTTCAAAAGTTTCAGATAGTGGGGGGGGGGGGCTCATTCCCCCCCCAGGTCTCTACTGTCCATAATTATCACTCTCCAGGCATTGCGGGCTCCCTCTGCGGTAATAGTCTGTGGCACTTTGGAGCTATCTATGGGGTCCTTATACTCTACTAGGGCCATGAAAGTGTGGGTGAGCAGATCAGCATGTCAACCCACCACCACAGGGTTTTGTAAACCTTCCACCTTGGAAAGTACTCCCTGTACAGTGTCCGTATCGATACCCAGGGGGATGTCCAGGATGAGCATAGCATTTTGGGGGTCAATCTCCTCCCCAGTACACCACTCCACCAACCGGTGCACAGCCACTTCTGTCGGGTACCCATTTATTTTTTTTAACAGTGGTTTGTAAATGTGGCCACTAGAGGACACAAAATCCCAGCGGTGAGCCTCCAAGATGTAACCCCCAGGTGGCGCTATCCCAAGGGCTACTACCCCTGCCTGCTTGACTACTGCCAGGTTGAGGGGCCTAGGTTTTATGGCGGGTGCCTCCACCCAGAGGTCAGGGTTTGTAATGGTTGGTCTAGTTTGGTCACAGCCCTCTGGGACACTGAGACCCCCCTTCTAATCCCTCTAATGGCCCACACGATGCACAGGAGTTACAGTACCAATACCCCACATGTACACACTGTTCATTCATAAGGTACCACTTACCCTCGAGACTGATTTGCAGGTTCATCTCTGAGGACCCCCTGAAAAATAAGGTTACAGCATACAAAACCAATACAGTGCTTGGCATGAAGGTACTGACACTTCAGACAGTTTAAAGTTTAACAACAACAAATCTGATTCATTTAGGGAACAGAAACACGGGAGGGGGAAATCAGGTTAATTAGTGGCATTAAATCACAGTACTGTGCACACATACAGGGTCTGAAAAGTCACACTCTGGGTACCCAGGTTGGGGGGTGGGCTAGCCAGGTCCATTGCCCAGGGTTGGCCGGCAGGTGCAGATGGATAGGGCCCTGTAGAAGAAAATATATGCACAGCACCTAATTGTAATCCGGAGCCTGATGGCTCAGTCCATGAAGCAAAGAAACAACAAGAATTAGATGACACACTTGTGATTGAAAACAGGCTGCAGGGGAATACCCTGATTTGTACTCACAATACCCAAGCTGAGAACTGGATGGTGGATGTTCTTCTGGATTGTCAGAATCAGCAGGGCATGGAGACAAGGTCCTTGTGACTGGACCCCACTGCAGTTTATAGCAAATGGATTTAGTTCGAGACAAGCTGGGGGTTTGCTTCCAGCTTCACCACACAGCACACAGCACAGGGGATTGAAAATAGCGATTCCCCACAAGCACTACGCACATTCATATGTAAAAGGAAAGTACTATACCAGGCAGGCTGCTCCTCGATCCCAATTGCAATTACTGCAAGATACCTGGGAGCACACACAGCAGCTTCAGTTCCTGACAGACCGGCGTGATTCAGCAATTTCTCCAGTCTTCCACAGGGTGAGCCTGGTTTCTACACTTCTGGTGCTTCTTTCTCCTCACAACTCAGATTCAGTCCAAACTGGCACTCACAAGGCCTGCAGACAGAAACTCAGGGCGTCACATGTGCTTCCTGCGCAAAACTACACACCGCAGAAGCACAGAGCTCCTTCTCTCTTCACAGCCCCAACTGATCTAGTCTTTCCAGTCACAGAACAGGGCATTTCCTTTAGCTCCACTCCATTCTTTTGGCTGGTTCGGCTGTCACTCTCAATAAGACTCCATCTGTTGGTGGAAAAAGGCGCCAAGGATAAAACTACATTTTCCAGAGTCACTGCCCATACAATCCCCTTGTGGCTGGGTCAAAATTGAGAGTCCAAGTTCCTATTCGTCCACAGACTCCATTTTAGGGTCTCCCTATCATCCTGATTGGTCCAAGTCAGCTATTCAGAACCAAAATGAAAGAGCTGCACTGAAACAGTTTGTGCTGAAATGAAGACAGGTTAGACAAATTACATTTTCTCAGTCACTCTAAATGATTTCTGGCAGTTATATCTTTCAACAAGGCTCCCTCTGCATATGTAGCAACGGCATAAACAGAGTGAATTGACAGCAGCTCAGGCAGAATTCGGGCATTAGAACACACAGTCCCCCCATACAAACTAATTAAGTCTGCAAGCAGACAGCTCTTAAAGAGACAGTACGTGGAGGCTCAAATAGCACTCACCTGGAACCGCATTCAAACAGCTCAGATGCCGAACTCCGCCCAGACTTGGAGCATTCCGGCAAGCTCCTGGAAGACTTTTGGGAACCCCCATTTTCAGGGGGGTTACACTGGTCACTATCATATCCCTTCTCTCTCTCCTTCTTCCAGGGTGTACATGTTGAAATCATGTGATCTTTTCTTGTAGGGCATCTTGTGCAATGTATGCACCATTTTAGTTGCCTTCATAGGTCTCATAGGTTATTACAAGGCCAAGAAGACAAAAGTCCATAACAGCCTGCCTAGTTACTGTCCAGTTATATCTCGTTTAATCTGGTATTCATCCAAGGAATTTTTAAAAATATTCATTGACGAACTCGCCACTATTTCCAAGGGTAGACCATTCCATATACTAGTTGTCCTTTTACTAAACCAGTTTTTCCTAGCATTTGTACAGAAGGAGCTGATCTGGATTTGAAATGGGTGAGCTCTTGTATCATATGGCTGCATCCTTAACTCCAATCCCGGTTTATGCCACAGGTCATCATCTGATAGTGCTCTGTATACCATGCACATATCATCTCTGAGCCTCTGGAATTCCAATGAATACAGTTTCAATTCTACCAATCTCTGTTGGTAGCTCAACCCCTCAAGGCCTGTCACATGTCGTGTTGCTTTCCTTTGTACCTGTTCCAATGATTTTATGGTCCATTTTTCCCCAGTTGACCAAAATTGGGCACAATATTCCAGATGCGGATGGACCAGAGCCTTATATAGAGGCATTACCACCGATCTGTGTGTACTTTTAATATATTTGTTTATGCAATGTAGGAGATCACTAGATTTTCTGATAATGTGATTACAGTGTGTCTTAAAGCTCAGATCATTGGTAATATAAATCTCCAGATCCTTTTCTTCTGATGTTTCCTGCAACACTACTCCATTTAGTGTATATTCATAATGGGTGTTATTTTTCCACAGGTGCATGACCCTACATTTATCTACATTAAATGTAGATTTATTTATTATTGCCCGGTTTTCAATTTCTCTTAATGCTAGTTGTAAGTGTAACCCCCCTGCAAATGGGGGTTCCCAAAAGACTTCCAGGAGCTTGCTTGAATGCTCCAGGCCTGAATGGTGTTTGGCGTTTAAGCCATTTATCAGTGAGTGTTTTTAGAGCCTCTGGTACTGTCTCTTTAAGAGCTGTCTGCTTGCAGACATAATTAGTTTGTATGGGGGGACTGTGTGCTTCTCTGCTTGAGTACCACTCGAGCTGCTGCCAATTCACTCCATTTTTGCAGTCACTAGGAGTGCAAAGGGAACCTATCTGAAAGATGTAACTGTTTGCCAGAAATCATTTAGAGTAATAATGAAAATACAGTTTGTCTAACCTGCTTTTGCAGTCAGAACTGTGTTTGCCTAGTTCCCCATTCTAGTTTTGAACTGCTGAACTGGACCAATCAGTGTGGATTAAGGTAGCTCTCAAATGGTGCCTTGGACTAATCAGAACTTGGACTCGTAATCTGAGCCAGCCACAAGAGGATTGTATGGGCAGTGACTCTGGGAGATGTAGTTTGGACTTCGCCTTTTGGACCAACAGGGCAGTCTATTGTGAGTGACAGCCAATCCAGCCAAGAACTGGGAGGAACTCAAAGGAAGTGCCCGGTTTTGTCTGCTGGAGTTTCAGTTGAGCTCTGGCAGTGAAGAGGAAGGAGCCCTATGCTTTTTCGTGTGCAGTTTTAGTCGGAAACGTGTGTAAGGCCCTGAGTTCGTCTGCAGCTTATGTAACTGCTTGTTAGACTGAATCTGTCCTGTGAAGAGAATCAAAGGATATCTGAAGAGTAGACACCAGGCTCACCCTGTAGAAGACTGGAGAAATTGCTGAATTGCACTCGGTCTGTCAGGAACTGAATCTGCTGTGTGTTCTCCCGGTATTGTGCAGTAATTATATCGGGATAGAGAAGCAGCCTGCCTGGTATAGTACTTTCTTTTACCATATAAATGTGTGAGGAGGCTTGTAGCTCAAGTGTATCCTGCTGCCATTAAAGGACTTTTGCCTGTTACTGTTCACCATATAAATGTGTGAGGAGGTTTGTGTAGCTTAGTGAATCCTGCTGCCATTAAAGGACTTTGCCTGTTGCAGTTTGCCATATAAATGTGTGAGGAGTCTCGTAGAGCTCAAGAGTAGCCCTGCTGACATTGAAGGACCCTATCTTGTTTGGAGGTCGGAGTACTAATTCAGGGTCGCTTCCTGTTGAATTGCCACATTAAATCCAAATGGAATTACTGTACTGCTGACTGTTTAACTAATTTTTCTTTTCTCTGGTGAAAGGGCCCTACCAGCTGCCACGGTTTGGACAGCCACTAGGGCTTGGGTACCAGGGACAGTAACTGGTAGGGACAGGCTCTGCACAGAGCCATAGGTAGATGAGTAAAGTGATAAGCTAATTAACCTGATTCCCCTGTCCTTGTTATATTCCCCCTAAATAAATCAGAGCTGCTTGTTTCAGCAAAGGTATACTGCCTGAGGTATTTGTCTATGTTAAAGTATTGTACTGTGATTGTTGCACTGTATCTTATTTTACAGGAGGTCCCAGTGCCTGAACCAGTCCTGGGGGTAAGTGTATACTGTGAAGGTAATTCTGATATATTGTGTGGGCCACTAGTGGGAAGAAAGGGGGGTTGCAGTGTCCCAGAGGGCTGTGACCAAGTTAGTTTAACTATTGCAAACCCTGACCTCTGGGTGGAGGCACCCGCCATCGGATCCAGGCCCCTCAACCTGTTAGTGGCAAATCAGGCAGGGGTAGTAGCCCCTGGGATAGCGCCATCTAGGGGTTACATAAGATATCCGAGTCCTCCTTAGAATTTATCCGATACCCTATTCTTGTATCGTCTGCAAACTTTGACAGCCACACATTTGTCAGAGTTTGCATAGATGAAATGTATAAGTTGAAAAGGCAGGAGCCCAGAACCGAGCCCTGTGGCACCCCACTAGTCACTGTTACCCAATCCGACAAGGATCCCTTCACTGATACTCTCTGCATCCGATTTGTCAACCAGTTCTCATTCCATAATTAAATATTGGCATGTATACCCTGCTTAATTAGGGCCTCAATCAAGAGGCCATGTGGTACCTTATCAAATGCTTTTGAGTAATCCAAGAAAATAACATCCACTGCTACTCGGGTGTCGAGCGCTTGATTCACTTTATCATAAAACTCCAACTAGTTTGTCTGACAGGACCTACCCTTTCTAAAACCATGCTGATTTTGGTCTAGATCTCCTGACATAACCAACATGTTGGTAATATGGGTTTTGATGATGGCTTCCAGGGTTTTTCCCCAATATTGATGTCAGGCTGATGGGTCTATGATTTGATAGCTCCTGTCCTGACCCTTTCTTATATATTGGAATAATTTCCACCTGCTGCCATTCAGCCGGGACTTCAGATTTATCTATAGAATGCTGAAATAAGTGGGCTACTGAAGGGGCCAATACATCAGCCAGCTCCTTAAGCACCCTAGGGTGTATGCCATCTGGTTCCTGTGCCTTATTCTGGTCTAAGGCTTTTAGTCTGTCTCTCACATCATTGACCTCGATTTTAAGGGGAAAACCTACATCCTTTACCTGATGGTGTAAGGTGTTTTGGGTTTTTGGATCATACACTGATGCAAAATATGCGTTGTAATTGCATGCCGTGTCTTTATCGTCCAATATCAAATCGCCATGTGGTCCCCTTATGGGCCCTATTGATTTATTTACACCCTTTTTATTATTTATATATGAGAAAAAAGATTTATAATTATTTTGGACTTTGGTTGCCAAGTTATATTCATAGGCCTCTTGCGCTTTTCATATGCTTGATCTACATTTTTTCAGTTCAAACTTAAATTCAACCCATCTTTCTGGCTGCCCACTTTTTTTCGCATTTCTGTATGCCATATTTTTACATTTTATACTTTTAATTATTTGTGGTGTAAACCATGGTTTTTTTTTTTTTTGAGTTTATAGTCTTTTTAAGACTAGGAATGAATTCCTGTACCAGGGCTTTAATTTTGTTACTTAAAATATCCCACTTTTGCTGTATCATCAGTCCACTGAAATCTACCTCCCAGTTCCATGAAACTAATTGTTTGTGAATATCATTAAAGTTTGCCCTACTGAAATGATGTACCACTGTCCTACTAGTCATCTCTGATGAAACCTCATTAATACTAAATTTCACCATGTTGTCATCACTGGAACCTAAGGGATGTAAGACTCTGCAATCCTGTATATCATAATCCAGGTTACTGCGTACCAAATCCAGAGTGTGACTTCTCCGAGTATGATCTTTAACATATTGTTCAAGATTATTTAGCAGAAAAAATTCTAAGAATCTTTGCTCATTTTGTGATTCTGCTTTTGGGGGGTCCCAACTCAACCCTGGTAGATTAAAGTCATCCACTAACAGGGAATTTCCAGCTTGGGTGAGATTATCTAAGCATTCTTGAAGTTTGAGGTCATCTAACTGTGTGTTAGCTGGCGGCCTATATACCACACCCACATTTAATTTGGGCATTTGGGGGGGACTAACTTAACCCAAATCAACTCGACTGTATCATTATTAATAATTTCTACACTTTCTGATGTAATATGATCCGTTATATAAAGGACAACACCCCCACCCTTTTGGTGTGGCCTATCTCTATGATAGAGATGAAAACCGGGGATTTGTTTGTCCCATGAATCTTCCTGTTTCCACCATGTTTCAGTAATGGCACATAAACTAATATTGTATGCATTTAGTGTAAACCTTCTTCTAGACCAGCTCTACTGTGTCTTTGTGTAAAGGGGGGAGGTCTGTCTGATGTGTGCACCTGGCACCCCCCTCACACACCAATCTACCTTGGGTTCTTTGTGGTGCAGGATACAAACAGAATGCCAGAAACAGGGTTTGATGCCTCCACCTGGGGCAGTGGTATATAAAGGCTACCCAATGTGGCCCTAACCTCCCCCCAAAAAATATTATTGTCCCTCCCACACAGTTAACTTTTCCCTACACAGTAATAAAACACACAAAGTAATAACCATGAGCAAGAATAATAACATGAAATAACCTCTGATTTATTATAGGGGAGGAGTAAAGGAGAAGGGGAAGAAAAAAAGCAGAGAAACCAACAATTTCTTTTGTTTTAACAGTTGTCCCCCACACAGTTCCAATACCACCTTCGAGGGTGCACTCGGCTCCCCCCCCCCACAGCTGTATTATTGTTACTGTCAATTGCGGTGGGTACCTTACTGGATTGCTGGTAGCCAACCAGATGATACAGGGTTGCTGCACATTGGGAATACAATGGGGACACAGTCTGTGCTTGAATTAAAGAGCGTTGAAAACGGGACCCCAAGGGGATTCCAAACAGAGTTAAACAGATGAACAATTGTAATCTTTTGCCTGGGCTTTTCCTACAGGTCAGCAAATTCCTGCCCAGGACTTCACCACCTTTTAACTATCTAACTGACTAACTAAATTGTAATAGAACTGCTCTGGGCCACAGCCCAGAGGTACTTACAGTTTGCTGAAGATCTCAGAGGTGCTGAGGAATACTGTGCGGTAGGCAATCTCTCCTGAAGCAGAAGATGCTGGCTGAAACTCTGAAAAAAGGCACTGCTTCCCTAATGCTTGAGGGTCTTTTGTCATCTTTGCCCCTTGGGCCTTTCATTGGCTTTGCCCCTCAGGACTTGCGTCACTGTCCAGGGTACCTGGCAGGCTTGTGGTCACCCAGGACATCTAGCTGGATACACTGATTCCACTGGAAGTGAAACACAGTTAGGCTTCTTTTTCAGGCTCAAACCCCAACCAGGTTAAAATGGCTTCCCGGCTGGTGAAACAGTTCAGATAGCTCACAGGCTTAAAAAACTGTAGAACAGCAGTGCAGATAAATTCCCACTGGGAAAACAGCTGAACAGTCCAGTTACTTTCCTGCTGGGAAAAAGAGCTCGCAGGCACTTGGCTTAAAACCTATTTGGGCTCGGAGGGGCCTATATGCACCTAGGATATCCTACTGGCTCGTGCAGCCCTCCTAAAGCAGTCTCCACTTCTTCATTCTCAGTTGGACACCCCCCCCCCAGAAAACAGGGTACAGCCCATTATATAGCCATCCCCAGCTCCGAAGCTGATTGGCCCAAACTTTCCTGGGTAGCTGGTGGTAGGGAAAACTACTGGGGGGCACCATATTTATTTATCTTTTTATGCCTGTTTTTTGCAGCCTCCCATTGCATTTATAAGACCACTTAGGGGCAGAGAACCACCTGCTCTGGCCCCACTTTCTCTGAAGGGGCCAAGGAAACCTTTATTTGGCTTAAGGGGAGCTCCAATTGGCTGTCGGGATTCCGAAAAGGAAAAGCACCCTTTTCACACTTTCTAGGCTGTGAGTGTGCATGTGTAACCCCCAGGTGGTGCTATCCTAAGGGCTACTACCCCTGCCTGTGTAACTGCTAACAGGTTGAGGGGCCTAGATTCTATGGCAGGTGCCTCCACCCAGAGGTCAGGGTTTACAGTAGTTAGACTAGCTTGGTCACAGCCCTCTGGGACACTGAGACCCCCTTTTATTCCTGCTAGTGACCCACAATGTACACCATGAGTACCTTCACTATTCACACTTACCCCAGGACTGGTTCGGTCAGCTTGACTCTGGGGACCCCCTGTAAAACAAGATGATGCAATACAATAGCCACAGTACCATACTTTAACATAAATGAATACCTCAGTCAGTGTAACTTTGCTGAAACAAACAGATCTGATTTATTTAAGGGGCTGTAACAAGGACAAGGGGAAATCAGGTTAATTAGATTAGACACATTAATAATCACAGTACTGTGCACATACTCAGAGTCCCAAAATGTCACTTTACTGGGTACCCAGGATGGTGGGGGGGCTAGCCAGGATTGGTGCACCTGGTTGGGGCCCTATGATGGAAAACACTTGCACAATACTCAATCGTAATCCGGAGCTGGTTGGCTCAGTTCATGAAGAAAGAAAGAAAGAAAAGAAATCAGATGAAACACTTGCAATTAGATAGACCAATGGCAGTGAGCTACCCTGATTTGCACTCACAAACTCAATGCTGAAAACTGGCACAGAGGGGGTCATGGATTGCCAGACGCCCTCATACAGCATGGGGATGAAATTCTACAAGCCAGGCACACAACTTCACTTAGCAATGGAATCAGTCTGCCTGCATGCAGTTGCCTTTCCGTTTACACACACAGGACAAGAGGACTCATTTAGCTGTCCTTCACAAGCACTCCACACATTTATATGTAAAGGAAATTAATATACCAGGCAGCTGCTCTCAGGTCCTGATCGCACTTACTGCTAACCCGGGAGTTCACACTGCAGCTTCACTTTCCTGACAGACCGAGCGCGATTAAGCAGTTTCTCCAGTTCTCTACAGGGTGAGCCTGGTTCCTACTCGTTCTGCCTCTCTTCCTCTCAGTAGCTGCAGATTCAGTCCGAGTCGCAACGGCAACGTGAAGCCCAAGTTTAGGCCTCCACATGCGCTTCCAGCGCGAAACTGTGTAGCTCAGAAGCTCGGAGCTCCTTCCCTTGTCACGGTCACAATGGATCTGCCTCTCCAGACACAAGAGAGGGTATTCCATTTGTGCACAACCCGGTCCAATTGGTGGACTTCAATTGTCAATCATTCAAAACTCCCCCTGTTGGTGCAAATAGGCGCCAAGGTCCAGAACTTCACTTCCCAGAATTACTAGCTATATTTCTTATGGCAAGCCGGCTCCCAAGAGAGTCCTGATCCTGGTTTGTCCACCTAAACTCCATTTTAGATGCCCCTCCTTGTCTGATTGGATCTATTCAGTAGTTCAGATCCAAAATGAAGGGGCAAAACAGACAGAGTCCCAGCTGCAAGAAAGGCAGGTTAGACAAATTACAATTCCACTAATACTCTAAATGATATGTGGCAAACAGTTACACCTCTGAAAGTGCTCACTCTGCCCACTTAGCGACGGCAGAAATGGAGCGATTTGTCAGCCGCTCGAGCGGGACTCGAGCAGAGAAACACACAGTCCCCCTTGCGAGCTAATCATGCCTGTAAGTAGACAGCTCTTAAAGAGGCAGTACCAGAGGCTCTAAAAGCACTCACAGATAAATGGCTTAAACGCCGAACACCATTCAGGCTAAGAGCACTCAGCCAGCTCCTGGAAGACTTTTGGGAACCCCCATTTGCAGGGGGGTTACACCCTTCCTGGCCTGAAAAAGCTTGACGTCTGCGTCAAGTTGATACCCTTAAATCACTTTAAGGCAGAACAGTTTGCACTCACATGCCTTTTAAACAGCAATCAGCATATCAAACCTTTGTCATATACACTTACACTGTATTATGCATTCGACTACTGATTATACAACAGTATACATACAAACATTTTAACTCAGGTCATCACTTCCTGCACATGAAACCTGGATAGAGGGGGCCCTTGCCTATCAGTTACTTTGGGGCTGGAGGGGGCAGGGGCACCAGACTCAGAGGGCAATACAAGTAATCTGGAGTCATCTTCCAGGCCTAGTTTGGGCAATGAGCTCGGGGTCACATACACTCCCTTATGGACCACATTAAGGGGCAGGTCCACAGGTCTGCCCAGGGACTCGTAACTTAGCCGTACTACAGGCCTCACCTCTCAACCAGTCCTTCTTGGGGGAACGGTCACTGCCTCTGCATGGTTAGACTCACTTTCAGCACTGTCTGTACTCACCAGGAGGGTCTCCATGGGGGCAGAGGGGCTAAAACTCGGAGCACTTTCAGCTCCAGAATTGGCAATCTCTGAGTCCACAACACTTGGTTCACCTGGGGAGGCTCCTGACACTGGCAGTGAACTATCAAGGTACTCAACACACTGTTCTTGTTCTGGTGTATCACCAGTTTGTCCCAGTCCATCATTCTCTTTCTCTGAAAACTCGAGCAGTTCAACCATGCACAATGACTCCATACCATTTGATTTGATGCTTTGCACTTCACTTTCTGAGAGCATTGGCTCCAGGGACAAAGCTGGGGGCTTAGACAGTCAGGAAGGCCCAGCTTCATCTCTGGGATTGACTAGGGGTTTGCCCCGAAACAGTTGACTCAGTTCATAAGAAGGGTAATATTCAAGGCCACACTCACTTTCCTCGGACATGGACTGATAGTCATGTTCAATTGGAACTTGTGGAGGGGAGCATGTTAATTCAACTTCGAAAGGTGTTGGCTTTCTTGACTTTTTCTTAGCTGCAGCTCTAGTCACTGGTCCAGAGGGGCCACGTTCTGGGGGTTCATACTCAATCAAGATTTGTCCAATAGGTAATAGATGATTTCTATGCATGGTCTTTACATCTCTTGAGTTATTTTCGGGCCTTACTTTGTACACAGGCAGATCATTTAGTTTGCCTACCACTATGTGAGGGAGATGGTGCCACCGATCAGCAATCTTGTGTTTTCCATGCAGCCCCAGATTTCTTAGCAATACCGGATCCCCCTCCCTGAGTTCCAGTGCTTTCACCTTTTTGTCATACCTTTCTTTATTGGCTAGATTTCTTTTCTCAGCCATGGTTTGAGCCAGTTGGTACTCATGGTTTAGCTGGGCCTTTAACTTTTGCACATAATGTAAATGAGTAGCTGCTTGAACCCCATCTGGAGAAACTCCAAAGCAAACATCTACTGGTAATCAGGCTTCTCTTCCAAACATCCGGCGATAGGGGGGAAAACCCAGTGGCATCACTTTTGGTGCAGTTGTAAGTATGTACCAGCGTGCTTATCTGTTGGCTCCATCTGGGCTTATCCTTTGGTTGAAGGGTGCCTAACATATCGAGCAAAGTGCGGTTGAACCGTTCAGGCTGTGGGTCCCCCTGGGGGTGGTAAGGGGTGGTTCTGGACTTTCGCACTCCCCACAGTGAAAGCATCTCTTTAATCAGACGACTCTCAAAGTCCCTTCCTTGATCAGAATGGATTCTTTGTGGGGCCCCATAGTGAACAAAAAAGTTTTCTATAAGCATTTTGGCCACTGTGGAAGCCTTCTGGTCCTTGGTGGGGAAAGCTTGAGCATATCGGGTGAAATGATCAGTGACCACCAGTACAATACTGATATTTCTCTGATCTGGCTCCAAACTCAGGAAGTCAATACAGACCAATTCCATGGGCGCACTGGTGGTGATGTTAACAAGGGGGACAGCCTGCTGGGGCAAAGCTTTCCTCTGTAAGCAGCCACTACAAGTTCTAATGTATTGTTCAACATCAGCCCCCATTTTAGACCAATAAAATCTGGATCTCATCAAATCAAGTGTTCTGTCTTTGCCAAGGTGTCCCATGTGGTTGTGTAGGGACCGCAGCACCAGGTCTCGAAAGGCAGCAGGCAAAACTAACTGTTGCTTGTCCGGTTGGCCCCCTTTATCTACTGTCTCTCTATATAACCGTCCATTGGTCAGTCTCAACTTAGGGCCTTCTTTATATAGCAATGCAGTTCTCAAATCAGGGGAACGTAACCTTGACACATCTTTCCCTGCTAGGAGGGCTTCTAGAGCTGTTTTGATCATGGGATCTTGGGATTGAGCCCGCTGAATACTGTCATTATTGAGTTGAGGCAAAGCACCAATGTCCAAGGCAGAAAAATGGCAGTAAGCAGCAGGTATGCAGTTCTCAGAGGGTCCCAAACAATCCACCATACAGTCCACTGCGTCCGTGGACATTTGTTCCTCCCTGTCAAACTTCTGGCAGAGTGCTCGAATATCAGGTTCTGACAGTCTGACCCAGTCATTCTGGGGAACAGGCCTCCGGGAGAGAGCATCAGCATCTATGTGGTTCAGACCTGCTCTGTATTCAACAGCGTAGTCGTATGTGGATAATGCAGAGAGCCACCTATGGCCAGTGGCGTCCAGCTTAGCTGAAGTCTGCACATAGGTCAAAGGATTATTGTCAGTTTTTACTAGTGTCTTAGCCCCAAACAGGTACTCGTAGAATTGGTCAACAATGGCCCACTTCAAAGCTAGGAACTCTAACTTGTGTACAGGATAGTTCTTTTCAGAAGGGGTCAGGCTTCTGCTGGCAAAGGCCACTGGTTTCAGGCCATTCTCGTGCTCTTGGTACAACACAGCCCCCAACCCTTGCAAGCTAGCATCAGTGTGCAGGACATAAGGTTTTGTGGGATCAGCATAGACCAACACTGGAGCGTGAGTAAGTTGATATATGATCTCATGAAAAGCAGTCTCACAATCAGAAGTCCAGCGGGCCCCAAATACTTCACTTGGATGAAAATACACTCTTTCAGTCTCAAGGGACACTGACTTTTTGTATCTTTTGTGGGTTGGGGAGTACCCTTGAGTAAGGTTAAGTAAAGGGCGGATCACTCTTGAATAGTCCTTGATGAAGCACCGATAATAACCACAGAAACCCAGGAATCTTTGCAGTTCTTTCAGATTTTTTGGCTGTGGTCAGGTGGTCAAGGCCTCAACCTTACTTGTGTCGGTCTCTATTCCCTCGGTGGATACTATGTGTCCCTCATATTTTATTGATGTTTGAAAGAATTAACACTTATCAATGGGCAGTTTAAGGCCAAAGTCTTCCAGTCGGTCCAGCACCTTTAACAATCTGCTCTCATGTACCTCCAGTGAGCTGCCAAACACAATGACATCATCTAGGTATACCAAGCACTTTAACAGGTTCTTGCCTCCTACCGCACTCTCCATCAGGCGTTGAAAAGTGGCTGGATCACCTGAAATCCCTTGAGGTATCCTCATGAATTCGTAGAAACCAAGTGAACAGATAAAGGCTGTCTTTTCACGGTCTTCTGGGGCCATCGGGATCTGGTAGTACCCACTGCGAAGATCCAACACTGAGAACCACTTGCTACCGTTCAGGCAGTCCAAAGCATCTTGAATGCACAGCATTGTGTACTGATCAGGAATAGTCCGCTGGTTCAAGGTGCGATAATCCACGCACATCCTTACTGTCCCATTCTTTTTCCTCACTACCTCAATGGGAGAAACATAGAAACATAGACTTTGACGGCAGATAAGGACCACTTGGCCCACCCAGTCTGCCCATTTCCTTACCTGTTGGATAAGCTGCAGATTCTAGTTAGCCAACAGCCTACTTCCTGCAACCCCCACTATAATTGCCTTATGTCTGTCCCATGCATGTTTGAATTCCCCCACTGTTTTAGACCCCACAACCTCTCCAGGAAGGCGGTTCCATCGTCCACCACTCTCCGTGAAAAGAATTTCCTCCACATTACCCATGAGCTGTCCCCTCTAACTTTAAATTGTGCCCCTTGTTCTTACACATCTCTTTTCTGAAAGATGCTACCCTCCTGGACTTTGTTGATTCCTTGAGGTACTTAAAGTTTCTATCATGTCCCCCTGTCCCTTCTTTCATCAAGGGTATACATATTAAACTCTCTCAGTCTCTCTTCATATGGTTTCTGATGTAGACCCTGCACCATTTTAGTTGCCCTCCTCTGGACTGCTTCCATCCTGTCTTGTCCTTGCGTCGTGGGGTCTCCAAAACTGCATGCAGTACTCCAGATGGAGTCTCACCAACTGTCTGTATAGAGGGATAACCACTTTTTTCTACTTGTGATGCCCCTCCCTATGCATCCCAGTATCCCCTGGCTCTCCTTACTGACTTCTCACATTGCTTACCCACCTTACGTCATCTGATATGACTACACCCAGATCCCTTTCCATTATTGTTGTCATTAATACCTCCCCTGCTATTGTGTACTCTTCTCCTGGATTTTTATTTCCCAGGTGCATTACTTTGCACTTCTTTGCATTGAATCTAAGTTGCCATATGTCTGACCATTCCTCCAACCTTGCCAAGTCCCTTCTCATCCTTTCAACCCCACCTTGTGTACCAACTCTGTTACAGATCTTTGTGTCATCCACAAAGAGGCATACCTTTCCTTCCAGACCCTCTGCAATGTCACCTATAAAGACGTTAAAGAGGACTGGACCCAGTACTGAGCCCTGAGGTACTCCACTAGTAACCCACCTTTCTTCAGAATGTGTTCCATTCACTATTACCTTCTGTGTCCTGTTGTGCAGCCAGTTTGTTACCCAGGCTACCACCCTGGGACCCACTCCCAGGCTGGCTAACTTGATTATTAATCTTAGCGGGACTGTGTCAAATGCCTTCTAAAGTCTAGGTAGGCCATATCCACAGCCCCTCCCTGGTCTATTACTTTGGTCACCCAGTCAAAGAAATTGATTAGATTTGTCTGACATGACCTTCCTGCTGTGAATCCATGCTGCTTTGGGTCCCAGCCCCACTGGCCTCTAGGTACTCAACAATTCTTTCTTTCAGAAGTGATTCCATCATTTTCCCACCACTGAGGTCAAACTAACAGGTCTGTAGTTTCCTGCTTCTGCCTTGCTCCCACTTTTGTAAAGGGGAATCACATCTGCCCTCCTCCAGTCCTCGGGTACCACCCCATCTTCCCATGATTTGTTAAAAAGTGTGGTTAGTGGTGTCACTCGGTCCTCCCTTAGCTCTTTTAGGATTCTAGGGTGAATCCCGTCAGGCCCTATTGCTTTGTCCACCTTGAGTTTTAGGAGTTCTTTCAGTACTCTTTCTTCTGTAAATGGACTGGTGTCAACCGCCCTACCCAGAGCGCTTCTACTGTTTGGTTTAGGTAACTCCTCCTCTTCTTCTTTTGTGAATACTGAGCAAAAGTATTCATTCAGTATCTCTGCCTTTTCACTGTCTCCCCCTGCCCACCTCCCCTCTCCTTTATTAATCTTCACTATCCCTCCCTTAACCTTTCTATGCTCCCTAATGTACCTATAAAAGGTTTTATCCCCCTTCTTAACTGAGTTGGCTATCTTTTCCTTGGTTTGGGCCTTTGCTTTTCTGACTGCCTTCCCCACTTCTTTCTGCTTTAATTGATACAGTTCCCTGTCGTGTCCGTCTGTGATTCCTTATACTTTTTGAATGCAGCCTTTTTCTCCTTAACCTTCCCTGACACCTCTTTTGAGAACCACAGTAGTTTTTTATTCCGCTTTGTTTTCTTTATTTGTTTCACACAAAGGCTTGTTGCCTCCATGATGGCAGTTTTGATTTTTCTCCTGTGGGCTTCTGGATTCTTGTATTACACCAGCAGCAAGCGTCTCTTGCAGATGCTGTCTCACATCATCTATGTCAGCAGAGGCCAGGGATCAAGACCTCTCGTGAAACGGCCTTTCATCATGCAGCCGGATATGGTGCTCAGCTCCTTGCATGCATCCTATGTCCCATTCCTTTAAAGAAAACACCTGGTCTCTCCGGGCAAGCTTCTCACTGATCCTCACTTTCCATTCAGCTGGCAATGGGGAGACAGCGAAATCAAACAAGTCAGGCATTACTCTGTCACTTTTTCCCAAACTCTTGTTACTGGGTCACACAGCAGTATCCATGCAGTGCACAGTAGCCAGGGTGCAGCCTCGATTTTTTTAACTCAGATCTCCCTGTCAGACACATTGTGGACTTGAACCATCACTCTTCTGGCAAAAGCATGGGCTCTAGCAGGCAGAATACTTGGTTTGACTAGCAGCCCTTCGGGCAGCTTTCCATCTCCTGGTGCATCCAGCATTAATATTTTGTTCTTGACATCTTTTTATATGTGGACCTCTCCTTGTAGAACACATTGAGCATTTGGTGCCAAAAGCAAAGATTCCGGATCCTTCTTCTAGACGACTCCAACCGGTTCCTCTGGTTCTATTCTGTCAGCATTTCTGTGTGCCTCATATGCCCTTTTAATCAAGGCCAGAATTCTTAGAGCTCTGCCAGTCCGGGACCCTTGTTTTTCACAACACAGCTGCACCAGTTGCCCAAACATATGTGCATTAGTTCCGATCAACAAGGGGACCCCATATACAATCCAGTAGGGGGACACACTAAGGCTAGGGTCTCCACTTGCTCTGCCACTCCAGCCACAGAAATGGGAAAGGACAACCAAATTCGGATATAGCCAGAGTAGGGATAGGCCTTCTCACTCAAGCCCCACACATGTAGCCCTTCTAGGGGTTGCAGGGGTACATTACACAAATGCTTTTGATACCAGTCCTGGAACATGATTGTCACTTGGGAGCCACTGTCTAGTACAGCTCGGATAGATACCCCATTCACTTTCACAGTAGTCTCCATAGAGGGACCCACCACCTCGGACCATTCAGGGGGCATTACTTGGGATGTCGCTTGGGCATTGGCCCTGGTGTCAAAACTTTTCCGGTTGGCTCCCCCTCATGACCGGGCACAGATTTTGCGATGCCGGACCACTAACCTGCTGGTAACTCTCCTCAAGTTCTCTGGCAGCCGACATTCAGTCTGAAAGTGTTCATCCTCTCCACAACGGTAGCAGAACTTAGTATCTCTGTTGTCTTTGGAAGGAGGGGAATCTCTTATCTGGGGGGACATCTCGGGGGCTCTACATGGCTCTTCTTAAACTGGGCATTTACTCTGTTGGATCTCTGGTTCTCCACTTCTATTGGAGGTGAGAGAAGCCTGTTGCAGCTCCCTCACCATCTCTCTTAAATCTCTGATTTCTGCTCTCCGGTTGCTCTCAATCCAGGTATCAGAGGAAACGACATGCACTCCCACTCCACTTTTAGGCTCAGGAGGAGCTTGATACAGATCCTGTTCCCGGTAGTTCTCAGTCAACCCCTGAATCAACCCTCTCAACTGCTGAGTCTCATCTGGCTCACTCTTCTCAGGGGTCTGACAAGGATTCATGGCCCCAGCATAGGTTTCCCAGCCCTCTTCATCAGTTTCAATTTCACGAATCTCTCTCATCAATTGGCAATACTCAGGAGGGTCGGCCCTCCTGTCTTGCAGTTTGAGTTTCAGCAATATTACACTTGAAAATCTGTCTGACTTCAATATATGGTCTAATCAGACCTGGTTTAGCATTTGGGCAGACACTCCCCCTTTTCGGTGGGCCTTTTGCAAAGCCCTATTCATTCTAGTAACAAAAGTAGACAATTTCTCATTTCTCCACTGTTTAGCTGACTTGAGCTTCCATAATAGATCCTCTCCAGTTTCAGTGCTGCCAAATACCCCCTCTAATGCGGAAAGATATTCTGCTGCAGTGGCTTCTGGACTAATGGGCCATAGGAATCGAATGGCTTCCAGTGCAGGACCCCTCAAGCTTTCCATCAACTGTTTCCTCTTTTCTCTTTAAGAGCACTGCCACTCTTGCACTAAAGGGATAGCATAGTCCATCCATATCTCCAAATCATCTTCCCCGGAAGGCACAGGTACAGTACTGGAGAAGAGTCTCAATCTCCGATAGGAATCTAGTTGAATCGGAGGAATAATCATAGGGGGTGGGGCTAGTATGGAGCTCTTAGAGGACCCGGGAGATGTACCTGGGGATGGCAGGGGAGTGTGGTCACCTCAGATGTCTAATACCTTTACCAGTTCCTGAGCGATTCTCCCTTCTGCAGCTAACAGTTTGAGCATTTTGTCCTTAAAACTACTAGTCTTAGGGGACCCACCCGGGGTGGCCAAACCACTATGTGTATGAATAACCCTCCATCCCTTCTGGGCACCTTTGGGCAAAATCACTGGGGGCACCCTCTCAGGGTCTATCGGAATACTGTATGAAAGCAACACTTGCAGGGTTTGCTCGAGCAAGTCAGCATATCGCCCTTTTACTTCCACCTTGCCCAGACATTTGACACGCTCTACAGCAGAGACAATGTCAGCGCTTTTAATCCCCAATGGGATATCCAACAATAACACAGCCTTTTGGGAGTCCAGCTCCTCAGCTTCGCACCACCCCATCAATTTGTGTACCATCATCTTAAGGGGATTGAGTTTTAACTTGGGCGTGGTACCCCCGTCCATCTTCTCCTTTAAATTAGACATAATGGGGTACTTCCTGCTCTCGGCCACTAGAGGACGCTAATCCCAGCTGTGCCTCCAACATGTAACCCCCAGGTGGTGCTATGCCAGGGGCTACTACCCCTGCCTGCGTAACTGCTAACAGGTTGAGGGGCCTAGGTTCTATGGCGGCTGCCTCCTTCCAGAGGTCAGGGTTTACAGTAGTTAGACTAACTTGGTCACAGCCCTCTGGGACACTGAGACCCCCTTTTATTCCTGCTAGTGACCCACACTGTACACCATGAGTACCTTCACTATTCACACTTACCCCCAGGACTGGTTCGATCAGCTTGACTCTGAGGACCCCCTGTAAAGCAAGATGATGCAATACAATAGCCACAGTACCATACTTTAACATAAATGAATACCTCAGTCAGTGTAACTTTGCTGAAACAAACAGATCTGATTTATTTAAGGGGCTGTAACAAGGACAAGGGGAAATCAGGTTAATTAGATTAGACACATTAATAATCACAGTACTGTGCACATACTCAGAGTCACAAAATGTCACTTTACTGGGTACCCAGGATGGTGGGGGGCTAGTCAGGATTGGTGCAGCTGGTTGGGGCCCTGTGATGGAAAACACTTCCACAATACCCAATTGTAATCTGGAGCCGGTTGGCTCAGTTCATGAAGAAAGAAAGAAAAGAAATCTGATGAAACACTTGCAATTAGATAGACAAATGGCAGTGAGCTACCTGGATTTGCACTCACAAACTCGATGTTGAAAACTGGCACAGAGGGGGTCATGGATTGCCAGATGCCCTCACACAGCAGGGGGATGAAATTCTATAAGCCAGGCACACAGCTTCAATCAGCAACGGATTCAGTCCGCTTGCATGCAATTGCCTTTCCGTTTACACACACAAGACAAGAGGACTCGTTTAGCTGTCCTTCACAGGCACTCCACACATTTACATGTAAAGGAAATTACTATACCAGGCAGCCGCTCTCCGGTCCCGATCACACTTACTGCTAACCCGGGGGTTCATACTGCAGCTTCACTTTCCTGACAGACCGAGTGCGATTAAGCAGTTTCTCCAGTCCTCTACAGGGTGAGCCTGGTTCCTACTCATTCAGCCTCTCTTCCTCTCAGTAGCTGCGGATTCAGTCCGAGTCACAACGGAAACACGCCGCCCAAGTTTAGGCCTCCACACGTGCTTCCCACGTGAAACTGTGTAGCGCAGAAGCTCGGAACTCCTTCCCTTGTCACGGTCACAATGGATCTGCCTCTCCAGACACAAGGCAGGGTATTTCATTTGGGCGCCACCTGGTCCAATTGTTGGACTTCAATCGTCAATCACTCAAAACTCCCCCTGTTGGTGCAAATAGGCGCCAAGGTCCATAACTTCACTTCCAGGAATTACTAGCTATATTTCTTATGGCAAGCCGGCTCTCAAGAGAGTCCTGATCCTGGTTGGTCCACTTAAACTCCATTTTAGATGCCCCTCCTTTTCTGATTGGATCTATTCAGTAATTTAGATCCAAAATGGAGGGGCAAAACACACAGAGTCCCAGCTGCAAGAAAGGCAGGTTAGACAAATTACATTTCCACTAATACTCTAAATGATATGTGGCGAACAGTTACATCTCTGAAAAGTGCTCACTCTGCCCACTTAGCGACGGCAGAAATGGAGCGATTTGTCAGCCGCTCGAACGGGACTCGAGCAGGGAAACACACAGTCCCCCCTGCAAGCTAATCATGCCTGCAAGCAGACAGCTCTTAAAGAGGCAGTACCAGAGGCTCTAAAAGCACTCACAGATAAACAGCTTAAACGCTGAACACCATTCAGGCTAGGAGCACTCAGCCAGCTCCTGGAAGACATTTGGGAACCTCCATTTGCAGGGGGGTTACACATGTGCACCTCACTGAGATTGCTCCTAGTCCTGCTGCCTGTTTGGGGTCTGGGAAACCAAACATAACATGCTCAGAGGCATTTAACACTTAATCCATGGCTCTGCTGCCTGCTCTTGAGCTGGGAATGCTTTTTACAACTAAGGCCACTTAGCCAAACTGTTTGAGGGAGAAGCAGCTCCTTTAAGGCTTCAGCTGCACATGCGCAGACTTCTGCATGCACAGCCATTATTGTTTCCATCCCGGTCCGGCTCCCACTACAACCCGACTGGGAAGAAATCTTTTCCGGCACCCGGAGGCATAAATGGTCCAAATGGACTTTGGCCCCTCTTCCCTAATGGGGCCAAGGAACAGGGAGATATGGCAGTGGCTGCTGTGCAGCATCAGGAGAGATCCTTGGCCCAAATCCCACCACGGGCTCCTGAAGAAAGTCCTCCAGTCCCATTCAGTAGTACAGGGGACTGGAGGCAGAGGACAACAACAGCGGGGCATCAACAGGCCGTAGCCCAAACAGGTACACTCCGAGATTGGGGGGTGGTACTTATGTATGTCCTTTCTGAGGTGCAGTCTGCAAAACTGAATGCAGTACACTAGATGTGCCACACCAGCGAGCGATATAATGGCAACACTACCTCCCTCCTCCTGCCGGAGATGGCACTTCTTATGCAGCTCAGCATTCCACTAGCCCTACGAGTGCCTTGTCACACTGCCGTGCCACCTTGAGATCCTCTAATATGATAACTCTGAACTCCCTTTCTTGCCTAGTGACTGTTTGTAGTCCCTCCCCCAATCCTATACTCAGCGATGTGGTTTCTATATCCTAGGTGCATTATTTTGCACTTTTTGGCACTGAATCCCAGCTGCCATATTTTTGACCATTCCTCGAGTTTTCCAAGATCCCTGCACATTTTTTCCCACCCCTTCTTGAGTTTCCACCCTACTGAAGAGTTTGGTGTCATCTGCAAAAAAGCATACCTTCCCTTCTAGGTCTTTGCAATGTCCACTACAAAGATATTAAAGAGGACTGGTTGCCATATTGAGTGCTCTGGCACCCCACTTATCAAGCTCCCCTCTTTACAATGAGTGCTATTAACAGCAACCCTCTGTCTCCTGTCCTGTGACCAGTTTCTAACCCTCTTTACCCCTCTGGCTCTCACTCCTTGGCTGGTCCTGTTCTTTTTCTTTTACTCTGTTTATCACCCGCTGCTGGCAAGGCTGGTGGTGGTTGTACTGACCATCCATGCTCCCCCCTATCGGGGATCATGCTACATGGCACTGGGGGCTTTTAACCTTATGTTGTCCCCCCCAAAGCCATACCTTTGAGGATGCCAGCACAAGGATGGAAGTCCAGTGCTGTAGACATGCTGATGCATGTCTCAGCCAAGTGCCTAATGGTGTCTTTCCCTCTCGACTCACTACTAGTCCTGAGTCACCACCTGTGCATCCAACAGTGGTGAGAACAGGGTGGTGTGATAACCCTCCCCTTCTCAGAGGAGAAGAGCATCCCGTGAGATGCTCAAAACTCCTCCCCCAGTCATATCCCGATGACCCAGGCTTGTTCCTGAACCCAGGTCACTGGCCGCTGCGCTGATGGGCCAGCACTAGGTTGGTCCACTTCTTTCTATTTTGTACACTGTATACATCCACCGCTGCAGGCCACTGCTCCATCGGCTAACCATACCAAACTCCAGTGTAGTTCAGGAACTTATGGCACTATGCACGTCCCGGTGGAACCCGAAGCCAGCCCACAGCCATCATCCTACCGTGATCCCCAATTTTCCTCCATTTTTGCCCTCCGTTACCCAAGGCTCCTGAAGTGGTGATGCATGCTCGTGGAGGTGTGCATGCTCACTGCAGCTCCAGTGTACAGCCCCTTCTGCCCTCCCCTGGCCTAGTGCCAGGGCTCCTCAGATGTGGCGGTGCCACCCAGCCTCCACCAGGGGGCAGCCAAGCTCTGAGGAGACCCTCTCAACCCACTTGATGAGGAAAGCTGCTAGCTGGCGGTCGATCGACGTCCCCCCCATCGACCTTGGATGACCCAGGCTCATTCTCGAACCCGGGTCTCTGGTGTGGTGCGAGGTGTGGCATCCAGCACCTCAACCCTCAGTGCCACCGGGCCGGCTAGGTTAGTCCACTTCTTAATCAGTGTTCTAAGCGGCACCATGTTAAAAGCCTTGCTAAAGTCTACATAAGCCACATCCACTGCTCTCCCCTTATCAGTTTCCTCAATTACCTTCAGTTTGTGCCATGTTTACACTACCATCTTTGCAGTGCATCAACTGATGCACACCGTTGATACGCTGCAAAGATGGCAGTGTAAACACTCAACGGACCGCGTTAAGAGCTCTGCGCATGCACTTTTGGCTCCGACGCAGAAGTGGGGAACTGAATCAGATCGAGCGCATTAAGGTGTGTTGTAAACTCTCTAATGCACTCGATCCGGTATGAAGTCTAGTCTCCCTGCAGAAAAAAAAATGCCCCTGGAATGTCCAGCCTCCTCCGATGTGTGACGTGAAGTGCAGCAAGTGCGCAGTGTGTAAACTCGCTCCTGTAGCGGGAGCAGATCTGCAGCAGGAATGTAGCAGCAGAAAATAGCAAACGCTGCTGCCGTGGAAACATGGCTAAAAAAATCCATTCAATTTGTTTGTTATGACCCTTCCCCCCGTGAATCTGAGTTGTCTGCATTCCTGCAGCCTGTTTGATTCTAGATACTCCGTCAGCCTTTCTTTCAGTAGTGTTTTCATCAGTTTCTCTACCACTGAAGTGAGACTAAAGGGCCTATGGTTGCTAGCCTCCTCCCTACTACTGCCCTCATGTAGGGGGACAACATCATGCCTTCTCCAGTCCTCTGGAACCACTCCTGTTTCTAGTGAGCTCTTAAACAAGGCTGTCAGTGGGCAGCCAGAACTTAAGTTCTTTTAGTATTCTTGGGTGAATTCCATCTGGTCCCATGGCCTTGTCCACTGTCAGGGTTGCAAGTCCTCTCAGCACTCTTTCCTCTAAAAATGGACCCATGTCCACCCCCTCCCCATCTTCTCCCTGGTGGTCTGTCCCCTACACTCTTCATTGTGAAGACTGAGCAAACCTAGTACCTGTTTAAGATGTCACCTTTTTTTTGGTCTCCTTCTACACAGTCTCCCTCTTCTGCCCTTCTAATTTTTACTATCCCTACCCTTGTTTTCTTTGTCTCACTTAATTAGAAAGTCTTATCCCCTGTAGTGACACTATTGACAATCCTTCCTCTGTCTGCATCTTTGCTCGCTTCACTGCCTTGCCTGCTTTCTTTTGCTTTGCTAGGTATACCTCCCTGTCCCCCTCCCTTTGTGTTTCCTTATACACCTTGAATGCAATCCTTTTATATGTTCATTTGCACGTGCACAAAGAACATTTGGGGTTCCACCTGGAGGGACACCAGCCTATACTGGCAGGATGGTCTGCATCTGTCCAGGAAGGGAACAAGTCTTTTGAGCAATCGGTTTAAATGCTTTATTGGCAAGCTTTTAAACTCATCAAGGGGGGAGGAACTGATAAGCAGCAGGAAAATCAGAGCCTCTCCCTACAAAACAGGGTACTAAATGAGAAAAAGACTGAGGTAGAAAGGTCAGTGGGGGATGCTGCAACAGTAGGTAAAGCCATCAAAAAATGGAGAGCAATGAGTACCAATGCCCGTAGTCTGGGTAACAAGCTTCCTGAATTAGTGGCCTTGATGGAGGAGGAACGTCTGGATATCGTGGCAGTCACTGAAACATGGTACACACAAAACCATGACTGGGACGTAAACATACCAAGATACACTATCTACAGGAGGGACAGGGAGGGTAAAAGAGGAGGAGGAGTAGCTCTTTACATAAGGGAAGGAATCAAAGCAACAGAACAAAAGTTTAAACAGGGAGAGAAGAAGCACTGTGGGTCAATTTGGAGACAGGCAATGGCACCACAATCTGCACAGGGGTTATATACAGACCCCCCTCTCAGGGGGAGGAAATGGACAAGGAAATGATAGAAAGTATACTTAGAATGGCAGAAAAAGGGGAGATATTGCTGATGGGTGATCTGAATATGCCAGATGTTAACTGGAGTGCAGTTGCAGCAGCCACTTCAAGAATGGGGTTATTCTAGATGCCCTACAGGGGGCATGCCTTAGACAACTAGTATTGGAGCCCACTGAGAGGAGCAATCTTAGACCTGGTTCCTCAAATGGAGATGGAGAGAGGATCACAGATGTAGAAGTGGGTAGCCATCTGGGAACTAGCTTACCCGAACAGTATGGTTCACAATAAACACAGCAATAGAGTCAAGCCATACAAAGGCAAAAGTACTGGACTTTAGGAGGGCTGACTTTGCAAAATGGGTGAGTGCCTAAGGAATGCACTAGCACATGGGCAGGAAGGAGGGGTGGAAGAACAATGGGGAATAATGAAAACTGCTATTACAGAGGTAACAAGCCTTTGTGTGAAGCAAATAAACAAAACAAAACGATCTAAGAAACCACTATGGTTCTCAAAGGAAGTGGCAGTGAAGGTTCAAGAGAAAAATAAAGCATTCAGGAAGTACAAGGAACCACAGAAGGAGCAGGACAAAGAACTGTATCGGTTAAAGCAAAAGGAAGCTGGGAAGGCAGTCAGAACAGCAAAGGCCCAAACCAAGGAAAAGATAGCCAATTCAGTTAAGAAGGGGGATAAAACCTTTTATAGGTAGACTAGGGAGCGAAGGAAGACCAAGGGAGGGTAGTGAGGCTTAATAAAGGGAGGGGTGGGCAGAGGGTGACTGTGAAAAGGCAGAGATACTAAACAAATATTTTTGCTCAGTATTTACAAATGAAGAGGGGAGGTACCTAAAACAAACAATAGAAACTCTCTGATACAGAAGTTGATACCAGCCCATTTACAGAAGAAAGGGTTCTGAAAGAACTCTTAAAACTGAAGGTGACAAAGCAATGAGGCCTGATGGGATTCATCCCAGAATTCTAAAAGAACTAAGGGTAGAACTAGTGACACCACTGACTACCCTCTTTAACAAATCATGGGAGGATGGGGTGGTACCCGAGGACTGGAGGAGGGCAGATGTGATTCCCTTCACAAAAGTGGGAGCAGAAGCAAGGAAACTACAGACCTGTTAGTTTAACCTCAGTGATAGGGAAAATGATGGAATCACTTGAAGGAAAGAATTGTCGAGTATCTAGAGGCCAGAGGGGCACAGGACCCAAGGCAGCATGGATTCACAGCGGAAGGTCATGCCAGACAAATCTGATAGATTTCTTTTGACTGGGTGACCAAAGTAGTAGATCAGGGAGGGGCTGTGACATGGCCTACGTAGACTTTAGCAAGGTGTAACCCCCCTACATTTGGGGGTTCCTAGAAGCCTTCCCGGAGCTTGCTAAAGTGCTCCCTGCCTGGCTGGTGTTCGGCGTAAGGCCGCTAAATGATAGGGTTGTGAGTGCTTTTAAAGCCTCCAGTACTGTCTCTTTAAGAGCTGCCTGCTTGCAGAGTTTGGTGTTTGTAAAGGGGGTTGGGGTTTCTGTGCTCGACTCTCACCTTGGGCTACTGGTTAATTGCTCCATTCCAGCAGTCGCTAGAAGCGCAGGGGGAGCCCATCAGTAAGATGTAATTATTTCCTTGAAAACCGTTAAAGTAATGGTAAGATTGCAGCCTGTTTAACCTGCCTTTCTTGCAGCTGGGACTCTGTGTGCTGTGCCCCTCCATTTTGGACTAGGACATTCTGAAGGGTCCAATGAGGTGCTAGGGGCAAGTAATGTGAAGGACTGAGTGACCAACCAGGATCAATACTCTAGATGGAGATGGCTGACAAATGGGAACACAGCTTGTAATTCCTAGTCATGGCATTATGGGTCATGGTGCCTTTTCGCACCATTGAGGGCTAAAATTTGTGACTGGCATATACAACCGGATAATGAGATCAGGTAGCGCCCGGGCTGTGAGGCTTACCCCATGCTGTCAGGGGCAGATGCGCTGTGACTGTGAAAGAGAGTGAAGCCCTGAGCTTCTGCGCCATTGAGTGTTCACGCGGGAAGTGCGTGAAAGGCCTGAAGTGGCCGTTTTCTTTGCCAGTGCATCCCGAATGAAATCCGCCGGCGTGCGATCAGAGGAGGCTGTGTATAAACACAGCTACCTACCAGGCTTCACCTGAAGAGGACTGGAGAATCTGCTGAATCGCACTCGGTCTATCAGGATGTTTGAAGCTGCAGTTAACACCTGCAATTGCTGTGAGTTCGTTTGGGTCCTGGGAGTAGCTGCCTGGTATGGTACCCCTCTGTTGTTTTCCATATAAATGTGTGAGGAGGCCTCTGAAGCTCAGGCTCAGCCCTGCAAGTGGTGAAAGAGTGGCTCTCTGTTGGAGTTATGAGTACTGAATCAGGGTAGCTTCCTGTTATTGCTTACAAACCAAGGCAAAGTCGTTTTGTTGTATTGCTGACTGTACTAAGCGAGCTTTCTGGCTCCATCCGATTTTCTCAGGAATTAAATGCTTAGTTGTGTAAGGGCCCCAACCAGCTGCATCGAGGGACTAGCCATTAGGGCTTGGGTACCCAGAGACAGTAATTAATAGGTTAGGCCTGTGCATAGAGCCATAGGTAGATTTTCATATGCTGTAGTGGTAAGTTAATTACTCTGATTTCCCCCCGGTCCTTGTTATTTCCCCCTCAAATAAATCCGATCACCTGTTCTGCAAAAGTACACTGACTAGTCTGTGTATTAATGGTAAAGTACTGCATCGTGAATGTGGTGTAATTGTACCTTACTTTCCAGGGGGTCCCCGGAGTGAGCTGACTGGATCGAGCTGGGGGTAAGTGTGTGCGTAAGAATGCTAAAATTGAACCGCAGGGCCACTAGTGGAGGAAAGGGGGGTTAGCAACCCAGAAGGCTGTGACCGCGTCAACCTCGACTGTTCTAACCCCGACCTCTGGGTGGAGGCACCCGCCAACGGATCTGGGCCCCTCACCCTGCTACAGTTAGGGCAGGCAGGGGTAGTAGCCCTTGGGATAGCGCCCCCTGGGGGTTATAAATTGGAGGCACCGCTGGGATCAGCATCCTCTGGTGGCCAAGTGAGTGAAGTGTATAAAAATGGAAAAGCTGACGGGGAAACTGGAAGGGGATATTGTGGCAAAAATTAAGTTGGACCCTATTAAGACAATGGTACACAAACTGATGGGGTGGGGCGAAGCCGAAGAGCTGGACTCCCAGAAAATTGTGTTACTATTAAACATGCCCCTGGGAACCCCAATGGTTGACATTATTTCTACAGCAGAACGTGTTAAATGTTTGGGCAAAGTGGAGGTGAAGGGGCGTATGGCTGACCTGCTTGATCAGACCCTGCAGGTGCTACTTTTGTGCAGTGTGGCCATCGACCACGAGAGGGTACCTCCAGTGATTTACCCGGAGGGTGCCCCACAGAGGTGGAGGCTTGTTCATATTCGGAGTGGGTCTGTCACTCCTGGGGGGTCTCCCCAGACTAATAGCTTTAAAAATAAACTGCTTAAATTGCTGGCTGTGGAGGGGAGGACTACCCAGGAGTTGCTGCAAGCATTGGATCTGTCCAGTGACACAAACCCCAGGTCTCCCCAGGTACCTCACCCTGTCCCCCTAAGAGTTCTATTTTGGCTCCACTGCCCTTAGTGGTCCCCCCATACAGCTTGATTCTTACCGCAGGCTAAAATTTTTTCTGGCACAGTGCCAGTGCCTTCAGGGGAGGATGACTTGGAAGCATGGATGGACTACGCCATCCCCTTAGTTCAGGAGTGGCAATGCTCTGAGGGGGAGAAAAGAAGGCGATTGATGGAGAGTCTGCGGGTCCCCGCTTTAGAAGCCATTAGGTTCTTGCGGGCCACTAACCTGGAAGGCACCGCAGCAGAGTATCTTTCTGCTTTGTAGGGAGTGTTTGGGAGTACAGAGACTGGGGAAGACTTATTATGGAAATTCAAGTCTGCCAAGCAATGGAGAAAAGAGAAACTGTTCGCCTTTGTCACTAGGATGGAGCGGGCCTTGCAAAAGGCCTATAGAAAAGGGGGGATCACAGCCACGGCCTTGAACCAGGTTAGGTTGAGACATGTTTTGAAGTCTGCTAGATTTTCTAGTGTGATATTGTTAAGACTTAAGTTGCATGATAGACGGGCTGCCCCGCCTGAATACTGTCAATTGATGAGGGAAATTAGAGAAGTGGAGACGGATCAGGAGGAGTGGAAACCCTATGTGGGGGCTGTGAACCCAAGCAGAACCCCTGAGTCTAGTGCCCCCTAAGAGACCCACCCTTCAGGCAGGCCTGATACATCCCCAGACTTTCAAGGTGATGTGGGGGTGTGTGCTATTTCCTCTGATCCCCAAGTAGAAAGTGAGTTGAGGGCCGAGGTCAGAAATTTACGAGAGCTGGTGAGGGACTTGAAGCGATCCACTATCCACCCTGGTAGGTCTGGGGGACCTGAGTTATCTAGAAGCCAATGCCCTGGCCCAGGGGAACCCCTTCACCCCCTGGAGGGCCCCCAGCAGACAAGGTGCTCCCCTCCCAATACAGACCCCTGGGACCCCAAGTTTTGTTACCATTGTGGGGAGTATGGACACTTTCAGCCTGAGTGCCAGCTGCCGGAGAATTTTAAGGAAGATCAACAGCAAATTGATCATTTGGCATCGCAGGGCCCATGTCCGACCCTCCAGGAAGAGCTTTGTGACCCGGGCCAATGCCCAAGCAACTGTTAATGCTGTGCCTCCTGAATGGTCCGATGTGTCTGGGCCCTCGATGGAGGCCTCAGTGCGAGTAAATGGGATTCCCACCCGAGCTGTATTAGACAGTGGCTCTCAGGTAACCATCATGTTTCAGGACTGGTATCAGACACACCTACCTGAGGTGCCACTACAACCCTTGGATGGTCTACATGTATGGGGGCTAAGTGATAAGGCTTATCCGTATTTGGGGTATATCTGGATCTGGTTGTCATTTCCTACTTCTGTGGCTGGAGTGGACGAACAGGTGGAAACCTTGGCTTTGGTCTGCCCCCCCACTGGACTGTATGATGGGGTACCCCTGTTGATTGGGACAAATGCTCATATGTTTGGACGGCTAGCCCAATTGTGTTCAGAAAAGCAAGCATTCAGAACCAGGCAAGCCCTAAGAGTACCCGCTGTGATCCAAAAGGTTGCTGAAACTCAGAAGAAGGTTAGCCAGGAGGAACCTGAAGGCCCGGTGGGTGTAGTATGGAAAAAGGATCCAGCACCAGTGACACTTGCTCCAAATGCCCAATATATTCTGCACGGGGAAGTCCGACTGAGAACAGATGTTAAGAATAAGTTGTTGATGTTGGATGCACCTGGGAAGGGAAGACTGCCTGAGGGACTGCTGGTCAAACCCAGTATCTTGCCAGCTAGAGCTCATGCTTACGTTAACAGGGTGATGGTTCAAGTTCATAATGTGACCGACAAGGAGATTCGAATAAGAAGAGGGTGCACCCTTACAAGTGTACATTGTGCAGATACTGCAGTGCTGCCCAATAACAAGGGTTCAAGGAAAGATGACAGAGTAACTCCTGACTTGTTTGATTTCGGTGACTCCCCATTGCCTGCTGAATGGAAAGTGAGGATCAGTGAGAAGCTTGCCGAAAGAGACCAGTTTTTTTCCCTGAAAGAATGGGATGTGGGATGTGTGCAAGGGGCTAAGCACCACATCCGGCTGCATGATGAAAGGTCTTTCCGAGAGAAATCCCGGCGCCTGGCCCCGGCTGACATAGACGATGTGAGGCGGCATTTCCAAGAGATGCTCGCTGCTGGTGTGATACAAGAGTCCAGGAGCCCCTATGCCTCCCCCATTGTAGTAGTGAGGAAAAAGAAATGGGGCAGTTTGGATGTGTGTAGACTACCATACCTTGAATCAGCAGACCATCCCAGACCAGTATACCATGCCACGCATACAGGATGCCTTGGATTGTTTAAATGGCAGTAAGTGGTTCGCTGTGTTAGATCGCAACAGTGGGTACTATCAGATCCCGATGGCCCCAGAGGACTGAGACAAGACTGCATTTATTTGCCCCCTAGGTTTCTATGAGTTTATTCGGATGCCGCAAGGGATTTCAGGTGTCCCGGCCACCTTTCAGCGCCTGATGGAACATGAATTTGCTCGAGTGTTTGGTTTACTTAGATGATGTCATAGTGTTTGGTCGCTCGTTGGAAGAACATGAGCGTCGATTGTTCAAGGTCCTGGATCGGCTGGAGGATTTCGGTCTCAAGCTATCTATAGACAAGTGTCAATTCTTCCAAACTTCTGTGAAATATATGGGCCACATAGTATCCACTGAAGGCATAGAGACTGACCCCAGCAAAGTGCAGGCTTTGACTACTTGGCCTCAGCCCAGGAATTTGAAAGAGCTGCAACGGTTCCTGGGGTTTTGTGAATATTATAGGTGGTTTGTCAAAGATTATTCTCGAGTTATTCGCCCCCTCCTCAACCTCACTCAGGGGTACCCTCCCACGCACAAAAAGTATAAGAAGGTTGTGCGGTCTGAGACAGAGAAGAAGTATTTTTGGCTGAATGATGTGTTTGGAGACCGCTGGACTGCTGAGTGTGAGGAAGCTTTCTATGACATCATGTATCAACTTACCCATGCCCCAGTGCTGGCCTATGCTGACCCGGCCAAGCCATACGTTCTCCATACTGATGCCAGTCTACAAGGATTGGGGGCAGTGTTATATCAGGAGCACTCAAATGGTCTGAGACCTGTAGCTTTTGCCAGCAGAAGTCTGACTCCTTCAGAAAAAAATTATCCAGTGCACAAACTAGAGTTCCTGGCTCTGAAGTGGGCCATTGTTGATCAATTTCATGACTATTTGTATGGTGCCAAGATATTGGTAAAGACTGATGACAATCCCCTGACCTATGTGCAGACCTCAGCCAAGTTGGATGCCACTGGCCACAGGTGGCTCTCTGCATTGGCCACCTACGAGTTGAGTACAGAGCAGGCCTAAATCATATAGATGCGGATGCTCTCTCTCGAAGACCTATGCCACAAACTGATTGGGTCAGGTTGTCGTAACCTGACATAAGAGCCCTTTGCCAGAAATTTGACAAAGAGGAACAGGTGTCTCCTGATGCTGTAGACTGCTTGTTGGAGTGCTTGAGGCCATCCGAGAACTGCATACCTGCTGCCTACTGTCATTTTTCTGCATTAGACACTAGTTCACTGCCCCAGTACAACAATGATAGTCTCCAACGGCCTCAATCATGAGACTCTGTGATAAAAACGGCTGTGGAGGATTTGCAGGCGGGAGGGACGTGTCCAAGTTGCTTTTCACTGACCTGAGAACTGCCTTGTTATACAAAGAAGGGCCAAAGTTAAAGCTGATTAACCAACTACTATTCAGAGAGACAGTGGATAAGGAGGGATGGGTAGACAAACAACAACTGGTGCTGCCCGTTGCTTTTAGAGAGCTGGTTTTGAAGTCCCTGCATAATCACATGGGGCATCTGGGCATAGGCTGAACTCTTGACCTAGTACGGACCCGATTTTACTGGCCAAAAATGAGTACAGATGTAGAGCAGTATGTCAAGACCTGTGGCCTCTGTTTGCAGAGAAAAGCTCTACCTCAGAGAGCTGCCCCCATGGTCAATATCACCACTAGTGCCCCTATGGAACTGGTCTGCATTGATTTCCTGAGTTTAGAACCAGATCTAAAAATATCTGTAACATATTGGTAGTCACTGATCATTTTACCCAGTATGCACAGGCCTTTCCTACCAAAGATCAGAAAGCAACCACGGTGGCTAAAGTACTCGTGGAGAACTTCTTTGTCCACTATGGGGCCCCCCCAGAGGATCCACTCCGACCAGGGGAGGGACTTTGAGAGCCGCCTGATTAAAGAAATGTTATCTTTGTGGGGAGTATGAAAATCAAGAACCACCCCATACCATCCCCAGGGAGATCCCCAACCTGAAAGGTTTAACTGCACCTTGCTTGATATGTTGGGCACGCTGCAACCCAAAGACAAGCCTAGATGGAGCCAGCAGATCAGCACCCTGGTTCATGCTTACAACTGCACCAAAAGTGATGCCACTGGGTTTTCCCTGTACAGGCTGATGTTTGGGAGAGAGGCTAGACTGCCAGTGGATGTGTGTTTCGGGGTTTTCCCTGATGGGGTTCAAGCAGAAAATCATTTACAGTACGTACAGAAGTTGAAGGCCCAATTGAACCATGCCTACCAACTGGCCCAGACTATGGCTGCTAAATGAAACCTGGCCAACAAGGAGAGGTATGATAAGAAATTGAGAACAATGGAACTGAGAGAAGGGGGACAGAGTGCTATTGAGGAATTTGGGACTGCATGGCAAACATAAGATTGCTGACAGATGGCATCACCTTCCTCATATTGTTGTGGGAAAACTGGTGGATTTACCTGTATATAAAGTGCGGCCTGAGAACAATTCAAAAGATGTGAAAACTATACACAGAAATCATCTGCTGCCCATCGGGCAAATACTGATTGAAGTGGAACATCTTAATGCCCCCCTCTCCAGGCCTATGACTAGATCTGCTGCCAAGAAAAAACCCAGACCACTTGATTCTCCAGCAAGCCAAATAAGAGAGCCTTGTCCAAACTCCTCTGATGAAGTTGATCATCGATCTGTGTCTGAAGACAATGAGAATAATATTGAATACTATCCCTCTTATGAATTGAGCCAACAGTTTTGGGGCAATCCTCTCGTTAACTCTGGAGATGAGGTTGGGCTTTCTGGACTGTCTCAGCCCCCAACTTTGTCACTGGAACCCATGCTCCCCGGAGATGCAGTGAGTGGCCCCCAAGCTGAAGGGGTGGGGTCTTTGAGCCTGGCTGAACTGTCAGGCCTGGCTGAACTATCTGATTTTTCAGAAGAAGGAAGTGATGTGGGGGAACAAGCCAGTGATATGCTGGAACCTGAAGAATATTTTGAATGCCCTGATGGTTCCGTACTTGTGTCTGAACAGTCCCCAGCTGAGCCAAGTAGTGTGGGTCCTGATATAGAGGGTCATGCCCCTGAAAGTACTATGAGCACTGGGTCCCTTTCCCCTGTGGAGGTTCCCCCTGCTAATCTCAATGAGGCTGAAACAGAATCGGGACCTGAGGCAGGGTTTTCTGAGACCCCCAGATGCTCCAGCCGAGAAGTACGGCCTGTAGTAAAGTTGAGTTATGAGTCTTTGGGTCAGCCTGTGGACCTACCCTTAAATGTGGTCCATAAAGGGGCATATGTGTCCCCGAGCTCCTTGACTAAGCTAGCCTTGGGGGATAACTCCAGCCTGTTAGTATTGCCCTTTGAGTGTGGTACCCCTGCTTTAGGTAGCCCACCAGTAGCTGATAGGGAGGGGTTCCCTCTTTCCAGGTGTCATGGGCAGGAAATAATGACCTGATTCAAAAAAAAAAAAAACGTTATGTGTGTGTGTAATGTTGCATAAACTGTAGTAAACTGTGAATACAGTGTTCATGCATGTAATCTAAAGTGTGATATAATGTTAATTAAACTGTTTGCCTTAAAGTGATTTAAGGGTAACTACTTGACACGGACGCCAAGTTCTTTCCAGGCCAGGAAGGGTGTAACCCCTCTACAATTGGGGGTTCCTAGAAGCCTTCCTGGAGCTTGCTTAAGTGCTCCCTGCCTGGCTGGTGTTCGGCGTAAGGCCGCTAAATGATAGGGTTGTGAGTGCTTTTAAAGCCTCCAGTACTGTCTCTTTAAGAGCTGCCTGCTCGCAGAGTTTGGTGTTTGTAAAGGGGGTTGGGGTTTCTGTGCTCAACTCCAGCCTTGGGCTACTGGTTAATTGCTCCATTCCAGCAGTCGCTAGAAGCACAGGGGGAGCCCATCAGTAAGATGTAATTATTTCCTTGAAAACCGTTAAAGTAATGGTAAGATTGCAGCCTGTTTAACCTGCCTTTCTTGCAGCTGGGACTCTGTGTGCTGTGCCCCTCCATTTTGGACTAGGACATTCTGAAGGGTCCAATGAGGTGCTAGGGGCAAGTAATGTGAAGGATTGAGCACCCAACCAGGATCGGGACTCTAGATGGAGCCGGCTGACAAATGGGAACACAGCTTGTAATTCCTAGTCATGGCATTATGGGTCATGGCGCCTTTTCGCACCATTGAGGGCTAAAATTTGTGACTGGCATATGCAACCGGCCAATGAGATCGGGTAGCACCCGGGCTGTGAGGCTTACCCCATACTGTCAGGGACAGATGCACTGTGACTGTGGAAGAGAGTGGAGCCCTGAGCTTCTGCGCCATTGAGTGTCCGCGTGGGAAGCGCGTGAAAGGCCTGAAGTGGCCGTTTTCTTTGCCAGCGCGTCCCGAATGAAATCTGCCGGCGTGCGGTCAGAGGAGGCTGTGTATAAACATAGCTACCTACCAGGCTTCACCTGAAGAGGACTGGAGAATCTGCTGAATCGCGCTCTGTCTATTGGGACGTTTGAAGCTGCAGTTAATGCCCTCAATTGCTGTGAGTTCGTTTGGGTCCTGGGAGCAGCTGCTTGGTATGGTACCCCTCTGTTGTTTTCCATATAAATGTGTGAGGAGGCCTCTGAAACTCAGGCTCAGCCCTGCAAGTGGTGAAAGAGTGGCTCTCTGTTGGAGGTATGAGTACTGAATCAGGGTAGCTTCCTGTTATTGCTTACAAACCAAGGCAAAGTCGTTTTGTTGTATTGCTGACTGCACTAAGCGAGCTTTCTGGCTCCATCCAATTTTCTCAGGAATTAAATGCTCAGTTGTGTAAGGGCCCCAACCAGCTGCATCGAGGGACTAGCCATTAGGGCTTGGGTACCCAGAGACAGTAATTAATAGGTTAGGCCTGTGCACAGAGCCATAGGTAGATTTTCATATGTTGTAGTGGTAAGCTAATTACTCTGATTTCCCCCCAGTCCTTGTTATTTCCCCCTCAAATAAATCCGATTGCTTGTTCTGCAAAAGTACACTGGCTAGTCTGTGTACTAATGGTAAAATACTGCATCGTGAATGTGGTGTAACTGTACCTTACTTTCCAGGGGGTCCCTGGAGTTAGCTGACTGGATCGAGCTGGGGGGTAAGTGTGTGCGGTAAGGACGCTAAAATTGAACCGTGTGGGCCACTAGTGGGAGGACAGGGGGGTTGCAGCAACCCAGAAGGCTGTGACCGATTCAACCTCAACTGTTCTAACCCCGACCTCTGGGTGGAGGCACCAGCCAATGGACCTGGGCCCCCTTACCCTGCTACAGTTAGGGCAGGCATGGGTAGTAACCCTTGGGATAGTGCCACCTGGGGGTTACAAAGGCATTTGACACAGTCCCACACAAAAGATTAATATACAAGTTAGCCAGCCTGGGAGTGGGTCCCAAGATGACAGCCTGGGTAAAGAATTGGCTGGAGAATAGGACACAGAGAGTAATAGTAAATGGAGTCCACTCTGAAGAAAGGGGGGTTACATGTGGAGTACCGCAGGGTTCAGTATTAGGACCGGTCCTCTTCAATGTCTTTATAAGCGACATTGCAGAGGGACTGAAAGGAAAAGTATGTCTCTTTGCAGATGACACAAAGATCTGCAACAGAGTTGATGCACAAGGTGGGGTGGAAAGGATGAGAAGGGACTTGGCAAGGTTAGAGGAATGGTCAAATGTATGGCAGCTTAGATTCAATGCTAAGAAGTGCAAGGTAATGCACCTGGGAAACAAAAACCCAGGGGAAGAGTACACAATGGGGGGTGAAATGCTAACAACAGCAAAAATGGAAAGGGACCTGGGAGTAGTCATATCAGATGACCTAAAGGTAAGCAAGCAATGTGAGAGGGCAGCAAGGAAGGCTGTGGGGATACTGGGATGCATAGGGAGAGGCATCACCAGTAGAAAACAGGAAGTTATTATCCCTCTGTACAGACAGCTGGTGAGACCCCATCTGGAGTACTACGTGCAGTTCTGGAGACCCAATCTCTGCAAAGACATAGACAGGATGGAAGCTGTCCAGAGGAGGGCAACTAAAATGGTGCAGGGTCTGCACCGGAAGACATATGAAGAAAGACTAAATGAGCTTAATATGTATAGCCTCGAGGAAAGGAGGGAGAGGGGGGACATGATAGAAACTTTCAAGTACCTCAACGGAATCAACAAAGTCCAAGAGGGTAGCATCTTTCAAAAAAAGAGGTGTGCAAGAACAAGGGGGCACAATTTGAAGATAGAGGTGGAGAGGCTCAGAGGTAATTTAAGGAAGTATTTTTTCACAGAGAGGGTTGTGGATGCATGGAATGGCCTTCCAGAGGAGGTTGTGGATTCAAAAACAGTGGTGGAATTCAAGCATGCATGGGACAGTCATAAGGCAATTCTAGGGGGTGGGGGTAGGAAGAAGTAGGCTGCTGGTTAACTAGGATCTGCAGCTTATCCATTAGGTAGGGAAATGGGCAGACTGGGTGGGCCAAGTGGTCCTTATCTGCCGTCAAATTCTATGTTTCTATGTTTCTAACCGTGAACAGCCTTTCAGTCGTGTGTCTCTGTCTGGTCCAATGCAACTCCTGCTGGGCACGGCAGTGATAGCCCAATGAGAAGCAAGGCCGATTCTGATGCCTGTTTCTCTTTTGGGGCATGAACTTTGTGTATTTGAAAAGAATCAACTGCTCCATTCAGACAGTGGGTGACTCATTTTATTTGCATATAGACCCCGCCTATTATCAGCTCCTCGAGACTGGGACTAACAGTCTCATTACTCCCCTCAGGGAGTGCCCTGTTCTGCCTTGCGTCCTACAGACTTTAAAGAGCAGTTGTTCACTTTAAGCTCCCAGAACCAGATCCCAGAAGCCAGAACTTTAACCTCCGCCAGGACAGTCCTGACAGGGTGCATCTGAAGCTGAAATGGTGGAGATCCTCAATGACAACAGATTTGCTGTCCTGTCAGATTTGGATGTCTGCCACAGCTCGACTAATGAGATCACTGTTGCACTGCAGGGAGAAGAAGTAGGAGACCCACTTGACAGCACCCAGGAAACTAACAGTTGAACCCGCTCTGACAGAAACTGACAAAACCGAAGCTGTGAAAACTGCTGCAATACAGCCCATCACTGAGGATCCTGAAAGGCCTGGTGCACTGAAGAACACCTCAGAGAAACAGCTGCTAATTACTGGCAAAACCTGAATTTATTCTGGTAATCTAATGAGGCTCTCTTTGTTTTTTTCTCAGTACCAGAATGGGAAAGGTAAAATCGTAGTTGGTCTAAGGGTAACTGCAGTTGTTTTTTTGTTTTAAATTATCTTTTTATTCGAGGAGGTTTCAGAGGAATACAGCTCAATACATATGATATGGCATACAGTGAATAAATAAAATCAATAAAAAATAAAGCATTTGATAACATACAGTTTCCCCCCTACCATTCAAAGGCCATGGGCATCTAAAGCTGGTATAAAATTCTTAGTTGTTGCTTATATGACTGGAGTAGGTCATGACCTAGTTTATTTGAGTAAGTCCAAATGTTGCTGTCGCTGGTGTTGTGTAGGCCCGTGGAGCGCCTTCCTGTCTGTTTCCATAATGTGACAATCAGTTTATATATCCTACACAAGGACCTGGTTAACACCTCCAGCGTGCCTTAGTGGACCCAATGTTGTGACATTCCAAACCTTAGTTAATTTATTTAAAAGTTTTACCAGGAGTGCACACTGAGCAGAGCATTGCTCGATTCCAGGTGCATCCTGGGGAAGGGGGAACAGAGAGAAAAAAGCCGTACAGTACATGAAAGTACAGTATTGCAACACAAAATACAGAGGTATGTACAAAATATAGTTAAGCTGAAATACGTTAATTCATAGCAGTACTTGAGACAGGGTTGTTACGGAAGACAAGCAAGCAACAGGATCAGTGTCAAATTTTCAGTAAGCTGGTACGAGGCTGGAGCAAATGTACTGTTTTGGGCACTTCTAGCCACAAGCACAGGGTGTGGTGAAGTGCTTATTTATGAGGTAGCTGAGGTACTGAGATGGAGGTGTTAGCTGAGTGCTTGCAGGGAGGGAGTTCCATAATTTGGGCATGTGGTGCCTGAAAGCTACTTGGCCAGTCGACGAGGACATACGTGATATCAACAGGAGGCAAGTGTTAGAAATAATCAGGAGGTGTATGTGTCACGAGCACAGCCTCAAGGTATGGAGGCAAGGACTGGGACCAGTATTTTGCCATGAGCTTGGTGCAGTGTGCCTGTCGATGGTCATGGAGCGAGGGCAGATTTAGAGACCGATAGCGGTCACAGTGGTGTGAGGAGGGTGGACTGTCAAGGGCAAATCTGTAGAAAGAGTGGAAAAGGGGGTCCAATTTGGCTAGGTTGGACTTGGGAGTGGCACTGTAAACTACATCCCCATAGTAGAAGATGGGGAGAATCATTTTCTGTACGAGTGCCCTGCGAGTTGGCAGGTGGATGCAAACATGATTGTGATAGAGAGCACCCAGTTTTGGGTGGAGTTTTTTGTGGATGGCATCAACATGTACAGAAAAGTCGAGATGCTGATCCAGCTAGACCCTGAGATATCTAAAGGAGGGGCAAGCCTCCAGAGTAGTCCCGTCCAGGGTGTGGAAGGAGGGGGTGATTGTGAGCTGACAGTCAGTAAGGAGAGCCAGGGGGATACTAGAATGCATAGGAAGGGGCATCACAAGTAGAAAAAGGGAAGTGGTTATCCCTCTGTACAGACAGTTGGTGAGACCCCATCTGGAGTACTGTGTGCAGGTTTGGAGACCTCATCTACGCAAGGACATAGACAGGATGGAAGCAGTCCAGAGGAGGGTGACTAAAATGGTGCAGGGACTGCATCAGAAATCATATGAAGAGAGACTGAGAGAGCTTAATATGTATACCCTTGATGAAAGGAGGGATGGGAAGAAATGATAGAAACATTCAAGTACCTCCAATTAACAAAGTCCAGGAGGGTAGCATCTTTCAGAAAAAGAGATGTGTAAGAACAAGGGGACACAATTTAAAGATAGAAGAGGGACGGCTCAGGGGTAATGTGAGGAAATCTTTTTTCACAGAGAGAGTGGTGGATGCGTGGAACTGCCTTCCTGGGGAGGTTGCTGGGGCTAAAACAGTGGGGGAATTCAAACAGGCATGGGACAGACACAAGGCAATTGTAGTGGGGGGTGGCAGGAAGTAGGCTGTTGGTTAACTAGAATCTGCAGCTTATCCAGTAGCAAAACAAAATGGTTATATTAAATGCACGCTGAAAATAGAAAATAGAGTTAAAAATCTATGTTTCGACCTTAGGTCTTCTTCAGGAAATATCTAAAAGAGAAAAAAAACAAGTTAGTGTAGAGGAGAGGTAAAATGAGAGAGAGATATATATGTGGAGAAAGAAGAAGGGGGAGGCTCAGGGGGGAGAAGAAGTGATAAATGGTAAGATTAAGAGAGAATCTGTGAAACAAAAAGGTGATGATGGGAAAGATAAAGCATAATGGGAGAGAAAGAGCTGGGGAAGTTCCCAGGTGGGGGCTAATTATCAGGGCCTAGTAAGAAGGCTGAAAGGTGACAAATGTGTGGGAAGGAGACAGAGATGGAGACATATGGTGAAAATGAAAAATAAATTAAATGAGTACAAAAACAAACTGACTTTAGGGAAAAAAAGGGATGGCTGAAAGATGTTAGTGGAAAATAAGTCTGTCATTTAAACCAGAGGGCTGCTGGGAGCCAAGGCGGATGATCAGCTTGGCTTCCATGTTTTTCTATGGTCAGGATCCCAGAAGCCCTGCTGAAGGACACAAACAGAAAGGTCATTGACATTGTGGTCCCTGGAGATAAAGTGGGATACAATGGGTTTAGCAGTGTCACCATTCCTGACTGCTCTGTAATGTTCCCTGAAACGGTCAGCAAGACGCCTACCAGTTTCTCCGATGTAAACAGCTTTACACTTCCTACAAAGAATACAATACACCACATTAGTGGAGGTGCATGAGAACTCCTTGGTGATGTGAAAAACACCTGTAGGCCCCTGAATCTCAGTCACACTGGAAATAAATTTGCAGGTGTAGCAGCGAGTCCTGTTGCAAGGTTTGGTACTTGGGAGGGAGTTACTGTTATCCAGTAGGTAGGGAAATGGGCAGACTGGGTGGGCCAAGTGGTCCTTATATGCTGTCAAAGTCTATTGTAACCCCCCTGCAAATGGGGGTTCCCAAAAGACTTCCAGGAGCTTGCTTGAATGCTCCAAGCCTGAATGGTGTTTGGCGTTTAAGCCATTTATCAGTGAGTGTTTTTAGAGCCTCTGGTACTGTCTCTTTAAGAGCTGTCTGCTTGCAGACATAATTAGTTTGTATGGGGGGACTGTGTGCTTCTCTGTTTGAGTACCACTCGAACTGCTGCCAAATCACTCCATTTTGCAGTCACTAGGAGTGCAAAGGAACCTATCTGAAAGATGTAACTGTTTGCCAGAAATCATTTACAGTAATAATGAAATTACAGTTTGTCTAACCTGCTTTCTTTGCAGTCAGAACTGTGTCTGCCTAGTTCCCATTCTGGTTTTGAACTGCTGAACTGGACCAATCAGTGTGGGGTAAGCTAGCTCTAAAATGGTGCCTTGGACGAATCAGAACTTGGACTCATAATCTGAGCCAGCCACAAGAGGATTGTATTAGACAGTGACTCTGGGAGATGTAGTTTAGACTTCGGCACCTTTTTGGACCAACAGCAGCAGTCTATTGTGAGTGACAGCCAATCCAGTCAAGAACTGGGAGGAACTCAAAGGAAGTGCCCGGTTTTGTCTGTTGGAGTTTCAGTTTAGATCTGGGAGTGAAGGGGAAAGAAACCCTGTGCTCCTTCAGTGCACAGTTTCAGTCAAGAAACGTGTGTAAGGCCCAGAGTTCCGGTCTGCAGCTTGTGTAACTGCTTGTTAGGACTGAATCCATCCTGTGAAAAGAATCAAAGGATCTCTGAAGAGTAGAAACCAGGCTCACCCTGTAGAAGACTGGAGAAATTGTTGAATTGCACTCGGTCTGTCAGGAACTGAATCGCTGTGTGTTCTCCGGTATTGTGCAGTAATTGCGATCAGGATAGAGAAGCAGCCTGCCTGGTATAGTACTTTCTTTTTACCATATAAATGTGTGAAGAGTCTCTTGGAGCTCAAGAGTAGCCCTGCTGATATTGAAGGACCCCATCTTATTTGGAGGTTGTGAGTACTAATTCAGGGTCGCTCCTGTTGAATTGCCACATTAAATCCAAATGGAATTACTGTACTGCTGACTGTTTAATTTTCTCTTTCTCTGTGTAAAGGGCCCTACCAGCTGCCACGGTTTGGACTAGCTACTAGGGCTTGGGTACCCAGGACAGTAACTGATAGGGATAGGCCGCACAGAGCCATAGGTAGATGATTAGAGTGATAAGCTAATTAACCTGATTTCCCCTGTCCTTGTTATATCCCCCTAAATAAATCAGAGCTGCTTGTTTCAGCAAAGTTATACTGCCTGAGGTATTTGTCTATGTTAAAGTACTGTACTGTGATTGTTGCACTGTATCTTATTTCACAGGAGGTCCCAGTGCGGAACCAGTCCTGGGGTAAGTGTATACTGTGAAGGTAATTCTGATATATTGTGTGGGCCACTAGTGGGAAGAAAGGGGTTGCAGTGTCCCAGAGGGCTGTGACCAAGTTAGTTTAACTATTGCAAACCCTGACCTCTGGGTGGAGGCACCGCCATTGGATCCAGGCCCTCAACCCTGTTAGTGGCAAATCAGGCAGGGAAGTAGCCCCTGGGATAGCGCCATCTAGGGGTTACATCTTGAGGCTCACCGCTGGGACTGTGTGTCCTCTAGTGGCCATATTTATGAACCACTGTTAAGAAAAAAATGGGTACCCGACAGAAGTGGCTGTGCACCGCTGGTGGAGTGGTGTACTGGGAGGAGATCGACCCCAAAATGCTATGCTTATCCTGGACATCCCCTGGGTATCAATAGGACACTGTGCAGGAATACTTTCCAAGGTGGAAGGTTTACAAAACCCTGTGGTGGTGGGTCGGCATGCTAATCTGCTCACCCACACTTTCATGGCCCTAGTAGAGTTTAAGGATCCCATAGATAGCTCCAAAGTGCCACAGACCATTACCCCAGAGGGAGCTCTCACTGCTTGGAGAGTGATAACTAAGGACAGTAAAGACCCGGGAGGGGAATGAGCCCCACCACTATCTGAAACTTTTGAGGAGAAATTTGCTAAATGGTTGCTGGGGAAGGAAAACTGTGGAGGACTTGAAGAAACTATTCTTGCCACCTGGGGTGTTCCTCCCCAACACCCTCTCCCGCCCAGTACCCATAATGGTGGCTGAACCAATGCAGACTCCTATTTCTGCACCTGCCATTAGTCACGACTCTTACCGAAGGTTGAGGATCTTCTCTGGCACCTTCCCCACCCCCAAGGGGAGGATGACTGGGAGACCTGGATAGACTATGTTGCCCCCCAAGTGCTAGAATGGCAATGCTCGGAAGCCGAAAAGTGAAAGAGGGTTAGTGAGAGCCTCCGAGGTCCTGCCCTGGCTACCATTCGTGCTAAATGGGCCAGTAACCCTGAAGTGACTGCACAGGCCTATCTTGAGGCCCTGGAGAATGTGTATGGGAGCCCAGATTCTGATGAGGACCTATGGTGGAGAGTAAGAGATGCACAACAGTACCAAGGGGAGTTGTTGTCTGTGTATGTATCTCGGCTGGAAAAATTGTTGCAAGAATGCCTCAGAAAAGGTAGTTTGCCAGCGATTGAACTGGACCGAACCAGGCTGGACAGGATCCTTAAGTCTGCCCCCTTCTCAGAACTGCTGTTGCTTCAGTTACGCCTGGCAGATCGACTGGAATCCTCACCCTCCTATGATGAGTTAATGAGAGAAATCGAGGAGTTGAGAAAGGTGACCTCGGGAGGGACCGCACCAATAGCTGCGGCTATGACCCGAGTGACTGAGGGTGACCCATCAAGTGAAGTTCAGGGGCAGAGGTTGGCAGTAAATGAGTGCTCTGGCAAGGAAAAAGATATGCCACAATGGGGCGAACTGTTGAGAGAGATCCGGAATTCAAAACAGTCCCTTTATGAAGGCCACGCCTGCAAGTACGGCCCTGACCTATATCCGACTGCATCTGCTATGGGGTGGGGTACCCACCCATGTATCTCCTGCTGATAACAGCTCCAAACTCAATTCCTTGACCATGGAAGTGGAGAAACTGACGAGATGTCTCCAAATGCTTATCACGCCACAGACAGAGATGGCACCCAGGTTTCCAGTTAGTAATACCCCTGCCCTGGCTCCCAGTGTGGCGCTCGCCAGCTCAAACTCCAGAAAGTATGTTTTGCTATAATTGTGGGAAAGATGGGCACATGAAAGGAATGCCAGTCCCCAAAAGACACTGACAAAGTTGCATATAGGCTACAAGGAGAACTTCGGAGAACAAATCAGTGGTTAAGAGGTGCACGACATGATCCCAGTGAGGCACCAAAAATGCTAATTCACGTCCTTTTGTGGCAAGGTCAGTTGCCCAGGCCCCTCACTCACCGCCTCTCCAGACTGGTCCAGAATAGTGGGTCCCTCCATGGAGACCACTGTAAAGGTGAATGGAGTGTCTACAAGAGCTGTATTAGACAGTGGCTCCCAGTGACAATTATGTTCCAAGATTGGTATCAGAAGCATTTGTCAGATGTACCTTACAACCATTAGAAGGACTGCATGTATGGGGTTAAGTGAGAAGGCCTACCCTATTCTGGGTATATCCGATTTGGCTGTCTTTCTCCACCTCCGTGGCTGGAGTGGCGAACAAGTAGAGATCCTAGCCTTAGTGTGTCCCCCACTGGACTGTATGATGGTGTCCCTTTGTTGATTGGAACAAATGCTCATATGTTCGGAAGGCTGGCACAGTTGTGTTATGAAAAACAGGGTCAAAGACTAGTAGAGCTTTAAGAGTTCGGCTTTAATTAAGAAGGCCTATGAGGCACAGAGAGATGCTGAAAAATAGAACCAGAGGAACCGGTCGGAATTGTATGGAAGAAGGATCCTGAGTCTCTGATCCTGGCGCCAAATGCCCAGTGTACCTTACAGGAGAGGTCCGTATCAGAAAGGATGTTAAGAATAAAATATTAATGTTGGATGCACCAGGCGATGGAAAATTGCCAGAGGGACTGCTGGTCAAGCCTAGTATTTTGCCGCTAGAGCCTATGCTTATGCCAGAAGGGTAATGGTCCAAGTTCATAATGTGTCTGAAAGAGACATTCGAGTAAATAGAGGTTGCATCCTGGCTAATGTGCATTGTGCAGACACTGCAGTGCTACCCAGCAGCAAGAGTTCAAGGAAGAATGACAGAGTAACGCCTGACTTGTTTGATTTCGCGACTCCCCGCCAGCTGAATGGAAAGTAAGGATCAGTGAGAAGCTCCAGAGAGACCAGGTGTTTTCTTTAAAGGAATGGGACGAGGATGCATGCAAGGAGCTGAGCACAATATCCGCTGCATGATGAAAGACCATTTCGAGAGGTCTCGACGCCTGGCACCTGCTGACATAGATGATATGAGACGGCATCTGCAAGAGATGTTAGCTGCTGGTGTAATACAAGAATCCAGAAGCCCTTATGCTTCCCATTGTGGTAGTGAGGAAAAGAATGGAACAGTAAGGATGTGTGTGGATTATCGCACCTTAAACCGCGGACTATCCCTGATCAGTACACAATGCCCCGCATTCAGGATGCTTTGACTGCCTAAACGGGAGCAAGTGGTTCTCTGTGCTGGATCTCCGAGTGGGTACTACCAGTTCCTGATGGCCCCAGAGGACCGTGAGAAGACAGCCTTTATCTGTCCGCTTGCTTCTATGAATTCATGAGGATGCCTCAAGGATTTCAGGTGCCCCAGCCACTTTTCAACGATTGATGGAGCGTGCAGTGGGGACATGAACTTACTAGAATGCCTGGTATACCTAGATGATGTTATTGTGTTTGGCAGCTCACTGGAGGAACATGAGAGCAGATTATTTAAGGTATTGGACCGACTGGAGGACTTTGGCCTTAAACTGTCCATTGATAAGTGTCAATTCTTTCAAACATCAGTAAAGTATGTGGGACACATAGTATCCACTGAGGAATAGAGACCACCCAAGTAAAGTTGAGGCCTTGACCACCTGGCCACAGCCCAAAAATCTAAAAGAACTGCAAAGATTCCTGGGATTCTGTGGTTATTATCAGCGCTTTCATCAAGGACTATTCAAGAGTGATCCGCCTTTACTTAACCTTACTCAAGGGTATCCCCAACCCACAAAAATACAACTGAGGGTCCCTCAAGACTGAAAGAGTGTATTTTCGTCCGAAGTGAAGTATTTGGGGCCCGCTGACTCCTGATTGTGAGACTGCTTTTCATGAGATCATTTTTCAACTTACCCATGCTCCAGTGCTGGCCTATGCCGATCCAAGAAAACCTTATGTCCTGCACACTGATGCTAGCTTGCAAGGGTTGGGGGCTGTGTTACCAAGAGCACGAGAATGGCCTGAGACCAGTGGCCTTTGCCAGTAGAAGTCTGACCCCATCCGAAAGAACTATCCTGTACATAAGTTAGAGTTTCTAGCTTTGAAGTGGGCTATTGTTGACCAATTCCATGAGTACTTGTATGGGGCTAAAATACTAGTAAAACTGACAATAATCCTTTAACCTATGTGCAGACCTCAGCTAAGTTGGATGCCACTGGCCATAGGTGGCTTTCTGCATTATCTACATACGACTATGCTCTCGAATACCGAGCAGGTCTGAACCACATAGATGCTGATGCTCTCTCCAGGAGGCCTGTTCCCAGAATGATTGGGTCCGATTGCAGAACCTGACATTCGGGCACTCTGCCGAAGTTTGACAGGGAGGAACAATGTCCACGGACGCAGTGGACTGCATGGTGGATTGCTTGGGACCCTCTGAGAATTGCATACCTGCTGCTTATTGCCACTTTTCTGCAATAGACATTGGTGCACTGCCTCAGCTGGACAATGACAGTATTCGGGGGCTCAATCCCGCGATCCTATGATCAAATCAGCTTTGAAGCCTCTATGCAGGAAAAGATGTGTCCAAATTACGCCCACTGATTTGAGAACTGCACTGTTATACAAAGAAGGTCCTAAGTTGAAACTGATCAATAAACTGTTATACAGAGAAACAGTAGACAGACGGGACAAGTAGACAAACAACAACTGGTGCTGCCCACTGCCTTTCGAGACTCAGTATTACGGTCCTTGCACAACCACATGGGGCACCTTGGTATAGACAGAACACTTGACTTGGTGAGATCCAGATTCTATTGGCCTAAGATGGGGGCTGATGTGGAGCAACACATTCGAACTTGTAGTCGCTGCTTACAGAGGAAAGCTTTGCCCCAGAGGGCTGCCCCCCTTGTTAACATAACCACCAGTGCACCCATGGAGCTGGTCTGTATTGATTTTCTGAGTTTGGAGTCAGATCAAAGAAATATCAGTAATGTGTTGGTAGTCACTGACCATTTCACGAGATATGCCCAAGCTTTCCCCACCAAAGACCAGAAAGCATCCACTGTAGCCAAAGTACTTGTAGAAAACTTTTTTGTTCACTATGGGGCTCCACAAAGAATCCATTCTGATCAAGGGAGAGACTTTGAGAGTCGTCTGATCAAAGAGATGCTTTCTCTGTGGGGAGTGAGAAAGTCCAGAACCACTCCTTACCACCCCAAGGGGGACCCACAGCCTGAACGTTTCAACCGCACTTTGCTAGATATGCTAGGCATCCTGCACCCAAAGGACAAGGCTAGATGGAGCCAACAAATTAGCACCCTGGTACATGCTTATAACTGCACCAAAAGTGATGCCACTGGGTTCTCCCCCTACCGCCTGATGTTTGGAAGAGAAGCTCGACTACCGGTAGATGTGTTTTGGGGTCTCTCCTGATGGGGTTCAAGCTGACAACTATTTACAGTATGTGCAAAAGTTAACAGCCCAGCTAACTCATGCGTACCAACTGGCTCAAACCATGGCTGCCAAAAGAAATCTGCCAACAAAGAAAGGTATGATAAAAGGTGAAAGCACAGGAACTCCAGGAGGGAGATCGGTATTGCTAAGAAATCTGGGACTGCATGGCAAGCACAAGATTGCTGACAGATGGCACTCATCTCCCTCACATTGTAGTGGGCAAACTAGATGATCTGCCAGTGTACAAAGTAAGGCCTGAGAATAATTCAAAAGATGTAAAACAATGCATAGAAATCATTTACTGCCCATTGGACAAATCTTAATTGAGTCTGAGCCCCTAGAAGATGCCCCTCTGGACCAGTGACTAGAGCTGCTGCTAAGAAAAGATCAAGAAAGTCTGCACCTACAGAAGCAAAGTTAAAGTGTTCCCCTGCACAAGTCCCAGTTGAGCATGACTGTCAGTCCATATCAGAAGAAAGTGAGAGTGACTTTGAATACTATCCTTCTTACGAACTGAGTCAATTATTTCGGGGCAATCCCCTAGTCAATACTGGAGACTGACTGGGCCTTCTGGACTGCTAAGCCCCCAGCTTCATCCCTGGAGCCAATGCTCCCAGAAAGTGAAGTGCAAAGCATCAGATCAGATGAAATGGAATCATTGTGCATGGTTGAACTGTTTGAGCTTTCAGGGGAGGAAAATGATGGATTGGGTCAGACTGGTGATACACCAGAACAAGAAGAGTATTTTGAGTGCCCTGACAGTCCACTGCCAGTGTCCGAAAGCTCTCCATGCGAGCCAAATGTTGTGGACTCAGAAACTGTAACTCCTGGAGCTGAAAGTGCCCCAAGTTCTAGCCTCTCTACCCCCATGGAGACTCCCCTGACAAGTGAGGACAATGCTGAATATGAGGCTCAGAGTGCAGAGACTGTAACAGTTCCCCTAGAAAGACTGGTCGAGCTGTAAAGCCTGTGGTGCTCCTCAGTTATGATTCACTTGGGAGGCCTGTGGACTTGCCTCTCAATGTTGTCCATAAAGGAGTGTATGTGTCCCAGCTCATTGCCCAAACTGAGCGCAGTGCTAACTCCAAGTTACTTGTGTTGCCCTTCATATGGTGCCCTTGCCCCATCCAGCCCCAAGGTAACTGATAGGAAGGGCCCCTCTCTTCAGGTTTCATGTACAAGAGGTAATAACTTGAGTTATGGTACAATGTGTATGTAATACTGTGTAAAGAGTGACGACTGCAATGTTTCAGAAATGTGTTCTTGGTAAAATTATATATTGACTGATGATTACTATGGAGCCTAATACAAATGTATATGGTTGCAGTTGAAACTTATAGAAACTTGCTTGCTTGGACGTCAAGCTTTCCCAAGTCAGGAAGGGTGTAACCTCCCTGCATATGGGGGTTCCCAAAAGACTTCCAGGAGCTTGCTTGAATGCTCCAAGCCTGAATGGTGTTTGGCGTTTAAGCCATTTATCAGTGAGTGTTTTTAGAGCGTCTGGTACTGTCTCTTTAAGAGCTGTCTGCTTGCAGACATAATTAGTTTGTATGGGGGGACTGTGTGCTTCTCTGTTTGAGTACCACTCGAACTGCTGCCAATTCACTCCATTTTGCAGTCACTAGGAGTGCAAAGGGAACCTATCTGAAAGATGTAACTGTTTGCCAGAAATCATTTACAGTAATAATGAAATTACAGTTTGTCTAACCTGCTTTCTTTGCAGTCAGAGCTGTGTCTGCCTAGTTCCCCATTCTGGTTCTGAACTGCTGAACTGGACCAATCAGTGTGGGGTAAGCTAGCTCTAAAATGGTGCCTTGGACGAATCAGAACTTGGACTCATAATCTGAGCCAGCCACAAGAGGATTGTATTAGACAGTGACTCTGGGAGATGTAGTTTAGACTTCGGCGCCTTTTTGGACCAACAGCAGCAGTCTATTGTGAGTGACAGCCAATCCAGTCAAGAACTGGGAGGAACTCAAAGGAAGTGCCCGGTTTTGTCTGTTGGAGTTTCAGTTTAGATCTGGGAGTGAAGGGGAAAGAAACCCTGTGCTCCTTCAGTGCACAGTTTCAGTCAAAAAACGTGTGTAAGGCCCAGAGTTCCGGTCTGCAGCTTGTGTAACTGCTTGTTAGGACTGAATCCGTCCTGTGAAAAGAATCAAAGGATCTCTGAAGAGTAGAAACCAGGCTCACCCTGTAGAAGACTGGAGAAATTGTTGAATTGCACTCGGTCTGTCAGGAACTGAATCTGCTGTGTGTTCTCCCGGGTATTGTGCAGTAATTGCGATCGGGATAGAGAAGCAGCCTGCCTGGTATAGTACTTTCTTTTTTACCATATAAATGTGTGAAGAGTCTCTTGGAGCTCAAGAGTAGCCCTGCTGATATTGAAGGACCCTATCTTATTTGGAGGTCGTGAGTACTAATTCAGGGTCGCTCCTGTTGAATTGCCACATTAAATCCAAATGGAATTACTGTACTGCTGACTGTTTAATTTTCCTTTTCTCTGTGTGAAAGGGCCTACCAGCTGCCACGGTTTGGACTAGCCACTAGGGCTTGGGTACCAGGGACAGTAACTGATAGGGATAGGCCTGCGCACAGAGCCATGAAGTAGATGATTAGAGTGATAAGCTAATTAACCTGATTTCCCCTGTCCTTGTTATATCCCCTAAATAAATCAGAGCTGCTTGTTTCAGCAAAGTTATACTGCCTGAGGTATTTGTCTATGTTAAAGTACTGTACTGTGATTGTTGCACTGTATCTTATTTCACAGGAGGTCCCAGTGCGGAACCAGTCCTGGGGGTAAGTGTATACTGTGAAGGTAATTTTGATATATTGTGTGGGCCACTAGTGGGAAGAAAGGGGGGTTGCAGTGTCCCAGAGGGCTGTGACCAAGTTAGTTTAACTATTGCAAACCCTGACCTCTGGGTGGAGGCACCCGCCATTGGATCCAGGCCCCTCAACCTGTTAGTGGCAAATCAGGCAGGGGTAGTAGCCCCTGGGATAGTGCCATCTAGGGGTTACACTATGTTTCTATGTTTCAATGAGAGAGTCTCTGCCTTGTGCCGAAGATCATGGAGACAATCTTCTTGGCATTGAGGAACAGCTGGTTTGCGCGAAACCAGAGCTGGACTTCATTGAAGTCCTGCTGCAACCTGGTCATTACATCAGCAGTTGAAGGGCCAGAAGCATACAGGAACATTTAGTCTGCATACATGTGTATGGATGTGTGTGGGCCGGTCATTTAGAAAGATAGAGAATAGGAGCGGGCTGAGGACCGAGCTTTGGGGGACTCCGGTGGTAACTGGGAAGAAGAGGTGGAATCATCTGTTCTAACAGATTGGGATCGGCCTACCAGGTAGCAGTGGAACCAGCAAGAAGGGAGTGAGGACAGCAATGCTGAGGCACAACTTGTAAAATAGGAATTAAATTCGGATGCTACTGCTAGTGGGTCAGTTGCAGCAATACTGCCTACATTTAAGGCTGGTGAGGGGGGGCTGAGAAGGTGGGGAGAAGAGGGATTTGACCACATTCCAGAATTTTGATGGTTGGTTTATGTTAATGTAACCACCCTGTTACCCAGGGTTACAATAATCCCAGTTAGACCTAGTGGTAGGCAGGGAAGGCTGCTTGTGAAACTCCAATTAAATGGATTTCACATTGTCTCACTCTGTTCTCAGTCTCAGCTGAGACTGAGGGATGACATCATTTTAGAACTGTTACGGCTGCATAAGCCACACTGGAATGTTGCAGTTGGAGGTTAGAGTAGAACGTTGGGGAATTTGAAGTATTCTGTAAGAGTTCTGTTGCAGTCTGTAGTAGAGGAAGGAGGTGTTCTGCTGTAAGCATGCCCTCAGAGCACTAAGCTCTGTCAAAGAGCTATTTTGTTTTGTAAAGGTGTGTGTTCTCACCTGAAGAGGAACACAAGAAGAGCCCAAGGAAGTGGTAGAGATCGCTTTCAGGGGTTCAGGGTCCCATCCCTGCGGGGATGGGGGGAAGGAATCAGCCTGCTTCCAGGGGCAACTCCCCTGGTCCGGCTAGGGAAAAAAGAAGCTGCCTGAATTAAGTTTGTGCTGAGGCACCAGAAGTTCTGGATGAGATTTCTTTGAGGAGAAAATGCCTGTGGGGCACCTGCAACCAAGGGATAAGTTCACTCTTCAAAGGGCCAATGTAAGCCACCTACAGATAAGATTCCCAAAAGTGGCTGTTGCTGTGGGGTCAGGAAAAGACAGCCAACTACAGTTTGGAAGATGTGGGGATTGGACTGCTTAACTCTGTGGGGGGTCTAGAGTAATGGACACAGCCACTTATTAAGTATGTTCAAGTTCAGCACAAATAGGATGTAAAGACAGTAGATTGAATGTGAATACATTTAAAAAGAATCTACACAACAAACTGTTTTAAAGGATGAGGTGTTACAGTCCAGAGAAATGGCCGGGTATGAATTATGGGAGTGAGAGGTGGGAGACCCCCCCATCAGTAGTAACCAAATTCAACTCTACGGGATTGCTTTGGGACACCTGTTGCTTTCTCTCAGGTACTTGGCCAGTGCCTGAGGAAAGTACCCAGACGTGGGATTGATGAGGAAGATTTCCTGTATGGAGCCAGAAGTGCTCATAGGTGGTTTAGGGAGCCACCAGTAAATGTTTCCATGCTATATGGAAAGTGTCCAAAGGGCTGGCAAGGGAGCCGAACCAGAGAAAACCCAGAGCAGAGTACAAGTTCGGGCTGTGTGCCCAGTGATTTTTTTAGAGCCTGAGGGCTAAAGTGAACGAGGATGTGTTCTAATCTCCATAAATCTGCATTACCAGGAGTGTTGCCCCGTGGGGGTCCATCTATGCTTTGTTTATTCTGTTGGATGTGAATGAAAGCTACACTTTAGAATCCCAATTCTGGTATTGGACATTTCAGTTATTGCTTCCTGTGTCCGGAGTTACTTGGGTGCCCCTGTTGCAGAGTAGCCAAACCTAGCCAATATGCTGAGTGACATATTTCTCCCTGAACCCAGCCCACCAGGTAGTGCTGTCAAGATGGAAACGGCATACCTGGGTGGGGGTTACATTAGCCTGGAAGAAAGATTTGAAGTAAGTTGCCTTAGCCTGCTTGATTTGCCTAGTACAGGTGTTGCATAAGGAACGGTATTTTGCATGGTCAATAGGGGAGCTTGAGTCCTTGAAAGACTTCCATGCCTGGTCTCTGGCTCTGGTGAGGGACATAATGTCAGCAGTGATCCACGGCAAGTGGGCACCCCCCCACCCGAGACCGTCTGAGTGGTGCATAGAGGTCCCATGCAACTAAGAACTTGAGTTTGAAATAGAGCCTCGCATCGTCGATAGAGAAGGCCCTGTGGATGAGGGACCAATCAGTGACTGTCAGGGCTTTTATGAGCAAGGCAATTTCCAGGAATTTGAATGACCTTGAGAGAATGGTCCTGGGAGGGGGGCTTTGGGCTTGAAAATTTTGCGGATTAAGTAAATCATATGGTGATCACTTAGTGAGTCAGGCAGGGTGCCTGAGGCAAGTATGCGATGCCAGTGGGAAGCAAGGGCTCAGTCCAAAAGGGAGTGGTTGTTCGACTTCATGTTCAGTCGAGTGGGTTCAGAGATCAGTTGCAACAGGTTTAGCGCAGCAACTTGGTTGTGGCTCTTGGAGGTGGTGCTGGATAGCCAGTTTAAATTGAAACCCCCCAGGATATGGAGCTTGCCACCCTTGGCGTGGGATTTCAGGGAGTCCAGGTGTTCCAGGATAACTGGTATCGTGGATTCGGGGGGGGGGGCAGTAAGACCCTGCTATAAATAGTGGAGTAGTATGGGGAGGGACAGTGTGATTAATAGTGTGTCTATCGGGTGAGGGAGTCTAGGTAAATTGACTGGGGTGAACTGGATGGAGGAAGCGATACAGTATACATAGCTATTCCACCTCCCCTCTTGTTGCCTGGTCAGTCGTGCCTGATAATGGAGTAGCCTGGGATAGAGATTTCAAAATTCTTGCTGTGGGGCTTGAGCCAGATTTCGGAAATTGTCAGGGCACTGTGTTTTAGGGAGGAGATAGTTGGCTGCAGCAATGTTGTTTTATTTAGTAGGTTGCAGATATTTAAATGCATCAGTTTTAGGCCACGAGTTATACTGAGGGGGGGTAGTAGATGGCCCTGTATTTGGGGTGGTAGATGACCCAGGATTTGTCTCAACATCCCCAGAAAGTAGCAGCAGGAGGGTCACTAGGAATTTGTACTAAGGCATGGAGCTCTGAGGTTTGCGGGCAGTGGATCTTAGATGGCAGCCAACGCTGAGGGGGGTTCAGAGCGATAGAATTTAGGGCTACGAGGCAAGGATTGAAGGAGGGTGGCAGGACTGAGGAACCGTGCAGCCACAGAACCAGCGCTGACGTTGGGTACAGCCCAGTGTGAGGGGTGCTAGAGAGTGACTGCCAAGCGGGCGATGTGTAAGCTGTGACATTTTGAACCAGCTCCATGGGGAAGTTGGAGGGTTGATCACAAAACATACAATAAACTAAAAAAAATATATATATATATATATATATATATATATATATTAAGGCAAAGTATGTATAATATCTTCAAAACTAAAAATAAATGAGAATAAAATATTCCTGAAAGGATGTCACTATTACTGTGAACATCTGTTTCCCTATTACAAAGGTACAAGAAGCCCTTAGGGATTTTGCTATAATATAAAAATCCCTCTCCCACCCAGGGGACAAAGCTTAAGCAGTGGTCAATTTGATGTGTTACCCATTTTTGCCATCTAAGAACAAAGGTCTCTACTCGATCTTTTAATTTGGCTGACATTTGTTCTAAAGCATAAATTCCCTCACCACCCCTCCCACATCTCCCAGGTTGGAATGGTGTTTGTATTTTATTTATTTATTTATTTAGTTTTTGTTGACCAGGTAAGTGCACTAGACAAATCCTGCCTATTTTCAGGCATGACCTGGGGAAGGGGGATACAGATGAATGCCAACTGACCTTGAACCAGATTAAGCTGTTGGTGGTATTTTTAGTGAATGAGAGAAATTTGGCCAGGACACCGAGGAAATTCCCCTACTCTTTTCGATAAGTGACATAGAAACATAGAAACATAGACTTTGATTGCAGATAAGGACTGCTAGGCCCATCTAGTCTGCCCATTTCCTACCTACAGGATAGGCCGCAGATCCTAGTTAACCAACAGCCTTTATCTTCCTGCCCCCACAAGAATTGCCTTATGTCTGTCCCATGCATTCTTGAATTCTCCCACAGTTTTAGACCCCACAACTTCCTCAGGAAGGCTGTTCCATGCATCCACTACCCTCTCTGTGAAATAATACTTCCTCACATTGCCCCTGAACCGCCCTACTTCTAACTTTAAATTGTGTCCCCTTGTTCTTGCAAGTCTCTTTTTCTGAAAGATGCTACCCTCTTGGACTTTGTTGATTTACTTGAGGTACTTGAAAGTTTCTATCATGTTCCCCCTCTCCCTTCTTTCCTCAAGGGTATACATATTAAGATCCTTTAGTCTCTCCTCATACGGCTTCTCTTGCAGACCCTGCACCATTTTAGTTGCCCTCCTCTGGACTGCCTCTATCCTGTCTATGTCCTGTGGAGATGGGGTCTCCAGAACTGGACACAGTATTCCAGATGGGTCTTACCAACTGTCTGTACAGAGGGATAACAACTTCCTGTTTTCTGCTGCTGTTGCCTCTCCCATACATCCCAGTATACCCCGGCCCTCCCTACTGCCTTCTCACATTGCTTGCTAACCTTAAGGTCATCTGATATGATTACCCCCAGGTCCCTTTCCTGTTTTGTTGTTGTTACTACTTCCCCACCATTGTGTATTCTTCCCCTGGGTTCTTGTTTCCCAGGTGCATTATTTTGCACTTTTTTGCATTGAATCCTAGCTGCCATACATCTGACCATTCCTCCAACCTTGCCAAGTCCCTTTTCATCCTTTCCACGCCTCCTTGTGTATCAACCCTGTTGCAGATCTTTGTGTCATCTGCAAAAAGGTATACTTTTCCTTCCAGTCCCTCTGCAATGTCACTGATGAAGACATTAAAAAGGACTGGACCCAATACTGAACCCTGTGGTACCCCACTAGTAACGCCCTTTCTTCAGAGTGGACTTCATTTACAATTACCTTCTGTGTCCTGTTGTCCAGCCAATGTTTACTGAGCTACCACCCTGGGACCCACTCCCAGGCTGGTTAATTTGACTATCAATCTTTGTGTGGGACTGTGTCAAATGCCTTGCTAAAGTCTAGGTAGGCCATGTCCACAGCCCCTCCCTGGTCTACTACTTTGGTCACCCAGTCAAAGAAATCTATTAGATTCGTCTGACATGACCTTCCGCTGTGAACCCATGCTGCCTTGGATCCTGTGCTCCACTGACCTCTAGGTACTCAACTATTCTTTCCTTCAGAAGTGACTCCATCACTTTTCCCTACCACAGAGGTCAGACTGACAAGTCTGTAGTTTCTGCCTCTGTCTTGGTCCCACTTTGTGAAGGGAATCACATCCGCCTTCCTCCAGTCCTCGGTACCACACCATCCTCCCATGATTTATTAAAAGAGTAGCCAGTGGTTTCACTAGTTCCTTCCTTAATTCTTTTAGAATTCTGGGGTGAATTCAATCAGGACCCATTGCTTTGTCCACCTTCAGTTTTAGGAGTTCTTGCAGAACCCTTTCTTCTGTGAAAGGACTGGGATCGACCCCCCCTATCAAGAGTGCTTCTGTTAATTGGATTAGGCACTTCCCCCTCCTCTTTTGTGAATACTGAGCAGAAATATTCATTCAGTATTCCTGCTTTCTCACTGTCCCCCTCTGCCCACCCACCGTTCATTCTATTCAGCCTCACTATCCCTCCCTTTGTCTTTCTACGCTTGCTGGTGTACCTATAAAAGGTTTAATCCCCCTTCTTAACTGAGTTGGCTATCTTTTCCTCAGTTTGGGCCTTTGCTATTCTGACTTCCTTACCTGCTTCTTTCTGCCTTAACTGGTACAGCTATCTGTCCTGCTCCTTCTGTGTTTCCTTATACTTCTGGAATGCTATTTTTTTCTTCCTGACTTTCACAGCCACCTCTCTTGAGAACCATAGTGGCTTTTTATTTCGTTTCGATTTGTTTATTTGCTTCACACAAAGGCTTATTGCGTCTGTGATGGCAGTTTTGATAATTCCCCATTGTTGCTCCACACCTCCTTCTAGCCTGTTTGCTAGTGCTTTTCTGAGGCACTCTCCCATCTTGCCAAAGTCAGCCCTCCTAAAGTCCAGTACCCTCACTTTTGTATGGCTTGACTCTGTAGCTGAGTTTAACGTGAACCACACTGTTTGATGGTCACTTATCCCCAGATGGCAACCTACTTCTAGATCTGAGATCCTCTCACTGCCCCCGTTTGAGAGTACGAGGTCTAAGATTGCTCCCTCATAAGTGGGTTCCGAAACTAGCTGTATAATGCCTGCCACCTGTAGGGCATCAAGAATGGCCCTGCTCTTGGATGTGGCTGCTGCAAATGTGCTCCAGTTAACATCTGGCATATTCAGGTCTCCCATCAACAGTTTCTCCCCCTTTCTCTGCCATTCTAAGAATGCCTTCCATCATATCCTTGTCCATTCCTTCCCCCTGACATGGGGGTCTGTACACAACCCCATGTGTGGATTGTGGTGCCCTTTCCAGTCTCCAAGGTGACCCACAGTGCCTCCTCTCCTCCCTGTTTACTCTTTTGTTCAGTTGCTTTTATCCCTTCCTTTACATAGAGAGCTACTCCTCCCCCCTCTTCTCCCCTGCCTGTCTCTCCTGTAGGTTATGTACCCTAGTATGTTAACATCCCAGTCATGGTTCTCTGTGTACCATGTTTCTGTGACTGCTACGATATCCAGGCATCCCTCTTCCATTAAGGCCACCAGCTCAGGGAGCTTGTTGCCCAGACTACGGGCATTGGTACTCATTACCCTCCATTTCCTGATGTCCTTACCCCTTTTGCCCCATCCCTGTCCTTCTTGCCTTTGTCACTTTCCATTTACCCCTGCCCTCTCCTATCGACACCTCCATGTTGGTGTTTGCCACACTTACTACCGTGATTGTTTGGGGGCTAGGATTTTCCTGCTCCTTTCCAGTGCCTCCCCCCTTGGCTAGTTTAAAAGCTTGCCAATGAAGCATTTAAACCTATCACCTAGGATCCTGGTTCCCCTCCCGGACAGATGCAGCCCATCATGCCAGTATAGGCTTGCATCAAGTGCCATGGGATCTTTAACATCCACCTGAACTACCACCAATCCAGGCAGATGGGACCTCGGTTTAACGTCTCATCCGAAAGACGGCACCTCAGAAGTGCGGCATCCCTCTCATGCTGCACTACAGTGTCAGTATTGGGATATTAACTCAAGTGCCAGATGTGGGAACTGAACCCACAGCCCTCTAATTTCCTGGCCTCAGAGGCAAGTTTGCTACCTACTGAGCCACTGACACTGATACATACTCATATTGTAACCAGTCAGTCCTGACCCCCTCTGGTGCTACAAAGGTCAGAATGAATATTGGGGTGAGCAAGTCAGGACAGTCATATATAGTCGTTAAAGCTTGGATTACTTCTCGCCAGTATTTGTTTATTTATTGAATTTTGATGACCGGTTAGGCCCACTGAGCCCCGAAGGTCCCTTTTTTAGGGGCGACCCGGGATACAGAATAGTATCAGACAGTCAGGTACAGCAGATTACAGAGAGAATAAAGATGATAGAAGGGTTACAATATGAGCAATAATTTGAAAATTCAGGTATAATTAGGCATACAGATAATAGCAGGGTTACAAAATAAGCAATTATTCAATAATTCAGGTAAAATTAGGCATAAGTGCAACGGTTGAATGAGTCAAGCCATGACCTTTGGGTCTGTGTGGGTAAGAGAGGGAGAGGATTGGTATAGTTAGTTGGGCAGGGGGAGACTATCCTATACCTTGACAGTGACAAGAGCTGGAGTCTAGCATGTGGGTCTTGAGCCTTATGCGAAAGTTTTGAAGAGACGTGGCTTCCTGTACTGAAGGTGGGAGATTGTTTCACAAGTAGGGAGCGGTATATGGGAAGGATTTACCACCTGCGTTTGTCCTGACTCTAGGGATTGCAAGTAGATTCTGTCCTGAGGTCCTAAGCGTACGAGAGTAGAGCTTGGGAGTAATAGTACCTTTTAGGCTGGGAGGGACAGCCAGGCACTGTAATTTTTATGCAAGGCAGTGCAGGGGGTACTGAAGATGAGACACAATAGAAGGCCACTGCAGCTGGTCAAGCATATCACAGGGGTGGCTTCTTGGGGGACTGTGGGTCACAAACTGCGCTACCTTGTTGTACAGGACCTGTAGCCGGTTGATCTCTTGCATAGACATTCCCTGAATAACAGGGGCAGCGTACGTTAGAGTTGGGAGAAAGACACTGGAGGCTATGGCTAGCCTAGCCTCTGGGAAATAAGCTGGTCTTTGAGCCGGTATAGAGTGCCATGTTTAGCATGGATAGTCCTGGTTACTTGGTCAACATGGGACGTAAAGGTGAGATCTTGGTCAATATTTAGTCCCAGGTATTTTATGTAATGTACCACGTCAGTCCTTTTTCCTGCAAGGGAATAGATCTGTATGGCTGTGGTCCTGTCCTGACCAAGTGATCTAGGACCAAACAGCATGGCCTCCTTCATTTTGCCTGTGTTGAGGACGATTCTATTTGAAGAAAGCTAGACCTCGAGCATCATTAGGTCAGCTTGGAGGAGGGGACCTAGAACTGAAAGATTATCCATGGACCGGTAGCTGACTGGGTCATCTGCATATTGGACCACTGAGCTGCCCTCACAGTGGTGGTTGAGGTCATTAGTGAAGAGAGAGAACAAGAGGGTGCCAAGAATTGAGCCCTGGGGTACTCTCTCAGTGATGGGTAATGGGTCAGGCAGCTCTCCCTTCCAGATGACCCCCTGGGAGCCGCCTCCAAGGTAGCTCTTAAACCATTTTAGGGCCTGGGGATCCAGACCTATTGTGTGAAGCTTTATTAATAATAGGTTGTGGTCCACTAGGTCGAATGCCTTGGACAAATCTATGAAGATTGCGCCCGTTGGCTTACCTACATCTGTTGCACTGAGTACGTCCACTGTTAGGTTGGTAAGGGCTGTGTCAGTGCCATGGTTTGTCTGGAAGCCATGCTGAGAAAGGGCTAGGAGCTGGTGGAACTCCAGATAGTCCCTCAGTTGTCCATAAACTATTTTTTCTTGCAGTTTTGCAAGGGTACACAGCAGGGAGATGGGCCTATAGTTGCCAATGTGTTCCTTTGTGTCACTGTTGTGAATGGGGACCATGCTGGCCTGTTTCCACTGGTGACGAACATTTCTTCCAGTAGAGACCTGTTGAAGATCCAGGTTAAAGGTCTGGCTAGGGACAGGGCTCCTTCCTTAAGTAGCCTAGGGCTGATACCATCAGGGCCACCTGAGCCTTTGATTCTGAGACCTTTTAGAAGATTGAGTACCTCATTAGCCTCGACCAGTCTTAGGTGAAATTGTGGTCTATTAAGGCAGTGGGGTTTGTCGGTGACCTGTTCTGACAAAGACGGAGGTAGACCGCTCTTGTCTTCATCTAGGTTGGTAAAGTGGTGGTTGATTTCCATGGCAATTTGCTGGCCATCACTGAATAACTGCCCATGTATCTCTATAGGCCCCTGTGCTTCCTTGGTGTTACCCCTAAGCAATTTGCTGATATGAGTCCAGAAAAGCTTGGGGTTCCCAAAGTTGGTTCGTTGGAGATTTGAGACATACTCCTTTTGCAAGATTAATGGTGATCTTACATTTGTTTCTTATGGTTTTGTAAGTCACAAGATCTGCAGAGAGAGAGGAAAGCCAGAAATTCTTCCAAACCTTATCCCAACTTGTCATCAAGCATTTTACTGAGCGGGAAATCCACTTGTAGCAACTTCCCTTTGTTCTGAGTTTCTTAAGGGAGGCAAAGAGGGAAGCTACATTTAGGAGTGTGTCTTGGAAGTATTCCAAGGCCTCTTCCAAGGTTGGGAGGAGCCTGATTGGGCTCCAGTCCAGGTTACTTAGGTAGTCGTTAAATTTTGCCGACATGAATTTTGAGAAATCACGGACGGTGAGTATCCTAGGAAGCACCTTAGGTGCTCTGTTCTTCCAAATACAGAAGATAGGGGAGTGGTTGCTGAGAGCGTCGGCAAGTAAGCAAGCTTTCTGGATGTTGAGAGGATTGGTAACCAGCACCCAGTCAAGGGTAGTGTGGTTCCCTTTTTTATAGTTGAGCTTGTTAGGTTCTGAGATTACCTGTACCAGGTTTGCCTCCTGGGTCAATGATAAGAGGACTTTGCTGGGGTCAGAGGCCCAGTTCAAATTGAAATTTCCCATGATAAGGAATTCCTGGATAGTTCACTGCCAACAGTTTTGGTGATACTCTCAAGGGCTTGGAGGGCAGTCTTGAGGGGTTATAGACACAGCCGATGATGAGGTGCCTTGCATGACCAAGGGTTAGTTGGATAAAAATAGATTCGCTATCATGGCAGTTTCCTAGGTTGGGCTTCAGTTCCGACACCGTTAGTGTGTTCTTGACATAGATAAGAACCCCGCCACCTCTTTTTTTCACCCTATCCTGTTGGAAGGTTTTGTATCCTTGGACCAAGATCTCGTGGTCAAGGATGTGGACCTTAAGCCAGGTCTCAGAGATAGCAAGGATATCAGGTTTGTAGAGATCAAGCCAGACCCGTACCTCTTAAATTTTGGGTCTGAGGCTGCAGACGTTCATGTGCGCAATTCTCAATCCCTTTGAGGATGTCCAGTGAGGATCCTGAGGGGAGGAAACTAAGAGATTAGCTATTGGGGGCCCAGATTTGGCTGTACATCTCCTGCTAGAAGCAGTAGAAGAGCAAGCCGGCAAAGTAACACAAGTCTGACCGGGGAGATTGAGAAGCTGCAGAGCCTTCTGCGTGTAGCAAGGAGTAACGAATAGTATGTGCCCCTTCTTACCAGCTCATGGGCTATCAGAAGGTCGCTCCTACTTGGGGGAGAGGTCCAGTGGTAGTGACCACTGGAGGAGTGGTCTTTGAGATGGGGCCCCTTGGGGTCAGAGAATCCATCTTCTATGCTCATGTCCACCCAGAGGAGGGACATTATGTACAGCAAGGCCAGAAGTACTCCTCTGTTAGGGAGGTAGGTAAGAGGCTTAATTGCACTGCGAGACTTGAGGCAGAGAGTGCCCCGGTAAGGGAAACGACTCTCAGGAGACATCGTAGGAGAGCGATGTTCCTCCTAACTGTTTGTCCATTTGGTTGATTTCACAGGCAGATTCCTGACAGGTGACTCTGCTGGAAAATCAAAAATTGTAGGGGCTGTAACCTAGGGCTGTCTATCCCGCCCTGAAGGAAACCAGGGGGTACAGACTTGAGGAGGGAGAGACTGGGACTAATACGAGGTCACTGGTAGTTGAGTATCTTCAAGGATTATTGTGCATATGATAGAGTCCCCTGAATGAGCTGCCAATCCCTAGGAGGAATAAGGTTAGAGAGCATGTGTTACTAGCAAACCGTTGGGAAGGATCGAATTAAGTGTTGTAGGAGACGCTAGAGAATAATGGACTTAGCAGTGGCAACACAACACTACCTTTACCTGCTATTTCTGGCTATAATCACCTGCTCAGATAGAGTAAACACTTCTCAGCACTGTATTGGCAGGCTCTAATAATAATATGTCCCTGTTAACTATAAGATGCAAGTTTCTCAGTAATACCTTCACCCTAGCAGAGTAGCACTTCACGTAACTATACAGGCTAGCACTGGAAAGGTTGCCAAACAATTTGCAGTTATGAGAACAGTAGTAGTTTTGTAGTAATTAACATTAGGCAAAGCAATAGTGGAGGTATGCTCATAGATTCTAAGCAGGCTGCACTTATTGCCTATCATGTAGGCACGATCTTGAGGATGAATGAGAGCAGTTAGGGGCAGTCTTTAGGTATCTAAGGAATTGGTTGACAGAATTGTAACAGTGGCTAGAGGGCATGGCCTGTGAGCATTTAAGGGGAGGAGGGAACGAGGCAGGTGGGTGGGAACAAAAAGTCAGCTTAGCAAAATCATAAGAGAGGTAAGCCAACCCTCCGTTCTCTAGTGAATTGTTGTTTTTTTTTGAACTTGCATAATTTTTTATTAAGAGTCTAAAAAGAAACTTCCATGAATTCAGTGTACAATGTACATTCCTTTGAAGGATTACAATACATCCAGTATTCACTACTCAAAAACCACTTAGAACTTTTTCCGAGTATACATGTTTCAGTATGACTCCCAGGAATACTTCCCCCTTATTACTACCGTAAATGAAGGTGCAGCTGTCCCATTGCCACTTAAAAAGTACCATGGGGAAATACATTCCCATTACCCCTGTCCTTTAAATCCTTCATTGTACAATCTGTTTTAAACTATATGACAATTACATAGAATCTACTTGACTAACCATACTTATAATGATCCATTCTTAATTATTTGATTTTTCCTTAAGTGCTCTGGTCATATTCTCACAGAAACAATAAAATGAAAGCAAAGATAAAAAAAAAAAAAAAAAAAGAAAAAATTAACTTTCTGGTCGACGTTACTGCAAAGTGTTTCAGGGTAGCAAATACTGATCTAATATGGGAGTGCTCTCCAGATTTTCATTGTATTCATAAAATAGAAGCCATTTTACATTTAATTGATCTGTTTGTGTTCTTAACAGGGTCGTTATGGCTACCATCTCTTTAATTCTGTTAATATTGGCCCTCCACATCGAGATAGATAACTGGTCAGAGCTTAACCAGTGTTGGGTAATCACTTTTAGTGCAGCTGCTACTAATATATAATATAAGTATCTCTGATTTTTGGTTCTCCCCTCACTGGGTAGAAGACCCAGGATCAAGTGAGAGCTAGTCGGTGCACAATTCCATTGAAAAATGTTCTGCAACGCCTGCACCACCAGTTTCCAGTAATTATTTATCTAGGGGCAGTCCCAAAATATGTGGGCATAAGAACCAACTCCTCCACATCTCCTCCAACACTCTTGGGACTTACCCTTTGAATAGTGTGCTGAGACAACTGGAGGAATAAAATACCTGGTAACCACTCTCCACCTAAAATCCCCCCAGCTTGGCCAGCTGGAATGCTAGGGATCCCTGCCCATATTCTTACCCAATCCTCTTCTACAAGATGTAAACCTAGCTCCTCCTCCCATTTTCGTTCAATTTGCTGGGTCAGTAATTTACCCACCTCCTCCTGAATTGACTTGTAAATAAATTATATATAGCCCCTCATGTCTATCCCCTTGCTTTTAAGAAAGGTGGTTCTCACTGGGACTGCAGGGTCTGCAAGAATCTCCCCCACTCCCACAATTGTTAAAATGTAATGCCGGCATTGTAGGTATCTATAAAAGTCCTGTCTTGGAAGGTTATATTCGCCTTGCATTTCCAAAAAGGATTTCAATATGTCCCTTTGAAAAAATTGAGTGAGGAAAAGCAGTCCCTTTTCCTGCCACCTCTTGAAGCAAGGATCTCCTGAGGAGGCCGGAAATCCCGGCAGAGAGCAAAGGGGAATATACTTCCAAACCGGAGTCACCACCCCCCAGTATTGCCGTACCTCCAGCCATACTTTGAGGGTATGTTTGGTCCATTTATTATTGATTAGCTTAAGATCCGAGTGTGTGGCAACCCAGGGCAGCAACCTAAGTGGTATGTTTTGATGTGCCCCTTGTTCCATCAGAGACCATCCCCCCTTTCTGGCTTGGATTTAATATGCTTAGGATAGGCACCACTTGAGCTGCCTTGTAATAATTATATAAATCAGGGAGTCCCCTGCCCCCCTTGCCTTTGTCTCTGTAAGGAGATCCCATCACTTTCTGGGTTTCCTTCCCACCCAGATGAATCTTGAAATCTTTTGTTTTAGTTCTTTCCAATCCCTTCTGGAAAAGGCCAGGGGTAGATTAGTGAACACAAAAAGGTATCTTGGGGGCACGTTCATCTTCACCGTGTCTATCCTAAGAACAAAAGTGAGAGGTAGAGAGTGCCATCTATTTATATCTGCAAAAACAGCTTTCTGGAGTGCACCATAATTAACTTGATGCAGTTCTCTAGTGAATAGTTGTCCAAAGTCCTGAATGAAGATTCGGTTGCTGATCTCCCGCTAAGACGCAGGGGAAGTTCACTCTTGTTTCTGTGAAGATTAGTGCAGATTCTTGAAAGTCGAGAGGGAGGACTGCTTGGCTCAGCTCAGTAAGCCGGTGACTCAACCTCTTTGTTTGCGGCTAGCCTTAGTTCCTTGGGGGGGCGCTCCCACCTGCAGTTGGGAAACCCTCACCACCCTGATTCAAATGCAGCAGGCCAGTATGGGGCAAGGAGTTCACATGCTTACATAATGTGAGTCTGGTCTGCCCGTTTGCACCCACAATCCCTCCAGCACCTCCCTAGAGCACCTCCCATATGGCTGGGGTACGAAAGAAGTGAGATCTCACTTATATAGTGAAAGAAAGCCTTCTCCCCTTCTTAATTCCTTCAGCTATCTGCAGCTCCTTTTGTGACTTTGCTTGCCAGACTTCCTTACTTGCCTCACTAGCCAACCTTAGGTAATTTTCCCTATCCACCTCTCTCTTGGTCTTCCTGAATTTTCTATAGGCCAACCTCTTTTCCATTACTGCCTTGGCAACCCCAGAACTGAACCAGCTGAGTGCTTTGGCCCTTGTGTTCTTCCCCATGAGCCTAACGCACTCATCTGTGGCAACCAGTATGCCTTCCTCAATGATGGACCACCTTTGTTTCACCCCCCTATCTGCTCTGATGCCTGCCAGATGGCTCCTTAGCACCATACCCACTCTGCTGATGTTCACCTTCCAGAAATCCAAGATTTTGGTGTTTGTAGGGATGCTTTCCCTGCCCATATCCAACTGAGACCACACAGTGTAATGGTCACTCCCACTCATTGACTCCCTGACCATTATTTCCTGTACATGCTCCCCATTTGTGAGCACCAGATCAAGAATTGCCTTAGCTCTTATTGGTTCAGTGATGCCCTGAGTCAGGAACCGACTCTGCAGTCCTTCCAGGATCACATGACTCTTAGCACATGTTGTGGATGATATGCTCCGGTCCACCTTGGGCAGGTTGAAGTCCCCCACAACTACCACCTCTCCTTTCCACACAGCTTCCAATATTTGTGAGATCAGTTCCCTGTCCCTCTCCTCATCTTGACTGGGTGGTCTGTAAACCACCCCCAACCTCACCTTTCTCCCTCTATTGGACCTTAACTGAACCCATAATGTTTCCACCTCCCATTCTTCCAACTCCTCCCTCGTGCAAATTATTCCTTCCCTGATATAAAATGCCACCCCTCCCCCCTTTCTGACTACCCTGTCCCTCCTGTATAGTTTATATCCAGGGATTGCAAGGTCCCAGTCATGGTGTGGTGTTGCTCAAGTCTTGATTACTGCAGCTATGTCCACCCTTCTGTCTGCTAATAGTGCCTGCAGGTCATCCATCTTGTTCCCATGACTATGCACATTCAGAGACACCACCCTCCACCTAGAGTCTGGCCTTCCTTCTCTTCCCTCTTTTCTTCTATTCATATGTAACCCCCCTGTTACCCGGGGTTACTAGAATCCCAGTAAGACCTAGTGGTAGGCATGGAAGGCAGCTTGTGAAACTCCAGTTAAATGGATTTCACACTGTCTCACTCTGTTCTCAGTCTCAGCTGAGACTGAGGGATGACAGCATTTTAGAACTGTCGCAGCTGCATAAGCCACACTGGAATGTTGCAGTTGGAGGTCAGAGTAGAACGTTGGGGAATTTGAAGGCAGTCTGTGTGCAGTCTTAGAGAGAGAGACTGCAGTGCAGCAGAGTGTGTGCAGGCCCTCAGAGCTTTAAGCTCTGTTTCAGAGCTACTTTGATTTAGGTGTGTGTTTCCACCTGAAGAGGAACACAGGAACTGGCAATTGAAGTGGTGGAGACCACTTCAATGGTTCAGAGCCCCATCCCTGAGGGGATGGGGGAAGGTGTCTGCCTTTTTCCAGGGGCAACCCCCCTGGGTCCGGCTAAGGGAAAGAAGCTGCCTGTACAAGTTGTGCTGAGGCACCAGAAGCTCTAAGAGGAAGATTCCTAGAGGAGAAAATGCCTGTGGGGCACCTGCAACCAAAGGGTGAGTTCGCTCTGAAAAAGGGCCAAGTGTTTTCACCTGAACAGAAGGAAACTAAAGGGACTATTACTGTGGAGTCATGAAAAGACAGCCAAGTACAGTTGGAAGAATGTGGGGGATTGGACTGCTTAACTCAGTGGAGGGCCTAGAGTAATGGACAATGCCACTTATAAGTATGTTCAAGTCCAGCACAAATGGGAAGCAAGACAAGTAGATGGAATGCGAAATACATTTAGCAAGAATCTATGCAGCAAAGTGTTAAAGGATGAGGTGTTCCAGCTAGGATTCAATGCAAAGAAGTGCAAAATAATGCTCCTGGGAAACAAGAACCCAGGGGAAGAATACACAATGGGTGGGGAGGTAGTAACAACAACAAAAAAGGAAAGGGACCTGGGGGTAATCATATCAGATGACCTTAAGGTTAGCAAGCAATGTGAGAAGGCAGTATGGAGGGCTGGGGGGTATACTGGGATGTATATGGAGAGGCATCAGCAGCAGAAAACAGGAAGTTGTTATCCCTCTATACAGACAGTTGGTGAGACCCCATCTGGAGTACTGTGTCCAGTTCTGGAGACCCCATCTCTGCAAGGACATAGACAGGATAGAGGCAGTCCAGAGGAGGGCAACTAAAATGGTGCAGGGTCTGCAAGAGAAGCCATATGAGGAGAGACTAAAGGAGCTTAATATGTATACCCTTGAGGAAAGAAGCAAGAGGGGGGACATGATAGAAACGTTTAAGTACCTCAGTGGAATCAACAAAGTCCAAGAGGGTAGCATTTTTCAGAAAAAGAGACTTGCAAGAACAAGGGGACACAATTTAAAGATAGAAGAAGGGCGGTTCAGGTGCAATGTGAGGAAATATTATTTCACAGAGAGGTTAGTGGATGCATGGAACAGCCTTTCTGAGGAGGTTGTGACGTTTAAAACTGTGGGAGAATTCAAGAATGCATAGGACAGACATAAGGCAATTCTTGTGGGGGGTAGGAAGAAATAGGCTGTTGGTTAACTAGGATCTGTGGCCTATCCTGTAGGTAGGGAAATGGGCAGACTAGATGGGCCTAGCAGTCCTTATCTGCCGTCAAAGTCTATGTTTCTGTGTGTTACAGTCCAGAGAAATGGCCGGGTATGAATTGTGGGAGCAAGAGGTGGGAGACCCCCGATCAGTAGTAACCAAATTCACCTCTATGGATTTGCTCTGAGACACCTTTTGCTTTCTGTCAGGTACTTGGCCAGTGCCTGAGGAAAGTGCCCAGATGTGGGATTAAGAGGAAGATTCCCTGATGGAGCTGAGGTGCTCTAAGGTGGTTTAGGGAGCCACCAGAAAATGTTTCCATGAAGTATGGAAGGTGTCCAAGTAGCTGGCAAGGGAGCCGAACCAGGGAATACCCAGAACAGTGTACAAGTTTGGGCTGTGTAACCCAAAGCAGCGTACAAGTCCGGGCTGTGTGCCCAGTGTGTTGTAGAGCCTGAGGGCTAAAGTGATGAGGAAGTGTTCTGGTCTCCTTTAATCTGCATTACCTGGAGTGTAGCCCCGTGGGAGCCATCTATGCTTTGTTTATTCTGTTTGGATGTGAATAAAAGCCACACTTTAGTATCCCGCTTCTGGTATTGGACATTACAGTTATTGCTTCCTGTGTTTGGAGTTACTTGGGTGCCCCTGTGCAGAGTAGCCAAACCTAGCCTTTGTGCCAAGTGACCTATTCCTCCTCAGAAGAAGCCAGAAGGAGAAGGAAGGAAGGAAACATATTCAATTGAGTGCTTTAGAGTAACTGGTAATTGGTATTTTTCTTTTAAACTTAGATTGTGGGTGTGTAGTGACACTATACTTTCTTTCTTTGTTGTATTTACTTATAATTGTTTTTGGGCTGTTGAAAATTTAAAACTTAGTGGTGGTGTAATTCTGTGCTGTCTTTAATTGCTGCAAATTTTCCCACCCCTTCCCCCAACTCTTAATTATATGCCCTGATAAATCTGATTGACAGGAGCTAAACACAGGGTATAGTAAGAGGTGTGAAGTAGAGGGCCTAAGGGGGGAAGAAGCCCACCCTCAGCACAAGTATTTCGACTCATTTATTTATTTATTGGTTTCTTTTCCTTATAAAAAATATCTGAAGATCAGTTACAGAATTTTTAGTACTGTAAATTAATAAAAAGAGAACTAAGAGAGTTTCAGTAGCAGACAAGTTGTGGAACTGCAGTATAATGTGGGGGTGGTGCAATGCAGTGGCTGTGGTGCAGCCATATTCAGGCAGACCTTCTGGACACTGAGGTGCTGCCCTATCTGCATGCATCTCTCTGGACTGCGGATGAGGTAACCAGACTCAGAGCGGAAGTAAACTGGGTCAGGGTACCATCACCCCTATCCAGGGACCACCCAGTCCAATGCAGCTGCCTCAAAGGATGCCGAGAACGAGGAGCACTTGGATGACAGTGGGCTCAGGGAGGGTTAGAGCAGTCAGGCAGAGGCACATCCCAGATCCTATTCCTCTCAAGAACTCCATATGCCACACTGGCAAATGAGGACAACCAAATAGAGGCACCCAGAGAAGTGGAAGGAAAGGATGTGGAGGTTAGCCAAGGAGGTGACCTCAGTGGGGAAAGCAGTGGACCCAGAGGAGGAGGAAGCGAATCCTGGTGGGGACTCCATCATAAGAGGGATCCAGCTAGGAACACAGGAGGAGAGGACAGGGAGGTGAGGTGCTCACCAGGTGCCACTGGCATGGAGGGATGGAAGGAAGATACTGGGATCACTGGGAAGACAAGACGGGAGGGTGAGCTGGATGTCATTATCCACCTAGGTACTAATGACTTGGCAAATGGGGAGCCAAAGGAAATTCAGGAAGAGTTTAGGAAACTGGGAGGGGTCTCAAGCAAGTAGCTACTTCTGTCACTTTCTCAAGTACTACCTGTGAGAGGCAAGGAGAGCATAGGAGTGCATGCACCAGGAACTTTAACTCATGGTTGAAGAACTGGTGCTGTGAGGAAGGGTTTGGATTCATTGGTGACTGGGGACCCACCTGGAGGGATGGAGGTTTGTTCAAGCCTGACGGCCTGCATCCATCCTGGAGGGGAATCCAAGTACTCAATGATAAGTTTAAATGCTAGATTGACAAACATTTAAACTAGCAAAGGGGGGTGGCAGGCCAGCAAGAAGGGTACCTACTTGCTCACCCCCCCCACAGCTAGCAGTGGAACCAGTGAACCAGAGGAGTGGCTATCTCTGCAAAGCAGTGTGCAGAAGATGGAAATTAGTGTCCAAAAGGTGGATAAGCAGAAAAGGGGCAAAATTCAGCAGAAGGGCAGACAGCAAGGAGAACCAGGGATAAATGACAACCAAGGAAGGGGCTGGAGTTGAACAGTGAAGCAGACTAGGGAGGTCAAATCATGGAAAGCCATGTGCAAATGCCAGGAGCCTTAGCAACAAGATGGAAGATCTGGAGGCTGTCATGGCACAGTCAGACCTGGACATTGTGGCCATCACTGAAACCTGGTGTAATGATAACCATGACTGGGAGATGGCCATACCTGGCTACAACATATTCAGAAGAGACAGAGCAGGCAGGAAGGGAGGAGGAGTGGCACTGTATGTGAAAAATGACATAAGGGCCACAGAGATCCAGGAGGAACAAAATGGAGGAGAGATACTGTGGGTTAAGCTAGAAAGGAAAATGGGGCCAGCCATCAGCACAGATGTGGTCTATAGACCACCAGCCCAGGAGGAAGAAACAGATAGGGAGCTGATGCTAGCCATCCAAAGGATGGCAGACAAGGGTGAGGTAGTACTGGTTGGAGACTTCAATATTCCAGACGTGGACTGGAGCATCCCAGCAGCAGCATCAACTAGGAGCAGATTTATCCTGGACTCCCTTCAGGTGCCTTCCTCAAGCAACTGGTCATGGAACCAACTCGGCAGAAGGCAATACTGGACCTTCTGCTCACAAACAGGGACAGTGTGATGGGGTAACAGTGGGGAGCACCTGGGTAACAGTGACTACCAGTCATTGTGGTTTGAAATCACAGAAAGAGCAGAACCAAACCACACAAAACACGTATCCTGGATTTTAGGGGGCAGACTTTGGGAAAATGGGGAAATACTTGAAAGAGGCATTAAGGGAATGGGACAGGAATCAGGGATTGAGGAACAGTGGGCAGTATTTAAAATGGGATTATAAGAACAACAGAATTATGCATTAAGCAGGTTAGCAAGAGGAAAAGGAAGAGGAGCCATTATGGTTTTCCAAAGAGGTAGCAAAGAAAGTGAAAGCCAAAAGATAGCATTCAGGGCAATACAAAAAGACACAGGCAGAAGGGATAGGGAGAAGTACCAGGAGAAACAAAGGGAGGCAGGGAAGTCAGTAAGGGAAGCCAAAGCTCAGACAGAAGAACACATTGCAAAATCAGTGGTTAAAGGGGACAAAACCTTTTACAGGTACATAAGTGAAAAAAGAAAGACAAAGGGAGGGATAGTGAGACTGAAGGAGGAGGATGGGAGTCACGTGGAGGATGACAACAGTAAAGCTGACATATTGAACAGGTATTTCTGCTCAGTCTTTACTGAGGAAGAGGGGGTAATGGGTCTGAAGGGAGTACAAGGGGTGAGAATGGTGCAGAAATGGACACAAGTCCATTTACATGAGAAAGGGTCCTGAAGGAACTGGAAGTAATAAGAGTTGACAAAGCAATGGGGCCAGATGGGTGCACCTTAGGGTCCTTAAAGAACTAAGAGAGGTGGTGGCTGAACCTCTGGCTATCCTGTTTAGCCAATCACTGGAAACAGGGGAGGTACCCAAAGACTGGAGGACAGCAGATGTAGTCCCCTTATACAAAAGCGGGAACAAAGAGGAAGCAGGGAACTACAGACCAGTCAGCCTCACCTCGGGAGTGGGAAAGATCATGGAAGCACTTCTGAAGGAGAGATTGGTGGAACATCTGGTTGTCAATGGACTACAGGACCCAAGGCAGCATGGTTTCACCAGGGGGAGGTCATGTCAGACCAATCTCATTGAATTTTGACTAGGTGACTAGGGAGGTGGATCAGGGAGGGCAGTGGACATGGCCTATCTGGACTTCAGCAAGGCCTTTGACACTGTGCCACATAGAAGACTATTACACAAACTGGGGAATATGGGTGTGGGCAGGACAGTAGTGTGGTGGGTAGGTAACTGGCTGGGTGGCAGGACACAGAGGGTGGTGGTAAATGGCTGTCACTCCACAGAGGAAGAGTGACCAGTGGGGTACCACAGGGATCAGTGCTGGGACCGTCCTATTCAACATCTTCATCAGTGACATTGCGCAGGATCTAGAAGGCAGAATTTCACTGTTCGCTGATGACACAAAGCTGTGTAACAGAGTAGACACACCAGAGGGTGTAGACAGAATGAGAAGGACCTGCAGAAACTTGAAGAATGGTCAAGGGTTTGGCAGTTGAAATTAATGCAAAGAAATGCAAGATAATGCATATGGGGCACAAAACCCTGGCACAATATATCAGTTGGGGGTGAGGATATAGCATGCACCAAGCAGGAAAGGGATCTTGGGGTTGTCATCTCTGATGACCTCAAGGTAGGAAACAGTGTGACAAGGCAGCAGGTAAAGCAAATAGGATGTTGGGATGTATAGGCAGGGGCATCACCAGCAGGAAAGGGAGGTCATAATTCGCTTATACAAGACACTAGTGAGGCCCCACCTGGAGTACAGTGTACAGTTCTGGAGACCATACCTACGTAAGGACATAGACAGGGTAGAGAAGGTTCAGAGGAGGGCAACAAAGATGGTGCATGGATTGCATCACAAGTCCTATGAAGACAGGTTGAAGGAACTGAACATGTACCCTGGAGAGAGAGGAGGAGAGAGGATATAGAGAGACATACAAGTATCTTACAGGGAGAAACAGAGTGCAGGAAAACACTATTTTTAAGCGAAAAAGATGTTCCAGGACTAGAGGGCATGGGATGAAGTTGGAGGGAGGACGATTCAGAGGAAACATGAGAAAGAATTTCTTCACAGAACGGGTGGTGGACAAGTGGAACACCCTGCCAAAGGAAGTGGTGGGGGCTGAAACAATCACGGGATTTAAGAATGCATGGGATAGACATAAAGGAATTCTAGAGGTCAGGGGTAAGGGGAAACAGACTTCTAGGAAAACAAACTGAACTTACAAGCTCATATGGGCAGACTGGGTGGGCCATAGGCCCTTATCTGCCGACACTGTCTATGTATCTATGTATCTATGAACCCAGCCCACCTGGTATTGCTGTCAGATACAAATGGCATAGCAGCCTGGGGTTACACATACTGTATTTATCCCCTCTGTGTGCAGCCCTCCGCATACCCTTGTTATGTGTTCCTTACCCTCTCCAACTTTTGCTAACTGTGCTTTTGCCCCTTCCACCTCCTCCCTCCAGGCCTCTTCCATCACTGTGGTGAAGAGGTTCACTGACCACCTCCTTTCAGAGTCTGTTGGCCTGCACGCCCATTGCCCCCCCTTAGTAGTTTAAATTAAGTGTAGTGGTTATGTATTCCCCCAGTTCGTCCCTGAGTACCCTCAAACCCTCCCTACTGAGGTGTAGCCAGTCTGGTGAAAAGAGTGCTTTGTTTGACCAGATCTCTTCCCAGTCCCCAATACAGATGAACCTCTCCTCCCTGCACCATTTCCTCAGCCAGTCATTAAAATCCTCTATCCTTGTTTTCCTAGCTGTGCTGTCTCTTGGTACTGGTATCACCTCTGAGAAGGCCGGCGAACTTCCTTCCTCCCTGCAGATCCTACCTAACTCCCTGAACCAAGTCTGCACTATCTCTACCTCCTCACTAGCTAGGTGTTGGTTCCCAAATTTATAACTAAATCAGGTTTTCCTCTGGCCTGCCTTACTATTTCCCTTATTCTTGAGCCCACCTTCCCTGCTGTCATCCCTGACATACAAACCATCTTCCTGTTTGCATTTGGGTCCTCTTCCCTTCCCCTGTGAATACCCCTAATTATGGAGTCCCCTATGATTGCCACCCTTCCATCCCCTGCATTAGTGATCCCCGTCCTTCCTTCCTTTCTTACATTCAGTACTAGCTGCTTCCCCACCTAACTGCTCCATCTGCACCCTGGTGAACTTATCTGCACATCCACAATTTATCCCCATAAATGGTTTTCCCATCTCCCAATCTGCCCTTCCCCTTCTGACTATCTGTATCTGCTTTCGGTATTCCTTCCCCTCTTCTGTTCCTTTTCTCTCCCTTCCCCCCATCCTCCACTCTGTTTTGCCTGAATATTCTTCCCTACCCAGGCTGATTATTTCCCTCCTCCCTCCCCTGTTCTCCTGCTCTCAACCCTGGCTCAACCTGACCTCCTACCTCACCTCCTGCTTCCCCCTCCCTCCTTCCAGACAGTCATGCAAATCTATTCAATAAAGGCACCCCTTTAGAATTTCCCACTCTGATGCTGCTCTCATATTCCCACCCCTTCCCCTTACCACTTGCCATTCCTCCATCCTGGGTTCCCTGTTCCTCTGAGGAAGAGATACTCCTGTATACTGGGTGCTCCTCCCCACTCCCATCCCCTACCTGATGCCCTCACTCCCCTGGGCGTCACCCCTCTGCACTTCCCTCCACTGCTGTGCTCCTTGGACTTCCCACACTATCCTCCCCAGCTCCCATCTGAGCAGCCTTATTCCAGCCCTTATTTGCTCCAGGCTCTTACAAACAGGACATCCCCCTTTACTCCACATCACCCCCAGAAAGACTGCTGCCCCACATATATTGCAGTTTACCACTCTCCTGCTTCCCATACATGTACCCAGGGCTCTAGATAAGATTTTTTGGGATGAGTACCTGTACTCCTCATTTTGAAAGTGAGATGAGTAAAATGAAATTCAGATTTGTACAAATGTCTTGCTAGAGTGGACTGAGGAGTACATTTATTAAAATGTTTTTTTTTTCTAGATAACAATTTCAGGTGCCAACAATGCTCCAAATAATGTTGGCAGGTAAGAATTTACCCACCAATTTTAAAACATAGTGAGTAAAACAAAAGTGGGATGCATACAAGTGCTGTAAATCTGGCAAAAAACTATTCCTTTTGAATCACCAGTTATGTTATGAAGCACTATTCTTTGGTGTGTGGAGTATTTACAAATGTTAGGTGAGTACTGGTACTCATTAAAAAAATTTCTGAAGAGTATTTTCTAAAATGAGGTGAGTAAAATAGTCTGGTACACACCTTATCTGGAGCCCTGCATGTACCTATTCCCCCACATCCTCCCAGCCCAGCTTCTCCTAGTCTCCAGTTATACGCAACTATAAAATTCAAAAATATATAAATTCCTATCTTACTTTACCATCAAAATATAACAACAATCTCAATAATCTAGAACTCAGAAGGCTGCTCCAGACCTATTTGCATTTTCCATATTTTGATATTTTCCAGTTGCAGCTCCTGAGACCATTTTGGTCTGATTGTCTCTGTTGACTCCACTGGCCTCTCCTGAATGACCTTATAAATTAAACTGATTAAATGTTCAGTCGAGGCCCGGTGGACTGAAACTGAACCAACAAAACCAAAAGTGGTGTTTTTTCAGCTGTGTTAACTAACTCTTCTTCTGAGGATTGTAAGTAGGATTTTAGTTGCAAATAACTATAGAAGCCTCCCTGGGAAAGGTGGTAAGTGGCGTGGAGCGTCACGAATTAACATAGTCCAGTGGAACTGAGCAGTTGGGACACAAATCTAAGTCCTTGCTGGTCCCATCTGAGTAGAGCTCTGTCCATTTGATTAGGGAGAAGATGCAAATCATAGGGAAGTGCTCTCAGATAAAGTGTCTCCGTCCATGTCATATATTCCTGGAGTATGCAGAGCCACTGACGAAATGGTTCTGCTGTATATTGAGGGAATTTACTGAGTGGGAGGCATTGCGAGGGACTACCGAACAGATGGCCCATAAGATCAAATATGTCACTTAAAGTAAGCTCTATCTCCTTCCAGTATGCACTATGTTTGGGATTTAACTAGCACATGAGAGTACCGAGTTGTGAGACTATTGCGTATTGTGGTAGATTGGGCAAATTAAGGCCTCCTCTATAGCTAGGAAGTTGCAAAATTGTATATCTGATTGGGGAGGGGGTCAGCCCTTCCATATAAACTGAGTAATCAACCCATTCCATGCTTGAAAATAGAATTTTTCAGGAAACACGGGAAGTGTCTGTAGGAAAAATAAGATGTGGGATGAAGTATTTTGTTGGACAGCCTCCACTCTACTGAAAAAACTTACAGGGAGCTGGGACCATTGTGAAAGATCTTCTGTTATTTGTTGAGTCAGGGGTTCATAAGTGAGTAATCATGTATGAATCAGGTCTTTAGTTAATTTAATTCCTGAATAGCGGATGGCTAGTTCGTTCCATTTGAAAGGGATTTTTTTTTAAGTCTGGGAGGCGGTATAATTATAGAAAAGTATCTCTGTTTTTTGATCATTTATTTTGTAACCTGATAAGGACCCAAATATTGTTAATTGTTCCCAAACTGTGGAAATGAAATGATCCAGAGAGGTGAGAGTGAGCAGCATGTCATCTGCGAGTAATGACATTTTATAAGAACGTCCCCCCATTAAAATCCCCTCTATTTCAGGATGGGACCTTATGGCCTCCACCAGGGGTTCCAAATACAGGGCAAAAAGCAAAGGTGATAGGGGGAAACCCTGTTTTGTACCCCAGGAAAGTGTATAGGGGCCCAACAGGGAGCCATCTAATTTCAGATAGGCTTGGGGGCATGGTATATATTTAGTGGTTGTGTAATGAGTTCCTTTGGGAAGCCAAAATGGGTAACTGCAGTTGTGTTTTGTTAATATTCTGGCTCGAAACAGCAAAAGCAGCACTTGCTGTGAGCAGTGCAGATGTTTTAAAGCTGTTAAAAATGTTAATTAAAAAGGTCAGTCAATGCTAGTAATGCAGCTAATAGTTAAGTTATAAACATTTTTAAGCTGCCGGGGGTTTTAAGTATTCAGTTATTTCAATGTTCTGTGAACACTGTGGTTGCTGCGGCCTCAAAGAAAAATGACGGGGGATGGTTTCAACAGCCCTATAACGGCAATGCACAAGGTATAATATATACACCCTGCAACGAGGAGATTATTATGGTAAAGCCTCGATAATGCCAAATGTGCATTATAAACCCACAGTTAGAAAAGAAGTTAAAAGCAAATATTACATATTCTCAGATGACCTTGATGATATGGGGGGCACTGATTGGGCCTTAAGATGCAGCAGATGTGAAGCAGATTAAAGTACTAAAATTCAGAGTGCCATGCAGTGAATCTATGGCGCAGCAATACAGATGCAGAAAATATACAGAAAATGAAACAGTAAAGTATACAACCATGTCGTTAAATTATTATACAAAAAAAATGCATTTGACAGTAACAGTCTACCTATGATACAGTGGTATAATACAATGAAAAAGGAGAAAAAAGTACATTTAAAAGATGAGCCTATGTAACCCCCCTGCAAATGGGGGTTCCCAAAAGACTTCCAGGAACTTGCTTGAATGCTCCAAGCCTGAATGGTGTTTGGCGTTTAAGCCATTTATCAGTGAGTGTTTTTAGAACCTCTGGTACTGTCTCTTTAAGAGCTGTCTGCTTGCAGACATAATTAGTTTGTATGGGGGACTGTGTGTTTCTTTGATTGAGTACCACTCAAGCTGCTGCCAATTCACTCCATTTTGCAGTCACTAGGGTGCAAAGGAACCTATCTGAAAGATGTAACTGTTTACCAGAAATCATTTACAGTAATAATGAAATTACAGTTTGTCTAACCTGCTTTCTTTTGCAGTCAGAACAGTGTCTGCCTAGTTCCCATTCTGGTTTTGAACTGCTGAACTGGACCAATCAGTGTGGGGTAAGCTAGCTCTAAAATGGTGCCTTGGACGAATCAGAACTTGGACTCATAATCTGAGCCAGCCACAAGAGGATTGTATGGGCAGTGACTCTGGGAGATGTAGTTTAGACTTCAGTGCCTTTTGGACCAACAGCAGCAGTCTATTGTAGTGACAGCCAATCCAGTCAAGAACTGGGAGGAGCTCAAAGGAAGTGCCGGTTTTGTCGGTTGGAGTTTCAGTTGAGCTTTGGCAGTGAAGAAGGAAGGAGCCCTGTGCTTTTCAGTGTGCAGTTTTAGTCAAAAAACGTGTAAGGCCCAGAGTTCCGGTCTGCAGCTTGTGTAACAGCTTGTTAGGACTGAATCTGTCCTGTGAAGAGAATCAAAGGATATCTGAAGAGTAGAAACCAGGCTCACCCTGTAGAAGACTGGAGGAATTGCTGAAAATTGCACTCGGTCTGTCAGGAACTGAATCTGCTGTGTGTTCTCCCGGGTATTGTGCAGTAATTGCGATCGGGATACAGATGCAGCCTGCCTGGTATAGTGCTTTCTTTTATATAAATATGTGAAGAGGTTTGTGTACCTCAAGTGAGCCCTGCTGACATTGAAGGACCCTATCTTGTTTGGAGGTCGTGAGTACTAATTCAGGGTCGCTCCCTGTTGAATTGCCACATTAAATCCAAATGGAATTACTGTACTGCTGACTGTTTAATTCTCCTTTTCTCTGTGTGAAAGGGCCCCTACCAGCTGCCATGGTTTGGACTAGCCACTAGGGCTTGGGTACCCAGGGACAGTAACTGATAGGGATAGGCCTGTTGCACAGAGCCATAGGTAGATGAGTAGAGTGATAAGCTAATTAACCTGATTTCCCCCTGTCCTTGTTATATCCCCCTAAATAAATCAGAGCTGCTTGTTTCAGCAAAGTTATACTGCCTGAGGTATTTGTCTATGTTAAAGTACTGTACTGTGATTGTTGCACTGTATCTTATTTCACAGGAGGTCCCAGTGCCGGAACCAGTCCTGGGGGTAAGTGTATACTGTAAAGGTAATTCTGATGTATTGTGTGGGCCACTAGTGGGAAGAAAGGGGGGGGTTGCAGTGTCCCAGAGGGCTGTGACCAAGTTAGTTTAACTATTGTAAACCCTGACCTCTGGGTGGAGGCACCCGCCATTGGATCCAGGCCCCTCAACCTGTTAGTGGCAAATCAGGCAGGGGTAGTAGCCCCTGGGATAGCGCCATCTAGGGGTTACACCTATATAAGGCTGGTGATGCAAGGTTCTGGTAAGGACTTAGAGGGAATAGTAGGAAGGAGGCGGAGAAGGGTACACAGGGGAGTGGATAAAAGGAAAGAAAGAAGAAATGGAGTGGTTTAGTGCAGTTGAAGTAAAGGTTGCTCGTATAATGATGGAATTTATTTATTGAACATGTTAGAATTACAGACCTTTGAGTCAGAGATTCCTTTGCAGAGGCTGTACGTCAAAATACATGTTAACTGTATAATACAAATTAAAAGAACAAGTGGATACATGAGGTACAGAGTTGGTACAAGACATACAGAGGGTAGACAACTATACCCTGAGTCACAAGCAGATAAGAAACAAACCGCACATTACATTAGGATAGTACAATAGTAGTAACATAGAGCAGCAATATATTTGATGACATTCAGGAGCAGGTACAAGCCTATCATTTTAGAGATGAGGAGGACCACTCAAGAGACTGATACAGACACAGCGTTTTAGAGATGGGGGAGAAGATATGGAGAAGTAAGGGAAGGGGTGGTGGGGGTTGCTGTCGGAAAATACTTTGTCTGTGAAAGCTAGCAGGTGAAAAAGTAGGGGTGTAAGGAGAGCAGACAGAGGGGAGGAAGGTTATAAGCTATCGCAGACACAGGAGGCAAGGAGTAGCTCTATAAGTTTGGATTTGAAGGGGCCTAGTTTCAATTCCAAGGAGATATCTACAGGAAGGTCATTCATCCAGAGGGGGCCCTGTAGTTGAATGGACATTGCCCCAAGGACGTTCTACAGTGAGGGACTAGGAGCGAATCTTTTGTAGAGCTTCTGGTGGATCTAGCTTGAGGGGCAAGCTGGATTAGGTCACAGATCCCCATAGGGAAGAGATCAGCTGAGATTTTCTTGGCTACAAGGCAAGTTTGGTATTTTAGTCAAGCCTCAACATTTAATCATTTTCTTAGCCTGTAGAGGTCACAAATGTGGGTCCACCTATCACACCCAGAGACTAGCCAGCAGGCTTTGTTCAGCATTACCTTGATACGACTGAAAGCAGTGTTATTAGCTGCACCATAGAAAGTAATCCCGTAGTCAACCAGGGAAAGGACTGAGGATGACACGGCCAGGCAGATGGCTGCAGGAGGCATACAATATTTGTGCAGCAGGCCAATTCTTGAGTTAATAAAGTTGGTTAGAAGATGGATATGATCATGGTAGGTAAGATGAGAGTCTAGGAAGATACCCAGATATTTAAAGGATTTTACCAGCTTGAGTGGGGTGGTTTCATAGTTAAGAATGAGAACAGGAAAGTCTTTTTGATTGTTTTGGTGATGGACAAAGATCATAGCCTTGTTTATTTTTACAGTTAAGCAGGAGTTTGTGCTCAGTGAACCAGGCTTCTGCTTCGGGGAAGAAGCTCTGTAGGTCAGTTTGGAGGTTGAGGGGATTTGGGTGGCTACTGTAAATAACCATGTCATCTGCATAAAGAAGAAGGCAATCTGTACAGGCTGAGGGAAGTGTGTTCAGGAAGAGACAAAAGAGGAGTGGACCTAAAATGGATCCCTGAGGGACCCCAGAGAGAACAAGCAGGCTAGAGGAGAGGGCAGAGTTAATTTTAATTTGTTGAGACCTTGCACTTAGGTAGTTCTCAAACCAAGAGGTGGATTCCTGTGCAAGCCCAAGGGATGGCAGGGTCTTGAGAAGGAGGTCATGATTAGAAACATAGACTTTGATGGCAGATAAGGACTGCTTGGCCCACCTAGTCTGCCAATTTCCCTACCTACAGGATAGACCGCAGAACCTAGTTAACCAACAGCCTATTTCTTCCTACCCCCCACAAGAATTCCCTTATGTCTGTCCCATGCATTCTTGAATTCTCCCACAGTTTTAGACCTCACAACTTCCTCAGGAAGGCTGTTCCATGCATCCACTACCCTCTCTGTGAAATAATACTTCCTCACATTGCCCTGAACCGTCCCCCATCTTTAAATGGTGTCCCCTTGTTCTTGCACGTCTCTTTTTCTGAAAGATGCTACCCTCTTGGACTTTGTTGATTCCATTGAGGTACTTAAAAGTTTCTATCATGTCTCCCCTCTCCCTTCTTTCCTCGAGGGTATACATATTAAGCTCTTTTAGTCTCTCCTCGTACAGCTTCTCTTGCAGACCCTGTTCCATTTTAGTTGCCCTCCTCTGGACTGCCTCTGTTCTGTCTATGTCCTTGCGGAGATGGGGTCTCCAGAACTGGACGCAGTACTCCAGATGGGGTCTCATCAACTGTCTGTACAGAGGGATAGCAATTTCCTGTTTTCTGCTGGTGATGCCTCTCCCTATGCATCCCAGTATACCCCCAGCCCTCCCTACTGCCTTCTCATATTGCTTGCTAACCTTAAGGTCATCTGATATGATTACCCCCAGGTCCCTTTCCTTTTTTGTTGTTGTTACTACCTCCCCCCATTGTGTAATCTTCCCTTGGGTTCTTGTTTCCCGGGTGCATTATTTTGCACTTCTTGCATATAATCCTAGCTTCCATTCTTCTGACCATTCCTCCAACCTTGCCAAGTCCCTTCTCATCCTTTCCACGCCTCCTTGTGTATCAACCCTGTTGCAGATCTTTTTGTTATCTGCAAAGAGACATACTTTTCCTTCCAGTCCCTCTGCAATGTCACTTATAAAGACATTAAAAAGGATTGGACCCAGTACTGAACCCTGCAGTACCCCACTAGTAACACCTCTTTCTTCAGAGTGGACTCCATTTACAATTGCCTTCTGTGTCCTGTTGTCCAGCCAGTGTTTTACCCAGGCTACCACCCTGGGACCCACTCCCAGGCTGGTAATTTGACTATTAATCTTTTATGTGGGACTGTGTCAAATGCCTTGCTAAAGTCTAGGTAGGCCATGTCCACAGCCCCTCCCTGGTCTACTACTTTGGTCACCCAGTCAAAGAAATCCATTAGATTCATTTGACATGACCTTCCCACTGTGAGGCCATGCTGCCTTGGGTCCTGTGCCCCACTGGCCTCTAGGTACTCAACAATTCTTTCCTTCAGAAGTGACTCCATCACTTTCCCTACCATAGAGATCAAACTGACAGGTCTATTGTTTCCTGCCTCTGTCTTGGTCCCACTTTTGTGAAGGGGAATCACATCCACCTTCCTCCAGTACTCAGGTACCACACCATCATCCCATGATTTGTTAAAAAGAGTATTCAGTGGTTTCACTAGTTTCCCCCTTAATTCTTTTAGAATTCTGGGGTGAATTCCATCAGGCCCCATTGCTTTGTCCACCTTCAGTTTTAGGAGTTCTTGCAGAACCCTTTCTTCTGTGAAAGGACTGGGATCGACCCCCCTATCAAGAGTGTTTCTGTTAATTGGATTAGGCACTCCCCTCCTCTTTTGTGAATACTGAGCAGAAATATTCGTTCAGTATTCCTGCTTTTTCACTATCCCCCTCTGCCCACCCACCGTTCATTCTATTCAGCCTCACTATCCCTCTCTTTGTCTTTCTATGCTCTCTGATGTATCTTTAAAAGGTTTTATCCCCCTTCTTAACCGAGTTGGTTATCTTTTCCTCAGTTTGGGCCTTTGCTATTCTGACTTCTCTCCCTGCTTCCTTCTGCCTTAACTGGTACAGCTCTCTGTCCTGCTCCTTCTGTGTTTCCTTATACTTCCTGAATGTTCTCTTTTTCTCCCTGACTTTCCCAGCCACCTCTTTTGAGAACCAGAGTGGCTTTTTCTTTGATTTTGATTTGTTTATTTGCTTCACACAAAGGCTTATTGCTTCTGTGATGGCAGTTTTGATGATTCCCTATTGTTGCTCCACCCCTCCTTCTAGCCTGTTTGCTAGTGCTTTTCTGAGACACTCTCCCATCTTGCCAAAGTCAGCCCTCCTGAAGTCCAGTACCCTCACTTTTGTATGGCTTGACTCTATAGCTGAGTTTAACGTGAACCACACTGTTTGGTGGTCACTTGTTCCCAGATGGCAACCCACTTCTAGATATGAGATCCTCTCACTGCCCCCATTTGAGAGTATGAGGTCCAAGATTGCTCCCTCCCTAACTGTATCGAACACCATAGTTAGGTCAATATAGACTGCCCAAACTAAGTGTCCATGATCAAGAGCTTTGTGAATAAATGAAGTATATTCCAGCAGGGCAGTCTTGGTACTGTGGCCCTTTCTAAAACCATGCTGTTTGTGGGACAGTAGGTGTAGAAGCGTGGGAAATAACAGATGTCCAGACCAAATGTTTAAGATGCATAAAAAACGCAAAGGCATGCGTTTGTCAATTTACAGTATTTCCAAAAAAATATATATATATATTCTTAAAGTTCACAGAAAGGAAAAAAAAATCGGTGTTTGTCTTCACACCCAAAAACAACAGGAAATACTCCTTTCCGCAGACTCCTGAATTGCCTTTTCCTTTTCTTTTGTCTGAACAGCACTTTGTGTGGAAGCACACACACAACCTCCTTGCTCTGTGGTCAGTCAAATACTGACTCTCCTCTCTCAACCTAACCAGGTCTCCTAGTGGAGGTTTATATACTTTCCAGAAGGGGCGTGTCTTGAACTGAGCCCCTCCCCTATTGTGACATCCTATTAGTTGAATGCTGTAAAGGCAGCCATTTTGCAGGCTGCAATTCCTATAGCAGGACCTCAGCAAGAAAACCAAGACATTCAGGTACACTGTTTAATGCATACATATTGGACATCAGGGAGGGTATAGGGTGTGAAATGAGTCTCTTTGCTGATGACTCCAAGCTGGGAGCAGTAGTTGAGGGAGAAAAGGGGAGGTTGGCCCTGCAAGGGGACCTGGACACCCTGGAAAGCTGGGCTCACACATGGAAATTAAATTTCAATATCACCAAGTGCAAGGTGTTACATCTTGGGTGGGGAAACCCTAAACACAGGTACACCCTGGGAGGGAAGGGGAGGGGAGGTGCTGGAGGCCTCAATGCGGAAAAAGACCTAGGGGTCATGGTGGATGCATGTATGAATAACTCTGAGCAGTGCAGGAGAGTGGCTAGCAAGGCAAACAGGATGTTGGGATGCATTGTAAGGGGGATCACCTCTAGGGGCAAGGAAGTGATTCTTCTGCTGTACAATGGACTGGTTGGACCACACCTTGAGTACTGTGTACAGTACTGGAGACCACAATTGAAGAGGGACATACAGCTCCTGGAGAGGGTACAGAGGAGGGCAACTAAGATGATACGAAGGCTAGGGGATTTGACGTATGAGGACAGACTTGAGGAGCTCTGCCTGTTTTCATTGGAGGAGAGGAGAGACAGGGGGACATGATTGAGGTCTTCAAGTACCTCAAGGGAATAAATAGGGTAAACATGGAGGGGATCTTTAGACTAAAGCAGGGAGGTATCACCAGAGGGCATGGTTTGAAGTTGGAAGGTGGAAGGGTGAGGGGAAAGAGGAGGAGGTTTTTCACTGAGAGGGTGGTGGACCTTTGGAATGCACTGCCTGGCGAGCTGGTTCAGAGATCCACAGTGGAGGACTTCAAGAGAGGGTGGGACAGACACAGAAAGTGGATGTATCAGATGATGGCCTGTCCCGGGATGGATGATAGGGGTTTCTGGAACACAAGGGGAGGGAGGGCCTTGGCACCCAACTAGGGATCTGAGGTTCGAGCAGACTCAATAGACCATAAGGCCTAATCTGCTGGCAAATAGTATGTTAGTATGTTAGTACAAGTGCATTTTTTTAATACAGAAAGAAAAGAAACACTTGTTAAAGATTGAAATAAAATCTGCAGCCTTGGCAAGGAAAAACAGATGAGGGGTGCGCTCCCTATCTGTCTTCCTTGCAAGGTTTCAGGATTCTATTTACTTTTAAATGTAATTGTCAGAAAGTAAACATGCATTTATTTTAGACAACAATTGTAACTATTTTTACACAGTAGTCTCCTGTAACATATTTTCTTTATATGTGCTGCATAATGCTTGTTTTTTATAAAATTCCTCACAGCTAGACTTTCAGCTGACTGCTTGTTTTACCACCCAGCCTTCCATTTATAAGAGGTCTTCATTTCAAGAGACCATAGCTCTGTTATGTCATTTGTCTAGGACACAGGGCTTTAGCCAAAGTCTCCAAGCAGAGAACTATGTTCTATTTCTACATTCTTTTCTTTTCATGCGGCACTAAGATGGGATAGCCTGTGTATATTTATTCCTGTGAGGGTACACACAAACCAAGCAGGAAAGGGATCTTGGGGTTATCATCTCTGATGACCTCAAGGTAGGGAAGCAGTGTGACAAGGCAGCAGGTAAAGCAAATAGAATGCTGGGATGTATAAGCAGGGGCATCACCAGCAGGAAAAGGGAGGTCATAATTCCGCTATACAAGACACTAGTGAGGCCCCACCTGGAGTACAGTGTACAGTTCTGGAGACCATACCTACGTAAGAACATAGACAGGGTAGAGTCCTATGAAGACAGGATGAAGGAACTGAACATGTACTCCCTGAAGGAGAGGAGGGAGAGAGGGGATATGATAGAGACATGCAAGTATCTTACAGGGAAGAACAGGGTGCAGGAATACACTATTTTTAAGTGAAAAAGATATTCCAGGACTAGAGGGCATGGGATGAAGTTGGAGGGAGGATGATTCAGAGGAAACATGAGGAAGAATTTCTTCACAGAACGGGTGGTGTACAAGTGGAGCACCCTGCCAGAGGAAGTGGTGGGGGCTGAAACAATCACAGGATTTAAGAATGCATGGGATAGACATAAAGGAATTCTGAAGGTCAGGGGTAAGGGGCAACAGACTTCTAGGAAAACATAAACTGAACTTACAAGCTCAAATGGGCAGACTGGGTCGAGCCATAGGCCCTTATCTGCCAACACTGTCTATGTATCTATGTAAAAAACAAAACTATAAACAGCCCTTTAAATAGAGAGCAGGGAAGCTCTTAACAATATTGTTTCCCTTACTTTCAACAATACTTTTGCTGGGTTAGATACTTAAGGCAAATACTCTTTATTAAAGTCCTACTCCATAATTAAACAACTGCTTTTCAGCTTATCAAGATTTGGATGCCAGATTGTTTTAAAGATAATCAGGGACGGTAAAGAAAGGTTTAAAGATTGCCAGGTTGGCCACCCTGACAAGAAAATTAGGATAGATACGAATATAGCAGCAGACAGGATAGAGTGAAAATTGAAAAGTGTGTGTGTGTGTGTGTGTGGGGGGCATCTTGTAAATTCTTGATATTTCACTTCATAACAGGACCCTATTACAGTAGGTTATATTTTGACAGGTAATCAGTTAGCTGGTAAGCAGCTATTTTTTCAAGGGCCTTAGATAAGGGGGGGGGGGATAGAGACTGGGCGGTAATTGCCCAGGGAGGTGTGGTCACCACCTTTATGAAGGTATGTAATCACAGCCTGTTTCCAGAGTGTTGGAAATTGGCCTAGACAGAGGGAAAGGTTCAGGAATTTGGTGAAGGAGGCAAGGACAGCGTCAAAGGCGAGGCGAAGGAGCTTAATGTTCAGGGTGTCACCGCTATGTCAGGATTTGCCTAGCACTCTGGTTAGGTAGGATCAGGCCTCACGGGTGGAGAGGATCCTGAAGTGGAAAGACGGTATTTTGGGGGGAGAGGGGAGTGTGCACACAACCGGAGGGTCAAAGAAGTTGGAGGGAAGCATGCTACTGAGGTCCAAAAAGGCGGAGTTAAAAGCATTAGCTGTAATCCTAGGGTCCTGCGAGAGGGCACCATTGATGACAAGTTGAGAAGGGGGGGTGGATGATTTACCACTGAGCTCCTTGAGGTTATTCCAGAACTTATGCCCTGAGCCCTGGGAGGATGTGTGCACCTCTTGATAGTGGGCTGCCTTGGCTTTATGGAGTTCCAAAGTACATTTATTTCTACTTTCCCTGTAACGTTGTCTGTCAAGGAGGAGGCCTGATTCATGGGCTTTGCATCAGAGGTTATCCCTGTGTCGCATGAGATCTAGAAGGGCTTGGGTGATCCAGGGTGTAGTGTGGCATTTAATGGTTTGTTTTGTGGCAATGGCCAAAGCGGTCACACACTGTGCTGAACGTGGAGATAAAGTAAGCTAGGGCACTGTCAATGGACTATGCAGTGTCAATAGGGGACCAATCACAATTCAAGAGATGGTCCCTAAAGAGGGTAAGGGAACCTTTTTTCTGATGTTGGAGATAGATTAGTTTGGGGGGTGGTTTTAGTGCCTTAGCAGACCACCAGCAGAGCACAGGAGAATGGTCACTAAGAGCATCTGGAAGGACAGTGATCTTGGATATCTGTAGGGGGCAATTGGTAAGGATCGGACCAAAAGGGTGGACGAGACAGTTTTATGATTAAGTCTCACAGGGGACGGGATGACTTGAGTAAGGTCCAAAGCTGCTATGTTGTCCTTAAAGTGGGCTGCTGCGGGCGATAGCCAGTTGACATTGAAGTCACCTTGGGCAAGGAGTGCATTTAGGGGGAAGCTGAGCTATGTAATTGGTTACTACACTGAAGGACGGTTTTTGGTTTCTGGGCAGAATGTAAACCACCATGATATGAAGTGACTTACCAGAGTTGCCCACAAACAATTTAATTGTGAGTGCCTGAGCACCATGGGGGAGTGGAGCAGATGGGACAAGAATGGCTTGTAGCATCTCCCTTATAAAAAAAAGCACAGCCACCTCCCCTTTCCCCCAAGTCTGTCAATTTTAAATAAGGAGTAGCCTGCAATGGCCACAGCAGAGTCTTGAGTCTTAGGGGTGAGCCAAGTTTTGTCCATAGCCAGGATATTGGGTTGGTTCTGGACCATCCAGCTGTGTAGAATGTCATGCTTTTTTAGGAGGCTGCATATATTTATAGAAGCAATTTGGAGGCTGTCCGTCCTATCCTTAGAGGAGGAGGTGGAGGGAGGAGGACCAGGGTTTTGGTGAATATTTCCAGATAGATGTAAGAGAAGGGGTGTGTGCACCAGAGAGCTGTAATTTTGAGCAGTCTGAGTTTAATAGAGTGGTAGCAGGGGGAGGGTAGGGTTGGGGTTTGGTTCCCACCACAGGGGTGTTAGGGACCTGATGTGGTGAGCTAGTAGGGCAGATAAGTGTAGGGTGCTGTGGTGGGGGTTAGTGTTAGGCCAGACAGGCTGGAAAGCAATTGATGGGGAGGGCACTAATAGTTTCACTATAATGGGCTAGTTTGGTTAGGGGGACCATGGGTCCTATGGGGGGGAAGATTGGAGTGAGGTGCTGGAGCTAGTAGGAGTAGTAGGCAGGCAGTTATCTGAAAGACCCAGGGTAGATCCATTTTATGAAGTCTGACTGGGGGATAGTGGGTGTGGAAGGGTGTGGTTCTGGTATCTGGTGGGGGTAGCAACAGAGCAGGGTAAGGACAGAAATAGGCAGTCAAGGTAGGGAACCCGGTTAGCGCAGTGGAAAAGGTACTGACTATGGTGTACAAGATACAGGGTTCGAGACCGTATTGGGGCATATTTAACTGGTAGATCAGCAGATGGGATAGACATCACTTGAAGGTTTGACAGGCGATGATCTCACAGTAAAAAACGAAATGCCTCAGGAATGAGGTACTACCCTTTTGAGAGAGAGAGAGAGAGAGAGCGCAAAAGTGTGAAACCTGAGAGAAGTAGGGGCAGGTCACTGGGAGAGAGAAAGTGTATTTAATAAAGGAAGAAGGTGGGGAAGGGGAGCTGGGAAAAAAAATCACCCATTACCCAGAGAAAGAGCTGCACAGATAAAGAGCTGCAGTGATCCCAGTTATTCACCCTGCTTAAGGACTTTACCCAAGTTAATGAAATGATAATAGGGACAGTCTGAGGGCACTGCTTAGTTGAAGAAGTGGTATGTTAAGCTGCCTCCAGGTCCAGTAAAGTGTCTTCAGTTTCAAACTGCACTGTACCTTAGGCAGTGGGGAGCAGGCAGGTGGCTGACGCCTGGAGGGTTGTGGAGGAGCTGGCCTGTTCAGGGTCAAAGGATCCCATAACAGAAGGAGAAAAACAGGGGAATTAGTAGTGGCCAGAGGGGGAGGGAACTTAGAGGATTAACAGCCACAACATAAGGACAGGGGTGGGTGTAGTTCGAGCGAGGAGACAGGGAGGAGTCTCAGAGTTTTAGCCAGGAGGTAAAGGAAAGCCGGAAAGGGTCCCAGGAAAGAAAGAAAGGAAAGAAAAAATTTAAAAAGAACAAGTAGATGGGGGTTGCAGGCTGGGAGCAGGTAGCTGCTCCTGGGGGGGGGGGGTCAGACCCCAGTTTAGCAGGGGCACACAGACCAGAAAAAACACAGAATTACAATTAAATTACACTCTAAGTTGCAGTTAAATTACACTTTAAATTGCAGTTACAATTTAAATTACAATCTAAGCTGCAGCTCAAGTAAACAAACTGTGAACACTCCAAAAATCAAAAATCACCCAGAGAAAGAGCTGCAGTGATCCCAGCTCTTCACCTTGCTTAAGGACTTTACGCAAGGTAATGAAATAACAATAGGGATAGTCTGAGTGCACTGCTGAGTTGGAGAAGTAGTGTATTAAACTGCCTCCAGGTCCAGCAAAGCAACTTCAGTTTCAAACTGCACTGTACCTTAGGCAGTGGGGAGCAGGCAAGTGGCTGACGCCTGGAGGGATGTGGAGGAGCTGATCTATTCAGGGTGCAAGGATCCCCCAAGAGGAGAAAAACAGGGAATTAATAGTGGGCAGAGGGGAGGGAACTTAGAGGATTAACAGCCACAACGAAGGACAGGGGTGGATGTAATTCGAAGCAGGAGATGGGAGGGGAGCTGTGAGAGACCCAGGAAAGAAAAAGGAAAGAAAGAAAAATTAACAAGAACAAACACATAGAGTTTGTGGCTGACAGCAGGTAGCTGAATTGGGGGTGGGTGGAGTCAGTCCCAGTTCAGTAGGGGCAAACAGACCAGAAAAAACACAGAATTACAGTTAAATTACACTCTTAAGTTGCAGTTACAATTTTAATTACAATCTAAGCTGCAGGAGGTCAGAATTAAGAGGATTCACATTGATCAGTCTTGGCTGGGTGCCTTGAGCACCTTGGGGGAGGGTCGGATTGAGGTTATTGGGTGCAGAAAGCACCCTGGATGTCGACGGGCTTTAGAGAGATGCCAGACGTGTTTGGTTCCCCATCTCCAGGGTTTCCACTGGACTGAGTGGATTAGCACCCAGGAGGGCTACACTGCTCACCAATCCACTCAGGGAAGTGCTTTGCAATGCCAGATTGATCAAGAACAAGACCGCGAGTATAACAGACTTGATTTCCATGGTCGATCTAGCATGCATTACCGAGACCTGGGTGGGTGATGTTGCTGGCCCGGTTCTAGAGGCCGCCATCCCCCCTGGCTACTCAGTGGTGCACTGCCCCAGAGTGAAACGCGGGGGGGGGGGGAGTAGTCATCTGTTTTAGATTTGAGATTGGCTTCACAGTGCACCAGGTGGGAAGACCGGGTTCCTGTGAATGTCTGGCCATTCGTGGTGGGCTGGGTGCAGGCTGCAGGATTCTCCTGATTTACCGCCCCCCTGGGGCAGGCAGATTCCTACAGGAGATAGCCAACTTCGTCATCGGTGAGACGTTGGAGTCCCCCAGATGATTAGTTCTGGGGAACTTCAATGTCTGGGCCCAGGATGAATCTTTTAGACTGGGTTATAACCACTTCCAGATGATGTCATTTCTGGGCCTGTCGCAGGAAGTTTCTGCTGTGACCCACCAGGGCGGCCACATGTTGGACCTGGTCTTCTTACTTGGGCTTGAGGTTAGTAACCTCAAGACTGATCAGGTCACTTGGTCTGATCATTGCATGGTGGAGTTCTTGTTTGGGCCCCCCAAGAGCCCCCCCCGGGTTAGTAAGCTACTGCCCTTTGAGGGGGTTTGACCCAGGAGGGATTTCTGGTGGTGGTGGATCTATCCAGTGTGAGTACTGCATGCATAGGGGGTTTGGGCGAGGCTGTTACCACTATAATAGGGTGATGTCGGCTGCACTTGCATCTCTTGCACCGGTCTGTGTATGACCCAAATCTTCTCGCTTGAGGTCCCTGTGGTTTGATGGGGAGCGCAAGTTGATGAAGATAATGGGTCAGAGGTTAGGGTGCTGCTGGCAGAGGAATGGGCTAGAGGTGGACAGACTAGCCCTGCTCTCTCATTATGTAGTGTATCAGGGGGCAATCACCCATAAAAAGAAGGTAAAGTTCCTGTCCACGGAGATTGCTGCTGGAAAGAATCGACCAACTGTGCTCTTTCAGACTGTGGACAGGCTGCTAAATCCAACCTGTCTGCAGCCAAAAAAAGCTTTTTCTGAAACTTCATGCAAAGAGTTTGCTCAATTCTTCTCGAACAGGGTGTCCGCTATCCAGCAGAGCGTTCTGCCAGTGTGCCACTTGGTGGCTAACAGTGATCGCCTGCGGCGTTCAGAGAGCACTCCACCTGGTTGAGGGGAGTTTAAACCAGTGGAGGTGGCTAAGGTCATGGAGGTTGCCCTTGGGCTGAGGCACACATACTGTGAACTGGACCTGGTGCTGACACGTTTCCTGATGAGATGTGCCGACTCCATTGGCCTGGTGTTCTGTCTCAGAGTGGGTCTTCCCGGATGCCTTGAAGGAGGCTTTGGTCAGGCCCCTTCTGAAGAAACCATCTTTAGACCCTGACGTCTTGGTGAATTACCGTCCAATCTCCAACTCCCATTTTTGGGGAAGGTTGTTGAGAAAATTGTGGCAGAGCAGCTAGAGGAGCACCTTGTGACCTTTGACCCGTACAAACCCTTCCAGTCATGGTTTTGGGCAAGGCAAAGCATGGAAACTGCATTAATTCAGGTGCATAATGACCTCCTTAGGGCACGAGATTGAGAAAGGGGACAATTCTTATTCTCCTCGATCTATGTTCGGCATTTGACACGGTAGACCATCGTGTGTTGTTTGATCACCTGAGAGAATTTGGTGGACTCGCTGGCACTGTTTGCTGGTTTGAGTCCAATCTCATGAACAGGAGGCAATGGGTAGTAATGGGGAATTTCTCCTCCTCCCCGAGCCTCCTAATGTGTGGAGTACCTCAGGGTTCGATCGTGTCACTGATGCTGCTTGCCATGTACATGCTGCCCCTGGGAGAGCTCATTAGGAAATACAGTTTGAGTTTTCATTGCTATGCCAATGACACCCAACTGTATCTTTCCTTTGCCCGGGACATCCAATGCAGTTGAAGTGTTAAATAGATGCTTAGCTGAGATCAACGACTGGATGGCCTCCAGCTGGTTGTGACTGAACTCCGATAAGACAGAGGTACTATTGGTGGAGTTGAACTGAAGGTGTGATAGGATGGCCTCTGCCACAGAGACTGGATTATTTCTGGGGTCTGTGTCATTGAAGGCCTCTCCTAGGGTGCACAATCTTGGCATAACCTTTGACAGTGAATTAACATTTGAAGCTCAGATGTCATCCATTGTCAGGACCAGCTTCTACCATCTTAGGAATATCGCCAGGATCAAGCCCCTAGTTCTGCCTTTGGACCTTCCCACTTTGGTGCATGCCTTTGTAACGTCAAGGCTGGATTACTGCAATGCACTCTACTTCAGAGTCTCAGGAGGTACCCTTCACAGGCTGCAGCTAGTGCAGAATGCAGCTGCCAGGTTGCTGATAGGGCAGTCTAGATACTGCCACATCACCCCAGTGCTGCGTGAACTGCACTGGCTGCCGGTCAGGTGGAGGATCCTCTTTAAGGTGGGCTTGCTCACCTTTAAGACCCCACATGGGCAGGGCCCTAGGTACCTGTCTGACCTTCTAACACTTGCTGTCTTGGCCCACTCTCCCTCCATTCCTCCTCTGGGGGCCTTCATGTGATTCCCAGGCCGAGGCTTAACACCGCTGGTGACAGAACCTTTAGTGTCGCCAGCCCTGTCCTGTGGAATTCACTTCCACCATCTGTAAGGGAGGCCCCCTCAGTTGAGGTATTAAAGGCCCGCCTCAAGGCCCTCCTGTTTATCCAAGCTTTCTCAGATACTGTTTAGTAGTATTTAGTTCTGAGACTGCCTCTTAAATTGTACTTTAACTATTTTATATTTTATGTTTTAATTATCAGTATTTTAGATATGCATATGTCAGTGGTTTTAATAAATCAATCAATACTTTATTTAACCAGACATGTCGTCATTGAGCAAGCTCATTTGCAAGATGATTCCTGGGTAGAGGAGACGATACCAAAAAAGTTTAAACAACAGAATACGGGACAGTATGAAAAGTTACAGAAATGTTGTACAGGCATAGGTATTTACAGGTTGAACATTTCGCCAAGTAAGTGAGATAAATTAAAGAGCTGGCATTCATGTAGATTCGCACATGTAAAAAAAAACAACGGTGGAATACAGTGGCACACAAGAAGTTGTACATAGATAAAGTAGTGTGAGAGGTAAGTGCTAAGTAGTCTGGGGTGGAGCAACAAGAGATAGGATGATAGGGAGGGGGAGACAGGAGGAAAGGTGCGGGAGAGGGGGTGGAACGGTAGCTGGAAGGAGAGAAGGGGTAGAATGTCAGGTGGGAAGGGGGAGGGACGGGGAGTAGCAGGGAATGGAGAGGCAGAGTGTAGCGGGGAGGGTATAAGGGGAGGAGAGAAGAGGGAGAGGTGAAACAAAGCCGCAAGCCAAGGCAGAGCAGTCACACTGCAGAGGTCAAAGAGGTGCAGGCGGGGTTTACGTTTGAATGGGCCCCGATTGTTTTCAGCTGCAATTACAGGGGGGAGGTGGTTAGCAGCAGGGGGGCCCTAATGAGAAAATCACACTTGAGTCTGGTTTATACGACATGGGGGAACGAGAGACGTTGGTTTGATCTAAGTGTGTAGGGTGCCCTGAGGGTATGGAATGATCACCTGGAGCAGGCACAAATATCCTTCAGGTATAGAGCAAGCAACGTTTTAAATGCCTGTGGACCCAGAAGTGTGGAGATCCTTAGAATATTTTGCATGGTATTCCAGAGAGAGGGGAGGGAGTGGTTGGCAGCAGCCATCCCAAATCGTGTATTTATTCTGGGCATCTTAAAGCAGATAAGTACAGCACTTCTAAGACCATAAGTCCCTTTGGCTCACTCAAACATGTTCAAGATGTAGGCCAGGAGTTATCAGTTAGTGCCCAAAAAATTCACAAGAGAGCATTACTTTGCCTTCTCAGTGTGAGTGAGGGCCACCCCAGTGTTTTGTAGAGCAGGTAGTGGTGGGTTCGCAGGGGCGTATTCAGAACAAATCTCAAGGAGCGATGGTAAAGAGTGCCAAGTTTACTCAACGCCTGGTTCGGACAGTGGCTATAAAGAAAGTCTGCGTAGTCGAGTAATGGTAAAAAGGTTGTTTGGACTAGCCTCTTCCTGACTTCAAAGGTGAGAAGGTGTCTTATATGATAGAATATGCAGGGCCGGCCCAGTGGCGCTGAGGGTTGAGGCACTGGACGCCACACCTCGCACCTCGCCAGCGACCTGGGTTCGGGAATGGACTCAGGTCGCCGGGAGTTGGCCCGGGGAGAAAGGCTGAGTGTCCGATGACAGTTCGCCTTCTCTGGGAGGAGGGTGGGGATCCAACCCAGCAAGCGGTGACCCCTGGTGGAGGCTGGGGGCATGACAGCACGTCGGCATCTTGGGGGGTTTGATTGGTCATGGGTGGAGGCCTGTAAACCAATCACCTCTAGGGACTGCATCATTGAGGGGGAGGACGTTATGGACATCGGTGCTCATGCCTTGACGTCAGGGCTAGCAGCCCTCATAGAAACAGGGAAAAAACCCTCCAGAACCAGGAAGATGGAGCGCCGAGCCTGGTCCCGATGTGCCAGCATCTGCCTGCAGTCCTGAGAGCCTGACGAAATTGTAAGATTCGGGGTGTCCTGCCCCGCCATGACCCCGCCTGGGGGGCAATCCACCACTGGATGGAGGAATCCGGACTGACAGATAAGACGCTGGCAGGGGCAGGCTTCATTGGTGACTCGTGATGGGGCGGCTCTGGTAGGGACATAGGAGAGATAAATAGAAATTTAAAAAAAAAAAAAAAAAAAGATAGACTATGCCCAGTCATTGTCTTAACTTTTTGAAGAGCTCATTTAGATGAGCCATAAAGTTGAGCTTGGTATCCAGCCATACTCCCAAGTATTTGAACTTGTCCACCAATTCCAGTGGTTCTCCATGCAGGGTGTATATCTGAAAGCATGCTGGTGGCTGTGAGGTACGGGAGGCATGCGGGGAAATAATCATGGCTTTGTTCTTTTAGTATTAAGCAGTAGCTTAAGATTGATCAGGTTATGCTGGAGGATTGTGAAGTCATGTTGGAGTTCCTTGTGAGCAAGCTCCAGGGAGGTGCTGGTGCAGTACAGTACCGTATCATCAGCGAATAGATGTACGCTACTTGTATGTATGCAAGTGTCAATCTGATTTACGTAGATAGCGAACAGTATTGGGCCCAGGATAGAGCCTTGCGGAACACCACATGGAAGGGTTTTTTAGTGGGGAAAGTTCCCCTTGATCCTTTATTTGCTGCATCCTGCTGGTAAGATAGCATTGGTAACACTTTACAGCCGAGTTGTCAAGGCCAAAGCTCCTCAGTATGTTGAGTAGAATGCTATGGTCCACTGTATCGAAGGCCTTAGAGAGATCTAGGAAGAGGGCGCAAACGTGGTTCCTTGTATCTAGGGCAGTTTGCTAGTCATTCGTAACTTTAGCAAGAACAGATACAGTGCTATGCTTGGGTCTAAACTCTGATTGGACTGGATTTAGGAGGCGTTCATTCTCCAGATATTCCCTAAGCTGTGAGTTCACAATTTTCTCCAAGAGCTTCGAGAGGGTTGGAAGGAGGGAAATTGGTCGATAGTTGTTCAGGTCTGTTGTGTCGCCAGACTTGAAAAGAGGGATAATATGTGCTATTTTCCACAGTGAAGGTAGTTCACCTAGAGACAGGGAGCAGTTGAAGAGATGGGTGATCGGGGCTGTCAGGTAGTAGTAACCTATTTTCAAAAACAACGGTTCAATGAAATCTGCGCCAGCACTCTTTTTCATGTCCAGGGACAATAAGAGGTCCTCCACCTGTTTAAAAGTAACTGGGAGAAAACTGAAGGTGGGGTGATGAGGGTTAGGAGCAGAGTTAAGGCTTGGGCCACTAATAACATCACTGGGGTGCTGAACTTGCTGACAGGCGAGACATCAAATGCCAGGCCTGCTGTAGCGAAGTGATTGTTGAGCTGTTCCAGAATATCCTCTCTGTTCATATAAGAAACGTCTCCAGATATTATTTTGGCAGGCAGGGAGAAGACTGGTGCATGATCTTCAACCTCTCTGAGGATCTCCCAGAATTTAGCAGAACAATTGTTATAATCTTCAAGGGCGGTCTGGAAAAAGCATGCTTTTTCTGCCCTAGTTAGCTTGGTGCAGGCATGTCTAGCTGCCCAAAAGGCAAGCCAGTCAGACTCTAGTTTAGATTTCCTTGCCCTTTTCCACAATACATCCCAGTCCCTCAGGGTTTTTTTTAATATGGGTGAGAACCAGTCAGGAGATTGTTTTCTAGTTTTGATCTTCCTAGCTGGGGCATGCTTATCTATAAGCCCCAGTAACAGATTTTGAAGATATTGAAGGCCTCAGTAACAGAGGGGGCCAAGTAGAAGTCCTGCCAAATGATATTCCCAAAGATCGGCCTGAAAGGCAGAGCTACAGAAGTGTCTTAGGCTTCTTTTCAGTTTGAAGGTTGAAGTAGGCAACCTGCTGGGCGAATGCCTTATACAAGCAATAGCACGGTGGTCACTTAGGTCATTATGAAAGACCCCTGCATGAGAAAGTTATGTAGTTTGTTGACAAGCATAAGGTCAAGTAACGTACTATGTTCCGGGTTTTTCCTGTTTGGATGGGTTTTCTCAGGTATAATCTGCATTAGCCCGTGTTCATCACAGAACTCCTTCAGTTTGTTGGAACAGTCATCATTCCAGTTGAGGTTAAGGTCTCCCATTATTATGCATTCTAAGTTTACCCTTGCGAGCAGGGAGTGGAGGTGTGCTAGTAAGCCAAGCCCGGCTGAGGGTGGCCTATAGCATACAGTTAATAAGAGGGTAACTTCAGGTGACAGAGATAACTTTAGGGCAAGGCATTCGAATACCTTAGGCAATGAGGTGCGAGTAATATCCGAGATGGGGAATTTGTTCTTAATATAGATAGCAACTTTCCCACCCCTGGATGGCCTATCACACCTAAACAGGTTATATCCAAGGATATTAATGGTAGTGTCAGGGGTGGAGCTAGTAAGCCATGTCTCAGAAATCATAAGTATATCCGGGGACGTATGTAGGACCCAGGCTTCAATCAGATCAAACTTCTTGGACAGGCGGCATTCATTCATGTGTAGAAAGCTAAGGCCCTTTAGATTCATTAGGTCCGATGGGGCATCCAGTGCAAGAGGAGGGCCAGGATTGAGTTCCACATTCCCTGAGCAGAGAAAGAAGGACCAACATTTTCCTGAGGTGGCTAATAATCGTTTTCAGTAAGCGTATGTTTTGCTGCCTAATGTGAGGCGTTTTATAACAAGGATTACTAAAGGTGAAAGAGATGTGGGAGGGGGACAGCTTGTAGATTGCCACTTTTACTGATAGGCGAAGGGGTACTCGAATCATGGTGGAGTGTCTAGGCTGGGGAGCTAGTATGTTGCGTATAAAGGAGTCGGTGCCCCTTGAATAGATCAGAGATTGAGCAATCAAAGAACAGGTAAGGTTTAGATAGGCAAGTTCTGTTGTCGGGGGTTATTCATATTTCCAAATATAGTGATGTGTAGCAGGAGGATGCAGCCATATAATAGGATGAAGAGATGGGGCACCATTTGGCTAGGAGCAGCATTTAAATTGAGATGTTTTTAGCAAGTGGGTCAGTCATTATTTGTTGTACAGCGTCCAGAGCTTCTGGGATTGGACACGTTGAAAAATAAACTTTGCCTTGCCTTGCCTAAACAAACAGTGAACACTCTAAAAATCAAAAATCACCCAGAGAAAGAACTGCACAGAGAAAGAGCTGCAGTGATCCCAGCTCTTCACCCTGCTTAAGGTCTTTACCCAAGGTAATGAAATAATAATAGGGACAGTCCGAGGGCACTGCTCAGTTGGAGAAGTAGTGTATTAAACTGCCTCCAGGTCCAGTAAAGTGACTTCAGTTTCAAACTGCACTGTACCTTAGGCAGTGGGGAGCAGGCAGGTGGCTGATGCCTGGAGGGTTGTGGAGGAGCTGGCCCATTCAGGGTCAAAGGATCCCATAAGAGAAGGAGAAAAACAGGAGAATTAGTAGTGGGCAGAGGGGAGGGAATTTAGAGGATTAACAGCCACAACAAAAGGACAGGGGTGGGTGTAGTTCGAGCAAGGAGACAGGGAGGAGACTCAAAGGATTAACCAGGAGGGAAAGGAAATCTGGAGAAGAGCCCAGGAAAGAAAGAAAGAAAGAAAGAAAAAATTAAAAAAGAACAAACATATGGGGGTTGCAGGCTGGTAGTGGGTAGCTGCTAGGGGGTGGCGGGGGAGTCAGACCCCAGTTCAGCAGGGGCAAACAGATCAGAAAAAACACAGAATTACAGTTAAATTACACTCTACATTGCAGTTAAATTACACTCTAAATTGCAGTTACAATTTAAATTACAATCTAAGCTGCAGTTCAAGTAAACAAACAGTGAACACTCTAAAAATCAAAAATCACTCAGAGAAAGAGCTGCACACAGAAATAACTGCAGTGATCCCAGCTCTTCACCCTGCTTAAGGACTTCACCCAAGGTAATGAAATAACAATAGGAACAGTCCGAGGGCATTGCTCAGTTGGAGAAGTAGTGTATTAAACTGCCTCCAGGTCCAGTAAAGTGACTTCAGTTTCAAATTGCATCGTACTGTAGGAAGTGGGGAGCAGGCAGGTGGCTGATGCCTGGAGGGTTGTGGAGGAGCTGGCCCGTTCAGGGTCAAAGGATCCCATAAGAGAAGGAGAAAAACAGGGGAATTAGTAGTGGGTAGAGGGGGAGGGACCTTAGAGGATTAACAGCCATAACAAAATTACAGGGGTGGGTGTAGTTCGAGCAAGGAGACGGGGAGGAGACTCAGAGGATTAGCCAAGAGGGAAAGGAAAGCCAGGGAGGGGCCCAGGAAAGAAAGAAAATAAATTAAAGAAGAACAAACAGGTAGGGGTTCTGGCTGGGAGTTGCTACCGCGGGGGGTCAGACCCAGTTTAGCAGGGCAAACAGACCAGAAAAACACAGAATTACATAGAGAATAATGTATGAGCAGGTGGTTGTATGAGAATTTTCACACCCGAGGTGTGGATGCCCATAAACCCCGAGGAGGCCAAGGGGTTTATATAGGCATCCCACACCAAGGGTGTGTGTAAAATTCTCATAAATAACCACCTGCTTATTACTTTATTTTTTATAATTGCTGGTCACAATTTTTTTAGCAATAATCTATTCAATTTGCAAATAAATGAGTAAGGCAGTTGTGGTATAATGAAGAATTTATTTCTGGTGGTTGTACAACATTGCAGTTTTTAATTATTTTAAAAAACGTGTTTTTTATGTTTGGAAAATAAACATTTCAGTAACATTTCAACATTTGTTAGCATCTTTGAATGTTATAACTTCCAGTTCGTTTTGGATGTGGTGGAACTGTGAAAGGTTGTAAAACAGTTAACTATGTAAAAAGTCTTGAAACTTTTAAAGTAAGACTTCATTTGGTTATGCGATGTGGCTCCAAGGCGTGTTGGCGCTGTTTTTCCTTTGCTTGCTGTCGCGTTCTCTGGGAAGAGAAGAGGAAAGTGTTAGTCACCGTGGGTTAGGGAGTGTGTGAAAAGTGTATGTTTTTTGCTTACCTCTAGTCATCGTCATCGGTGTCTTCTATGACGAGTGGATGTTTTCTGTACTTCGTTTCAGGAGCATTATATATCTTTATGGAGACTGCCTCGTTAAAGGTGCAGTGTGGACCAAAGATGGCTTGAAGTCTGTTGGAAAAAGGCTGCTCGGCTGTGTTCTGGAGCTGTGAAGTGGCAGGATTCTGAGGATCTTTGCAGGAGGTAGATGCCTGTTCTGTGTCAGATGTGGAGAAAGTGAGGAGCTTGCTTACTTTTCGTTGTTTGGCTTCGGAGAGTACAGAATAATTATTAATAGACTGCACATTTCTGTGGCCTGATATTTGTTGTACTTCAGTGGGGGCCATGCTACAGTCTAAGAGCCTCTGGATCGTTGTTTTTCGGGTAGAGTGGTTGGTTATTCGTTTGCAGTCTGGAATTCCAGACTGCAGTTTCATGGTTGTCATCATGGCTCTTAGTTTTGTTAAGTCCCACAGTCATGTTTCTGAACCAGAGGGAGTTTGTTTTTTTAATGTTTGGGGCTAAGTAGAATGGGAGTCTTTGGTCAGCATTTCGGGTGGTCTGTTACTTTTGTAGAGACGGAAAGCTGCTATTATGTCTCTTTCTGGATTTTGTTTATTTTTATATATTCGGGGTTTAAGTGGTCTTATATTTCTAGGGTTTTCTCCAGTTCTTGTCTTAGTTTGTCTTTCGTTGTATTCAAGGAAGATGTTGCCTTCTGTGTCTGTGCCCTCAGTAATGTCACCCCAGGTGAGGTCATACTGTTCTTTTGTTCTGAGTGCGAATTGTAGACCAATGTTGAAGAATAAGAAATTGAGCAGGCCACTTGGGTTGTCAAGAGACAATGTGCCTGAACTGTAAAGTAGTTCAATGTCTTGCTGTGTGAGCGGTGACGCTTTTAATGGTCTGTTCCCTTTACCTAGTCCCTTTAGGTGTTTTTGTTTAGCAGCAAGTGTTTTTCTGGTTTGGATAAAATCGGTTGCTAGCCCTTTAAATATACTATGAGGATAGTTATGGGCTGCTAGATGCCTATCTATGCTGGCGATGATGCCACGGATTGTTCCTGGCTCATATTCAGAGCCATCCTGACGTTTGAGACAGTAAATGAAATTGGCAATGTGTGTATCTAGGTCTTGTGCAGTAAAGGTGGTAAACTCCTTTTCTAGTGACGCTTCTGTGAGGAATTTGCGGAAGAGACGGAGGTCACTGTCTGTTTTTCTTTTTGTATTTTTATTATCCTGCTCTACTGTAAATGCTTGTCTTACAGAGGAATCTACTATTTCAAACCTGGTCTCCATTGTTTAAGAACGTTGTGCTGTTGCTGTCGCTATTTCTTAAATCCGTTTTTTTTTTTAGGTGGCACGTATTTGTTTTGTCTGACAACGCTAGATCTGACAGGGCACGCTGAGCTGCGAGACCGCAAGTCATTTACTTCTTTATGTCTCGCGCTGTGCTCTAGAGCACAGTAGCACGTGTTTGCCGTTATAACTAGCTGAGGTAGTTATAACGGCAAATTACAACTCGCTTTTACAGTGTTAAAAAATTGGGACCGGTTATTATAATTAAATTACACTCTAAATTGCAGTTAAATTACACTCTAAGTTGCAGTTACAATTTAAATTACAATCTAAGCTGCAGTTCAAGTAAACAAACTGTGAACACTCTAAAAATCAAAAATCACCCAGAGAAAGAGCTGCGGTGATCCCAGTTCTTCACCCTATCTGTGCCTCCACATGCACGCATCACATTGGGGATGAATGGGCATGGGGTTAGAAAAGGGGAAAAAGCCAATGACGTGTAAATAATAAGAAAAAAAAATTATGAATGGATGGTGCCCTGTGCTCCAACAAGCAAATAAGGCTATGAATATACTATCTCAAAAAGTAAGGAAATTTCTTGCAAAAAAAAAACCTTTGTTAGTACATCAGTTAGGGTTTCAGCAACAAAAGTTGGGAAATGTGGTGTTAGGGTTTCCAACCTTAGCAACCCAACCTGTGCGCAGCAACAGGCGTGGGGGATATGCCTTGGAGCTGTCAAGCCTACCCTACCCCTCCCTCTACGCTACTGCAGCCCTCCGCCTATCCCCCTACTGCTTGTTAACATAGACCAATATCTTGTCCACCATCCCACCCCCTTATAGACATAGACCTGTATCCTGCCCACCATCCCACCCCTTATAGACACAGACTTGTATCCTGTCCACCATCCCACCCCCTTATAGACATAGACCTGTATCCTGTCCACCATCCCACCCCTTATAGACATAGACTTGTATCCTGTCCACCATCCCACCCCCTTATAGACATAGATCTGTATCCTGTCCACCATCCTACCCCTTACAGACATAGACCTGTATCCTGTCCACCGTCCCACCCCCTTATAGACATAGACCTGTATCCTGTCCACCATCCCACCCCCTTATAGACATAGACCTGTATCCTGTCCACCATCTCACCCCCTTATAGACATAGATCTGTATCCTGTCCACCATCCCACCCCTTATAGACATAGGTCTGTATCCTGTCCACCATCCTACCCCCTTATAGACATAGATTTGTCTCCTGTCCACCATCCTACCCCCTTATAGACATAGACCTGTATCCTGTCCACCATCCCACCCCTTTATAGACATAGACCTGTATCCTGTCCACCATCCTACCCCCTTATAGACATAGACCTGTATCCTGTCCACCATCCCACCCCCTTATAGACATAGATCTGTATCCTGTCCACCATCCTACCCCCTTATAGACATAGACCTGTATCCTGTCCACCATCCTACCCCCTTATAGACATAGACCTGTATCCTGTCCACCATCCCACCCCCTTATAGACATAGATCTGTATCCTGTCCACCATCCCACCCCCTTATAGACATAGATCTGTCTCCTGTCCACCATCCCACCCCCTTATAGACATAGATCTGTCTCCTGTCCACCATCCCACCCCCTTATAGACATAGACCTGTATCCTGTCCACCATCCCACTCCCTTATAGACATAGACCTGTATCCTGTCCACCATTCTACCCCCTTATAGACATAGATCTGTCTCCTGTCCACCATCTCACCCCCTTATAGACATAGATCTGTCTCCTGTCCACCATCCCACCCCCTTATAGACATAGATCTGTATCTTGTCCGCCATCCCACCCCCTTATAGACATAGATCTGTATCCTGTCCACCATCCCACCCCTTTATAGACATAGACCTGTATCCTGTCCGCCATCCCACCCCCTTATAGACATAGATCTGTATCCTGTCCACCATCCCACCCCCTTATAGACATAGATCTGTATCCTGTCCACCACCCCATCCTCCTCCGCTCTAGTTTCTCCCCCCTCCACTGTCCATGCCTCCCTAGACCAGTCCTCTCCCATGGTCCCCCTCCCACCTCCTGCCCTTTTTTTCTGGCTCCCCTGATATTTCCCCTCCCTATTCCTTTTTCTCCCCTCGCTCTCAAACAACAAGGCCATTGTTGGCTGCTCTATGTTCACCTATTTTATACTCATTCCAAAATATATTTTTATTATCTACCCTTTAGTGCCTGTCAGAACATTGTACTCCTGTTATTGTAACACTCTGGTGCTAATTGTTGTATTATATTATATAATGTTATATAATTTTTTGTATTTTTCTTTCGATGTGAAACCTCTGTAAAAGAGCCTCAGGCTCAAAGGTAATGTAATCCAAAACCAACCAAATAAATAAATGTAAATAAAAAAGCCTAACGCTCACCCCATTCCATGAGGACATAAGCTGACATAGGCACTTATACAAGAATGGGGTAAGCATTGGGCTTGACAACCCAAAGGCACCCCCAAGCTTGTTGCTGTTTGCATGGTGGAGGGTGGGGTGTTAGGGTTGGAAACCCTTACGCCACATGTCTCAACTTTTGTTCCTGGCACCCTAACTGATACAGTAATACAGTTTTTTTGCAAAGGATACATATATATAGATATAGACACAGACACAGACACACACATGTAATTGTGTAGTCTAAGATGTTTGGGGATGTAGCTGTTGTCTTGGAATGAAATGAGCCATGGGACCTTTGCTGCATGATATCTGTCTCTTTAAAGAGCTGCTGATGCCATCTGACCAAAAGTGCTACATTGTAGAATTAGAATAAGCATATCCACAGTAAATCTCATACCAAAAAGTAGATTTCTGTGTTACTTCATTTTAAAGTTATTAGCCATTTTGCATCCCTGATTTCACTTCCTGTTCAAAGAAAGCCTGTTCCAGTGAAGAACTGCTGCTGATGTCATCTAGGGACCTTACAGTCTAGTCTTCCCTGTCAGCAAGCTTACAGGACCTGTTTCTCTAAAGTTATAAAGATCATGTGCAGTGGTTTTCATAAGTAAAATAGGCAGCATGAGTTAGTAAACACTGATTTAAAAACTTTGTGTTTCAGGCTTTGTAACAAAACTGACAGTATTTTGTCTCGGTGCCTTTACATTGAGGCCCTTTTGCTGAATGCTGGATCATAGCACGCTGTGAGGTTTGCAGACTAAGTTTTTGATGAAAGGCTGAGCTCATTCCCACCTATCAGTCAACTGAGGCAACTTCTAAGAATGGCAATTTAAACAATTATCCCATCTCCTTGTTAATGGGGGTGGGGTAGACTCATCTATGTTCTACTCTAAATTACAATGATCATTTTACTAGAGCTAATGCTTCCACCCCGGTAGGAATTAACATGTAAAAGGCCCCTATTGAAACATATTGTAAAGCAGACAATGACAAACAGCAGTAAAATTAGTAGCACTCTAACTGGCTTCAGCAGTCTGGAGGCATGCTGACTTAGTATCCAGCAACCCTGGTGAAATGATCACACAAAAACAGCATTAATAATACAATTTTATCAACTTTGTTACAAAACCTGGAACATATATAGTATTTATAGCAATGTTTACTGACTGGTGCTGTCTGTTTTACTTGTGAAAACCATTGCACATGATCTTTACAGCTTTGGAGAAATGGGATCTTATAAGCTTGTTGACAGTTATTACTAGACTTTGAGCTCCCTACATGACATCATCAGCAGCTCTTTACTGACACCTGCTTTTATTGCACAGGTAGTGCAATCAAAGTTACAAAATGACTAATAACTTTAAAACCAAGTAACGTAAAAATCAAATTTTTGGTATGAGATTTACTGGGAGACTGCTTATTTAGATTCTGCAATGTAGCACTTTTGGTGTCAGTGGCTCTTTAAGTGATAACATAGAGGGTTAGACTATACTGTTGTATCCTGCTTTCTATCTGCTTATTTGTATCTCACCCAAAATTGGGTATATTAGGTTATTTATAAACGTATGTCTATTTCTATGCTTTTGCAATTTTTTTAGGACTGTAAGTGTCCCTTCAGAGTGTCCTATAAATAGGACCCTCCATGGAGAGGAGGCAATTCTTTGAGAAAGCACATCCTACGTGAATTGCGTCAGGTGGCTCTGATGAATGGAGAGGTACTGATGTACGTGTGTCATGTTGTTATGGAGATTATGCCCTAAGTGATACTTTCTCTTTATTTATTTATTTAATTTATTTATGTCTTTGTTTACGGGGTAAGTGCACTGATCTAGACCATTTTCAGTCATGGCCCGGGCCACACAGTGGCAAACAACACAGAGAACACAGCAGCACATACAGGTTAATACAATTACTGTAATACCATAATTCACACCTCAGGCATGAGGTGGTGTGAAAAATAATAAAGTAAACATACAATGGCAGCAGGGTTAGACAATGACCAGAAGCACATAGTGTGAAAAGGAGACATATGCAACAACTGAGATAAACATGAAATACAGGAGCCACATTAAACATATGAAGCATCATAAATATGACATGAATCCAGTTTAGTACAGGGTCACCAATGAAGCTGTGCAGATTCATATAGTCAGATACTCATATCAGTTTCAGGGATTAGAGGTTTCGAGGGAAGGAGGGTTTTAGACAAAGACAGAGATGAGAGAGGAGATAATTGGAGGGCAGTGGAAGTGGATGGAGATGTGGGCATTAGGGTGCCCTTGTGTTAATTACTGGGAACAGTGATAGCCAGCAGCAGCTAGAAGCCAGGTTTTCATAGCCTGTTTGAAGGCCAGGTGTGTGGAGGATAAGTGGATGGATGGTGGTAGCTTGTTCCATAGGGAGGGTGCAGAGATGGAGAAAGCTCTACTTCCCATTGCCATGGAGACTCAAGGTGCCTCCAGCAGGGGGACTGAGGATGCCCTAAGTGTCCTAGAAGCCACCCTGACTGTCAAAAGGAGAGAGTAAGGGGATAGGTGTCGGGATCTAAGTGCATTGTCCACTAGGCAGCCCACAGCATAGTCAAAGCTACCTTGCACAGGGGGACTGGTAAAGTGTGCAGTGGTGGGTCCAGTGGGGAGCTAGAATGACTAAATGACTAGAGTTAGATAGAGTTATAGGTAGTGTTTAGTCTTCATTTCAAGGTGGTGGATACAAGGGAGTAGATGGGGGAGCAGTAGTCAAGTAGAGGCAGTAGGTTACCCTGGGCAATAGCAAGGCGTGCTTCAGCTGATAGAAAATATTTGAGTCTATAAGCAGCACTAAGTTTTTGGTGAATTCTCTGCACAGTGCTGTTGACATGCTCAGTGAAAGAGACGGAGGGGTCTAGAGTGACATCTAATTATTTAAAAGATGGTATGTTTCGGGGGGGGGGCCTGCTGGAGTGTGTACTAGGAGGAAGGAGTTGGATTTGGTGGCTTTGGTGAGGAAAGGCTTGGAACCAAAAAGCATGGACTTTATTTTCTTTTCATTGATTAGAGGCCTGTTGGAGAGGAACCATTTATGAGCAGAGTCATAGTTGTGTGTGAGGATGGAGGAGATGGGCTCGATAGATTTATTGCCGTGGTAGAGAACCAGATCATCTGCATAAAGGAGCACTTGACAGCTGAGACTATCCCTTGGGAGTGCATTAATGAATATGGAGAAGAGCAGCGGTCCAAGTATGGAACCTTGGGGGACTCCAGTGTGTATGGGGAGGGCAGCAGAGGAGGCATTATTGATGATGACAGACTGAAACCGATTGGATAGATAGCTGTGGAACCAAGCAGCAGTTCCGGTGGAGCAGCCAAAGAGAGACAGGGTTGAGTGAAGGAGGTGGTGGTCAGCAAGGTCAAAAGCCTTTGATAGGTCTATGAAAACTGCTCCTGTGGCATTGCCTTGGTCCATGTTTCTCAGCACATGATCAGAGAAAAGGGCCAAAGCAGAGGAGGTATGTGGTGCTTGTGGAAACCATGCTGGTGAGGACATAGGAGGTTATATTTTTCAAGATGCTCAGAGAACTGGAGATGTACAACTTTTTCAAGCAGTTTGCTCAGGTCAGGGGAGTAGGGAGATGGGCCTATAATTATCAGGGGTTACAGGGTCACGGCTTTTGAAGATAGGTATGACATTTGCATGTTTCCAAGAGTTGAGAACCGTAGATGATGTAAGGGCGAGGTTGAAGAGGAAGGTGAGGGGTTTGATAATTGTGGGGCAGATAATTTTAAGAAATGCGGGGTAAAGTCCAGGGCTGCCTTTAGCATGTAGAGACTTCAGAAGCTTAATTGTGTTTTTATGCCCAATGACTCTGACGTGGAAAGGTGGGGGCAGGGTAGTAGCTGAATGGGGGGGGGGTGGAAGCATGGTTCCTTTATGGAGGCACCTGCAGTGGAGACCAAGGAGGATGCTGGGAACATCCACAATAGAGACCCACAGGAGGGTGGCCCAGGACCCCAAAGGGGGAAGGAAACAACTCCTGGTGGCGGGCTCAATTGTTAGGGGGGTAGAACTGGGGGAGGGATGGGAAAGAGAGGTAAGGTGCCTGCCTGGCGCCAAGGCTTGGAGGGACAGGAAATGAATCCTCAGGATCGTGGGAGCAGCAGCAAGGGGGGAGGGAGCTGGATGTCATTATCCATCTAGGGACAAATGACCTGGCTGAGAATGGGATCAGAGCAGTGCAACAGGAGTTTGTGGAGTTGGGGAGGGTCCTTAGACAAGTAGCACACACGGTAACTTTCTTGGAAATGCTACCTGTCTATGGCAAGGATGAGGCTAGGGCACTCCGCACCATGGGATTCAATGACTGGTTGAAATGCTGGTGCAGAGCTCAGGGATTTGGATTCATTGGGGACTGGGGCTCCACCTGGAGGGATGCAGGCCTATACAGGCGGGATGGTCTGCATCTATCCTGGAGAGGAACCAGGATTCTAGGTGATAGGTTTAAATGCTTCAGTGGCAAGCATTTAAACTAGCCAAAGTGGGAGGCACTGAAGAGGAGAAGGGAAATCCTAGCCCCCCCAAAAAAAATCAGGGTAATTAGTGAGGTAAACACCAAAATAGAGCAGTCAATAAAGAGAAGGACAGGGGTAAATGGAGAAAAAGACAAAGGGAGTAGGGATAGGGATGGGGCAAAAAGAAATAAAGCCATAACAAAATGGAGGGTAATGAGTACCAATGCCTGTAGACTAGGTAAAAAGCTCCCTGAAATAGTGGCCTTGATGGAAGAGGGATGCCTGGATATTGTGGCAGTCACAGAAACATGGTACACAGAGAACCATGACTGGGATGTCAACATACCAGGGTACACAATCTACAGGAGGGACAGGGAGGGAAGAAGAGGAGGAGGAATAGCTCTCCATGTAAGGGAAGGGATCAAAGCAACAGAACTACAGGGTAAACATGGAGGAGAGAAGACACTGTGGGTCATCCTGGAGACTGGAAATGGCTCCACAATCCGCACACGGTTGTATACAGACCCCGGTCTCGGGGAGGAAATGGACAAGGAAATGATAGAAGGCACCCTTGGGATGGCAGAGAAAGGGGAGATATTGCTGACGGGGGACCGGAATATGGCAGATGTTGACTGGAGCACCTTTGCTGCGGCCATATCCAAGAGCAGGGCCATTCTCGATGCCCTACGGGGCATGCCTCAGACAACTAGTTTTGGAACCCACTCAGGAGAGAGAGCAATCTTAGACCTGGTACTCTCAAATGGGGATGGGGAGAGGATCTCTGATCTTGAAGTGTGTAGCCATCTGGGAACAAGCGACCACCAAAAAGTGTGGTCCATGATAAACTTAGCTGCAGAGTCGAGCCACATAAAAGTGAAGGTACCGGACTTCAGAAGGGCTGATTTTGTCAAAATGGGAGAGTGCCTCAGAAAAGCACTAGCAAACAGGTATGAAGGTGGGGTGGAGCAACAATGGGGAAATATCAAAACCGCCATCACAGAGGCAACAAATCTTTGTGTGAAGCAAATAAACAAATCAAAATGAAAGAAAAAACACTATGGTTCTCAAAAGAAGTGGCGGGGAAGGTAAGGGGGAAAAATGATAGCATTCAGGAAGTATAAGGAAACACAGAAGGAGCAGGACAAATAACTGTACCAGTTAAAGCAGAAGGAAGCTGGTAAGGCAGTCAGAATAGCAAAGGCCCAAACCGAGGAAAAGATAGCCAACTCAGTTAAGAAGGAGGATAAAACCTTTTATAGGTACATTAGGGAGCAAGGAAAGACTAAGGCAGGGATACTGAGGCTGAACAAAGAGGAAGGTGGTTGGGCAGAGAGCGACAGTGAAAAAGCAGGGATACTGAACGAATACTTCTGCTCAGTATTCACAATGGAAAAGCAGGGGTAAATACCTAATCCAGTCAATAGAAGCACTCTGGATAGGGGGTCGATATTAGTCCTTTCACAGAAAAAAGGGTTCTGAAAGAACTCTTAAAACTGAAGGTGGACAAAGCAATGGGGCCTGATGGGATTCACCCCAGGATTTTAAAAGAACTAAGGGAAGAACTAGTAACACCACTGACTACCCTTTGTAATAAATCATGGGAGGATGGGGTGGTACCTGAGGACTGGAGGAGGGCAGATGTGATTTCCCTTCACAAAAGTGGGAGCAAGACAGAGGCAGGAAACTACAGACCTGTCAGTTTGACCTCAGTGGTAGGGAAAATTATGGAATCACAGTCACTTCTGAAGGAAAGAATTGTTGAGTATCTAGAGGCCAGTGTGGCACAGGACCCAAGGCAGCATGGATTCACAGCGGGAAGGTCATGTCAGACAAATCTAATTATTTCTTTGACTGGGTGAACAAATCAGTAGACCAGGGAGGGGCTGTGGACATGGCCTACCTAGACTTTAGCAAGGCATTTGACACAGTCCCACACAAAAGATTAATAAACAAATTAGCCAGCCTGGGAGTATGTCCTAGGGTGGTAGCCTGGCTAAAACACTGGTTGGACAACAGGACATAGCGGGTAATAGTAAATGGAGTCCACAGTGAAGAAAGGAGGGGTACTAGCGGGGTACCGCAGGGTTCAGTACTGGGACTGGTCCTTTTTAATGTCTGTGTAAGTGACATTCCAGAGGGACTGGAAGGGAAAGTACGTCTCTTTGCAGGTGACACAAAGATCTGCAACAAGGTTGATACACAAGGTGGGGTGGAAAGGAAGAAAAGGAACTTGGCAAAGTTGGAGGAAAGGTCAAATCTGTGGCAGCTTAGATTCAGTGCAAAGAAGTGCAAAGTAATGCACCTGGGAACCAAAAACCCAGGGGAAGAGTACACAATGGGGGGTGAGATACTCACAACAACAGAAATGGAAAGGGACCTGGGGGTAGTCATATCAGATGACCTAAAGGTGGGCCAGCAATGTGAGAAGGCAGTAAGGAGGGCTGGGGGATACTGGGATGCATAGGGAGAGGCATCACCAGTAGAAAACAGGAAGTTGTTGGCCCTCTGTACAGACAGTTGGTAAGACCACATCTGGAGTACTGTGTACTGTTCTGGAGACCCCATCTCCACAAAGACATAGACAGGGTGGAGGCTGTCCAGAGGAGGAGGAGGGACCAAATGATGCAGGGTCTGCATCAGAAGACATATGAAGAAAGACTAAAGGAACTAAAGATGTATAGCCTTGAGGAAAGGAGGGAGAGGGGGACATGATAGAAACTTTCAAATACCTCAAGGGAATCAACAAAGTCTAAAAGGGTAGCATCTTTCAGAAAAGAGATGCAAAACAAGGGGGCACAATTTGAAGATAGAGGGGGACAGCTCAGAGGTAATGTGAGGAAGTATTTCTTCACAGAGAGGGTTGTGGATACATGGAACAGCCTTTCTGAGGAGGTCGTAGAGTCAAAAACAGTGGGGGAATTCAAGAATGCATGGGACAGTCATAAGGCAATTCTAGTGGGGGGTAGGAGGAAGTAGGCTGTTAGTTAACTAGGATCTGCAGCTTATCCGTTAGGTAGGAAAATGGGCAGAATAGGTGGGCCAAGTGGTCCTTATCTGCCGTCAAATTCTATGTTTCTGTGGTCGGGGCTGAGGATGCCTGTGGTGGGAGCTTGCTTAGATAGGGGAATAAGTCCGTGAACTTTGTGTTGAAGATATTTGCGATCTCAGTAGGGTCTGAAATAGTGCCAGAGGGGGATTTAAGCTGCATTAATTGTCTACTGATCTTGGGGTTAAGGAGAAACCCAACAGGCCCAGAAACTGCATGGATTGCCAAGATTGTCTTTCTGTTGATTAGTGTAAAATTTGTACTTGAGTGATTTCACAGTCTGTTTGCAGGTATTATGTAGCTGTCTGTAAGCATTCTAGAGGTGGGGAGAGGGTGATGCCTTGTAGGCTTTCCATTTGTTATCCCGAACTTTGATAAGTGCCAGCATTTCTTTGGATAGCCAGCAGGTACAGCCCCTCCTACTCTTCTAATTATGATGGGGAAATGGATGTCCTGTAGGTGGGAGAGTTTGGATGTAAAGTAACTGACCACATCTGAGATGTTGCTGAGATGGTAGAAAGTCGACCAGTCTATTGCCCTTACATCACTGAGGACAGGGCTAGGATCTGAGCAGATAAAGTTCCTGAAGGACAGGAGTCTGTGAGTGGATGGACAGATTTGGTGGACAGTATAGCATAGGTAGGGGTGTGGTCATTAATGGAGTCAGACATAGTGCCTACTTGGAGGACCAAGTCAACTCAGTTTGTGGCTCTTTTACCATGGCTATATAAATTAGATTGAAGGTCATGTTTGCAGTGTTGCACCAACTTAAAAAAATTATGAGCATTAAAAAAAAAACAGATTTTTGACTTATTTTTATATTTAGGAACCACTCTGTTAGTTTTGTTAGTGTCTGCTTCTTTTGCTCTTGTCATATACAATAGCCCTTGCTGACACATACATGGAATGCTAGGGAAGGCTATTGGGGGGGGGTACATGGCCACAGAGGAGGGGTTGGCAGAAGGGGAAGGGAAGCCTGGGCAGGGGACAGGAGGACCACAATCAAACTAGGATGGGAAGAATAGTAGGTTGTAATGGATGTGGGGCAGCTGTCTGGATGGAAACACTATAGAAGCTAGGGGGGTGTCCCATTTGTCACAAGCTGAGGGGGCTGGAGGCAGAAGTACAGTGGCTAGGAAGGAAGTTGAAGAGGATTGGGGGAGGGAGGGAGATAGCTGGAACAGGATGGCCACCTCCTCAGGCAATCAAGGGTACAGAATCAGTAGCAACAGGGTGGATGGGGAACAGGCAAAATGTTGTGAGGCAGGAAGGAGAATTCTTGGGATAGCATGAGGGGACAGCCGGGCAGTAGACTTTCAGGGTCAGGAAATAGATTCACCATGCTGACTTATTTGGGGGAGGGACCCTCTGGGAGGGGGCAAGTGAGGAAGGAGGTATTGTAAGCCCAGGAGGCACCAGTCAGACAGGAAAGGGAGACAGGGACATTGGAGAAGGGGAATAGGTATAGGGCAAAAGGGGAAGCATGGGGGAAGAGGACAGGAAGTGGGAACTCAACAAGGGGGGGAAGGATTTTAAGTCTGTTGTGGGGGTACGAAACCCAGATAAGGGAGCGCAGGGAGGGAGGGTGTAGAACTAAAGAAGAGGAAAGAGGCATGGCTGAGGAGGGAGACCAGATGGCAGGGGCAGAGGGCATAGCAGAAGGGACAGATTGAGCAGAGATAATGTATTTATTTATTTAAAAGTTGGTAACCAGGAAAAGCATCAATGAACCGAATCTCATTTCCAGATGTGACCCAGGGAAGGGGGTACAAGAGTTAGACAGATACGACAGAGTAATATAAAATCTGGCACTATACATCATAGGTGCTATAGAATAGTGAGAATTTAGGAAGTACAAAATTAAGATGCAATAGATATTTACAGTGGTTCATTTAAATACAAACTAAAATACAATAGATATTTACAGTGGTGCCCAGTAAGAGAGGAACAGTCACACTGTAGTAAGCAGGGACTAGGAGGAGAACAGATGCAGGAAGTTAGAAGGTAGGTCTGAGTAAGCACTTAAGAGCAGGGAAGGAGGAGAGAGATGATTTTGGGAGGAAGGCTGTTCCAAAGGGAAGGAGATCTATAGGAGAAGGAGCGTTTGCCAGATGAGGTGTGGACGCGAGGGAGGAAAAAGGTGCGGGCACAGTCTGACTGCGAGTTATAGGGTGAGGGAGAATCTGGAGTAATGAGAGAGGCAAGGTAAGATGGAAGATATCCAAACCAGTCTTTAGATGTGAATGTGGAGCAGTGAGAGGAAAGCCTCTGTGCAAGTGACTGGAGGGAAAGGGAAGAGTAAAGTTCACAGTGGTGAGATGGGGGAGGGAGTTAGAGGCAAACCTACAGAAGGCATGAAACAAGACATCCACTTTGGTGAGGAAAGTGGCTGGGGCAGCACTGAACGCTATGTCAGCATAGTAAAAGGCTGGAAGGATCCATTTAACTACAAGATAGTGTCTTACAGGGAGGGGGAGACTGGCCTTGTGATGACAGGGTAGCCCAAGTTTAGGGTGTAGTTTGGTGTGTAGCGCACTAAAGTGGTAGGAGAAATCAAGGGAGGGGTCGAGCCAGACACTAAGATACTTGTATGTAAGGATGTTGTATAGTGGGGAGTTAACTGTAGAGAATAAGACTGGTAGCGAGGGAAACTTGGTGAGTTTTTGTTTAGAGCTGAAGGTCATGGCAACAGTTTTTTTAGTATTTAGTTTTAGGCAATTGGCATCAAACCAGGCAGTGACCGCTGTGAAGTCATTTTGAAGGGGGGTTTGGATGGCTTGGGTGAATTAGGCAGGATGGGGGGTCAGAACAGGGGTAGAGATAGTTGGATGGTGGGTGGACCCGAATGTGAGGAGAAGGGTGGGGTCTTAGTGCTAGGGGACTCAATCCTGAAAGGAGTCAGATGGGAAAGCAAAGGAGAGGCATAAACATACGAACATATGAATTTGCCAGCAGATAAAGGCTTTATGGTCTATCACGTCTGCTCGAGTGTGCAGCTAGCAACCCTTATACAGTAGCTGCCCCTCCCTCTTACCCTGTCCCATCCCCTTTTGAAGCAGACCACTGTTCTACAGGATACCGCTTCCACAGGCAATGTGTTCCACCCAGACACAACTCTCTCCATAAAAAAGTGTCTTCTCATTTCCCTCCTGAACCTTCTCCCCTCCAATCTGAGATCATGAGTGTCCCTACCCTCCCTTAACTTGAATAGTCCCTTCGTGCCTGTCTTGTTTATTCCCTTCATGTACTTGAAGGTTTCAATCCTATACCCCCGTCTCGCCTCTCCTCCAGTGAGTACATGTCCAACTCCCTCAGTCTGCTCACTGAAGGATATGTCCCCAGTCCCTGGATCATCTTTGCTGCTGCTGCACCCCTCCAGTAATTTAATGTCCTCTTCAGGTGTGGGCACCAGTACTGCACGGTACTCCAGGTGTGGCCTAACCAGTGACCTATACAACAGCAGGATCACCTCTCTCCTTGAAGATATACCCTGGCAATATAACCCAGCATTTTGTTGGCCTTGCAGCTGCCTTCCTGTATTATTATTTGTATTTTCCTGTATTATGCTGAATTGTTCATTGAGTCCGTTATAATCACCCCAGATCCTCTCCTCCTGTGTCACGGCTAGCTGAAGCCCCAAGGTTGGTAACCTTTTCAATTTTTTGCCCCTGAAATGTAGCACCTTGTACTTTTTGCATTGAATCCCAACTGCCAGGTGTCCGACCAGGCCTCCAATTTGGCAAATCATCCTGCAACCCATGCCATCCTCCTAGGTCATCCACTACTGCTCCCATCTTGGTGTCATCTGCAAAAATGATCTTGCTCTTGATGCCTATTGAGATGTCTGATATGAACAACCAAACAACACCAGTCCCAGCACTGAGCCCCTGCGTACTCTGCTTGTCACTGCCCTTGGAGATGAGAGCTTTCTCCACCACCACCTTCTGCTGCCTTCCTGTAACCAGTTTACTACCCATCCCACCATTTTCACCCCTGCACCTGTACCTGTCAGCTTACTACCCAGCCTCCCATGTGGCACTGAGTCGAATGCCTTATTGAAGTCCAGAAAAAGGACATCCACTGCATGGCCCTTGTCCAACTGTCTAGTTACCCAGTCATAGTAATCCACAGGTTGGTCTGACAGGATCTGCCCATGACAAACCCATGCTGCCTAACGTCCTGCAGCCCATTGGTCTCCAGAAGGGACACCAGCTTCTCCTTCAGGATCGTCTCCATCAGTTTTCCCACATCTAGTCAAATATATAAATAAGTATAGGCATAGTCAAATATGGGTGGGATCAGTATCTGGACTGACAGCAGGTAGGGCAGGACAGTCTATTCTCAAGTGTGCAAAGGGGTAGGGAAAAGCCGCATGTAGTGGTGCACATGGGTACAAATGACTTGGGGGGGGGACATGGTTGAACTGGTAATGAAAAGGTTTGAGGAGCTGGGGAAGTTGTGTGAGGAGGCAGGGAGTTCAGTGGCCTTCTCAGAAGTACTTCCAGTACCCAGAGCAGGCACGGCGAGGAAGGTAAGGATAGTGCAGTTCAATGCTTGGCTGAGAGAGTGGTGTCAAACCAAAAGGTATAGACTAGTGGGGGGTTGGGGAAACACCAGAGACAACAGGGACCTATTTGCAGGGAACAGGTTACATTTGAGTAAGATGGGGCAGGGGGTATTGAAACAGAGTTTGGGGAATACATAGCAACTAAAGTAGATTTAAACTAGGTGCTGGAAAAATGAGAGTGCAGTGTAAAAGCAGGACCACCAGAGAGGGAAGCTGACTGAGCCTACCCTACAAACTAACAGGGAAGGCACCAGGGGACGGTCACATGGGGGGTGGGGTTAAGGGTGGGAAGGATTGGGGTGGGGAAGGGAGGAACAGGTTGGAGGGTTGTTTCACTGAATGCAAGAAGCCTGGAGAACAAATCAACTGAGTTGCAGGCTCTCTTGGCAGTGGGAGTGGTGGACATTGCAGGAGTGGCCATCACGGAAATCTGGGCCACCCAATACCAGGACTGGGATCTGATGATTCCAGGGTACATGGCACATAGAAAGGATAGGGGTAAAGGGAAAGGAGGTGGGGTAGCTATCTATGTATGGGAGAGGATAAAGTGTATAAGGGTGGAGGGGAGGACGGAGGCATTATGGATGCAATTCCAGCATTCAAGAAGTAGCACACTGAGGATGGAGGTAGTGTGCAGGCCACAACTCAGGCAGATGACTTGGATAGGGAGCTAGCAGAACAGATCAGGAGGGTATGTGGGAAAGGGAACACCGTGATAGTGGGGGACTTCAATCTACCAGAAGTGGACTGAAGCACCCCAGCCACCTCGAGTGCCAGAGAGCAAATCCTCCTGGAAGCATTCCAGGACAGCTTCCTCACTCAGTTGGTCAACGAGCTGAGTCAGTTGGAAAGAACCCTGGACCTAGTATTGTCAATTAGGAAGGCTGTAAGAGAGCTGGAGGTGGATGACTCACTAGCTGTAAGTGATCACCAATCAGTGTGGTTCACACTCAACATGGGCAGGGAAGTTGGGGGTACAGGAACCAGGACAGTTGACTTCAGGCGAGCAGACTTTGATGAGATGGGGACATTTTTGGAGAGGCATCTGGTGGGAATTCATCCACAGTTTTACGCAAGCCAAAAATTGGAAATTATACAAAGGGGGCTGGTGGAGGCAATGAGATCATATACCAAATCACAGAGCAAGAAGGGCAGGGCTAAAAAAATGAGCTGATTAAATCAGGAGGTCTTGGAAGGGGTGAGGGCTCAAAAGACAGCATTTAAGAGGTTCAAGAAATTGGGGGAGAAGAGGACAGTGAAGTGTATGCAAAGCAGTCCAAGGAGGTAACCAGACTAGGCAGGGTGGCTATGGCCTCCAGAGAGCAGAGGTTGGCACAGGGCATTAAAGACGGGGAAAAGGACTCCTTCAGGTACACAAGGGAGAGAGAAGGAGCTGTAAGTACCAGATAGTGAGGATTAAGAAGGAGGGTGGGCTGGTGGAGAAAGGTGCAGAGCAGGTAGAAGCATTAAATGAGTACCTCTGCCCTGTGTTCACGAAGGAGAAGGGCAGACAGCTGCCTCAGGGAATGAGGAGGGTGGGCACCTGGGGGTGGGGGAGAGGATGTGACAGATGAGGTAATTACAGAGGATAGGGTACTGGAGGAGCTCAAGGCACTAAGGATGGATAAGGCACAAGGACCAGATGGCATTCACCCAAGGGTGCTTAAGGAACTGGCAGAAGTCCTGGTGGGGCCACTGGCAGTCCTTTTCAATACCTCCTTGGACACAGGATGTGTATCACAAGACTGGAGGATGGCTCACATGGTGCCCATCCACAAAAGTTGCCCAAAGGATGAACCAGGAAATTATAGACCAGTGAGCCTCACATCCATTGTAGGAAAACTAATGGAGATGATCCTGAAGGAGAGGCTGGTGACCTTTTGGAAGACAATGGTCTCTAGGATGGTCAGCAGCATGGGTTTGTCTTGGATAGATCCTGCCAGACCAATCAATTTGAGTACTATGACTGAGTGATGAGGGAGCTGGACAAGGGTCATGCAGTGGATGCCATCTACTTGGACTTCAGCAAGGCTTTTGATTTGGTGCCTCATGGGTAGTTGGGGGGAAAGCTGGAACATGTTGGGGTGGGAACAAAGATGGTGACTTGGATCATGAACTGGTTGAAGGGGAGGCAACAAAGGGCAGTGGTGGTGGTGGTGAGGGAACACTCATCACAAGGGCTGTGATGAGCAAGGTTCCAGAAGGCTCGGTACTGGGCCTGGTGCTGTTTGGGATGTTCATAGTGGATATCTCACATGGCATTGGGAGCAAGATCGGTCTGTTTGCTGATGATACCAAGGTGGGAGCAGTGGTGGATGACATAGTAGGATGGCAGGAGTTACAGGATAACCTGACCAAACTAGGGAGTGGTCAGGAATGGCAGTTGGGGTTCAATGCCAAGAAGTGACAAGTACTACACTTCAGAGCAAGGAACCCGGGAGCAGTTACCAGATGGGAGGGGCTCAGTTGGGGACCACCACTGAGGAAAAGGATCTAGGAGTGATTATAATGAGGAATATGAACAACTCAGCTCAGTGCAGGAAGACAGCAGCGAAAGCCAACAGGATGCTAGGGTGTATTGCGAGAGGAATCTCCTCCAGAAGTAGGGAGGTGATCTCCTCCTGTACAGGTCACTCAGTCAGGCCAGCACCTGGAGTACTGCATTCAGTACTGGTCACTGGTTCCCAAGAAGGATGTCTGGTTATTGGAGGAGGCACAGTGCAGGGCAACAAAGATGATCCAAGGATTGGAGGACAAACCCTACAAGGAACGACTGAGGGAGTTAAATATGTACTCCTTGGAGGAGAGAAGGGATGGTGGGTATGAGTGAGACCTTTAAGTACTTGAAGGGGATTAACAAGCCTTTTACAGAGGTTTTTCTTTTAGGTTGAGGAGGGGAGGGACATGAGAGGGCATGATCTCAGACTGGAGGGGGGAAGATCCTGGACAAAGATGAGGCATTTTTTCACAGAAAGGGTGATTGATAAATGGAACACTCTACCCAAGGAGGTGGTATGCTGTAAGATGGTAGGCAGTTTTAAGAGGGATGGGACAGAGTGAGGGGGGGGGACTGGAAGGGGGGAGGGGAGGGGAGAGGGAGCAGCTGTAATGTGAGGGTGCTAGCTGCACAATCTAGCAGATAGACTGTGAGGCCTGTTTCTTCTGGCAGATTCACATGTTCGTATGTTCATATACAGCCTTATCTCTGTTTGCTTCCTGGAACCACAAGGGGTGAGTAGACTTTTATACAGAGGTGCACGATACCCTTCCTAGACAAGATGTGGAAAGACATCCACAGTGACACATGTTCCACCTCTACCAGCGAGTGGCCTGTATGGTGCTATTGCTAACTAGTCAAGGGTGGGGGGTGGGGGGGGCAGAGGTTGGATTCTTTCCTACATCCCTCCTCTTTGTGCTCTATTTTTTGCCAGCTGGAACCATGATGCTGCCAGTCAAATTCAGACTGGCTGGGTTGGATGTGCAAAGGTATCAATCCAGGTGCAATTCCCAATGTTGGGTGGCACCGACATCAAAATAAAGGCACAGAAATGTGTAGCTGCTGTTTTCCAATTATTTGGGTGCATTTACCACAGTTTATGTGCTTTACAGACAAAAAAGAGGGCTCACGTGTCAGTATTTTGATGCATACATCACTTTCTGAGTGCAACTTGAGGCCCTTGCAACAAGTCTAAGTCTGGTCTAACAGATGCATCACAAGGTGGCTATTGCACTTCTGTCATGTTGTGCGGTGGGACACACATCCAGGGGGGCTTTACAAATCAGGCCCCTTCTGTGTATATAAATAGTTTACATGGAAACTTCCTATCTGACTGTAACCATCAAAACACAGGTTAAAGAAAATCACATTTATTGAAGACAAATACACTTATGGCAGAAGGCAATAAAAGAAACAGCCGAAACAGACAGCCCACACAGTTGCCATTACACAGTGACAACTGCAGCTTATGAAAAAGGATTTGTGTATATTATCTACATACCCTTTATTAATACAGGACTTGATTGAAAACCAGTAAATTATCCCCTTATTATTGCTTATAAAATATTATCGATCCTTGTAAACTACTGGACCTTCATATCACCCTCATACTTCAATTAGGAATAAGACAGGTAGTTGTGTGTGTGGATTAGGAATTGCTATCGGCTAAACACACCCTGTCATGCAACACAAGTCTCCTGCCCCTTAACAATACTACAGAATAGCAAGGCACTTTATTTGTTTAGTTTTTGTTGATCAGGTACACACACTAGACAAGCACATGGCTATTTTCAGGTATGACCTGAGAGATTACAGTAAAAAACAAATTACCAAGGTGATTGAATCATACAGTACAAAGACAGCCATGGGAAACGTTTGTTTTAACAAACGAAGCAAAGATTAGATGTACAATAAACAAGTGAACAGAAAATAGTGTCAATCCAATTACAAAAGACAAAAAACACACAGATCAAGTACAATACAATGGCTACTGATGCTGAGAAAGTGTGTGGCAGACTAGCCAGGTGAAAGAAAAACTATCACGTGCACAAACCGTTAAGCAACAATTGGCTTTGAAGTTTGTAGTAGCTCACCCACAAAGAGACAGTTGTCAGTGTAGGCACATTTCTGAACAGCAGGACACATACCATGACCTGCATGGGTATTGTAAGATAATCATGCAGGTACTAGTCATTCAGGGAGACTGGAGCTCGAACACCAGTCTCATAGTTTGAGATGGTAGTTGCCTGCATTTGGTCCCAGTGCTGTTCTGCTATTATTTATCTGTTGCCTGATTGCCTTAGCAATGCATCTTATACGTTGCGCCAGCTCAGTTCCAGTGCCCTCAGACAGGTTTGTGCAACCTTTTACTATCTGATCAATATCAGAAGCCACGCTGACCACCAGACAAGCAGCCTTAGATAACTTATCCTTGTTTGAGAATTTTGAGAGTGAGGACCCCTTGAGAGCTTTTCCCAGACTGCCCACAGCTTCAGCATCAAGAGTTTGCTTTAAATATGATGGTTCTGCATCCAACTAGGAACGAACATCTTTACTTATTTTGACCCCTAAACCAAAAGCTGCACCTGCAGTTTCACCAAGACGAATGTATTTCTGCATGTCATTTTCACTGTTATCTGTCTCACTCTGAAAGATGTATATCATTTCCTTCAGACTGTCACTAACACCTGCTATTTCTTTAACAATTTTATTTGCCTTTTCCTCATAGTCACTTATTGCCATGGTTTCCATGGCAACTGAACAAAAATTTGCAGCCATTCCCATAATATCGAAGGCATCATGGAAAAACGATATGGCTTTCGATACGCCATCTGTCTTGGGGGATGAGGATGATGAAAATCCCAGCTCTGCTAGGCCTAAGGCACCACCGATAGCTCTAACAGCATTTCCACCAATAGCCACTTTCGTACTTGTCTCATGGATGTTATCAATGGCCTCGGCAATCCTGTCGAGCTTTTCAGTCTTTTTGATTATAACCTCCAGCTGAGACTGAAACTGTAGCTGCATCCAATTTGGGTTTGCTTGGCACGTTTCTGCCCTATAGTTTAGGAAATAAAAGCAAACAAAAAGTGTACATATTTTATAAAAAGGATTAAAAAAATCATGTAACCTCATTGGCCAAAGCATGTCACAAGACCATTGATTCTTCTCTTATAACTGCGTACCTTACTTGCAGGTTGTGCATAAGGGAATAATGTACTTCTCAGATAGTCGCAGTACTCTGCTATGCCTCATGCCCAACAGTCGCCTGAGGTAGGCATTATTCCCTTACAAGTGCTCATCCTGTCATGTGTTCTGGAAGCAATAATACCTCACAGGGTGGGCAGTATTGGGTTATACTGATTTGCCCAGGGGTGTATTGAGCAGCAGAGGGCCTTATAGCCCCTGGAAGATGGGTATAGCCTATACTGCCCACCCTGGAAGGGATAATTGTACTTAGAAAATAAATTAGCTTCATATTAAAATTGTCATTAAAAGTTGTGAAAATAACAAAAATTTATAAAATACAGACATTTGTGCATATTCCATGTTTATTGAAAAGTAGTCACTCAACTGGCATAATTGCAAGTAGAGTGCTGGTGTTAGTAGAGTGTTTCCTCTGGTAGTGCCTGCAAGGCCCTCACTGATGTTAGTATAGTGTTTCCACTGGGTGCACCCCCCTCCCCCCTCATGTGTTGGTTGGATGGCAGAACAACTGATGGCTCTCAAATTCTAAATTCCCACCCCGCCTCCCATCCTTCCCGATCAGTACTGCAGTGATCGAGTAATGGTTGCTACAGTATAGTGGTCATGTTACAGCAGACCAAGCACAGTCAGGAACAAATGACTCACTGTGGTCGAGAACCGCAGAGCGCACGCACTCAAAAATAACTGAACCAGTGTTTACACAGTGAGCTGACAGGAAAGAAAAGGTAAATCTGTGTAAACAAGTAAAATTTGTTTTGTTATTCTTTTGAAAGTGAAGAGTCAAGCAGAACCCACAGTGTGAAATCTTGCTAAAAATGAAACTAACACAGACGCTTACAGCAGGAAGGTGTGCTACCCCCCCCAAAAAAACTGACAAGCCAGCACTCAAAACAGCAGTGAGCTGAAAAATACATAGCATGGAGATAAGTAGCCAAAACCTCAAACTTTATCCCCAGCAGAGAACCATGGCACTAAGCCCTTACGCTTCCCACAGATGTTTATGTGGTTTGGGATATTATGGTGTGTAGTGGACCCTTATTGTGCATGGAAACTGGAGGTTGTCAAAATGTTGTTCTGCTGCAGTTCAAAAGGTCATGGAACGTGATTGTACCCTACTGCAGCAGAACAACATTTTGAAAACCTCTAGCGGTTCCACGCACTCAGTCGCCTACCTTTACTTGGCAGAAAATGGCAGGCTGCATACTCTGGCGGCGGCAGTACAAGCAGCGGCACTGGAGTCTCTCAAGATGCAGGATCAATCTGATATTTTTAAAATGCAGGACCAACCAGCTAGATTTAGTTAAAAAAAAAAAAAAAGAAACTGAGCGACCCCCAAAGCCTCTTTACCTCTCTCTCGCTTAACGAGAACTATGGCTGCCATTTTATTTTTGTTGAAAATTCCTTCCACACAGAATTGATAGCCACTAGAAGGCTACGCATCCAACATGACATCTCTGCTCCCTAGCAACCACGCACAACACCTAACAAGCAGCCCTAACTTGACAAGCACAATGGAGCAGCAAACCTTTTGGTTTTTTTTTGTATTTTAAAAATGTAAAGACCTAATTGGAAATGGGAACTATACACTATAAAAAATAGTGCATGGGCATCCACATGCCCAACCAGCCCATTGTGCCACCTTGGGGTTCTGATTAACTAGGACCTCTCAAGCTTTGCTCTCGAGGTCTGAGGTAATCAGAACCCCTCTGTGGCACAATAGACTGGTTGTGTTTAGTTGCCCAATGCCCATGCACTATTCTCTATATCTCCATATCAGGTGAGTATTTTTTAACTTACTGCTGTTTTGATTGCTACCTATCGTTCTCATTTTTTGACATCTTGTTAAGGGAGGAAAAAATGGCGGCCATGAAGTTTTTTAAAATTCAGACTGAGGACATTGATATTTATTGTGCAAAGGCAGGCTGGCACAGGCACAACTTATTCCTAGGTCTCTGTTGGTAGTTTATGTACTCCTTTGTCAAGGGTCTCAGCCAATCAGAGAGGGGAAATTTTAAACCCATTTTTCTAACCCTTTCATGTTCCAGATGATTTCCATGTTTAATTAGAAATCACTGATACGATTTGTAGCTAATCAGGATTTCTTATTTCTACACATTACACGTACTGCAAGAACTCTACGAGGGTGTCTCATTATCCTAATCGTTTAGTACAGTATCAAGGACTGAGATGAGTGCCCAGAGCTGACAGATACTAACTTCACTTTATTCAAAAAATATAGAGAATACTAGTTGTACAACCGTGCACAACCAGCCTGTGTGGCCACCAAGGGGTTCTGATTACTTCAAACCTCTAGTGCGAAGCTCTTATGTAATAAGAATCCCAGGAGGCACCAGTATTTTTATAGTGTATAATTTGTTTTGTTTAGTTTTATTAAAAAAGCAAAAAAAAGAGAGTGTTTTCGCAGTGGACTCATAGCAGCAGTGAACATTTTAGGGGTTTCAGTTCAGAATTTGAACTTATTGCTGAGTGTGCAGCAGCACTATGAAAAGCACCGGCTGCCACAAGGATTTTGGATCAGCTGGAAGCTTATTGTACCACAGAAGGGTACAACTGCATTCCATGACCTTTGAACAGTAAGATTTCAGCAGATATGGAAATTCATGCAGAACAAATCTTTACTATATACTATATTTAGTTACTAGTGGTAAATCTCCACAATATATATCCATATTATTTTGCTAAACATATAGTTCTGGATTATTTTCATCTGGAGGCCTTCCTTCTTTCCTCTTCTTATGTAGACCCAACTATGGCCGTATTGCCTTGTCATGCTCAAGCCCTTTTCCCATCTTTTTGGGCATCCCAATGAAGGCAAAATATCCTCTTTACTGGCAATTAAAAATGGCGCGCTGAAAGAGTAAATGAAAAAGATGGCTGTGGAAACAACACAACATGTAGAATAGTGCATGGGTAACCATACAAAGCAAGGCTATTCTATTAGGAGGCAGTATAGTGCAGTGTTTTAAGGCACTGCGCTGCAAACCTGGAGATCTGGGTTTGAATCCCACAGCCCCCACTTACATACTGTGTGATACTGACAAGTCACTTAACTTTCTTGTGCTCCTAGGTTGCACCTGTGAAAAAGCTTTCAGCTTAGCGTGTCTCTCCTGGTAAAACAAATAAATAAATTATTCCACTGAGTGGATACAATGCCAACTGATGACCTCTAGGGTGAAGTTTGAGAGGTCCCTAAGTCAACACTGTATCCATAAGGGAGGAAGAATAGCCGAGTAGTGTATGGTTCCCATGCACTGTTCTATATAGTGTATGGAGGGTCCTGATGTTTTCAGCTGGCATGTAAAATAAAAAAATCACTCACCCTTTCCTGTTTTAGGTTTGCTCTGCGACCATGCTTCATCAACAGCTGCCACTGACCAGCACATGCATGTGACTCTCACACAGCAACGGATGAATCACTACTGCTGACGGAGTCCCTTGTATTATGACGTCCTCACTAACGCAGAATGAAAAGTCATTCTGCGTTAGTGTTGACATCAGTACTGCAGCAGAATGATTTTCTGCTGTGTAAGGCTTTCCGTACATAAATGCATTCCACCATACACTATAATCCATGTCCATATTGCCCTATAGGTAAGTATGTATATTGGCATATTGGTTAATTAAGTGATATTAATTAACCTCCAGCCTCGTGGCTTACTGCACCCCTGGAGTGTGCATTAAAATTTTATAGTGCACACCCTGTTGTGGCTTACTACTTACTTATTCAGTTAGCTAGAGTATATTAATACATGACCAGCAGCCGGCCTGGTGGCACTGAGGGTTCAGGCACTGGCCGCCACACCTCATGCCATGCTGGTGGCCCAGGTTTGGGAATGAGCTCGGGTCATCCGGGATAGATAGGGGCAGGAGAGGATTGAGCATCTGGAGGACTGCTCTCCTCTTCTGGGGGGGGGGTTGCATCTCCCACTGTGGCTCCCAGTGGACACTGGGGGCATAGCAACTAGTGCAAACCATGCTAAGGGGTGCAGAGGCGGCAGCGGACATCCTGTATGTGGGTGTGGGAGCGTGCCCATCACACAATAGACATCATTGCACATCCACGCCTCAGGGAACAATGAAAAAAGGAAAATGAACCCTGGCACCCAGACAGGTGAAGGTGGGTCCAGAGGATGGCCCCCATACCCTCAGCTGAATATGTCCTGCCTGGTCTCCATGTCTCCTCCACTCCCTGGCCATCCTTCTAGGATCTAGATAGAGTGCCTGAGGATATAGGGCAGTCCCACCCTAGGGGTCTCAGAGCTGGGGGGGTGGTCGGTGGATGTGGAGGAGCAATCCCGGGAATAGAAACCAGACCAGGGAGGACCTCAGGCTGGGCGGGACAAGGTTGGACTGCGAGACCTCACTGGAGTGAGATCTAAGGGGCCAGTGCAGGAGCATAAATAAAGTAAAAAAAACAAACAGTTAATATGTACACAATAACACATGACAGGGTGTGTGGTTATAGGATAATTACCACATGCCCCTCTAACTCCATGGGCTGGAGGCACAAGGTGTTAGCCAAGTAACCTTCAACTATGGGGGGGGGCATGTGGTAGTTACTCAATAACTGCAAGCACCAAAGTGTGTTATTGCATTTATAAAATAGCAAAGTAATAAAAAACACAGCACTAAATACATCTTTAAATTAAGGATAAATAAATCTTCATCACTGGTAAATCGGTCCTCACACCAAACAGCTGCGTTTACCCTATTAAAACATAGAAACATAGATTTTGATGGCAGATAAGTTAGGGCAGGGAGCGGGGGGACATGATAGAAACTACCTCAAGGGAATCAACAAAGTCCAAGAGGGTAGCATCTTTCAAAAAAAGAGGTGTGCAAGAACAATTTGAAGATAGAGGGGGGCGGCTCAGAGGTAATTTAAGGAAGTATTTTTTCACAGAGAGGGTTATGGATGCATGGAACGGCCTTTTTGGAGGAGGTTGTGAAGTCAAAATCAGTGGTGGAATTCAAGCATGCATTGGACAGTCATAAGGCCATTCTAGGGGGTGGGGGTAGGAAGAAGTAGGCTGCTGGTTAACTAGGATCTGCAGCTTATCCAGTAGGTAGGTAGGGAAATGAGCAGACTGGGTGGGCCAAGCGGTCCTTATCTGCCGTCAAATTCTATGTTACTGTCCCTGCTTCCTCTCCCCACACCTCCCATCCTCCCTACCCATGACTCGTACCCCCCCATACCTGTCCCAGCCTCTCTTAAAGCTGCCCACTGTCTTCAATGAGATAACCACTTCTGGCAGTGCTTTCCAAGTGTCCTGCACCCTCTCTGGGAAGAAGTGCTTCTTGACCTCCCTCCGAAATCTCCCACCCTCCAGCTTAAGCTCTCTCTCTCTCTCTCTCTCCTCCTTCTCTCTGCCTCCCCCTCCCTCCCTCTTGCTCTCTCTCTCTCTCTCTCTCTCTCCCTCCTCCCCCCAACCTCTCCTTGTATGCCTTACCCTGCTGACCAGCTATCATCTTTGTAGCCCTCCTCTGGACGTTCTCCAACAGGTTAATGTCCTTTTTGAGGTGTGGGCACCAGTACTGAACTCCATACTTCAGATGTGGCCTTACCAGTGACCTGTACAAGGACAGTATAAGCTCCTCTCTCCTACTACTGATCCCCCTAGATATGCATCCCAGCATCTTGTTTGCCTTTGCTGCTGCTTTCCTGCTCTGTGTGGAGTGCTTCAGGCCACTAGTGATCGTTAATCCCATGTCCTTCTCCTTCTCTGAAGCAGATATTCGGACTCCATCGAGGTAGTACTCTGTCCTAGGATTCTTGGCTTCAATATGCATAACTTTGCATTTCTTGGCATTAAAGCCAAGCTGCCAGATCCTGAACTACCTCCCTAGCTTTTTCAGATCTTTCTGTAGGTCTTGTATCCTTTCCAACTATATCCACTGTCCCACAGAGCTTGGTGTCATCCACGAATAGGCACATTTTGCCTTTAATGCCATCTCCAGTGTAATTGATGAAGACGTTGAACAACACCAGCCCCAGCACCAAGCCCTGTGGGATCCCACTGGTTACCTGTCTTGTGCTAGATAACTCTCCCCCCAAAACCACCCTCTGGGTTCTGTCCTACAGCCAGTTTTCCACTCATCTGGCCATCTTTTCCCCAACCCCGAGATCCACCAACTTCCTGATCAACCTTTTGTGGGGCACAGACTCAAAGGCCTTTCTAAAATCAAGATAGAGGATGTCTACCACTTGGCCCCTGTCTATTGTCTTAGTAACACAGTCAAAGAAGTCAATCAGATTTGTTTGACATGATCTCTACTCATGAACCCATACTGCCTCGCATCCTGGAGACCATGCTCCTCTAGATATTATTCCACCAACCTTTCCTTTGGTATGATCTCCATTAGCTTGCCCACAATGGAGGTATACTGACTAGTCTGTAATTCCCTGAGACATCCTTGGGACTGCTTTTGTGGAGCAGCACTACATGTGCTGTTCTCCAGTCCTGCGGTACTACGCCTGTCTCTAGTGAACTATTAAGTATTAAATAGGAAGAAAAAGGGGAGGCAGAAACTCACCCCCTCCTAAGGCTGAGATAGTGTAGAGAGATCCCAAGGGATGAGAGTTCAACCATGGAGCAAATAAATAAACGACGTAGGGGATCAGCTAGGGTGGAGAGCAGGCAGTCAGAAAAGAAATGAGAGGAAGGGGGTGAAAAAGGAAGAAGGGGAAGCAATAAGCAGAGGGCTAACAAAATCTGGAAGGCCATGTCTGCAAATGCAAGAAGTCTGGGAAATATGATCCAAAACTTAGAGCCCTTCATGGCGGAGGCTGACCAAGATGTAGTGGCCATTACTGAGTCATGGTGCATGGACAACAATGAATGGGACATAGTCATACCAGGCTATACGATGTTTAGGAGGCATGAGGTTGAAAGGAATGGAGGGGTAGTGGTGCTTCATGTGAGGGGAATATTAAAAGCAACAAAAATACAGGGAATTCAGGAGGTGGGCACACAGTGGTGCTATGGGTCACACTCGAAATAGAAAATGGAACCACTATTCAGAAAGGGGTGAGCTGCAGGCTTCCAGCACAGGGGGAGGACTCATATAAGGAAATGTTAGAAGCAATTGGCAGTAGGGCTGAAAAGGGGGAATTGTTACGGATGGGGGACTTTAATCTACTGGATGTAGATTGGAGCCTCCCTGCGGCAGCTTCAGCTAAATGCAGGGACATCTGGATTCCTTGCAGGGGACATTCCTCAGGCAACTAGTCAGTGAACCCACTTGTAATGGAGCAATACTGGATCTGGTGCTTACTAACAGGGACAGTGTTGCAGACATCAAGGTGGGAAACCATTTTGGGCCAGTGATCATCATACAGTGTTTTTTAACATAAGAACAGCTGTGGAATCCAACCCCACAGTGGTGTGAGTCCTGGACTTCAGAAGGGCTGAGTCTACTAAGAAGAATGAATGTCTCAGGAATTACCTGGCAGGGGAAGAGGATGAGGGAAGGTAGAGGAAAAGTGGGCCAAACTAAAAGAGGGCATAATAAAGGCACCTGTTTGTCAAGCAGGTAAGCAAAAGTAAATGAAAGAGGAGACCACTATGGTTCTCAAAAGAGGTAGCAAAAAAGGTAAAGGTCAAAAAGGTAGCATTCAGAAGGTATAAGGAGACCCTGAGAGTGGAGAGTGGAGAGTGGAGAATAGGTAAGTGTATCTGGGAAAGCAGAGGGAGGCAATCAAAGCAGTAAGGAGCACAAAGACACATGCTGAGGAAAGAATAGCTCAGAGAGTTTCAAAAGGGGACATGATTTTTTTTTAGGTATGTTAACAAGAAAAGGAAGACAAAGAAAGAGATTGTAAGGTTAAAGAGAGAGGGGGTGACTGTACGGCAAGGGAGCAAGAAAAGGCAAACATCTTGAACAAATACTTCTGCACAGTGTTCACAGTAGAAGAAGAAGGGGAGGGACCATGAAAAGGCATCAGGAGCTTTGGGGGAGGGAAATGGACACTAGTCCATTTTCTTAGGAGGAAGCACGGGCTAACCTGAAGGTGGACGTCTGATGTAATAGAGTAGGTAGGGAGAAATGGGCAGACTGGATGGGCCAAGTGGTCCTTATCTGCTGTAAAATTCTATGTTTCGATGACAATGCAGTGGGGCCGGACAGGGTACATCCTAGGGTGCAGGGGGAGTTCAGGAAGGTACTGGCTGCTCCTCTGAAAGACCTATTTATCAGATCACTGACATACCTGTTTAGCAGATCACTGGAGACCAGCATGGCCCCAGAGGACTGGAGAAGGGCAGATGTAGTACCACTTCACTAAAGTGGTAGCAAGGAGGAGGAGGCAGGCAATTATAGACCTGTCAGTCTGACATCAATGGTGGGTAAATTAATGGAACACTGCTCAAGGAAAGGATTGTGGAATATATTGGATCCAACAGATTACAGGATCCATGGTAGCATAGTTCCACATGTGGAAGGTCATGTCAAACAAATTTCATAATTTTTTTTGACTGGTGACCAAGAAGTTGGATCAGGGAGGAGCAGTGGATGTAGCCTACCTGGATTTCAGCAAGGCATTTAATACCGTTCCACATAGGAGACTAGTAAGCAAGCTGGGGAACTTGGGGATAGAAAATAAGGTGGTAGCCTGGGTAAGAGACTGATTAGTGGATAGGACACAGGGTAACAGTAAATGGAGTCCGCTCAGAGGAAGGAAGGGTAACAAGCAGGGTGCCTCAGGGATCAGTGCTGGTCCAGTCCTTTTCAATGTCTTTATAAGTGATCTTGCACGCCTCTTTGCAGATGACACTGAGATCTTCAACAGAGTGCACACTTGAGGGTGGTGGTAGAATGGATGGGTAAGGCTCTGAAAAGATTGGAGGAGTGGTCAGGGGTATGGCAGCTGAGTTTTACTGCAAAAAAGTGCAAAATAAGGCACTTGAGCCACAGAAACCCGGGAGCAGAGTATATAATGGGTGGAGTGATACTGATAACGACCAAGCAGCAGGTAAGATACCTATGGACAATCATTTCAGGTGACCTAAAAGTGACCAGGCAGTGTGACAAGGGAGTTGGAAAGACTAGTGGTATGCTGGGGCACATAGGATGTGGCATCTCCAGCATGAAAAGGTGGTGGTGCTGCCCCTATATAGATCATTGGTAAGACCTCGCTTTGAGAACTGTGTCCCATTCTGGAGACCACGTCTCAGGAAGGGCATAGATAGGAGGTGGTCAGGAGGAGGGCTACCAAACTGATGCAGGGTCTGCATCAAAAGCCCTACAAGAAGAGGCTTAAGGAGCTAAATGTGTACACCCTGAAGGACAGGAGGGAAAGGGGGGATATGATAGAGACCTTTAAATCTCTGTCTCTCTCTCCAGGGTAAATAAGGTGCAGGTGAGAGGAATATGTCAGAGAAAAGGTGCTCTAGAACGAGGGGGCAAGCTACGAAATTGGAGGAGAGATTAAATATAGGAGGATGTGAGAAAGTACTTATTCACATAAAGGGTGGTAGATGCCTGGAAGAGCCTTCCAGCAGAGGTAGTGGGGTTTAAAAATGCCTGGGACAAGCACCAGGGAATCATAGGTGTAAAGAACTGAGGGAAGGAAATGGTGCCATAGATCAAGTTGGGTTTGTGGCAATAAACAAAGATCTTAGAAAAAAAAAAAATGGTCAGACTAGGTGGGCCCAGTGGCCCTTATCTGCTGTCACATTCTATGATTCTATGTGCTAAACAAGATGCAAGATAATAGATGTGGGCAAAAATCAACAGGCTGGGATAAGAATATTACTGGCTGGCCAGAGGGGATATGTAAGAGATACACCACTGAGTCAAAGACATACAGTGGCTTCTGATGGATTGTTTCCATGTGTTTCCTAGGAGCACAGGGCGGTTACGTGACAAAGTCATACATAGTTCCCTTCCCCAAACTCCCAATCCACTGAGGAAGGGGTGCAATAGGAATTCTCCCCCAGCAGCTCAGTTTGGTCCTGCCTTCCTGCCGAGCCAGATGACAGCTTTGAGGTGATCTGGAAGAGCTCAGACTCCCTAGCATTTATTTATCTTATATAGAAAAGTTAAGTTTGTAGATTCTTTCACCCTGTATGCAGAAGTATGTTTTAAGTTTGCTTTCTTGATTTCTTAATGTGATATTTGATTGCACTGTAGCTCTTTTTGTTTAATTGATTGCATTAATAAAAAAATAAAAAAAACTACTGTTGGGGGCAGTGCCTCGAGTTATTTTTACTTCTGCCAGGACACCTACCAGAACAACAGCAGAGGTGGGCAGAAGTGACCTCAATTTAAAGTCTCATCCAAAGGATGGCACACCATGGCGTACTGAATCCCACTAGTACTGCACTTCAGTGCAAGCATTTTTAATGGTGGGAGCCCAACTGCAGTTTGCGACCAGCACCTATGACCTAGCCCAGTGGCAGATTTGCTACCAGCTGAGCCCGGCTGGCACTCAGGAGGCCGCATCAGGTGAGAGTCATCTGGGGGTGGGCAGAACAACCAGCACTGTATACTACATGCTTGTAGTCAAACACAGTTAGGATAATTTTTTATAATGCTCTCTCACTGGGCTGGGGGGGTGCAGGTTTTGTTCTGTACGGAGTATCATGTTTAGAGAGAAACTTGCTGTGAATGGTGTCAACATGGACAGAGAAGTGTCACCGATGAATGCCAGGCAGACTGACATGGAAGATAGCTTAGGCGCTCACTAATGTATTACAGATCCCCAGACTGGACTCGCTTAAGGACAATATAATAGAGACCTTCAGGTTCCTGAAAGGAATGAAAAAGGTGAACTGCCAGGAACTATTCAACAGGGATAGCAGATCTTGAACACAGGGGCACGAGTGGAAGCTTGTGGGGTGGAGGGAGGAGGGGAGACACAGCAGGGACATGAGGAAATTCTGTTTCACAAAGAGAGCGGTTAAGTCGTAAAACAGCATGCCCACTGAGGTGGTGAGCACCAAAACCATCAGTGGCTTCAAACATAGCTGGGTCAGAGATAAAATCCTAAAAATGATGCAGGGTAGCTGTAAGACAGGAAACATTGGGGGAAGGCATAGCAGGGACTAAAAACAAGCGATCACCTCTGGGAGCTGGCCAGAAACTCCAGTAGGCTAAACGACATCTTAAACTACAAACATACACATAATGACTGCACCAAATCTACCTGGCAAAAGAAATCAGCCTATTTTAAGAATGCCCTCACGGACTCCTGGGTAACAGTAGAGACTTCTGGAAAAACATAAAAGAAGTCACTGGGAAACAGTCCAAATTTCCCTCATCAGTGCTTAACATTAATGGAATTACAACACTTGACCCTAAAATCATTGCGGACGCTTTCAACACAGATTTTACAGACCTAAACTCAGTCCTACCACCTGATTTCTTCAAAGAAGATGATGTTCTGGTGTCCTCCGCAAACACTACCTCTAATAGTCAACCACGTTTCTACTTTAAAGCAGTCAAGACTCATCAGGTTCACAAATATGTCATCAAAGCCATTGGCAAATCCAGATTTAGCAATGACTCCCTTGACCTCAAACTCCTGTCCCTCACCCTAGAAGAGGTACTTGGGCCTCTGACGAGGATCTTTAACCTCTTTCTCTCTCTCTCTCTCTCTCTCTCTCTCTCTCTCTCTCTCTCTCTCAGCCTTAGCCAGTTCCCGGACAAATGGAAATCTGCCACTGTCACCCCCTTCCACAAAAGTGGTGACAAAACTGCCCATGAGAATATCAGACCAATGTCCATACTACCTCCCCTCTCCAAGGCACTAGAACGTATTGTCTCTGACCAGCTTACAGACTTCCTGGATAAGCACAACATCCTGTGCAAACAACAACACGGGTTCAGAAAGGATCACAGCACCTCCAAGGCACTACTCGAACTCACCGACGCAATTCATAACTCACTGGACACTGGTCAGCAAACAGGCTTCATTTTCATCGACTTAACAAAAACCTTTGACACCTTCAACCATTGCCTCCTTCTAGTCCAGCTCCAAAATGCTGGGCTCTCACCTGACTCCATTGGCTGGTTCAAGAGCTACCTAGAAAATCGGACCCAAACAGTAAGAATTGCTGATACGCTCTCTGATCCTAGAACTATACGCTCGGGAGTCCCCCAGGGTTCCATCCTGGGACCCCTCCTCTTTAGCTTGTTCCTAAACTCACTACCAGACTGCTGCCCTGAACAAATCACACTCTACGCAGATGATGCAGTAATCCTTGCCTCACACCACGACCCTAAACTATTGCAAAAAAAAACTCCAGCAGAGTTTGTCATCTGTTGAAACCTGGTTCCTAAGTCATAAATTGATCCTCAATCAGAAAAAAAACAAATCCATGATCTTCAGCAGCCCCCACAACAAAAACAAGCAATACCACCTCTCCATTGAAACCTAGCAAGGAGTCACCCTAGAACAAACACAATCCTTCAAGTACCTTGGCATCACCCTCGACTCCCATCTCTCCTATGCTGCCCACATCAACAATGTTGCAAAGTCTGCCAATACCCGGTTAGGCCTGCTGTTCCGGCACAGGAAACACTTAACTCCTGAAGCACTATCAGTCACCATCCAAAGCTCTATCAAAAGCATTATCGATTATGGACTTATCATCTATGGCTCTGCCACTGCCACCTCTCTCAATCGTATAACTACCTCCCTAAATGAAGCCTTTCGACTCATCACAGGATCCCATCATCTCACTCACACGTGACCTCTACTGTCAAACTGGGTGGCTGCAACTTGACAGTGGCATAAAATACCAAACCTGCATCACAGCCAAGAAAATAACAATGTGTCTTGCTCCTCCTGGAGTCTGTGCTCTCCTTACACCTAGACACAGCAACGTCATTACAAGGAGGTCCAAACCTCACTCTCTGCAAATCCCCCGGTGTCGCACAACCCAAGGACAAAGATCATTTGCCTGTTGGGCGACCAGCTGGCTCAACTCCCCTGGCAGTGACATAGCCACCGCTCCCACACTTGGTGTATTCAAGTCCATGCTGCGCCTCTCTCTGCTTACCTCCAGCTCCTGTGACTGCTCAGCCAATTAGTACCCTCATCCTACAGCCCACTCCTCCTCAAACAGCACTTACTACAATCTCTGCCCCTCTTCTAGCACTTTCATCTGTCTGTCCACAACAAGGCCCCCGGGCTGCCCTGCCACCCACCCCATGCTTCACCTCCCCTTCCTTCTCTCCTCTTGCCCCCACACTGCCCTCTCTTACTCACACTCTCTTCCAGCAGCTCCGACCCCTTTCCTCCCTCCTACCACCCTCACTCTGCAATCTCCTATCACCCCACACCTTTTTCGCAGTCTTGCTTCTGTCACTATTCCCTGCTCTCTGCTGTGCCCTGTATCTGCATGTCTTATTAGTTAAATGTTATTGTTTGTTATAAAAATGTGTATACTGTACTCTCTGACGTGGAACCATTTTAAAAGAGCCTCGGCTCAAAGGTATTATTGTAATCCTAGATTGAAATAAATAAATAAATAAAATGGCTCAGATAGACACTAGGTGTTGGGGTAGGATAGGGTATTACAGGCAGACTGAGTGAACCAATGGACTTTTTCTGCCATCGTTTTGTATGTTCTCTGTTTCATACATTACATCATTGAGTTCATATGGTATCCTCTATACTAGCTTTGCCGAGCTTCCCTCAGTGACACAATGCAGTCTGCACCTGCCCCCCCCCAACACACTTTCATCAGAGCTGTCAGCTAGTACTGTGAAGTGGGGAACAACAGAGCTACTAGGATTTTTTCCTGTTGTTAGAGTCCATGGAAAATTGTGGCAAAAGTTACCCAAGATGAGTAGATTTTCTGCAAACATCATGAAGAAATTGTGGGGACTCTGCCTTTTGCAGCCAAAATTAGAATTTTTCTTTATCAGGTTCTGTTCAGGAGGGAAGGGATCATAACTAGAGCCAAACCAACGGCCAGCTGATCCCTTCTGCTTCCCGGTCCGCTGGTCCCACTTCTGCACTCAGACGTTTTGTGATGTCTAAGCAGGGAGAACATGGGGGGGAGGGCTCCATAGACATCTATGGGGAAAGTTTTCAGTACATTTTTTATAAACATTTAAGCAAGCTTGGAGAAAAATGAAAGCCACTGCTCAGCTAGTAGGGCCCCTATTATTTGAGCGGTGGCTTTCATTTTCTCCAAGATTGCTTAAGCATACATATAAATGTTTTGAAAACTTTCCCCATAGATGTTTATGGGGAACAACCACACGCTCTCCCTGATTAGATGTCACAAAATGTCTGTGAACGGGGTTGGGGCTGGTGGACCAGGAAGTGGAAGGGATCGGCTGGCCATGGGTTTGGCTCCAGTTATGCTCCCTTCCCTCCCAAACAGGACCTGATGAAAAAATGATAATTCTGGCTGCACAAGGCTAGTGCTACCTTATGGAAATGGGCTATAAAGCCCAACAAGTTATCTTAGCAATTTCTGTTAAGGAGGCCAAAACAGGGAGGTTCAGCGACCTGCTCAGGGTCACATAGTATGTAAATGACAGTAGTGAGATTCAGACCCAGGTCTCCAGATTCACAGCTCTGCTCTCTAACCAAAGGCTCAAACTGTCTCTGGAGGTGGATGTGTCAGAATTAGTGAAGTGGTTCATGAATTCTGTATTGATTTGTCAGAATTCTGTATTATATGGTTGAACCTTTTTTTCTTAGAGGGTGGTATTGGCACATAAACATATGTCCATGGAATGGAAACAGCCAATCAAAATACAGTATTTAACTTGTCCATTTTCTAAGTAGGCAATAATACCAGAGAGAGTGGGCAGTATTGGACTATACCAGACCACCCAGCGGTATAATGAAGCCTGATGCCACAGGTGGAGTGCCTTATAGCCCTTGGAAGGTCCAGTATAGCCCGTACCGCCCACCCTGGAGGGTATATTGCACTTAGAAAATGGGTTACATGTAACATTTTATATGGGAGTTAAAAAAATAAAACAATTAATTATAAAATGATTCAAAATCAATTTCTAGTTAGTTTTTCTGTAAATTAGTACCTCTACTGGTATACCTGCCAGTAGAGGGCACTGCAGTGTTTAAGAGATGTTTCTTTTTTTATTCTCAGTTATCTCAGCACTTGTGTTCAATAGACCCACCCCATCCATTTCTTTGCAAATCGAGCCTTCATCTCCATGATCTGTTTTACAGTGCTGTATTTAATGGAGTTAAAACTGCAGTGGGTTACTGGCTCCAAATCCCTAATAGTTCTTTAAACATCTTACAGCACATTCCCACACATCCCCGAGAAGCTGTCAGAGCAGAAATGAGCTTGCACTCTGAATAACGGCAGAGAAACAAGCAACTTATTTTTTTTTGTTTTATTTTAGCTAATGATTTTTTAAATTGAGGCGACGATCGGGAGCATGATAGTGTGCGTGATAGATCTCAAGTTGCAGTTGGGACTGCAGTTAATGGACAGCACATTCATTTCTTCAGCAGGGAATGGTGTGTGAGGCATGGCAGCTCCAGTTACAAAGACAAGGTAATGTTAAAAAATGGGAAATCTGATGGCACCTATGAATGGAGAAACAGTTTTGTGAGGTTGACTGGGGGGGGCGCAATGGAGTACTGCGTGACACTTCATGTACCAAATGCAGGGAGCTCACTCGATAAGCAAGGGAAGAAAAGGGCTGCTATTTAAAGTGTACAGTGGTGGAATTCAAGCATGCATGGGACAGTCATAAGGCAATTCTAGGGGATGGGGGTAGGAAGAAGTAGGCTGCTGGTTAACTAGGATCTGCAGCTTATCCATCAGGTAGGGAAATGGGCAGACTGGGTGGGCCAAGCGGTCCTTGTCTGCCTTCAAATTCTATGTTTCTATGTATCTATGTGTGCACTCTGTTCAGCTCACTGATGTTTGAGTACAGAGTCAGGCAGATACAGGGAATAATTATTTACTGGTCTCTGTTGCCTAATACGCACTCGGGTTGAGAGTGCTCTTGGTCAATCAGAGAACAGGATTTCCCCAACCCATTTTCTAAGTATTTAGACAAAAATGTACATATCAAATGTCATACTTTTGTCACAATCATATGAAATAAAAAGAAGAGTTAAAATGCATGTCACTTGCTAATAATCAGTGTTGGAATTGCACTTTATAAACTGTAGGGCCCATAAGGGTGCTGTTTTTAAATTGAGCTCCCCTTTGCATTGTAAGTCAATCACACTGATGTGTTAGCTACCGGGGTTCACGTCAGAGCTACAGGGGCCCAGCCCTGGCAAGCTCTGCCTGTAATTCCAACACTGCGTGCTATAATACATTGTCCCTACCAGAGAGGGTAATAGACACAAGCAGCCACCTGGGGTGCCAGCACAGAAGGGGCACACTAAAGTAGAAAGTATTAGCAGAGATTAGCTTGAAATGCAAAACATGTTATAAAACTAAAATTGTTGTTGTCACCCTTGTACCGATACACCTTTAACCCCTTTTTGGATGTGGGGTATGGCAGATGGGAGGAGAGGGGATGGTGGGAGTGGTGCAGGGGGCACCACAAGTATTGCTGCTTGGGGCACGATTAGGTCTAAAATGGGTCTGGCCTGTTACCCCCCCAACACAAACTGGAATTGTTACCATTGTTTCCTATGTAAGTGCCACAGTGTGTTTCCTACCTCACGGTGCTGTAGGTTTGGATGTCATCTTCTGGTTCATCGTCACTGTATCCGAATATCCTCCCGCTCAGTGTTTTCTCCATGTTGTACTTGCTGCCACGTCAGGTCTCTTGTGATTATAAACCACTGCTGTGGCAGAAGATTAACCAGTGTCCTAGCTGAGAAAGGTAATGAACCCTTATCAAAGTAAATAAATTGACCTTGTCCTTAAAAAAACACATAGCAAAGCAGTTTTTACCAAGGAGGACTCTGGGATTTATTTATCTTAATTAGGGGAATGTAAACACACAAGAGGGCTGCTGTAAGAGAAAAGGTGCTCATGTTAAAATTCAGCATAGTCCAGTAATAAAAAAACAAACAAAAAACAAAGCACTTACAGTGGCGTGAAAAAGTATTTGCCCCCTTCCTGATTTTCTCTATTATTGCATATTTGTCACACTGGATGTTTTCAGGTCTTTACAGAAAATGTAATATTAGATAAAGGGAACCTGAGTGAACAAATAACACTTGTTTTTTTTTTTAATTTCACTTATTTAATGAAAAAAAGTTAACCAACACCAACTGGCACTGTGTGAAAAGTAATTGCCCCCTTACACTTAATAACTGGTTACGCCACATTTAGCTGCAATGACTACAACCAAACACTTCCTATAATTCAATATCAGTCTTTCACATCGCTGAAGGAATTTTAACCCACTCTTCCTCGCAGAACTGCTTTAATTCAGTAACATTTGGTAGGTTTTCGAGCATGAACTGCTCGTTTCAGGTCCTGCCACAGCATCTCTATTGGGTTTAAGTCTGGACTTTGACTAGCCACCCAAAACTTTAATTTTACTTTTTTAGCCATTCTGATGTGGACTTGCTTTTGTGTTTTGGATCATTGTCTTGCTGCATGACCCAACTACGCTTCAGCTTCAGCCGATGGAAGGATGACCGACATTCTCCTTAAGAATTTTCTGGTACAGAGCAGAATTCATGGTTCCTTTAATTATGACAAGTCATCCAGGTCCTTAGGCAGCAAAGCATCCCCACACCATCACATTACCACCACCATGTTTGACTGTTGGTATGGCGTTCTTACTGTGGAATGCTGTGTTTGCTTTTACTGAGACATTATGGAATCCATGTCATCCAAAAGTTCCACTTTGGACTCATCTGTCCATAGAGCATTTTCCCAAAAGGCTTGTGGATCATCCAGGTGCTTCTTGGCAAATGAGAGAGAGCGTTTATGTTCTTCTTGGTTAGCAGTGGTTTCCGCCTTGCTACTCTCACATGAAGCCCATTTTGCCCAGTCTCTTTCTGATTGTGGAGTCATGAACACTGACCTTAGCTGAGGCAAGAGAAGCCTGCAGTTCTTTAGATGTTGTTTTAGGATCCTTTGAGACTTCCTGGATGATTTTACGCTGCACCCTTGGAGTAATTTTGGCAGGCCACTCCTGGGAAGATTCACTACTGTTCCAAGTGTTCTCCATTTGGAGATTATGGCTCTCACTGTGGTTCGATGGAGTCCCAGAGCCTTAGAAATAGCTTTGTAACCCTTTCCAGACTGATAGAGGGCAACAAATTTTTTTTCTGATCTTTTCAGGAACTTCCTTTGATCATGGCATACTGTGCTTGTTGAATCTTTGTGCAGGCAACGTGACTCTGATGGTAAGGGTCAAAATAAGTGAGGTTTATATTGAGCAGGGCTGGCTGTAATCAAGCCTGGCTGTGTTCAGCCTGCTGACTCTAATTATCCCTTTAATTGGGTTGATTTAACTAGGGGGCAATTACTTTTTCACACAGTGCTAGTTGGTGTTGGTTAACTTTTTTCGTTAAATAAATGAAATAACTAAAAAAAAAAAGTGTTATTTGTTCACTCAGGTTCCCTTTATCTAATATTATATTTTGTCTAAAGACCTGAAAACATCCAGTGTGACAAATATGCAATAATAGAGAAAATCAGGAAGGGGGCAAATACTTTTTCACGCCACTGTATCACAAGGTAATTATCCACATGGACAAGAGGTTTATTGTGCAAGCTTCTTTATTTCTCAGCAGATTTACAAAAAAGGCATCTATCTACACACATACAATGTAGTCAGCCTACTATACATGCTGTGATGACATGGCAAAACATCAACCCATACGTATGCTGCTCGCATCAATGTTTTCCTTTCTTCTGGCTATTCTGTTTATGGGAGCGATAAGAAGCTTTTAAAAAAAAAAGGTCTGATAAATAATAGGGCCCACTTTCTTTAACTCATAGAAAATAATTGTACCAAGTATCAGCATCTGTACTAATTGTATTTATTTTATTTATTTGCGCATCGGTAAACCTTTGAGCTAAGTGCTCATTTGCAAAGGTTCCACGTCAGGTATTGTAACATACAGATTTGGATACAGGCAGTTCAGGTGAGCATTTGTCAAAAGAACCAGAAACCAATGTCCAATACATGTTATGTTTGATTATACAATGGGGTCCTACAATCAAGCATTCTCATTGGCTGACTGACACCTTTTATAAATCCTGGCATTACCAATGGGAAGAAGTGCCAGTCAGCCGTATCTCACTAACTGCAAAAAATTTTTTTTAAATCATTCCGAGCTACCATCTTGTTTTCCTTGGTAAACGTTGCTGTACCAATTGAGCCTGTACCTGTCCAATCACAACAACTAAAAAAAACATACTCGTTCAACCAACATATCACCCAACAGGACTTTCATAACTCAGTCCCTTAAACCAACCAGTGTACCCACCTAACGTCTAGCTTTTTCTCCAGTACACTCCTGCTTACTCTCCGCTCTGTCCCCACTCTCTCTTCACTGCTGCACCACTCTCTGTTAGCCCATAAGTCATAAAAAAAAAAAAAGCCAAATTTTGCCAGAAAAAAGCTTTACAGTACATTTCTCTCTATACCGCTGTGGCCGCATACTCGGAAGCTGAACACAAAACCACAGTCTGGGTCACCCCACCCGCAACTCTGAAGACACCCCGCTCTCTGCCTGTTTGAGAGTGACACCTGCTTGCAATGCATTACCAAAGCTGATCCAGAAGCAAATGATTTGATACCTTTTAAAAGGTATCAAATCATTTGCTTCTGGATCTATTCTTGCAAGGACCAATACGGCAACTACTAAATCTAGATTTTACCAAAGCTGAGAGACACAAACTGTCAAAAAACAAACAAAAAAAAAAACCCTGAAGCCTTGCCTTCTGTCTTTCTCTGTAAGTGAGCAGCAATGGACATTTAATTTCCACACTGCTCTCTCTCCCTTAAGTTGGGGAACAGAAACGTTTTAAACAAATGAAGCTTCACAACCTCTCTCGCTTTGTGAGCTCCACCTGGCTAACCTCTTTGTCTCATTACAGCCCTCTCTTTCTCTCTCATGTACAAATTACGCTCTCTCTCCATCAGATAACAGAAATGTTTTTAAAAAACAAAGCTGTGCAGTCTCGCTTGCTCGTTCTGCGGCATGCTCGATCTTATAAGCCAGCACAGATCGAATGGCTCCCCTACGCTACACTGTTTTTAATCCAAATACACTGGACTATTTTTTCTAGTGTAAGAACAAATTAAATACAAAGTTATAAAAAATGAAAAATAATTATTTTCTCTTCATTTTTTTTAAACAAAAAATTAAGGGGGACATTGTATAATTGCAATAAACCACTCCAGGGTGTGAGTGGTGCTGGGATTTACCCATGCCTGGATAGTTTGGTCACTTGGCCTGTGGCCATGTGACCGAATCATGCCAGGCGAAGGGTAAACCCAGCATCACCCACACCCTGTTGTGGTTTATTCCTTAAAGAAATAAGTTGATAAAATAATTATTTATCTGCAAATGGATGAATGAAAATTTGTTGGTCTACTTGACACAAGTACATGAGATTGCTATATGGTATGTGGCACATGTCAGCAATAAAAGTCTGAAAATGACCAAAAGGTAAGCAGTCCTGGTGTTTATGCTGAATTGGATATTCTACAGTGTGGACCAGTGCCTGGTGTATCAGTACACTGATGCACTGCACCACACTTTGCAATAATTTCACTATATAGCAGGCAAAGCAGTTTGGGGCCTGCGATCCCCCTGAACACACACTGACCTCCCTAGGCATTTACACCCAACTACTCCCTCACTGGCCATACTTCAGAGTTGTACCATGCCACCCTCCTGCACCACTGGGGCCACTGCCCCATCCTAGCAGTAGGTTATCCCATGATCCAGGGTCTTCATCCATTATGGTTATCAAATGTCCCCTCTCGACTGTCACAGCATCTCCTGAGTCCTACCTTGCCGCATGCTCTGCTTCAGGTACTTCTCTCTATTTCATTGTGTGCCTCTTCTATAGCATAGGTACCTTCTCCCAGCCAGGAGCTTTTCTTCATTCTGCAGAGGTAAGCACCACTTCTCCTTACCCCTCTGGGGTGGAGTGAAACCTCCACCACTAGCATACAGGGGACCTTGGAGTCATTGCCCCTGCATGGGGGGGGGGGGCAGTTTCAGCTAATCCCCACCTGAGAAGTAACTTAGAAGCAGTTGGGAGTGGTGGTGGTACTTTTCTCAAAGGAGGTCACCAGAGGTTCATGCGGGCCCACTCCCATCCTGGCAGTTGCAATGCTGCATTGGAATCCACCTCTTTCAAGGCAGTATGTCTGATAATGGATCCTAGATACACCAGGACTAGTAACAACCCACTATGTGGTCTTGTAACTCAGCAGCAGATAACCTGATGATCACCATAATGTCAGTCAGGATAAGTCCCACAGCGGTTAGGTCGGATGAAGTGAAAGTCCATTGAAAGGTCATTAAGGGAAATCGGTTATATGACATAAGTGAGGTGTCATGCAATGACCGGATTGACTAGTCCATTAACATTCAGGGAGCAATATGCTGGTCCCTAATTCCTTTTTATGTGTCGCACTCCGGCATCCTTTCTTCAAGCACAGGCCTTGCAGCCTCTTTACTAGATTCTCCCCTATGGGTAGCTGTCAATATGAGTTTAGTAATTGCAAATATTTTAGTCCTACATGGGGAGTAATTAAGTAACTGTGACACTGAGACAATCTTATGTGGATGCCCTAGTTACAAAGTATCATTATGATACCCTAGTTTTGACAAAACTACAAAGTAACCATGAAAGCCTAGCCAAGTGAACTCAGAGGATTTGACATGATAGAACCACAGCAGCCTGAACCTGATGCAGTCCCCCAGGCGACCGGTGTACTAACAAAAACAGGATGAATACACTGCTTGCCTACTTGATTCCAGCTCCAAGTGTAGACGTTAAGTTAGTGAGTGGTCTCTTAGTTAATGGTGCTGTATGGTGTCGGTTTCCTCCAGCCCTCATTTCCCAGGATTATGGTAGTAAGATGGGCTGCAGGTTTCTGGGTGTGGGCGGCCTCAGCCTTGATGACAAATGACATTGGCACCACTAGACATGGCTGGGGTAGGGGTTTACATGTGGGGGCTCATGGTCTGGAATATGGGAGATGTGTGGTACTAGGATCACAGTGCCCAGGGTGCCCTACGACTTCTTACACAGTTTAAAATTTATTTGGTGCAAATTGGTTGAAAATTGACTGAGATAAAGGCCCAAGAAGTTAACACAAACTTAAACAAAAAAGTGACACTTCTGCTGTTTATTTCCCCAGCTGATCAGCAGAGTGCATGTGAAGGTAGCCCAACCTTGGGCACGGAAAAGTGCCGGAGCCCCATCCAGCCAGCGGACCGGCGGGCCTCTTGCAGCCGCCGCCTGCACTCTCCTCTCCAGATACTTTTGCCAGGTCGCCCGACCTTGGGCACTGAAAAGTGCTGGAACACCATCCAGCCAGCGGACCAGTGGGTCTCTTGCAGCCACTGCCCGCGCTCTCCTCCCCGGACACTTCTGCCAGGTCACCCGACCTTGGACGCTGAAAGCACCGGAGCCCCGTCCAGCCAGCGGATCGGCGGGCCTCTTGCAGCTGCCGCCCGTGCTCTCCTCCCTGGACACTTCTGCCAGGTACACCTGCTGAACAGCTGCTGTTTGAAAAATGGCGTCACGTCTCCCTGAGCCTCTGATTGGTTGGTCTTTTGACCAGAACTCTGCCGATTGGTGTGGCTTCTCTCTGCTGCTATCCTCAGTGCCTGAAGCGCTAGCTCTCAGCACCGCCATTCCCATGGGGGCTATTTTGGGGGATAGTAATGTGCTATATGTCATGTATGCCTGTACTCTGACTGTGTACAGCTCACTTAGGGAAAATGTGTGAACTGTACTGATAGCTCGTAAAAGTTGCATTGCTTAGATTCCCTCATTGCTAGAGCCTTACTCCTCCCAGTTGTTTTCCTCCTGCTATATTATTGTGCTAAACTCTGAACTGACTTCTTTGTCCTGTAAATCTTCCCCTCTCACCTGCTACACCCACAGTAATTCCTGCGTTTGTTAGACTCATTATCTCTGCTCCCATCTCACTTAATACGCCCCTGCTGAGAAGCTGTCTGCTGTTCTGTCTGCCCCCGCCCACTGCTCCTGAGCTAATTTAATCCCCTGTTTTCTCTTCTGTTTCCCTGCAGGTTGCCCGACCTTGGGCACCAGAAAGTGCCGGAGCCCCATCCAGCCAGCGGACCAGCGGGCCTCTTGCAGCCGCGGCCCGCGCTTCCTCCCTGGACACTTCTGCCAGGTACACCAACTGAACAGCTGCTGTTTGAAAAACGGCACCACGTCTCCCTGAGCCTCTGATTGGTTGGTCTTTTGACCAGAACTCTGCCGATTGGTGCGGCTTCTCTCTGCTGCTATCCTCAGTGCCTGAAGCGCTAGCTCTCAGCGCCGCCATTCCCACGGGGGTTATTTTGTCCCACACCGTCCACCCCGACCCTGTCCTCTATTAAATAGACTTAGGCTCCACCTAGATCTCTTACTATTGGCCTCTTCAGTGTATCATCACAACACTGCGTTGCAGTTGTTGAACAATCTGTATCTCTACTATTTGGTCCAAAAGGTGGCTAACCTACCCACAGCAGGGTAGGATAGGTCAATTTTGTCCAGGTAGACGTTCATATTTTTTTGTGTATCCTGCTATGTGCTATTTCTTCCTTCCTAATTTTTATTGGGACCGGAGGATCATAGTACCTATCATGAATTACCAGGTCCTCATCCTACTGGGCCTCCTAGCCCCCCCCTTGGATCTTGCCCCCTACAGTTCCTAGGCCACCCTTCTGGTGTACGTACTAAGGTGGAAAGGTCCCTAACTTCATATACAACCAGACTCCCAACAAAAGTATTGTACTGCCATATATATAGCTATGGGCTTGCAACAAACCCCATGCCCTGAGGTCATGGCAAATCTTGGAACATACCACACTATGCAGGGCATTATACTATATATCCCAAATAGCACGGGGATGCTATCACATATGAGGTGTAATAATCATTGCCTGGTATCCTTTACCCTTTTATACCCACTTTTGCTCTCCATACGAGTACTTCTTTACTTTCAGACCAATCCATGGCTAGCAAAAATTACATCCCCTTCTCACAGGGAACTAAGATGCTTCATTAGAGGCAAAAGTCGTCTTACAAGGCTTCTCTTGGAAGCCATCAAAAAACTTCTATTACTATTACTTATCTGTGCAGGTAACGTTGAGCTCAACCCCGGACCAATTCTTCCAATTGCATCACCATCATAAATTAATCAACTGAATGGAATGAGTCTAATTCATATCAATGCCTGTAGTCTGCTTAGGAAATTTGAATCAATCCAGACGTGGCTAAATCACACCCGCCCTGATGTGTTAGTGGTCACTGAAACTTGGCTTAAGCCTGCGACCCAGGATCATGAAATTTCCATTCCTTCATATAAAGTGTTCAGAATGGACAGACCTTTGAGAGGTAGGGGTGTGTAGCGATCTACATCCAAGACAAATATGTCACCTCCATAGCAAACTCTACTACTCTGCCTAAGGAATTCGAATGTCTTACATGAAAAGTGCAGCTTACCAACACAGCCACTATGCATATTATTGGCTGTTACAGACCTCCTGCTGCAGGTTTAAAATTACTGAACCACCTAAGTACTGCTCTGGAAATAATATCCACTGAAGTCATATTATTGGGTGATTTGAATATGGAGTGGCTCTCGACAGCAGCTAAACAGCTAAAAGAGTTATGTGACACATTTGGTTTAACTCAAATTATAACTGAAACTACTAGGCCTAACATCAAAAGCCCAGAGAAGAGTACTTTCCTTGATGTAATATTAGTCAATAAACCACCTATTTACTCATGCAAGCACATTCTTCAGTGACGTCAGTGATCATTGTATAATAGCCTGTGTCAGGTCTGCTCCCAAGGCAGTGTCATCCTCCAAGTTTGTTCTCAAGAGATGCCGAAGGAATTTTGACCAGATAGCCTTCTGCTCAGACCTGCAGCACGCTACCTGGCAGGGTTTCTACCTGGCCCTAACTGTAGACGAGGCCTATGAAGAATTCCATAAAATAGTGATCAGGACTATAGACAAACATGCTCCACTAGTAAAAACCAGAACCAAAAGGAAAACTTCTCCATGGTTCACTAATGGTTTGAAAGCCGCATTATTGCATAGAGACTCCATGTGGAAAAAAGCAAGAAAAATTAAACTTCCTGTGGATTGGACAGCCTTCAGAGCAGCTAGGAATCGGTGTACTAAGCTTATCAGATTTGAGAAAGCAAAGTATTTCCAATCTGAAATTGTTAATGCTGCTAATGACTCCAGGAAATTTTGGAAAACTCTAAAGGACATCGAAGGTTATTCCCATGCTCCCTCCCTCCCTCCCCAAAAATCACCAAGGATGGCAATTCCTTTACCGACAAACAATCCATTCTCGAACTTCTAAACAATCACTTTGCAACAGCAGGATTAGCCTGTGATGCCTCACCGGCCAGCATGCTATGATTGTAGCTAGATGTTACAAAACCAGATTGGCTCAATCATTGTCTATTAACACAAAAGGTGACCTTCACCTTCAAACCCATCACTGTAAAACAAACTGAGGACCAACTCCTTGCTCTAGATACTAGAAAAAGTGCTGGTGCAGACCAAATAGAGCCGTATTATTTAAAGTTAGCATATTATGCTCTAGCCGCTCTGACAGCACATCTCTTTAATCTATCCCTCATGCAGGGTTCCATCCCATCTATGTGGAAGATAGCTCAGGTGATTCCACTCTTCAAATCTGGCGACACTGGTGACTTAAACAACTATCGCCCCATTTCTTTACTCTCTAACTTGTCAAAGGTACTGGAGAAAATAGTGAACTTACAGTTGAGACAACACTTTGATATGCACAACCTTCTAAATGAGGCCCAATCTGGTTTTAGGCCAAATCATAGCACGAACTCTGCACTTGCCAAAGTTACAAATGACTGGCAGATAGCATTAGATAACAAAAAATATGTATGTAGTCTATTCCTTGACCTGACTAAAGCTTTCGATATGGTGGACCATGACCTTCTTATTACCACACTGTGTATTGTAGGAGGGTATTGGGTCTGAAGGGAGTACAAGGGGTGAGAATGGTGCAGAAATGGACACAAGTCCCTTTACACGAGAAAGGGTACTGAAGGAACTGGAAGTAATAAGAGTTGATAAAGCAATGGGGCCAGATGGGGTGCACCCCAGGGTCCTTAAAGAACTAAGAGAGGTGGTGGCTGAACCTCTGGCTATCCTGTTTAGCTGATCACTGGAAACAGGGAGGTACCCAAAGACTGGAGGACAGCAGATGTAGTCCCCTTATACAAAAGTGGGAACAAAGAGGAAGCAGGGAACTACAGACCAGTCAGCCTCACCTCAGTAGTGGGGAAGATCATGGAAACACTACTGAAGGAGAGATTGGTGGAACATCTGGTTGTCAAATTTTTTTTTATTATTTATTTATTTAGTTTTTGTTGACCGGGTAAGTGCACTAGACAAACCTGCCTATTTTCAAGCCGAACCAGGAGAGGGGGATACAGATGGAACGCCAACTGACCTTGAACCAGATTAAGCTGTTGGTGGTATTTTTAGTGAAAAAGGGAAATTTGGCCAGGACACCGGGGACATTCCCCTACTCTTTTCGATAAGTGCCATGGGATCTTTAACATCCACCTGAACTACCACCAATCCAGGCAGATGGGACCTCGGTTTAACGTCTCATCCGAAAGACAGCACCTCAGAAGTGCAGCACCCCTCTCATGCTGCACTACAGTGTCAGTACTGGGATATTAACCCAAGTGTCATATGTGGGAACTGAACCCACAGCCCTCTGATCTCCTGGCCTCAGAGGCGAGTGTGCTACCTACTGAGCCACTGACACTTTAAGGACAATGGACTACAGGACTCAAGGCAGCATGGTTTCACCAGGGGGAGGTCATGTCAGACCAACCTCATTGAATTTTTTGACTGGGTGACTAGGGAGGTGGATCAGGGGAGGGCAGTGGACATGGCCTATCTGGACTTCAGCAAGGCCTTTGACACTGTGCCACATAGAAGACTATTACACAAACTGGGGAATATGGGTGTGGGCAGGACAGTAGTGTGGTGGGTAGGTAACTGGCTGGGTGGCAGGACACAGAGGGTGGTGGTAAATGGCTGTCACTCCACAGAGGGAAGAGTGACCAGTGGGGTACCACAGGGATCAGTGCTGGGACCGGTCCTATTCAACATCTTCATCAGTGACATTGCGCAGGACCTAGAAGGCAGAATTTCACTGTTAGCTGATGACACAAAGCTCTGTAACAGAGTAGACACACCAGAGGGTGTAGACAGAATGAGAAGCGACCTGCAGAAACTTGAAGAATGGTCAGGGGTTTGGCAGTTGAAATTCAATGCAAAGAGGTGCAAGATAATGCATATGGGGCACAAAAACCCTGGCACAATATATCAGTTGGGGGGTGAGGATATATCATGCACCAAGCAGGAAAGGATCTTGGGGTTATCATCTCTGATGACGTCAAGGTAGGAAACAGTGTGACAAGGCAGCAGGTAAAGCAAATAGGATGCTGGGATGTATAGGCAGGGGCATCACCAGCAGGAAAAGGGAGGTCATAATTCCGCTATACAAGACACTAGTGAGGCCCCACCTGGAGTACAGTGTACAGTTCTGGAGACCATACCTACGTAAGGACATAGACAGGGTAGAGAAGGTTCTGAGGAGGGCAACAAAGATGGTGCATGGATTGCATTACAAGTCCTATGAAGACAGGTTGAAGGAACTGAACATGTGCTCCCTGGAGGAGAGGAGGGAGAGAGGGGATATGATAGAGACATACAAGTATCTTACAGGGAGGAACAGGGTGCAGGAATACACTATTTTTAAGCAAAAAAGATGTTCCAGGACTAGAAGGTATGGGATGAAGTTGGAGGGAGGACGATTCAGAGGAAACATGAGGAAGAATTTCTTCACAGAACGGGTGGTGGACAAGTGGAATACCCTGTCAGAGGAAGTGGTGGGGGCTGAAACAATCACGGGATTTAAGAATGCATGGGATAGACATAAAGGAATTCTGGAGGTCAGGGGTAAAGGGCAACAGACATCTAGGAAAACTTAAACTGAATCTTACAAGCTCAAATGGGCAGACTGGGTGGGCCATAGGCCCTTATCTGCTGACACTGTCTATGTATCTATGTATTGTTGGAGTAGATCCACTGTCTGTCAAGTGGTTTACTAGCTATCTCACTGGATGCCACCAACAAGTCAGAGCTGATGGCAATCTCTCTACACTGAAAACCGTGCAAAGAGGAGTGCCCCAAGGATCTATATTAGGACCCTTGTTGTTTGCTGTCTATATTAATAATTTAAATGATGGAATCTCAGATGCTAGTATTCACCTGTTCGCGGATGACACAGTGCTTTACTTAGCCAGGCCCTCTCCAGAACAGGCCTGCAAAGACCTCCAACTTGAATTTACTCATCTTCAGGAAAACCTTCTGCATCTGAAGTTGCTCTTAAATGCTAAAAAAACCAAAGCTATGCTTTTTGCTCCAAATACATGTGCAAATATTACAAAGGGGACCCCTACCCATCCCGTCATAAAGTTGCTGCTAGGTGAATCCCTAGAGTTTGTATCAGTCTTCAAGTATTTGGGGGTCTGGGTTGATGACAGGCTTACGTTCTCTATCCACATTGAAAACCTCACCAAAAGACTGAGACAAAGACTTGGTATATTCTTTCGCATAAAACATCTACTAACTCAGGAGGCAAAAAAACATCTCGTACAAACAACGTTCATACCGATCCTAGACTACGCAGATATCCTGTATGGTCATGGGGCTAGTGCAGCTTTAGGGAAATTCGACACACTGTATCATCGGGCAATTAGATTCATCATAAATGCACCATACTCCACTCATCACTGCACCCTCTACTCTATACTTGGCTGGCACTCTCTTAGTTACACACAGCACAAAAACGCTATCCTTTGGACCCTAACAGCAATGACAAATAAGCTTCCTAAATACATCTCTGACTGTCTTCCTCTCTGCCTACCAGGGAATTATCTTCTGAAGCCTTACTTATACTTCATATAAATCATACCTAAGGTAAATACACGCTTTGTAAGCGGCCATAGTGATCACTTCCTACCTGCCATTTGGAACACTGTGCAAAAAACCTTAAAAATAGTCCTCCCAGTGAAAGTACCCTTCTGCAAATCTCTCTTTGCTACAACCTTTAAAGAAGTATGCAACTGCCATCATTGGATAACCTGCACTTGAGTTCCTCCTTTTCTCCCAGTGTCCAGCTCTCCTATTGCTTCTACTATCTGAAATTTGTGGTCACAGGGTGGTATGTTATTGTATACTACTTGACTCAGTTTTTGACTTTATGATGCGAACATATGTATTGTTTAAATAAAATCATGCTCCTGTCTCCCTTTTGAATATGTTGCACAAACTATGATCCAACTTGTAAGCTTGTATCGGTTATGTCACGTATGATATGCTTAACACACTATACTAATTACACCCTATGTGTAAGACTGTATTTTATTGTGCCTTATATATATGTAAGACTGTATTTTATTGTGCCTTATGTATACATTATGTACCTTTTGTATACCCTATACCTGTACCAGGTCCACCATGCAAATGAGTTGTCTCTACGGTGTTTTGCCTGGATAAATAAAGATTGTTTGATTGATTGATTGAACTTTCCTGTGGGGAAGAGCAGCTGGAACAAGTCTAATTAGAATGACATTGTGTGATTGGAGCCTGCATTCCTTGAGCCCACCTCTGTATGCAAATAGGCAGGGGTAGAAGAGGTCTTGTACGACTAACAAATTAGTGAGAGAATGCTCACGTGGAAGGAGATGATGATGGCAGCAAAAGAGGATATGCACCAGAGGAAAGTCTCATTGACCCCAGACCTGTGTTAGATGGCTCAGGTAGATCACTTATCACCAGAAGGAAGCTGTGGATTAGCCTTCAACCAATCCAGTTGACCCCCAATGGACAAGGAGTGATGAGACCGGCAGGGGCTGCAGCACATCCCTACCGGGTCAATATGTTGTACACTTAATGGAACACAACAAAACCCTGAAACAGAAACAGCTCAGTATAGGACAGCGAGAGGGTGCAATATCGTGAATGGGTCTGTGCATGGTACTGCATCCTCTCACTGTCCCAGGTAGAGGATAAAACCTTTGCTGGGACGGGGATCCACCAAGCAGCTGCCATGGCTCGATGGGATGAGCCACTGGCAGCAAGGGAGGAAGGCAGTGTGTTTGGGATCGGGTTCGATTCCTGGTCCCAGATGCATGGAATTTTTCATTTTTTTTGCACTTTGTGTGATATTTATTTTTACCCTCCCCAGTCCGTTATTTTAGTTGGGTGTGTTCGGGGTGCTGCCCCCCACAAAAACAAGACTTATTTTGCATGCAATATATTGTGTTGTATTGTCAGCGAGGTATATTGCTGTGGCATAATGTCTTGTGACATTATGACCCCGTGCTCAGCACATCTAGGGGACAGATCACCAATCACCAAACTACCCTGTTGACGTATGCCCGCTTTACCAGAAAAGGGGAACCTGCTTGTGGACCCTTGTTCACCTTCCTGCTTAGATGGACTTCTGCTCTGAGTCCTCCTTCTGAGGACTTGACCAAAGGTACTGTATTTGTTTATGCTGGGAGTCAGGACTTTTGAAAAGAGAGACCGACACAAAATACTAGTAAATAGCAAAAATATATTCCCTCCTGAGTTGTCACGTGTTTGAAACATGATCAAACATGTTTCAAACTAATTTTAAACATGTTTAATAAACATGGTTATCAAGGATCCTGGTCTTCCTTTTTTTACCAGTAACACAGGTAAAAATCATGGAATCCTGCTTGGTTTGCAGATTTTGAATTCTTGTACCAGTGTCACTACACAGAATCCCTAAGATTTCAGCATCTTTTTTTAATTTTTTTATTTTCTCTTTCTATGCCCCTTATCATAGCATTGGTTATCCCTGTCTTGGCAAAACCTCTGATGACAAGCAAACGTGTTACAGACATAAACTGTGCTAGATATCGCTAGGTATCGGCAGCAGGAAGAGGGAGGTTGTGTTGCCCCTATATAGATTGCTGGTAAGACCCCACCTTGAATACTGTGTCCAGTTCTGGGGACCACATCTCAGGAAGGACACAGACAGAATGGAGGCAGTCCAGAGGAGGGTATCAAAATAGTGCAGGGTCTGCAATGCATCTGAAGCCCAATGAGGTGAGGCTAAAGGATTTAAATATGTACACCTTGGAGGTGAGGAGGGTTATGACAGAGACCCTTAAATACCTCATGGGCAGGCCTTCAGTTAACTCCATTTTGGGAGTATTTGACTCCCCAAAAAAGGCAAAAACTTCAAAATAAAGAAGCAGGAAGTCAATGACTTTTAAATGTAAAAAAACAAATTTGGATGACTTCCAAAACTGAAGGCACAGAAACTAAAAAAATTTGTAACATGGGGAAGAGAAAGGGTTGTGCAGGATTGGTCCAACAACATCAGGTGACCATTGATTAATTCTCAAGTAATCCATGGTTGCCTGAGAATTAATCAATGGTAAAGTGCACCCACATTTCTGTTCCCCATGTTAATTTCCTGTCCCAAAACAATCTTAGCCTGTAATTCACAGTTGACCAACAGATGGCTGTCAAACAAGAATAGATATGCTTAAGTGAAATTTCTTGTAGTTCCAATATAAGTAGCTTGAAAACATCTATATGACTATGTATTGTTTTTTTTTTTAACTAGGTCAATTGGCTCAGAAACACACACCCTTTCAGTAACTACACAGTAATGTATACCACATATGATTTTCCACGTTGCCTGATTTTCCACATTGCCTCCATGTCTTTTATTAAATATTTAAAAAAATTACTTTAACAGTGGAACCTAAAAAACAACAAAAGCACACACCTTCAATCAATCTTCACTGTATTTCTTTAAATGGTGCCTTTCTTAAACTAAGGCACATATACATAAATAATCAGTCTTCATTAAAACACTAAAACCATAAATATAAACAATAGGCGCCATAATCTAATCAAAGGTTCTGGTGTCATTATCTCTAATCATCATTCATAAATGCTAGGCTGAAAAGGTATGTTTTTAGTTCTTTTTAAAACTTTGGATGGTCAGGCAGTCCCTTATTTATTTATTTATTTTCTATTGCAATTGTTTCTCCAGGAAAGGCACACTGAGCAACAAGATGCTTGTCTCCCAGTGCAGGCCTTATCCAATGAGGTAAAGAATTCCACAGGGTCGCGGCCACATAAACAAAAGAACGGGCCCCAGATGTTTGCAATCAGACACTGGGATCTCTAGCAATCCCTCATTGGTGGATCGAAGTGGTTGGATGGGGCAGTTGGGAGGTAGGAGATCTTACAGGTAGTGGTGTCCCTGGTCATGTAGGGCTTTATAGGTCAGCAAACTGACCTTGAAGGTGATATGCCATCATATTGGCAGCCAATGCAGTCCACAGAGCACAGGTGTTATATGATTGGTCCTAGATGTACCAGTCAATAGCCTGGCAGCTGCATTCTGCACTAGCTGCAGGTGACACACATCAACCCCTGGGAGCCCTAAGTACAGGGCATTGCAGTAGTCAAGGTGGGTGGTCATGAAGGTGTGGATCAATGTAGGAAGGTCATCAGAAGGAAGCAAGTGTTTCACTCGGGCAGTATTCCTCAGATGGTAAAAAAAGGTATTGACAACAGCTGACACCTGAGATTTCAAGGTCAGACTGTCATTACAAATAACACCCAGATTCTGCACTCAGTCTGAGGTGGTCAGCTGGACACCCCTGAACCAAAGGCCAGAGGGTTGTCCTACTAGTTCACCCACCTTCCAACGATTAGGGTCCACCACCAAAACCTCAGTCTTATCAGGGTTCGATCTCAGCCAACTAGAACTCATCCAGTCTTGGATCTTGGATAGGTAGTTGTTAAACAGCAAGAGAGCATTTCCCTGCCTGGGTGCAAAGGACATGTACAGCTGAGTGTCATCCACATAGCAGTGAAAACTCAGCCTGTACTGCCTAATAATGTCCCCCAATGGCAGCATATACACCGCAGACAACATGGGTGCCAAAATGGAGCCCTGCGGTACCCCACAGGATAGGAGGAGGGGGTCAGAGGAATAAATTCCAGAGACCTCTCTCTGTGTCCTACCCTCGAGGTAAGATCGAAACCACCTGAGGACAGTACCAGACATGCCACAGAGAGATCAAGGAGGACCAAGATGGAACAGGTCTTCCGATCTCTCGCCATTAGGAGATCATTAAGCACCCGAACAAGGGCAGTCTTAGTGCTATGCCTCTTCCTAAATCCCGACTGGAGAGAATCATAGATATTGTGGATAGACAAATGATCATCCAGCTGCTGCGCAACCACATTCTCAATAACCTTACCCACAAGCCAGCCCGGTGGTGCTGAGGGTTGAGGTGCTGGACGTCACACCTTGCGCTGCACTGGTGACCCGGGTTCAGGAATGGACTCAGGTGCCGGGGGGGGTCAGCAGGGGAAGGGTTGAGGATTGAGTGCCCGATTGGTGCTTGCCTCCCCGGACTCAGGGGATGGGTTGGCTCAGCGAGCCAGGGACCCCCGGTAGAGACCAGGGGCACTGCAGCAAGCCAGACAAGCACGCACTAGCGTGGCTGAAGCAGACTGAGGTTGCTGTCCACCAACAGCATCAGACATGCCCATGCACAGGAAGGGGATACCACAGAATGAAGAAAAACCCAGTCCTGGGAGTAGGTGAAGGCAACATCCTTCATGCTCACTGCCGGATCCAACCCAGCCAGCCTTCGAGTTCCTCCACCATAGGGCCTACGTCTGCAGCTGGAGGCTATGTATGTAAGTGCACCCAAGGTAGGATGGGTGGCCCCACCCCGGAGGGGTCAAGCCAGGAGTGCCATCTATGGACGGGTTGGAGAAGAGAGGGAGGTCCGTCCAGGGTGATTTCAGGTAGGGTAGGAGTTGGGTGGATGCCCCAGAGAACTGAAAAAAAAAATAACCTTACCCACAAAGGGCAGGTTAGAGACTGGTCTGTAGTTACCAAGATTATCTGGATTAAGGGAGGGCTTTTTCAGAAGTGAATCAACCACCGCTTCCTTAAGGGGATCTGGAAAGATCCCCCTCTCCAATGATTGCCAGACAATCTCAGCTAGGACTGGACTGATCTTCTCCATGCACCCCACAAGGAGGTGCATTGGGCTCAGATCCAAACTACAGCTGGTTGGCAGCAAAGTCTGAATGATCCTCACAACATCCATGACATCTGGTTGGCCAAAGTCAGACCAGACAGGCTGGGTTGTCACAACCTCCCACCGACCTCTGCCACACTCATTTGAGGGGGCGAGACGGATGCCTGACCTGATGGCGGCAACTTTATCTGCAAAGAACTGAGCAAACTCATCACATCTCTCTTGCGACAATGCTCCAACAGACTGGAGACAGGTTGCAGTGTACAATCTGTTCACTGTCCAGAAGAGCTGAGCTGGTCAATTCTGTGCAGCAGCAATCTCTCTGGACAGGAACTTTGCCTTCTTACAGGTGATTGTCGATTGATAGACAGCATAATGATCCATCAATCTAAGCTTGTCAGTCTCCAGGCCTGACTTCTGCCAAGCCCTCTCAAGCCTTCAACCTACTTTCCTCAACTCCTTCAAACCATGAGGACCTTGGGTGAAGGGTGAGTGGCTGAACATGAACAGGAGCACTGAAATCCAGGGCACCCGTAATCGCCTTATTATAGGCAAGCACAAGGTCCCCCAGATCCAAGCATTCACTCAATATTCCTGATAGGTCCAGGACCACCATTAGGCCATCTGGGGTCAAACTCCTAAAGGGGCGGCACTGGACCATCTTCGTAGGGTCAGGCCCTTTAGGGGGAGCCCCAAAACTGAACCTTATGGTGTGATGGTCAGACCAACTGACTGGTTCCACCACCAAGTCAGAGATCTCCATCCCCAGGAGGAACACTAAATTCAATGAATAACCACCAACATGTGTTGTGGAGGAAACAACCTGTGCAAGGCCCATTATAGTCATAAGCTGGAGGAGATCTTGACCAAAGTGCTAGAGTTCATCGTCGACCCAGGCATTGAAATCCCCCAGAATTAACCATCTGGGGATCCCAACATTGTACTGACAATGAAATCTGCAATCTCCTGTAGGAATTCTTTCCCATCTCTTGGTGGGTGGTTGATGAGCAGAATCCTATACCTTGCACCCACAACATATTCAAAGGATTTAGTGGACCCTGCTGGGACATCCACAGGGCCCAGTTTGGTGTTAAAATAAATGGCTACACCCCAACCCCTATGATCCGTCCTTGGGTGATGTATCACTGAGTACCCTGCTGGAACAGCTGCAGCCAATATAGGGCCAGCAGTATCATCCAGCCAAGTCTTGGTGATGCATGCCAGGTCAGATGTCCCAACAAGATATATTACAGCAGTTTTGTTCTTAATAGATCTGGCATTGCACAACACTTCCTGAGTCAGATAGGCCATCGAGGAAGACCACGTAACCTGTCTGCACACAGCAGAGCCCTTTGGTATGGGAACCAGACAGGGACAACTCCTTTTATGGTCTCATTTTGCTCCAGGGCTCTCTGTGTCCCTACTACCTCAATCTAACCACCCCTTTCCATTCCCCCACCAGACCCAGTTGTCCCACGCCTCCTTCTATTCCTAAAGATCCCTGAAGTCAGACAATTCCTGTAGGCCTCTCAAGATAACGGGGGACATTCAAAGGGGTGTAGATCCCTGACTCTAGTGGAGGAATGCCACCTGACCACCTTTATACCTTCCCAACACATCTCCAGCAGCAGTAACTATCACCCACAAATCACACAATATAAAAATATACAACAATCACACACAGACTCAATAACACTCAATCACACAAAAACACTTATAAATACTAATAAAACATTTATAATAACCCCACCCAAATAACTTAATAAACAACACTTATATAGCAACAGGTGAAAATGAGCAGATAAACAGTAATTCAACCGTAAAACAGTTTATCGTCATGAGCCTGAGGAGTTCCCACCTCCTCAGAATTACGCATAAATACTAATCCAGATGATATCTCTCACATATCACTGGAGTTCCCAAAATTACATGAGATTTAATCAGTTTCTAGGCACTCTCACTGCCAGATAGTCAGGAGGTCACAGAATTAAATTGGAATTTTAACAGTCATAGGGCTCTCTCACTGCCCACATAAACAGAGTCTGGCCCAAAAGTAAAGAATAAACGATCTTGGAGTCAAACCATGCAGTGCTCCAGTCCAGTTTTTCTGGTTGAGGTCCTTCTGTGTACTTCCAAGTCTCAAACACAGTCACTGGAGTATCTTTTGGATGCCACCAAGTCTCCCAAGTACTCAGGAGGCGACTCCCCCCCGGCTCCACCAGCAGCCCAGCACCTCGACCACCTTGGACAAATGTCTATCAAATAAGAATGTTTCAGGTTTCAAAGTCTCCTATTTTTTTTAGTTATCGGGTGGCAAAAAAAGGCTTAACATTTGCCTTCCCTGAACTGATCTGCATTGAATTTACAGGATCAAGAGTTTGCGCATGCACGGGATCTCCACACGTTTATTCCACCCATGCGCACGATTTCGGTACCAGTTTTAAAAAGTACATTGCGGGATCACGTGATGCTACTGATGGGTTAGCAGCTTGGAGAACCGGCTCCTACCTCAACTCTCATTATATAATATATTCTATGACTAAAATCTCTTCCAAGTGCACATCTACTGACCATTCAACTTCTGATAGCCTTCTAGATCAACAGAGGCAAAGTTGGGCACAACTTATAACATCGGCAAGTGGAAATTTCAGTCCATTTTTGAGGCCTACTTGCAGCATGGAAGCAGAAATGTGTCAAGCTCCACCTCTGCATACTCCAGCATGGGCGCCTGAAAAAATTCAGAAACGCTCCAGAGGCCAACCTGATGCTATCTCTAAAATACCCACATCTTCCATATCTCCACCTACCTCGGTTCTCCTCACCAAACAGAAATTTATGGACGAGCTACAACCCTTCTGTATGACTCTCCAAGATCTCACATCGGAACTTAAATCGATGCATGGGGATCTCACTGACGCCACCTGGGTGAGTAAAGATATGGCAGCCAGTACAACATCACTGGAAGGCTGCAAAATGACTATCAGGCCTGAAATCCCTGCAGTGAGACAGAAATTAAACTGTATGGAAGCTAAACTAGAAGACCTGGAAGGCCGAAGTTGCCATAACAACATACTCATCTTTGGCCTTCCAGAGGACATGGAGGGAGCTACACCGATTGCCTTCTTACAAAGGTTGCTTACCAAAATAGCTGGGCCCTCTCCCAACAATACTACATCTATAATAGAGAGGGCCCATTGCTCATTTAGATCAAAGCCAAGTACAGGGAAACCACCGAGGCCACTCATTTCAAAATTCCTTAACTATTTGGACAAGACGTATGTTCGGTGGCAAGTGAAAGAACTCCAAGAAACTGTATGGGAGGGCCAGCAATTGCGATTTGCCCAAAACCTCCCAGCAACTATCCAACAGCGACGGGTGGCTTACCACCCGATGGTTACAAAATTGATAGCTGCCAGTATAAAATATAAAGTCCAATACCCATCGAGGCTTTCCATCTACTACAAAAACTCCTGGCATAATTTCGAATCTGCTGAGCAAGCCCTACCTGAACTGCAGACATTGATCCCCGATTTGTTCAGTGCACGCTGAGATAAAAGGCTGGATTTCAAGATAATGGATGGTTAGCACGAATGTGCAAGAAAGCTCTTCAAGTCCCTAATGTCTTTTTTCAATCCGCTGCATCGCCACATGACGGCAGCAGAGCACCGAGATGGAACACCAGTGAACTTCTCTTTTCTTTGTTTTTTTTTCTCCACATGGGCAATTAGGGAACCCCTTTTTATGTTGGCACGCTTGCGCAGCCAACATCTTGCAACAGTGGGGATTTGGAGGCATGGGCGCTGTTGGGCGAATGCAGGGCATGCAGCAGTAGGTGCATCCCTCATTCCCCAATCAGCCTGCACGCCAGTGCCACACCATGGATACTAATGTGGCAAGCACATCTAAGGAAAGGTCTGCTGCAATCCGAGCAAAGCTCGTCAGACGCAGCGGACCCTTCCTACGTGCTCGTCACATTGTCAGCCTGCAGGGGCGGCGGCCACCTAACTGCCGACTGGGAGTGCCCAATCCCCTGCCGGCTTACTGCTGCCGCAAACTTTTGCCGGACGGGAGCCCATCTCTGTCGGCATAAAGCAGTCCCCCATTTCTTTTATGCCGAGGGGTGTCCAATTCCCTCGGCTCTTGCCTCCCCTCGCTTTCCTTGTATGCTGATGGGGTGCCCAATCCCCGTTGGCGCCAAGTTAACTCCCCTTTGTTGTGCCAATGGGGGTGCCCAATCCCGTCGGCTGCAGCAACCCTCCCAAACAGTTAGGTGGCACGCTGGGAGCCCACTCCAGCGTGCCAAGTCCCCTGAAAAAAAAAAAACTGTCCCGCGATGTTAGTTTTTTTCCCCCTAACATAAAAACGGTCCCTCGTAGTCTCCCTAGAGTCCCTACACACCACCCACACTCACCCACTGTGCACCTTACCTCCCCTCACCCCCCTCACCCCATACTTACCTCCAGAGTCCGTCGCGACGATCTTCGGTGGACCGGGAACACGTCTGCACTCTTCAAAGCTGACCGCGTACTGGGGAAATGCCGGTAAGCTGTATAATGGGATAGATAGGGGGTTTTCAACTTTGCTGCATATCTCAGTAATTTTTCGGAATTTTTGCACCAAATTTTTAACATGGGTTTTTTGGGATCCCTCCTCATGAATTCTGTTACAGTTATGACGTTAATCTGTCCCGAAAGGTGATTTCACAATCACTGCGCAGAATCACCTTTCAGGGAAGATTAACGCAAGGACAGTGGCAGTGTTCATGAGGTGGGCTGTCAAAAAGCCTATGTTGCAAATTTGGTGGGAAAAAATCCAAAAAATGGCTGTTTTATGAGCGTGCGTTGTGCAGTTGCTACGCATGCTCGTAACTTCACGAATTTGGAATATTTTCATGCCAGATTTTCAACATTGTCATTTTTCTAAACCTCCTTGTGAACAGTACAGCTGTCATTTTTCACATCCTGGCTGAAATGTGTTTCCGCACTTCCGGCGCAGAATACCGCGGTCACTGTAGAAAATCAGTGTTCGGAGTAGTTTACAAAAATGACAGTTATACTGTTCATGAGCAGAGGTCCTACAATGTGTATGATGAAAATTTGGTGACGATACTCCATAACATGACTGTGTTACGAGTGTGCGTTACGCAGTTTGCACGCATGCTCGTAAGTTAGCAAATTTATAATATTTTCACTCCAGATTTTCAACATTGCCATTATTCTGCACCTCTTTATGAACAGTACAGTTGTCATTTTTCACATCCTGACCAAAATTTTTTCGCAGTTCCGGCACAGAATAGCGCGGTCGCTGTGGAACGTCTGTGTTTGAGACACATTATGGACATGACAGTGACACTGTTCATTAGCAGAGGTCCTAAAATGCCTATGTTGAAAATTTGGGGCCGGCAGTCCAAACAATTAGTGTTTTACTAGCATGCATTGCGCAGTTCGCATGCACGCTTGTGACTTCGTGCATTTGTAATATTTACACTCCACATGTTCAACATTGGCATTTTTCCACACCTCCTTATGAACAGTACAGCTCTCATTTTACATATCCTGCCTGAAATGTGTTTTCGCACACCCGGTGCAGAATCGCACAGTTGCTGTGCGAAATCAGATTTCGGGGCAGTTTGAGGGAATGACGATGACACTATTCATGAGCAGAGGTCCTAAAATGCCTATGTTGAAAATTTGGTGCTGAAAGTCCAGAAAATGACTGTGCTGCAATCGTACATTGCGTAGTTTCCACGCAGCCTTGTAACTTCTTACATTTGCAATATTTTCATGCCACATTTTCACCACTGGCATTTGTGCACACCTCCTTATCAACAGTACAGCTGCCATTTTTCACAGCCTGCCCAAAATGCATTCCCGCAACTGTGGCGCACAATGGCGTGCTTGCTGTGGGAAATCACCTTTTGGGACACATTAACAAAATCACAGTGTCACTGTTCATGAGGGGAGGTCCCAAAATACCTATGTTGAAAATGTGCCTAAAAAACTCCCACAAATAATTGGGTTGCGGACGTCTGCTGCACAGTTTGTATGCATGTTCATTGCTTCACCAATATTTTATCTTGCCACTCCAGATTTTCAACATTGCCATTTTTCATGCCCCCTCATGAACAATACAGTTGTCATTCTCCACATCCTGTCCAAAACTGTGTTTTCGTCCCTCTGCAACCAAATTCCTCAGCCGCTGTGCAAACCCACCTTTCAGCTAACAAAGTGATTGTGCCACTTTTCATGAGGTGGCCTGACAAGCAGCCCATGTTGAACATGTAGAGTGAAACTACCACTACACGCCCACGGTGTTAGGGTTTCCAACTGCAGCATCCAACCCAGTACGGACTGACAAGCGTCAGGGCTGTGACCTGGGATCATCAGATGTAATGCTCATGCCATTCCACGCCCCACCATGCCCACCTTGCAGTCACTGACAGGCATCATGGTGTGTCTTGCACTGTTCGGCCACAAACTTCGCCCCATGCTCCTATACTGCACCCACGTCAGCGTATTTCCTTATGGAATGGGGGTAAGTATAATGCCCAAAGACCCCAAAGCACACCATGACACTTGTCAGTGTCTACAGGGTAGGGTGAGGTACAATGGTATGAGCATTATGCCTGATGACCCGCTCTCTACAGGGTGGGGGTGGGGTTGGTGCCACTTCAATACTTCACTGCCATTCCTATTATGCACCTCTAGCTCCACCACTGCCAATGACAATGCCAGCGCAACAACATTCGGCATTGACAAATGGTTGTTTTTTTTATATTCGCTCATGGCATAGACTGTATAATGCCGAGATAAAATAATAAGGTTTCAGCCATGAATAGATACTTACTGACTCCCTAATTTGCTTTTGGTTCACTTGTTTTTGACTCATCGGAAATGTACTGTTAAAAGGGAGTAATATAGGAAAAGCATCTTATTATTTTTATTACTCCATTTTTTTTTGTTGTTTTTGGACAACAGTAACTTTTAAGTTGCAGTTCGAATCCTCATTTTTTGAAGGGATTCATAATTTAATGATTTCATAATAATAATGCATTTCATCGTTTGATGCAAGTTTCAGCAATTATAAAGCCATTGTTTCTCTGTTCTATACATGTTAATTCGAGAGTTTGGGTGGGGAAGGGTGACCTGAACTCGCAACCTCAACAGGGTGTTGCAACCTAGAGTAAGGGAAGGGTGGGACTCACAGCTCCTTATTCTGCATTACTTTGGACAATTTTTCAGTTCAGCTGTATTCCTTATAGTTTGCAATAGAATAACCTATGCCATAAGGAAACCCCTAGAAGGATCGTTCATAATTGCTGTGAGTAAAGGGTTGGGGGACAGGTCAGGGACACGGAGGGCACAGGGGGGTAACTCAACAAGAGGAAAGGTGGGGGGGAGACAAGTACGCAGTGTGACAGAGTTTTTTTTTTTATGCTCTGGGGGACGTAGACATACATATTCTTGGTGCTCTGTAAGGTTAACAGCTAAATTATGGCCACAATGTCAACATGATGGTTACTTATAGAATGTGTTCCTGGAATGTGAAAGATGCCCAGTCTCCAGTCAAACATGCCAAGATATTATTACATCTTCAGAAATTAGACACAGATGTAGCATTTCTCCAAGAAACCCATCTGCCCCCCTCCCAGGTTCTTCAGTTCAGAAGGTCCTGGGTGGGTCAAGTATTTGGGACTGGACCTGATACTCGTAAAGGGGGTGTGGCGATTCTTGTAGCATGACAGGTTCCTTTCCATATGCTGGATACCATAGTAGACCCCCAGAATAGATATATCTTGCTCAGGGCTCTACTAGGCCACTCTGAGGTGACACTTGGCTCCATATATGGCCCAAACACAGATGACCCTCCTTTCTTTATTTCCCTAATGAATAATTTGATACCGTGAACCTCTTCCCACTTGTTCTTGGGGGTGATTGAAACCTGGTATATTGTAACCTAGATCGCTCAAAAACTCAACTTCCATCCCTTTCCCCAGCACAATTAGCCATTAGAGAAATGATGGACTCAGTGGGTCTATTAGACCCATGGAGGGCTCTCGTTCCCTCTCAAAGGGAATATTCCTTTCACTCTATTCCCCATAATTCGTTCTCCTGAATTGATTAATTCCTTCTGGACACTGGGCATCTTTCACTAGTACTATCTTGCAATTATCTCCCGAAGGTGATCTAGGACCACCATCCTATTTTACTATGTTGGAGCCCTAGTCAACCTCAGTCTAGGGATAAAGTATGGTGATTCAACAGCCAACTAGTTAGATCAGATCATCTAGCATCCCAAATCGCAAATCTCATCACCAACTTTCTCAACATTAATACCCCCACAATGTCCAAACTAGATATTCTCTGGGGAGCTCTCAAATGTACAGTGCAGGGAGAAATTATCCGCATGGCCACAAGAAAAAGATTACTTCTCAGGTAACCTCTGCTCTTCTACAAGAAATTAGGAGATCGGAGCTGTCACTCCCTATCCATTCCACATCAGAGGAGCTTAATGCCTTAGAAATTCTCTGAGCCTGTTATAATTCAATCCTCACTGAGAAGGCTGAACAACTTCTTATACACACCAAAATTCATTATTTTGGCCAAGGAGACAAAGCAGGAAAACTCCTGGCTCTACGTCTCAAGGTACAGGCCTTCGATAGAATAATCCCATGTATTCAAAATTCTGGAGGACAAATTCTCTTCCCCCACAGAAATAGTGAGCTGCTTTCAGGAATATTATACAATATTATACTCTCAGCCACCTTCCCATTTTGATCCATCAACAGTTGACACTTTCTTACAAATGGTCCAGCTTCCTCAGTTAGATGCCAGTCAGGTAGTTTCGCTCAAAGCGCCTATCTCTACCAGTGAAATATGATCGGCCATTGATTCCCTTCCACTTGACAAAGCCCCAGGACCGGATGGATACACCATAGACTTCTATAAAACATTTAAAACACAACTGATTCCAGTTCTCCTAGAAACATATAACTACATATTTAACCACGGCATCTCTATTTACTCTCTGTTAGAAGCCACAATAGTGGTCATCCCCAAACCAGGAAGGGACCCACTCTATGTCACTAACTACTGCCCTATTTCCCTAATCAATGTAGATATAAACATACTTGCCAAGATCCTGGCTAACAGGTTGGCCAGGGTTTGTCAAGGTCTTATAAGCAGAGAACAAGCTGGTGTTGTGGCAGGTTGGGTTTCCTCAGACCATATGCGTAAACTGGCCTACCTGATCTCTGCGTCCAGGGATTCCTGAGTTCCATCCACCTTGGTCTCCCTGGACGCAGAGAAAGTATTCGACAGGGTCTCCTGGGACTATTTGTTTTATTTACTGCCCCACTTTAATATACCACCACAATATATCAAGTGGATACAGATTTTGTATACACAGCCCTCTGCAAGAGTACTCTGCAATGGCCAACTCTCAAAATCTTTCACTCTGCAGCAAGGCACCAGACAAGGATGTCCACTCTCCCCCTTTCTCTTCGACTTGTATCTGGAGCCGCTTATCAGATGAATCAATATGTCTCCCAATATTCCTGGCATATCTATAGGTCCCCACCAGTACAAAATCATGGTATATGCAGATGACATACTACTGCATGTTTCATACCCTTTGACATCGGTTACCGCCACACTCTACGTAATCACAGAATTTGGCAACTTCCCTAATTATAAGCTCAATATATCCAAGACGGAATTAATGCCTCTGAACAATCGCACGTTCTTAAGTGAAGTTGCCCATCTAGGTTTTCGTTGGGTTAAGGACAAATTAAAATATCTGGGGATATATCTTTTGAGTTCTAATATTAAGATGAAACAATACAATCTTGACAAAATCCTCACCCAACTCAAAACAGATCTGTCCCGTTGGGCCATACTCCTGCTCTCTCTCTGGGGAAGAATAAATGTAGTGAAGATGAGCGTCCTCCCCCAGATATTGTACCCCTTACAAATGATGACTCTCTTCCTACCAAAAAATTGGTTCATACAAGTTCATAGAATTATATCTTATTTTATGTGGGCTGGCAAAACACCTAGGAGAGCCCTCTCTAAATTACAGAGGAGTAAATAGAAAGGAGATTTATAATTACCAGATTTTCTATGCTATTATTGCTCCATAACATGTTCAGTCCTCAAATACTGGCTACAGGGCTCGACACATACCAACCAGGCACAGTACTATCATCTGTGGCTTCAATTAGAAATGTCCCTAAGTTCCTCATATGGTATAGCTCTTAATACTCTCATATATACCTCCTTTAAAAATCTATCTACAAGGCTCCGCAATTTACCTATTGGGACAACACTTTGGGTGTGTGCTCAACTTTGTGCTACACTCTAGATTTCCATAAAGAGAGACACCTCTCAAGCCATGTTCTGTAACCACAACTTCAAAATAGGAGTACCTCCTCTTCTAAACAATTTGTGTCCAGGGGACATCCAACTTAAGGTCATAGACTTATTACAAGACCACAAACTGATACCATTCCAAACAGCACGAGAGCAATTTAATCTCCCTACCTCATTCTGCTTCAAGTACATCAAAATACGACACATGTTAACACAACATTTTGGGTCCGGACTTTGGGTGCAGAATCTAGTAGGCCCACTTCTCCCAGCCATCTCCAACTTGCCCTCATCTCACCTCATTTCATATTTCTACCGTCTTCTAAAAGATGCTATAGAAGAACTGAAAGGAACACCACAGTATATCTGGGACCAAGTACTACCCTCAGAATCCTCGACAATCCAACCGTGGTCTCAAATCTGGGCGCAACTATACCATGATGTAAAGTGGGTTAGATACCGCATTCTTCAGTTCTATGTTCTCCATGATATGTATTATACCCCAGCCAGACTCCACAAAATGGGGAAACTCCCCTCTAATTTATGCTCAAGGTATAAAGAATGCCCTGGCACACTGTTACATATCCTTTGGGACTGTAATAAAGTTATACCCCTATGGAGTACCATTAAATCTAAGTTAGATCCACTTTTAGGTCCCTCAGAGGCTTTCAAACCAGAAGTATGCATACTAGGGGATTATGGGGACCTCCTGATTGGTAATCAATGCAAATATATGGCCCTAATATCCATGTGAGCCAAGAAAATAATTATGCTGCACTGGTTAGACCAGAGTATTCCCACTTACTCAGAATGGCTAAAAGAGATACCCTTTGCATTACAAGTGGAAAATACCATTGCTCATAAGGCCAAAAGACCACATTACTATCAAAAAGTATGGGCACCTCTACATACCTTACTATCTAATGAATAAGAAAACAGATCATAATAATGATTTTTTTTAAAACAAGATCTACTAAAGGCATCAATGCTACCTCCAGACTTTTTTTTGTTCTGTCTACACATGCACCCAGGGCTAATAACTTCATAGAGCTAATCCTCTGTGTACTTGGGGGGTGATGGAATAGGTAATTAAAATCAGTGGGGAGGGGAATAGGAGGATAACACAACACTGTACTTTTTATTCTGTAAGGAGATCTACAGAGTGAAGGTATAACTTTAATTATTAAGTATTAGAGCCATATGTTTGTTTATGTTTATATGGCAGTTCTCACTTTCACTTGTTTATACAAGATACAATTGAGGCTCTAAATGCAATGTAATGAAACAAAGCTTTCTTTATGTATATAACTTGGTATACAAAAAATCTTCTTATTAATAAAGTGTACTTATTTTGAAAATAGAAAAAAAAAATAAAGTACATTGTGAGCCACGCAGGGCTCAGTTTTAACTCTAAATTACCAGGAACAATTCACGATTTAAGACTTTATATGGGCAGCATGTTAATAAACCAGGCATGGTGTAAAATGCCACTCTGTGACTGTGCTCGGTCCTGGTGAATGTCCTCAATAAGGTTGTGTGGATTTATTGCCAGAACAAGGGAAAGATGAATTTTGATAAATAATTACAAAACAGGTATCTTTGCTTAATTTCTACATCTATGGGGTTATTCTGTGGTGCAAATGACATAGGTGTATGTCAAAAGTCACACTGCACAGATATTGGCAAAAACAGAGGGGCAAAACTGACAGTGCCCTTTTAATAACCTCCTGGAACCTTTGTAGTTTTGCACTTTAAAATTACTTTTACGCAAATGTAACATGAGGAAGAGAAACATATAAAAAGAGTGCTGAACCCTTTCTTTTCCCCATATTACAAGAGAATTAACCCACTCCTGAGCATGGGTCTCTCAGGGATTAATGTATGGCTGGGTGGTTGGAACCACTCGATCTTTAGCCTCGTGGTCTGACCCCCCCAGCCATATATTGATCCCTGAGAGAACCACGCTCTGTCATGGGTTAATCCTTACATAAATTTTTGTAAAAGAAATCGTATTTTACTTCTTTGTATTAACATCCATAGATTGAGCCTTCTTAGAATACTGGCTTTCAAATTGTGGGATCTGGGAAGTACTTTGATTTACAAAAAAACTGGAATGACTTCCAGACTTTGACTCATGGAAGTATTTAACTACCAGAAAAAATAAATTAACTGAACCCCTGCTCATGGGGGTACATAAGGTACAGGAGGGGGAATTTTTCAGTGAAAAAAGATGCTCTAGAACAAGGGGGCATGATCTGAAGCTGGAGGGGATAAATTCAGGAAGGATGTGGGGAACTACTTCTTCACAGAGAGGGTGGTGGATGTGACGAATAGCCAATCTGCTTGTTATTATTTGTATTATGTTTGTGATATAAATATATGTTTCTTTGAATTTGAATTCTGCTTGGGAAGTATGGCAGTCAGCACAAGACATTGTGGGACCTTGGATTTCCCCCCAAAATACTGTTCTCTCTCTGAATGAAAAAACTAATTGAGCACTTCCTTTAGAAACCAGTTTGTACAGGTTGTAAACCAGCCACTTGTATAAAGTATTGCATTTTATGACCTATTAAGAGGAAAGCAACTTCTGACAGATACCTGTTAGATTTCTCACCACTAAGAGAAATAGCTCAGGAATGTCCTCTGAAGATCAAAGGGATAATTCTGACCTGCCATAAAGCGGGCTCACTAATTAAATATATATATATATATATATATATAATATATATTCTTTTTTGTGGTATGCTTAGCAACATGCAGATGCATGAGACTAATTTGATATGCAGGAAAGGAAGTGACCTCACAGCCAGCATCACCACTGAGCAGTGACTTCGCAAGCTGAGTGGGACCCTTGTTCCCTATAGATTGTCAAAGCTGAGAGAAGATTGTGCTTTTGTTTTCTGAACTCCTGAAAGAACACACTCTCAAGAAGCACATCTACCAAGGTTGGGTAATTCAACCACCACTATTTACTAACTGAAACTAGGGTAGGATTAGTTACTAAGTAAAAAAAGTTGGTTTATTTATACTTGTCATTTTTTTTATGACTGTACCATTAATGTTATATGTTTTGTGTTTTGTATTTCATTTACTATTTTTAATTTTAGTAAACTTTATTTTCCTTGAAATCCTGCCTGAGCCTTTTCCTCATTTTGTGTGTGAATGCTGGGACAGTGTTGATAATACCGATAGAACTGTTAAGTTCTTACAGAATGTTACCAGATGCACCAAGGCAAGGAAAATACCAAGGTCTCAAAGTTGAAAGGGGGATTGTGAACCAGGTTGTGTGCTTGCTGGGTTAGGTATTGCACTGCATTTCCCCGAAGTGGGTGTGATATTTTAACCTGTTAACTGGGTGTGCTAGCAAAAAAAGGTTTCATATGTGACCCCAGGACTTGAGACTGGTAGTTGATCGGACCCAAAACAGACAGGAGGATTACCCTGTTTGTCTTCTGTTCACATATTGCACTTTGAGGTTGGGCACTGTGGGAGCAGAGGGCCTGACCCCTGGAGTGCATTTGTGACAGATCTGGTTGGCAGTGATGTGATCTAAAAGATTTAGTTTGCAGTGCTGCAATCAAAAAGATTTGTTTGCATACTCTAAAATTATTTGATGACACAAACATTAACAGTCCAGTGTGTCAGACTGATAGACTATAACAGTTCACACACAAAATAAGGCAGGGCTTTGAAAAACAAAGAAGAAATATATCAGTGTGTTACAGTCAAAGTCCACTACATGTTTTATTTTTATATCGGGTACAAGCTAGTGTAACCATAGATTAGGGAAGAAGATGACTTCCACCTACAGTGAGTACACTGTGGAATACCTGAGGCAGTTGTGCCAGGAGAGAGGAGTCCATTGTGAGGGAAGAAACAAGCAGTACCTTGTGGAGGCTCTTGTGACAGCCAATACCCAAGACCTTGAGTCACAGTCAGTGACTGAAAGGGATCAGACCTTGGACATGGTGGTGCCAGGGTCCACCACAAAGTCCAGACCCAGGGAGGAGGACAGCTGAACCAGTGTGAACCGAGAATCCCAACTGCAGGGGAAGTTCACCACCATGCTAGAGCCAGAAGGGATCAAGACTGCAGATGGAGTTGTGAAGAATGGAGCTGGAATTTGAGCAGAAAAAGTTTGAAGCCCAGTGGTGAAGGGAACTTGAACAGAGGAAGATGGAGATGAAGAGAGAGAGGAATAGCCGAGCCAGGGAGAAAGAGCGTCAGAGAAAATTTGAACTTGGAAAGCTACAATTCCAAAGATCAGCACCAGAGCAGTTACGTGGCATGGGTGAACCTGGGACTCCAGGACTGGGTTACAAATTAAATTCTAAATTGATAGCTAAATTTAAAGAGGGGGAAGATACGGATGCATTTTTAAACTCATTTGAAAAAGTATGCATTCAGGCAAAAATAACCAGAGAGTCCTGGAACTTACAACTATCCCCGCTGCTAACCGGGAAAGCTTGTGACGCATTGGGTCAAATGAACAATCAGAACAGTAATGATTATGGTAAACTTAAAGCTGAATTGTTAAGAAAAGTATGACTTGAAAGCAGAAGTGTACAGAGTTAAGCTCCGTAAGCTCAGGAGAAGCTCTGACATGAGCTACGAGGAGCTAGACATTAAACAATGTCAGTTTGTGAAACATTGGTGGGAGGGGATACAAGCAGACTCTGTAGAGAAAATTGAGAATATTGTACTTTTGGAGCAGTACTTTTAGGTTTGCCCAGGAGAGCTGAAAACCTGGCTAGAGGACAGAGATCCAAAAACAGTGCAGGAGGTTGCCAAGCTCACGGACCGCTATGTCAGGAACAGACCTGCTCTGAGAGGGAGTGGGGCAGGTGTACTGTAGCAGCGCAGAAAGGGAAAAGCATGCCTTCAGGGCAGTTAAAAGCCTTGCTACCTCTCCAGAAAGTGGGCAGCCCCAGGTTACAAAGGAAGGCTTTCCCTGATAAAAGAAATGAATCTTGGCTTTACAAACAGCCTGGACATCTTGCAAGACAGTGTCCTAAAAAAGCACAGAGGGCACAAAGTGGTGCTGGGAAAGAGGTGTTTTTTTTGTGTATCCTTGAAAGCATGCCAGTAAACATGAGGGAGTACATACACCCATTTACTGAGAATGGGGTGCAAACCCATGGTTTAAGGGACATGTGGACATCCCTTACTTTGAGAAAAAGGGGATTTAGTAGAGCCTGAACAGCTTATACCCAATCAGTTTGTTAGAGTATGGGGGTTCACTGGGGAGAAGAAAACACTCTCACTTGCTAGTGTTCTCCTGGACTGGGGTGAGACAGGAAAGACTGTGCAAAAAGTTGCAGTGGCAGAAAATCTGGCCCTGGATGTGATTATAGGGAACAATCTCCAAAAGGTGATAGTGTGTACAGTTACCTGCAATCAGGTGGCAGAGGCAAACTGTGGTTCCCTGGACCCCAAAGAAGACCCTGTGGAAAATACTGGGTCGCTGATTCCCCAGCCTGTCTCCTGACATGGAGAATAGTGAAAGAGGGTAGAAATCCCCATGTAGCAGTTAACAGAATGGCTACAGAAGTTTACTCTGAGGAGGGAGGGGTAGCCACTTGTCAGAGAGCTAGGGATCCTAGTTTAGAAACTGGAGGGGACCTGTCCCACGCCTTGTGAATGTGTAAAGATTTTGCAGATGCTCAGAAAAATCACCATAGGTTTACAGAGGCTGAGGGCTTGGGCAGACTCTGATGGAGCACAGGGAGGTGATGGGAAACATAGAGTTTACCAGGACAATGCACTGCTGTATACACAGGACGTAAGGACAGAGTAAAGGGTGAGGGCAGGAAGCTTGTCGTTCCCCAAGGGTACCGTGAGCAGTTGCTCAAGATTGCTTATGATATCCCCACATCTGGACACCTGGGAAATGCATGCACTATGCAGCAATTGGCCCAACTTCTCCCAGCAGTTGAAGGAGTATGCAAGTATTGTCACTAGTGCCAAGAAATGGGGAAGGTGGGTAGTAAAACCCAAGTCTCCCCAATTTCCTTGCCCATAGTGAAGGAACCATTCCAGAGGGTAGGAATGGATATTGTGGGACTTTGAATATCCCCAGCTCCTCCAGAAAGAGATGCTTATCCTAACAGTGGTGGATTATGCCACCTGTTACCCAAAGGCAGTCGCCCTATCCTCACTGAGGACAGACAAAATGGCATATGCCTTGCTATGGATTTTCTCCCATGTTGGATTACTGCAGGAGGTTATCACCGATCGTGGGTATTCCTTCATGTCGGACCTGACAAAGTGTTTGTGGGAGGGGTGTGAGGTGGTGCAGAGACACATGGCACCTTATCACCTGCAAGCCAAAGTAAGACTTTTTATTTCAGGAGTCGGTTTGAAGAGAAATTGTATTATTGTTTTTAGTTATTTTGAATCAGTGCTGGTGTTGACAATATTTATATTAAAGTGGTTTTAAGACTGCTTTTTTAAAGACTTATATAATTATGTGTTGGGATCGAATATCCATGGACAGGCGCTACTCCCCCTCTAGGCTGAGGGACCTGTGCCCTTTTGATAGCCCCCCATTGCAACCCGAAGTGTATAGGCGTTGCCGTGCCTTGGGGATTGCGTGGAGGAGGCGGAGCGGAGGGGTCCCCCGGCTATGGGGGGTGAGCGGAGTGGGCGAATAGGGACGGTGAGGTCAGGGAGACGCCCTGGGGCGAAATGGGTCCAGGATAGGGGAGCGCGTTGCCTGGTTCCCATACCCAAGGGCTCCACTGAGAGTGGGCATGTAGCCTGCTCCTCCAGGGCCTCTCATCCAACCCGGGCATTGTTATGCAATGCCAGGTCTATAAAAAAACAAAACAGCAATTATTGCTGATCTTGTTGAATCATCTGACCTGGCATGCATTACCAAGATCTGGCTGGACGAAAATGCTGGCCCCATTTTGGAGTCAGCTGTTCCAGCTGGATACTCGGTAATACACCGCCCGAGGTTGGATCATAGGGATGGGGGGGTCGCTATTTGTTTTAAATCAGAATTGAGTCTTGTAGAGGTTCCAGTGGTGTCCCCTAGATCCTTTGAATGTATCATGGGAGCAGGTGTGGGCTGCAGAATATTGCTCGTTTACCATCCACCCGATAGTGAGAAAGTTTTTCTGCAAGAAGTCGCGGACTTCATTGTCGACCTGGTACTGGAGCCCTCCAGGTGGTTGGTCCTGGGGGACTTTAATGCCTGAGTCGACAATGAACTCTCACAGTTTGGTCAAGACTTTCTCCAACTAATGAGTTCATTGGGCTTCACACAGGTGGTTACCGCTGCTACCCATATTCATGGTCACTCTCTGGATTTAGTGTTCACCCTGGGTATGAAGATCACGGGACTGGTGGTGGAACCAGTTGGGTGATCTGACCATCACTCTATAAGGTTCAATTTCATGACCCCCTTACGAGATCCACCCCTTTGGAGATGGTTCAGTACCACTCTTTGAGGGGAGTTACCCCTGAGGGTCTGATGGCGGTGCTGGACCTATCGAGTTGGCCTATGGAGTGCATGGAACCAGATGCCTTAGTAGTGCACTATAATAACATGGTGTTGAGGGCACTGGATTCCATTGCGCCTGTCCGTGTTCACCCTCTCTCCCTCCGCCCTCGATTCCCTTGGCTTGATGGGACATTGAGGGAGTTGAGGAGAAAGGGGCGAAGATTGGAGCGCTGTTGGTGGAAATCCGGCCTGGAAGGTGACAAACTTAGATTGATAGCCCATTATATGGACTATCAATCAGAAATCTCCCATAAGAAGGCAGAATTCCTGTCCAGGGAGATAGCTGCATCAAGAAACCGACCTGCTCAGCTCTTCTGGACTGTTGACAGACTATGCAATCCAGCCTGTCTGCGGGGTCGGAGAGCTTTTTCACAAATACAGTGTGATGAGTTTGCTCGGTTCTTTGATGATAAGGTGTCATCAATCAGGTCGGAGCTCTGCAGCATACATTCAAATGAGCATTGCAGTGACCAACGTGGGGTTACATGCTCTCAGTCTGTCTGGATGGATTTCGACCAGCCAGCGATCATGGATATCATGAAGATTGTCCAAGGCTTGTGACCGACTTGCTGTAGTTTGGATCCTGGTTCTACACGCCTCCTTGTGGGGTGCATGGATGTGATTGGACCAATCCTTGCGAAGATAGTCTGGAGTTCTTTGGATCAAGGGGTGTTTCCGGAGTCCTTGAAGGAGGCTGTCGTGACACCCCTTTTGAAGAAACCTTCCCTTGACCCCGACTGCCTTGCTAACTACAGACCGATCTCTAACCTGCCCTTTTTGGGCAAGGTTATTGAGAAAGTAGTCGCGTTATAGCTCAATGACTTTCTTACCACCCATGAAGTCTATGATCCTCTCCAGTCCGGTTTCAGGAAGAGGCACAGTACTGAGACTGCATTAGTTCAGGTACTTAATGATCTCCTAATAGCAAGAGATCAGAAGAGCCGTTCGATCTTGGTTCTCCTTGATCTCTCTGCAGCGTTTGGCACCGTGGACCATGGGATGTTGCTGGATCGCCTATGGCTACTCTGCGGACTGTCAGGAACAGCCCTCAGATGGTTCCATTCTTTCCTCACAGGCAGAAGTCAAAGGGTAGTTTCAGGGATTGTCTCTTCTGCTCCCTTTGCTCTGTCTTGTGGGGTGCCGCAGGGCTCTGTGCTTTCCCCCACGTTGTTCACGGTGTACATGCTGCCGTTGGGAGACATTATAAGGCATTATAGGCTGAGTTTTCACTGTTATGCAGATGATACTCAGCTCTATATGTCCTTTGTACCTGAACAAAATGATGCAGTGTCAGTTTTAACAACTGCCTCGCTGAGATTCAGGATTGATGAGCGAACTGGTTGAGGTTAAATCCGGATAAGACTGAGGTGTTAGTCGTTGACCGGTCATTATGCAAAGAATTTGACTCCTGGGGTCCCTCTGGTCTTTATTAGGGATACCCAGTTGAGACCTTCTGAACAGGTGCGAAATCTGGGCTTTTTTTTGACAGTGCGCTGACACTAAAAATGCAGGTGTCAGCCACTGTCAAATCTTCCTTTTACCATCTAAGGAATATCGCCCGGATAAAACACCTTGTTCCACATGATGACCTGCCTGTGTTGGTCCACGCTTTTGTTTCTTCCCGCCTTGATCACTGTAATGCTTTATATCTAGGGTTGCCGGGGGTAGATCTCCGTCACCTGCAGCTGGTGCAGAACGCGGCAGCCAGGTTGTTGACTGGGCTATCAAGAACTTGTCATATCACACCTGTGCTGCGTGAACTGCACTGGCTGCCAGTGTGGTGGAGAATCACCTTCAACGTCGCATTGCTGACCTATAAGACCTTACACGGTCAGGGACCAGGCTACCTGCAAGATCTCCTTTGTCTCTACCGTCCTCTCCGCCCACTCCGCTCTACTGGCAAGGGATTGCTAGAGATTTCCAGGGTTTGTCTTAAATCATCTGGGGCAAGGGCTTTTCCTTTTATGGCCCCAACCCTGTGGAATTCTCTACCTCGTCAGATTAGAGAGTGCCTGTCCATTGAATCATTTAAGAGATCCTTGAAAAGTCACCTATTTTCACTGGCATTTGGATCGTTTATTTTATGGTTATTTTATTGTTTATGTTTTTACTTATTATTGCTGATGTTTTATCTCTTGTTTTGTATCAGCGCTTTGATTTATTGAAAAGCGCTTTATAAATAAATTTTGATTTGATTTGATTTGATTTGAAGATGTAATGGTACCCTTAAATCGATGCTCCAAGTGTTTGCTGAACAGCATGGGAGGGACTGAGAAAATACCTTCCCCACCTGTTGTTTGCATACAGGGAGGTGCCCCAAGAGTCAACAGGGCTCTCCCCCTTCAAGCTCTTATATGGACACTGGGTGTGTGGGCCCCTAGATTCTTGATCCAGGAGGACTGGGAAGGCAAGCACACCACCCAGGGAACTCACATAGTGGATTATGTCCTTTAAGTTTTGGGAAAGGCTAAAGAAGCTTATGGGAACAGCCCAGAGCAACCTGGCAGCAGCCCAGCAAAAGCAAAATGTATGGTATGACTGCAGAACCAGAGCTTGCTCATACACTGTGGGTCAGGAGGTCATGGTTCTAAACCCAGTCCAGAAAGATAAGCTGCCGGCTGAGTGGGCAGGACCGTACAAAGTAGTCAGACAGGTGAATGATGTAAATTATGTTATAGAACTGCCTGACATAAGACATACCCAAAAGATGTACCATGTCAACATGATGCAGACATATGCAAATAAGGCTTACATTCGTCTTTGCAATATGTAGTCCTGGGGAGGGAATGGACAAAAGAAGACCTCCTTCTGGACTTGCTTGAAGAAAGCAAGAGGGAGTCCTCTGTGGAGGCAATCAAAATGTCACCCCAGTTGACCCCGGACCAGGTCCAGGAAGTAAGGGAAGTTTTAGCAGACTTTGCCCCATTTTTAAATGCCAAGCCTGGACTAACCCACTTAGTACCGCACAATGTAGAGACAGGGAGGCAGGCGCCTATACGGCGAACAGCATATCGGGTGTCAGAGACCATCCAAAAAGACATTAGGAGGGAGGTGGAGGAAATGTTGGATTTAGGGGTGATCCAAAAATCCCACTGCCCCTGGGCCTCACCCATAGTCCTTGTTCCCAAGCCAGATGGCTCTACTCATTTTTGTATGGACTATCATTGACTCAACGCAGTCACGAAGTCAGACGCCCACCCAATGCCATGGACAGATGAACTACTAGACAAGTTGGGAGTGGCGACATACCTTATCACTATTGACCTGACAGAAGGGTATTGGCAGGTGGAGTTAACTGCCAGAGCTAGGGAGAGGTCAGCCTTCATCACTCTGATAGGGTTATTTGAGTTTCAAGTAATGCCTTTCGGAATGAAGAACACCCCTGCCACCTTCCAGAGGTTTGTGAACCAGGTGTCAAATTGTACTGAAGAGTACGCCATGGTGTACCTGGATGATACTGCCATCTTCAATGCCAGCTGGAAGGAACACCTGGCCCACCTTAGGGAAATGCTGGGCAGGATACAGAGGGCCAGGCTCACTGTAAAAGCTGTGAAGTGCCAGGTGGCCATGGCTGAGGTGGCATACCTAAGACATGTAGTAGAATGGGATCAGCTCCGTCCTAATCAAGCAGAAATCGAGGCATGGCCCAGACCTGAAACACAAAAGCAGGTTTGGCATTTTCTAGGGACCGCAGGGTACTATAGAAAATTTGTATCAAACCACAGTGCACTGGCAGCTCTCCTATCTGGCCTGTTAAAGAAAAGAATGCCTAAAAAGGTAAACTGGGAACTAGCCTTTACACGGCTAAAGGAGGCACTGTGCAGTGCTCCTGTATTAGCCGGTCCAGACTACAGTAAACCATTCGTAGTCCAGACAGATGCCTCAGATGTGGGTATTGGGGCAGTACTTAGCCAAACTTCTAACCAAGGGAAAGATCACCCAATAGTTCACCTCAGTCAGAAATTACTTCCCAGGATGCAGACTTTTTCCATAGTGGAGAAAGAATGCCTTGCAATGTTGTGGGCACTAAAGAAATTAGAGCCAAACCTATACAGGCAGCACTTCGAGGTACAAACAGATCATAACCAGGGCCCCGTGTTTACTGCAATTCTACGGTTGCAGCAATGGCAGCAGAAATCAGGGCTGATGGCAGAAATCAGTGCTGGCCACAGAAATCGAGAAAACCAGCCATATGGCTGTAGAAATGCCCAGCTGCAGCAGAGTTGGGGACCAGGGTATACTAGAACTTGAGCAAGCAGGTAAGGAAAAAACTCAGAATGGAGAGTTGTATTGATTGCTGCTATACATAAGTGAATGAGGGTCACTGACTGAAGAACACCACCACCCTCTGAGTTGCTGGGAGAAGAGAACATGCTAACCAAGGTTACTCCAATAAGAATGACCTGCTTGCATTTTTTAGTGTGTTCCCCCAAAATAAAAATCAGGAGTCAACAAATCCTACAAATGCTGCAAGTTACAGCCTCCTTCAGTATTATAGGAAGACAATCCCCCCCTCCCAACACACAGATTTTTACACTGCACACAACATGTTTGTTGCAAGGCAGCTGGGGTAGTCCCAGTTAAAAAAAATAATCTAAAAGAATGTTGATCAAAATAAAAAAAAATCAAAATAAATTGGCTTTCAAGTTGGAGTCTCTCTTTATATGTGCTAACTGTAAATATAAACCAGAAGAAATCCAAGCAGGTTTTTCCTTCTGTGTAGTTTTAGCTGAGTGTGCATGTCCTTCTCTGATTATAACCAAGGAGAATGACAAAGACCACTGATTTCCAGAAGATGAACAGATGAGCCTTCAAATTCAGGGTGGGAGGAAAAAATCATTAAAAGAGAACACTGATGCCCATGGCTGCACCAGGTTTGGGTTATTGCAGTTTAATATTAACCCTTTGAGAACTGAATATGTGTGTGAACGTATATAGATTCTGGACGTATATATACATCCACAGTCTTCTAAGGGTTAAGACTACATACTATTAAATGGATGGCCTGCTGTTCCACTTTCTGTGTAGTGAAGTAGTTGCATGAAGGCAGTCAAAGGGTTAACTAAGACTTTATCCCCTTGAAGGTAGGCTGTTTAACAACAAATTATCTGCCACAGAATGGCTGCAGAATAAGTAGTTATTCTGCCACAGAAAGTATGAGGTCCTGCTGCAGAATGTAGGTCCACTTTGCCGCAGTAAACAGGGAGCCCTAATCATAACCCCATGATCTGACTGGCACAAATGGGTAAAACAAATGGTAGACTTTTAAGACAGAGCCTTGCCTTGCAAGGTTATGACATGACTGTCACTTACAGGGCAGGGGCAGCAAACACAAAAACAGATGGTCTATCGCGTTTGTTAGAGCAGTAAACTGAATTTGGAAAACTCATCCCATGCCTAGCAATAGATTCCCCAAAATTCAGTCTAGGAGGGAGGACTGTGACGAATAGCCAATCTGCTTGTTATTATTTGTATTATATTTGTGATCTAAATATATATTTCTGTGAATTTCTGCTTGGGAAGTATGGCACAAGGCATTGTGGGACCTTGGATTTTCAGAAAGTGTTGTTCTCCAGTTGAGTGGAAAATCTAATTAAGAGCTTCCTTTAGAAAACAGGTTGTAGAGGTTGTAAACCAGCCACTTGTATAAAGTATTGCATTTTATGACCTGTTAGGAGGAAAACAACTTCTGACAGATACCTGTTAGATTTCTCACCACTAGGAGAAATAGCTCAGGAATGTCCTCTGAAGATCAAAGTGGTAATTCTGACCTGTCACAAAGCAGGCTGACTATTTAAAAAAAATTTGTGGTATGCTTAGCAACATGCAGATGCATGAGACTAATTTGGTATGCAGGAAGAGAGTGACCACACAGCCAGCATCACCACTGAGATGTGACCTCACAAGCTGGGTGGGACCCTTGTTCCCTATAGATTGTCAAAGTTGAGAGAAGATTGTGCTTTTGTTTTTTGGACTCCTGAAAGAAAACACTGTCAAGAAGCACTGCTACCAAGGTTAGGTAATTCAACCACCATGATTTACTAACCGAAACTAGGGTAGAATTAGTTACTAAGTAAAAAAGGTGGTTTGTTTATATTTGTTCTTTTCTTTTTATGACTGTGCCATTAATGTTATATGTTCTGTGTTTTATATTTCATTTACTATTTTTAATTTTAGTAAATGTTGCTTTCCTTGAAATCCTGCCTGAGCATTTTCCTCATTCTGAGTATGAATGCTGGAACAGTGTTGATAATTCTAAGCACTGTTAAGTGCTTACAGAGTGTTACCAGATGTACCAAGGTAAGGAAAATACCAAGGTCTCAATTGAGTCAAAAGGGGATTGTGAACCAGGTTGTGTGCCCGCTGGGTTAAGTATTGCACTGCATTTTCCCGAAGGCGTGCTATTTGAACCTGTTGACTGGGCATGCTAGTGAAAAAGGGTTCATATTTGACCCCAGGACTCGAGACTGGTAGTTGATTGGACCCAAAACAGGCAGGAGGGTTACCTTGTTTGTTTCCTGTTCACATATTGCACTTCAAGGTTGGGCACTGTGGGAGCAGAGGGCCTGACCCCTAGATTGCATTTGTGACAGTGGATACCTGGAACAGCCTTCCAGCAGAGGTAATGGGGAAGGGGCAGTGGTGGGGTTCAAAAATCCCTGGGACAGGCACAAGGGAATTATAGGGGTAAGGATGGGGGGAAGAAGAGATTGCGCCGTAGATCAAGTTGGGTCTGCAGCAAAAAAGGGAAGGACGAACTAGGTGGGCCCAGCGGCCCTTTACTGCCGTCGCATTCTATGTTTCAATGTTTCTGTGATACCGTGTACGCTTTACAAGGCATTGTATGTTTACATAGGCCTAACAAAGTTTAAAGTGCAAAGTAATTAAAACAGCAGTGCAATGAAAAATATTTTTCTAAAAAACTAATTTCAGCTACAGTTAATAAAACATATTAGCATATCTGCCACATCTACTTTTCTAGGTACCTCCTATGCAGTGCACCATAAGATTTTTTTTTTTTTACATTTTCTCAATCCTAACCCTTGCAATGTCTTCAATGTTATTTCTAAGCCAAATTTGGGGGCCATTTTTTTCCTTGAGAAAAAAATAAATAAATTAAGACATTTATAAAATACTCCGATTTTGGTGGAACAAGAAAATGCTACCACCAAGTAAAACTAGAAGATGTCCGGAATCTTATAGTGAAGAAAAGGTAGGGTCAAATGTTTTACCCAGTTTTTGCACTACTGCTATAAGACCCAGTAACTACTGACCCAAACACTAAACAATTCATCAGATTGGCCATCAGGGGATTTGCAGAACTGAATGGCGTGTGATTACACCCCTTAGAGTGACAGCATCATCTACCCAGGAAACCTGTAAATCGTTTTTCTCAGACTCCAGGATCACTGTGCATCAAACTGCCAGCTGCAAAAAAATGACTCTTAGGCTGCAAAGGGTTAAGTAACTTGATAAAACCCAGCAGCACTACAGGCATGAAATGGACACTGTTGAAGAACTGCATAATTCCTGTCTTTGAACTGATGCCCAGGCAGAATCCTAGTACCTAGAGACATGATGCAGGGCTTGTTTTGTGCTCCAGGTTTGTACCCTTTGTTTAAAATTCTGTTGTGACCAGGTAAGGTTCATTAGGCACAAGTGCCTGTTTTCAAGGGTGATCCAGGAGCACTTGGGAGGTTATGTGATTTGCGTACATTCACATATGTAAACCACCCCCAACTGGGGCTTACTTGAACTGCCTTCTGTGATATCCAGACACGGTCTTCACCCTCCAGTCCCCCTGGCCTGACAAGATGGGGACCGGCAGGACCAACATATGTTGTTCAGCCAGAAGCCCTGGTGGGATGCAAACCTAGGCTTCACATCAAGTCATCACAGCTGTAGTCAAACACCCCCTCTCTCCTTGGGCCCATTTAGTGTTCCTTGGGGTAAAGCCAAGGGGCAAGATCTTGGAGCACCAGAGTACTGTCTGTTCCCTCTACCCAGAAAAGTCAGCAGGCCAAGGAATGGAATGGAAAACAGTGCGGCAGCCATCTCTGGCAGCTGTGCATGCATAGCATGTGCATGATGGAGCTGGCACTCCAACAACTGAATTGGGCAGTGCGCCCACGTCCAGTCATGGTCCCAACACCGAGGTACGCAGTGGACCCAGGAACAACTGTTCAGTGTGCCATCAGGCACACTGTAAAAAAGTTCACCAGCCCCACAGTAGGAAGTGGGGTCGGGGAAGAAAACTAAAATGTGCAAATATATACTAGGCTGGAGAGTGGCATGGAGAGCTGCTCCCAAAACAGAAGCCTCTGCAAGCGAAACAGGCCAAATGCCCAGTAAAATTAACATATGCCTGTTCCCAGGACAGGAAGCAGGGCCAGGGCAATAACAAAGCAACACTGGGGAACTTTATGCAAGGTAAACACCAAGGTAGAGAGGTCGATAGGCAGCAGGACGGGGTAAATGGAGAAAAAGCCAAAGACAGTAAGGGCAGGTGTAACCCCCTACAAATGGGGGTTCCCAAAAAGTCTTCCTTGAGCTTGCCTAAATGCTCACTGCCAGGCTGGTGTCCTGCGTTTTAGCAGTTTAAATGTGATTGCCAGAGAGTGCCTGTATAGCCTCTGTGTACTGTCTCTTTAAGAGCTGCCTGGATTGCAGTCATAAGTAATCTGAGAGGGAGCTCTGTTGAAAGATGTAACTATTTGCTGAAAATCATTTAGACTGATAATGCTAATGTAGTTTGTCTAACCTGCCTTCTTTGCAGCAAGGATTGTTTTGTTTATCCCCACCATTTGGCCCGGATTGCAAATTGGACCAGTCAGTACTGGTGGGACCTAAAATGGAGCCGGATCACAGAAGCTGTCTGGAGTCAAAATCTGTAGGAAATGTACAGTAGTTTTGGCTTTTGGTACCTTTTTGCACCTGAAGGGGGAGCTCCTGTTGTGAATGACAGATGAATCAGCCAAACAAACCTTTTGGATCTTGGGGAAATTCCCAGGTTTGCTGGCAGTTGAGTCAGATCTAAATTGGAAGCTGAAGAAGCAACAGCTTGACACAGCCAAGCAGCCGTCTGAGTAGTTTCGCACGGGAGAACTGCGGAAAGGCCTGACTTGTGGCCTGCATGTCTGCCTGCTGCCCCTGAGAGGAAGAAAAGAGAATCATTTTGGACTAAATCCGAGTCTGTGAGAAAGAAGCAAGTCACTGATTTTTACCAGGCTCATATCTGAAGAAGACCGAAGATTTTGCTGAATGCGATCAGCCTGTCAGGATTTCCAGCTGCTTTTGAATCCCAAGTTTGTGCAGAGACTCTGCGATCATGACCGGAGAGCGGTTTGCCTGGTACAGTAGAATTTCCTTACATGTAAATGTACTGTGAGTTGTTAGAGGGTCGTGATTTGCTTCCCCACTGTGTGAACTGTGTTTTCCTTGCTGGAAGCTGTATCCAGCCCAAAACGGACTGTATCCAAATTTGTCTCCATTTGGCTGGGGCCTTGCCACACTGGCCCAGCCAGACTACCCGCTGCACAGAGAAAGCCATTGACGAGAGACCTGCCTGGGGATCAGCCTCCTGCTCCACTCTTGAACAGAAACAATGCCTCGGCGATTCGTGTGGGCCCTGCTTCTCCTGGCACTCCAGATTAACCACCTGCTGTCTCAATTTTCATCCAGCCTGTGTCCAGTCTTGGGTATCGTGAGTAATCATCAGGGTAGCTCCCTGCAACAACAGCCTAATCAAAAGTGTGTCATCTGATTGTCTTGTTGTTTTCTTTTCATGAACTGAGCCCTCCGGCTCCGGATTACAATTAGTGTGTGTGGTGCATGTTGTTTTCTTCCATCGCAGGGCCCCAACCAGCTGCAACATTCCTGGCTAGCCCACAGTTCTCCATCTGGGTACCCAGAGTGTGTGACTGTTTATGGACCCTGAAGTGCATGCATAACTGTTTGATTGTTACAGCTTTTAAGCAAATTAACCTGATTACGCTCCTCCCTTGTTTAAGTCCCTTAAATCAATCAGATCTAACTCTTTTTTGCATTTACCCTGACTGTGGTTCCAGTTTGTGCAAGAGTACTGTACTGCTGTTATTTGCTATGTATAACCTTGTTTTACAGGGGGTCCCCAGGGCCGAGCCAGAGGAAAGCCCTGGTGGTAAGTGCAAACAGTGTGGGTACTTGTGTGGTGTATCAGGGGTATTGTGAAAGTAAGTATTGTGTATTGTTCCGGCAACTAGTAAGGAAAGAGGGGGGTTACAGTGTCCCAGAGGACTGTGCCCAGGTTAGCTTGACCACTACCAACCCTGACCTCTGGGTGGAGGCACCCATTTCAGAACTCAAGCCTCTTAACCTGCTACTAGCCAAGCAGGCAGGGGTAGTAGCCCTTAGGATAGTGGCACCTAGGGGTTACATCTTGGAGGCTCACCGCTGGGATTCTGTGCCTTCTAGTGGCCAAAATTATGAATTGTTGTCAAACATAAATGGCTTCCCCAACAGAAGTGGCTGTGCATCAGTTGGTGGGGTGGTGTACAGGGCAGGAGGTCGACCCCCAAAATACTCTGCTTATACTGGATATCTCTTTGGGTACCAGTAAGGACACTGTAGAGGGAGCACTCTCTAAAGTTCAATGTTTAAAAAACCTTGTAGTGGTGGGTCAACAGGCTGATTTGATTGCCCAAACTTTAATAGCCTTAGTAGAGTGTAGTGACCTCGTGGACAGCTTTAAAGTGCCACAGACTATTGCCCCAGATGGGGTTCCAGATGTCTGGAGAGTGATAACAAAAGACAGTTAAGACCCCGGGGAGGATGAGCTCCCACCATTATCTGAGACTTTTGAGGAGAAATTTGCTAAGTTGTTGCTGGAGGAAGGGAAAATCATAGAGGACTGTAAGAAACTATTCCTGACACCAGGGGGTGTTCCTTCCCCAACACCCCCTCCCACTCCAGCACCTGTTACTGCCCCGCTTTCTGTGCCCATGCCCATGCTGGCCCCTATATCTGCACTTGCCATTAGTCACGACTACTACCAAAGGCTGAGAATCTTCTTGGGCACCTTCCCCACCCCAAGGGGGAGGATGACTGGGAGACCTGGATAGACCATTTGGCCCCCTTGGTACCCGAGTGGCAGTGTGCGGAGGCTGAGAAGCGGAAAAGAATCTTAGAAAGTTTAAGGGGTTCCGCCCTTGAAGCCATTGCATTTTTGAGGTCCACGAACCCTGATGCATCTGGTCAGAGGTACCTACCTGTACTTGAAGGCAATTTTGGGAGCATTGAGTCAGGGCAGACTTTGATGTGGAAATTCCATGGTACCAAGCAATGGAAGGGGGAAAGTTTGTCTGCGAATGTTACTTGCCTAGAAAGAGCTCTGCAGAAAGCTTACTGGAAAGGTGGGGTAGCTGCTAGTGATTTGAACCATGTGAGATTGGGGCACATACTGCAACATGCCAAGCATTCTAAACTGCAGATCATCCAGTTAAGGCTCCAGGATAGGAAAGGTAACCCATCTGACTACTGTGACTTGATAAAATAACTCCGGGAGGTAGAAGGTGAAGAGGGAGATTGTAATTATGGGGTGAGTGCAGCCCAAGTGATCATGGCACCAGAAGGCCCTTCCGAAATGGAGACCACTAAGAGTGTCCCGCCGTGGGCTAAACGGTGGGGGGAGGAGTTGTTGAAGGAAGTCAGAAAAACACAACTGAGCGCATTCGCTGAGGTTTCCCCTGCTGACAGAGACCCTGGTCCCTGTCAGAACATGACTGTTATGGGGATGGGGGCACACCCTCAGGCATCCTCTATTGAGGGTGGCTTCTCGGCTGAGCTCAAGGAATTGACTGCCACCCTAAAGGAACTTTTGAGACATGGTACACTACCTGCAGAAGTCAGATCACAATCTCCCATCGATGCTCCAGCATCCCCTGCTATGTTTTCCCCAAGGGTGCCCCGAGAGCATGTCACTTGTCACAGTTGCAGCAAGGATGGCCATATGAAGAGGGAATGCCAGTCTCAGAAGGACTTAGAGAAAGTGGTGAACCAGCTTCAAGGAGAGCTTTGGAAAATGAGTCAGAGGTCAAGGGGTGCATGCAATAACCACAATCAAAGCTTCAGCCATCCTAACTCAAACCCTTCTACGGCTAAATTGTCTATCCAGGCCCCTGCTGTTGTCCCTCCAGACTGGTCCAAGATAGTGGGCCCTTCAATGGAGACTCATGTGGCTGTGAATGGTATTCCTACTCGGGTTGTGCTTGACAGTGGGTCGCAAGTGACCATTGTGTTTCAGGACTGGTATAACAAACACTTATCTGATGTGCCCTTACAATCCCTGGAAGGTCTACATGTGTGGGGGCTGAGCGACAAGTCTTATCCATATCTAGGATATGTCCACCTCTGGTTGTCTTTTCCTGCAATTGTCACTGGCGTAGAGGAGCAAGTAGAGACACTGGCCCTAGTGTGCCCCCCCACCAGACTGTATGATGGGGTCCCCCTGTTAAATGGGACAAACACCCATATGTTTGGGAGACTGGCACAACTCTGTCACGAGAATCAAGAGCGACGGACTGGGAGGGCCCTGAGAATTCCGGCTCTGATCAAGAGAGCCTATTATTTGCAACAGAAACCTGAGGAAGTAGACCAGGATGAACCGATGGGGATTGTGTGGAAGAAGGATCCTGATTTAATGGTACTGGCCCCTAACACCCAGTGAACCATTCAAGGGGTGGTCCGCCTCCGGAAAGACATCAAGAACAAAATACTGATGTTGGATGCGCCAGGCAATAGAAAATTGCCAGAAGTTATTGGTCAAGACCAGCATCTTGCCTACTCATGCCCATGCCTATGCATGACAAGTGATGGTCCAGATTCACAATGTGTCAGATCAGGAGAGCTGGGTGAACAGAGGGTGCACCCTAGCTACGGTACACTCCATAGACACTGCAGTATTGCCCAGCAACAAGCACTCTGGTGAGAAGGAGAAAGTGACGCTAGACTTGTTTGACTTTGGTGATTCCCCGTTGCCAGCTGAATGGAAGGCTAGAATTAGGAAGAGACTTGCCCAGAGAGACCAAGTGTTTTCGTTGAAGGAATGGGATGTGGGATGTGTCCAGGATGTGGAGCATCATATATGCCTGCACGATGAATGGCCATTTTGAGAGAGGTCCTGACCCCTAGCCCCAGCAGACATAGATGATGTGAGAAGACACCTGCAGGAAATGCTCGCTGCTGGCGTGATACAAGAATCCAGGAGCCCATACAGCTCTCCCATTGTGGTTGTGCATAAGAAGAATGGGTCTGTGAGGATGTGTGTTGATTATCGAACCCTGAACCGGCTGACCATCCTAGACCAATACACTATGCCTTGTATACCAGATGCCCTGGACTGCTTGAATGGGAGAAAATGGTTCTCGGTGTTGGATCTTCTCAGCGGATACTACCAGATTCTGATGGCCCCAGAAGACCATGAGAAAACAGCCTTCATCTGTCCATTGGGGTTCTACGAGTTTCTGAGGATGCCACAGGGGATACCAGGTGCCCCGGCCACCTTTCAGCAACTGATGGAACGTGCGTTGGGATATATAAATTTGCTGGAATGCCTAGTGTACTTGGACAATGTCGTTGTGTTTGGGAGCACCTTAGAGGAGCATGAGAAGTGACTGTTTAAAGTCCTAGACCAAATGGAAGACTTCGGCCTCAAGCTGTCCATTGACAAGTGCCAGTTTTTCCAAACTTCCATGAAGTATGTGGGGCACATAGTATCTACAAAAGGGATAGAGACTGATCCCAGTAAGGTTGAAGCACTGACTACTTGGCCACAGCCCCATAATCTGAAAGAACTACAATGTTTCCTGGGGTTCTGTGGCTACTACTGCAGGTTCATAAAAGACTATTCCAAGGTGGTTCACCCACTCTTGAACGTTACCTAGGGTTACCCTCCTACAAATTGTAAATACAAACAAGGGGCCGTTAAAGAACCAGAAAAAGTATACTTCCGCCCAGGTGAACTCTTCGGGCCCTGCTGGACACCAGGCTGTAATGCAGCCTTCCATGAGATCATATACCAGCTCACCCACGCCCACATCCTCACCTATGCTGACCCCACCAAACCCCATGTGCTACATACGGACGATAGGCTGCAGGGTCTAGGAGCAGTGCTGTATCAAGACCATGAGGATGGCCTGAAACCAGTAGCTTTCACCAGTAGGAACTTGACCCTGTCCGAATGAAGCTACCCTGTACATAAGTTGGAGTTCCTTGCGCTAAAATGAGCCATCATTGACCAGTTTCATGAATACCTCTATGGGGCAAAGACATTGGTGAAGACTGACAATAACCCATTGACCTATGTACAGACTTCAGCTAAGTTAGATGCCACTTGGACACCGGTGGATTTCTGCATTATCAACCTATGATTATGCTGTCCAATACAGACTGAGCCTGAACCATATTGATGCTGATGCCCTATGATGAAGGCCAAGAGTGATTGGGTCAGGCTGTCTGAACCCGATATTCGAGCATTGTGCCAAAAGTTTGATAGAACAGATGTCTGCGGACACAGTGGACTGTTTAGTAGATTACTTGGGCCCTTCTGACACCTGCATACCACTGCTTATTGCCACTTCTCTGCTCTAGATATTAGTGCACTACCTCAGTTTGACAACGACAGCATTCAGTGGTTTCAATCCCAAGATCCTATGATTCTGCCAGCACTTGATGCCCTGCTTGTGGGGAAAGATGTGTCTAAATTACATTCCACTGACTTGCGAACTGCTTTATTGTTTAAAGAAGGCCCCAGATTGAAGTTGCTCAATCAGTTGTTGTATAGAGAGACAGTAGATCATAGTGGCAAAGTAGATAAGCAACAATTGGTCCTGCCCACAGCCTTTAAAGATTTGGTACTGAGGTCTCTCCACAATCACATGGGGCACCTCGGTACTGACAAAACCCTTGACCTGGTATGATCTCGCTTCTACTGGCCTAAAATGGGGGCCGATGTTGAGCACCATGTAAAGACTTGTAGTCGCTGCCTGCAAAGAAAAGTCCTACCTCAGAGGGCTGCTCCACCTTGTTAATATTACTACCAGCACCCCCATGGAACTAGTCTGCATAGATTTCTTGTGTTTAGAACCTGATTACCAGAACACTGGCAATGTGTTAGTGGTTACAGATCATTTCACAAGGTATGCACAAGTTTTCCTCACGAAAGATCAAAAGGCATCTACCGTGGCCAAGGTGCTAGTGGAAAAATTCTTCATCCACTATGGTGCCCCCCAGCGGATTCATTCTGATCAAGGCAGAGACTTTAAGAGTTGGCTAATCAAAGAAATGCTCTCTCTATGGGGGGTTTACGAAAAGCAAGAACCACCCCATATCACCCGCAGGGGGACCCTCAACCGGAATGCTTTAACTGCACCATGCTAGACATGCTAGGCACTCTCCACCCAAAAGACAAGCATAAATGGAGCCAGCAGATTAGCACCTTGGTACACGCATACAATTGCATGAAAAATGATGCTACTGAGTTCTCCCCCTACCGCCTCATGTTCGGGAGAGAGACCCGGCTGCTAGTTGATGTTTGTTTTGGGGTCTCTCCAGATGGGGTCCAAGCCGAAAACTGCTTGCAATATGTACAAAAACTGAAAGCTCAATTGAACCATGCCTATCAACTGGCCCAGACAATGGCTGCCAAGAGAAATCTAGCCAACAAAGAGAGGCATGATAAAAAAGTAAAGGCCGAAGAGCTTTGACCTGGAGACCGTGTGTTGTTATGTCATTTGGGACTACATGGTAAACACAAAATTGCTGATCGGTGGCACCATCTTCCCCATGTAGTAGTTGGAAAGTTGGATGATTTACCTGTGTACAAGGTGCGCTCAGAGAACAGCTCCAAAGCTGCCAAGACCACGCACCGTAACCACTTGCTGCCTATCGGCCAAGTCATGATTGAGGCTGAACCCCCAGAAATTGAGCCCCCTGGGACGATGACTCGTGCTGCTGCAAGAAAGAGACAGAGTCAACCTTCCCCAGTGGTCACAGATTTAAGGGTTTCCCCCAAGCAGGTCCAGACTGATAGTGATTGTCAGTCAGATTCTGATGATAGTGAGTATGACAATGCCTATTGCCCCACCTATGAATTGAGTCAGTTGTTTTGTGGAAACCCTATGACTAATTGCAGGGATGAAGCTGGGCCTTCTGGACTGTCTAACCCCCCAGCTTCATCCTTGAAGTCAGTGCTCCCTGAAAGTGAAGTGCAAAGTATCACGTCTGAAGATGCTGATTCCCTGTGTACTGTGGAACTGTATGATTTGCCTGAAGGAGGGGCTGATGGTTTGAGTCTTTCTGGTGACATACCAGAACTTGAAGAACACTATCAGAGTGCCGACCATTCCCTTTCAGTGCCAGAGTACTTTCAAAGTGAGCAAAGTGTTGTAGAAACAGAGCTTACAGAGCAAGGGTCTGACAGTGCTCCAAGTTTGGACATTCCCATCCAGGCAGAGGCACCCCTCACAAGTGACGAGAGTCCCCAGACCAGTGCTGAGAGTACAAAGACTGTAGTTGTCCCCCTTAGAAAGACTGGCAGAGCTGTCAAGCCAGTAGTACACTTACAGAAACATAGAATTTGATGGCAGATAAGGACCACTTGGCCCACCCAGTCTGCCCATTTCCCTACCTAATGGATAGGCTGCAGATCCTAGTTAACCAGCAGCCTACTTCTTTCTACCCCCACCCCCTAGAATTGCCTTATGGCTGTCCCATGCATGCTTGAATTCAATCACTGTTTTTGACTCCACAACCTCCTCCGGAAGACCGTTCCATGCATCCACAACCCTCTCTGTGAAAAAATACTTCCTTACATTACCTCTGAGTCACCCCCCCTCTATCTTCGAATTGTGCCCCCTTGTTCTTGCACACCTCTTTTTTTGAAAGATGCTACCCACTTGGACTTTTTTGATTCCCTTGAGGTACTTGAACGTTTCTATCATGTCCCCTCCTCCCTCCTTTCCTCGATTCTATACATATTAAGCTCCATTAGTCTCTCTTCATATGTCTTCCGATGCAGACCCTGCACCATTTTAGTTGCCCTCCTCTGAACAGTTTCCATCTTGTCTATGTCCTTGCAGTGATTGGGTCTCCAGAACTGCACACAGTACTCTAGATGGGGTCTCACCAGCTGTCTGTACAGAGGGATAACAACTTCCTGTTTTCTACTGGTGATGCCTCCCATATGCATCCCAGTATCTCCCCAGCCCTCCTTACTGCCCTCTCACATTGCTTGCCCACCTTAAGTCATCTGATATGACTACACCCATGTCCTTTCCATTTTTGTTGTTGTTAGTATCTCACCCCATTGTGTTTTTTCCTGGGTTTTGTTTCAGGTGCATTACCTGCACTTCTTAGCATTAAATCTAAGCTGCCATACATTTGACCATTTTAACCTCAAGTCCCTCTCATCCTTTCCACCCATCTTGTGCATCAACTGTTGCAGATCTTGTGTCATCTGCAAAGAGACACTTTTTTCCAGTCCTCTGCAATGTCGCCATAAAGACATTGAAGAGGACCGTCCCATTACTGAACCTTGCACTTTTGTATCACCCCCATTAGTAAACCCCTTTTCTTCAGAGTGGACTCCATTTACTATTACCCTCTGTGTCCTATTCTCCAGCCAATTCTTACCCAGGCTATCATCTTGGGACCCACTCCCAGGCTGGCTAACTTGTATATTAATCTTTGTGGGACTGAGTCAAATGCCTTGCTAAAGTCTAGGTAGGCTATGTCCACAGCCCCTCCCTGATCTACTACTTTGGTCACCCAGTCAAAGAAATCTATTAGATTCGTCTGGCATGACCTTCCTGCTGTGAATCCATGCTGCCTTGGGTCCTGTGCCTCTCTGGCCTCTAGGTACTCAACAATTCTTTCCTTCAGAAGTGATTCCATCATTTTCCCTATCACTGAGGTTAAACTAACTGGTCTGTAGTTTCTCGCTTCTGCCCTGCTCCCACTTTTGTGAAGGGGAATCACATCTGCCTTCCTCCAGTCCTCAGGTACCACCCCATCCTCCCATGATTTGTTAAAGAGGGTAGTCAATGGTGTCACTAGTTCTACCTTTAGTTCTTTTAGAATTCTGGGATGAATCCCATCAGGCCCCATTGCTTTGTCCACCTTCAGTTTTAGGAGTTCTTTCAGAACCCTTTCTTCTGTAAATGGGCTGGTATCAACTTCTGTATCCAGAGTGTTTCTATTGTTTGTTTTAGGTACCTCGCCCTCTTCATTTGTAAATACTGAGCAAAATATTTGTTTAGTATCTCTGCCTTTCACAGTCACCCTCTGCCCACCCTCCCTTTATTAAGCCTCACTATCCCTCCCTTAGTCTTCCTTTGCTCCTGATGTACATAAAAAGGTTTTATTCTCTTCTTAACTGAGTTGGTTATCTTTTCCTCACTTCAGTTATGATTCTCTCGGGAGGCCAGTGGATTTGCCTCTTATTGTGGTCCACAAAGAGGTTTATGTTTCACCGAGCTCACTGCCCAAATTGAGCTTGACGGACCATTCCAGGTTACTTGTTCTGCCCTCTCACCATGGTGCCCCTGCTCCATCCAGCCCCAAGTTAGCTGATAGGGAAGGGCCCCCTCTTGCATTGTTCAAGGCACAAGAAGTCATTACCTGATTTTGTATAGTAATGTTCAACTGACTTGTGTGAAATATGCCTAATGTATTGTCAGAATGTATTGGAAAATGTAGTGAATATGTATAGTAAAGTAATAAGTTTATGTTAACTGATGTATGATGGCACAGACTTGACACGGACGCCAAGTTTTCTCCAGGCAGGGAAGGGTGTAATGCCCCCCTACAAATGGGGGTTCCCTGAAAAGTCTTCCTTGAGCTTGCCTAAATGCTCACTGCCAGGCTGGTGTCATGCGTTTTAGCAGTTTAAATGGATTACCAGAGAGTGCCGGTCTAGCCTCTGTGTACTGTCTCTTTAAGAGCTGCCTGGATTGTAGTCATAAGTAATCTGAGAGGGAGCTCTGTTGAAAGATACAACTATTTGCTGAAAATCATTTAGAGTGATAATGATACTGTAGTTTGTCTAACCTGCCTTCTTTGCAGCAAGGATTGTTTTGTTTATCCCCACCATTTGGCCTGGGACTACAAATTGGACCAATCAGTACTGGTGGGACCTTAAATGGAGCTGGACCACAGGAGCTGACTGGAGTCAAAATCTGTAGGAATTGTAGTTTTGGGCTTTTGGAGCCTTTTTGCACCTGAAGGGGGAGCTCCTATTGTGACTGAAAGATGAATCAGCCAACCAAACCTTTTGGATCTTGGGGAAATTCCTCGGCTTGCTGGCAGTTGAGTCAGATCTAAGTTGGGAGCTGAAGAAGCAACAACTTGACACAGTCAAGCAGCCGTCTGAGTAGTTTTGCGTGGGAGAACTGTGGAAAGGCCTGAGTTGTGGCCTGCATGTCTGCCTGCTGCCCCTGAGAGGGAGAAAAGAAAATCATTTTGGACTAAATCCGAGTCTGTGTGAAAGAAGTAAGTCACTGATTTTTACCAGGCTCATACCTGAAGAAGACCGAAGATTTTGCTGAATGCGATCGGCCTGTCAGGCTTTCCAGCTGCTTTTGAATCCCCGGTTTGTGCAGAGACTCTGCGATCGTGACCGGAGAGCGGTTTGCCTGGTACAGTAGAATTTCCTTACGTGTAAATGTGCTATGAGTTGTTAGTGGGTCGTGATTTTGGTTCCCCACTGCGTGAACTGTGTTCTGCTTGCTGGAAGCTGTATCCAGCCCAAAACGGACTGTATCCGAATTTCTCTCCATTTGGCTGGGGCCTTGCCACACTGGCCCAGCCAGACTACCAGCAGCACAGAAAAAGCCATCGATGAGAGACCTGCCTGGGGATCATCCCCCTGCTCCACACTTGAACAGGAATAACACTTCGGCAATTCATGTGGGCCCTGCTTCTCCTGGCACTCCAGATTAACCACCTGCTGTCTCGATTTTCGTCCAGCCTGTGTCCAGTCTTGGATTTCGTGAGTAATCATCAGGGTAGCTCCCTGCAACAACAGCCTAATCTAAAAGTGCGTCATCTGATTGTCTTGTTATTTTCTTTTCACGGATTGAGCCCTCCGGCTCCAGATTACAATTAGTGTGTGTGATGCATGTTGTTTTCTTCCATCACAGGGCCCCAACCAGCTGCAATGTTCCTGGCTAGCCCACCGTTCTCCATCTGGGTACCCAGAGTGTGGGACTTTTAATGGACCCTGAAGTGCATGCATAACTGTTTGATTGATGCAGCCTTTAAGCAAATTAACCTGATTACGCCCCTTCCTTGTTTAAGTCCCTTAAATCAATCAGATCTAATTCTTTTTTGCATTCATCCTGACTGTGGTTCCAGTTTGTGCAAGAGTACTGTACTGCTGTTAATTTGCTGTGAATATCCTTGTTTTACAGGAGGTCCCCAGGGTCGAGCCAGGGGAAAGCCCTGGTGGTAAGTGCAAACAGTGTGGGTACTTTTGTGGTGTATCAGCAGTATTGTGAAAGTGATTATTGTGTATTATACCATGGACTCAGAAAGAAACACAAATCTCTGCATTTTGATTGGTTGGCTGGCACCTTCCAGCAGTTATAAACCTCCAATATACCCACTGGAAAAGGTGCCAGCCAACAAGCACTCGTGCCACATAACAAATATCTGGAAGCGGTTAGCTTCGGCCTACGGCCCGTGACCAAACCACACCAGCCGTGGTAAATCCACCAGTATACCCACACCCTGTTGGGGTATATTGCTTAATTGTTCCAGCCACTAGTAAGGAAAGAGGGGAGTTACAGTGTCCCGGAGGGCTGTGCCCAGGTTAGCTTGACCACTACCAACCCTGACCTCTGGGTGGAGACACCCTTTTCAGAACTCAGGCCTCTTAACCTGCTACTAGCCAAGCAGGCAGGGGTAGTAGCCCTTGGGATAGAGCCACCTAGGCACTGTGGGTCACCTTGGAGACAGGTAATGGCACCACAATCCGCATGGGGGTTGTATACAGGCCCCCATCTCAGGGGGAGGAAATGGACAAAGAAATGATAGAAGGCATCCTTAGAATGGTAGAAAAGGGGAATATTGTTGATGGGGGACTTAAATATGCCAGATGTTAACTGGAGCACATGTGCTGCAGCCACATCCAAGAGCGGGGTCATTTTCGATGCCCTGCAGGGGGCATGTCTCAGACAGCTAGTGTTGGAACCAGCTCGGGAGGGAGCAATCTTAGACTTGGTACTCTCAAATGGAGATGGTGAGAGGATCACAGATTTAGAAGTGGGTAGCCATCTGGGAACTAGCGGCCACCGAACAGTGTGGTTCATGATAAACACATCTGTAGAGTTAAGCTATACCAACACAAAAGTACTGGACTTTAGGAGGGCAGACTTTGGCAAAATTGGTGAGTGCCTAAGGAATGCACTAGCAAAGGGGCAGGAAGGAGGGGTAGAAGAACTATGGGAGACAATCAAAACTGCCATCACAGAGGCAACAAGTCTTTGTGTGAAGCAAATAAACAAAATTAAGTAAAAAACACTATGGTTCTCAAAAGAGGTGGCAGGAAAGGTTAGGAAGAAAAAGATAGCATTCAGGAAGTACAAGGAATCACAGAATGAGCAGAACAGAGAACTTTATCAGTCAAAGGAGAAGGAAGTGGGGAAGGCAGTCAGAATAGCGAAGGCCCAAACCAAAGAAAAGATAGCTAACTCTGTTAAGAAGGGGATAAAACCTTTTATAGGTACATCAGGGAGCGAAGAAAGACCAATGGAGGGATGGTGAGGCTTAATAAAGGGAAGAGGAGGTGGGCAGAGGATGACACTGGAAAAGCAGAGATACTGAATGAATACTTTTGCTCAGCATTCACAAAAGAAGAAGAGGGGGAGGTACCTAAACCCAGCAATAGAAGCACTCTGGACGGGGGGTCGATAACAGCTCATTCACAGAAGAAAGTTTCCTGAGAGAACTCCTAAAACTTAGGGTGGACAAAGCAATGGGGCCTGAAGGGATTCACTACAGAATTCTAAAAGAACTAAGGAGAGACGTAGTGACACCACCGACTAACCTTTTTAACACATCATGGGAGGATGGTGTGGTACCTGAGGATTGGAAGAGGGCAGATGTGATTCCCTTCACAAAAGTGGGAGCAAGGCAGAGGCAGAAAACTGCATATCTGTTAGTTTAACCTCAGTGGTAGGGAAAATGATGGAATTACTTTTGAAAGAAAGAATTTCCAGTACCTAGGGGCCAGTGGGGCACAGGACCCGGGACAGCATGGATTCACAGTGGGAAGGTCATGTCAGATGAATCTAATAGAGTTCTTTGACTGGGTGACCAAAGTAGTAGACCAGGGAGGAGCTGTAGATATGACCTACCTAGACTTTAGCAAGGCATTTGACACAGTCCCACACAAAAGATTAATAAACAAGTTAGCCAACCTGGGAGTGGGTCCCAGGGTGATGGTCAGCCAATTTGTTACCCAGGCTAACAGGATGCAGTGGGTAATAATAAACGGAGTACACTCTAAAGAAAGGGTGGTTACTGGTGGGGTACTGCAGGGTTCAGTACTGGGACTGGTCCTCTATAATCTCTTTATAGGAGACATTGCAGAGGGGCTGGAAGGAAAAGTATGCCTCTTTATAGACTATACAAAAATCTGCAACAGTGTTGATACACAAGGGGGGTGGAAAGGATGAAAAGGGACTTGGCAAGGTTGGAGGAATGGTCAAAAATATGGCAGCTTAGATTCGGTGCTAAAAAGAGCAAAGTAATGCACCTGGGAAACAAAAACCCAGGGGAAGAGTACACAAGGGTGGGGGGGAGTACTGACAACAACAAAAATGGAAAGGGATCTCAGGGTAGTCATATCAGATGACCCTATGGTTAGCGAGCAATGTGAGAAGGCAGTAAGGAGAGCTGGAAGGATACTGGGATGCATAGGGAGAGGCATCACCAGCAGAAAATGGGAAGATGTTATCCCTCTGTACAGACAGTTGGCGAGATCCCATTTGGAGTACTGTGTGCAGTTCTGGAGACCCCATCTCCACAAGGACATAGTCAGGATGGAGACGGTCCAAAGAAGGGCAACTAAAATAGAGCAGGGTCTGCATCAGAAACCATATGAGGAGAGACTTAAAGAGCTTAATATGTATACGCCTGAGGAAAGGAGGGAAAGGGGGGACATAATAGAAACTTTCAAGTACCTCAAATGAATCAACAAAGTCTAAGACGGGAGCATTTTGAGAGAAAGATATGTGCAAGAACAAGGGGGCACAGTTTGAAGATAGAGGGGGAATGGCTCAGGGGCAACGTCAGAAAGTATTTTTTCACGGAGAGGGTGGTGGACACATGGAACCACCTTCTTGAGGAAGTCATGAGGTCAAAAACAGTGGGGGAATTCAAGATTGCATGGGACAGACATAAGTCAATTATAGTAAAGGGTAGGAGGAAGTAGGCTGTTGGTTAACTAGAATCTGCAGCTTATCCAATACATAGGGAATGGATAGACTAGGTGGGCCAAGAGGTCCTTATGTGCCGTCAAAGTCTATGTTTCTATGACCGCATGCTGCAAAGGTTGGGATACTGCATGTAAGTAAATCTGCCCCCCCAGATTCCAGGGACTGCAGAGCACTAGGAGAAGTGGTCATAGGTCGGGGCCAGCTTTGCCCGTGAATCTGGTCAACCAAGAGCCAACTCATGCCAGAGAAAGTTTGCCTGTGAACAAGCCTGGCCAATCAGGCATCAAGTTTCAGCCCAGATAAAAGGGTCTTTTTTCAGAGATCATGGCCAGTTCAGTCAGACTGCCCAGAGAGTGACTGTATGTCAGGGTGTGGGCCGGAGTGCCACTGTCTGTCCAGACCCTGCAGGCATGGCAGACTGAAAATGTTTGGGATCCCAAGTAAAGTGTTTATGTGAAGAAAAGAAGACATTTTCACCAAAAGTACAGTTTTAATGGCAAGTTGGAGCTGGGTTTTCCTGAGCCACCACAGACTTTTGTGCTCTGGGGGGTGAGCTCCTACAGGATCTACAGTCCAAATAGGCTCCCGCCTTGATCCAGGTCCTGCACCTAAAAGAGACAGCATGAGAAAGAGAAGTGAAGCAGAGAGACCACCACCAAGCCTGGGGGAAACCTTCTTTCCATCCGAGAGCAACCGCATCCAGTCTGCCTGTTTTAGCAACTTGTATCTGAGGTATTTATTACCTGTGGCATCAAAACCATGAGTGAACTCTAAGGTTCGACCCTGTAACTAGGAAGAAAGTTTACTGTGCAAGGATTTGTGGGAGAAGTCCTGGGCAGGACTGTGCCAGTGTATGAGGCCCAGGTAGAAGATCTGTGAAAGCCAACCAGCCACACATCCAAGTGGATTACAAATATGGGCCCCCTTTTGAAACTTGGTTTGAAACAGTTTCAACAATTTCCATTTATGTCTGAAGGATTTAGAAAGTGTTTTACCTTGCTACCTGTTAAAGTGTGCCACCAAGCTCCACCCTGCTAGCAGCATCAGTGTCCCCAATGTGGTATCCAGAGCAATATAAGAAATATCCCCGAACCATGGCCTTTGGGTTGGGGGGGAGGATTTAGCCAGATGCACCCACATTGGGGGTTTAGGGACTTCTGGAGGGTGGGCAGAGTCTGTAGGGCAAAGTGTTAATTGATGGCTTGCCTAAAGTATTTGCATTGTGTTACTACCTGCATACAGGTATAGTATTTGGCTTATAGTGTTACTACTACCCCCATTTATCTCATTTTACCTCACTGCCCCTTGTTCTTTACATACCCTTCTTTTTAAATGGGCGGAACAACAACGTCACTCCCCCATCGAGCTTAAAAGGTCCCAACATCCTGGGCCTCCTCAGGATTCTTTTTCGTTGCAGCCGGAGGTGCTGCTCTCCTGTACATCTTGGATTGCTGCTTCGATTTCTTGTTTCTGCAGCAGCCTCTGGTTGCCCATTCGTTCCTCCATGCTGTTTTTCTTTATTGCTCCTGCATCATTCTGTACTGTGAGCATTTGTTATGTGGTTTTTATCTGGTGTGCGGTTTTCCCTGTTTTGCAGCCTAATTCCTGCCTCGCTCCGCAGCCCTGCTGCCTTCATTTCTGTGTGCTGCGACTTCGGCAGATCTATGCCTGATTCCGGTTTGCCTTTCCCTCTCCCGCCCTGCTCCTCAGTGGTTGGCCTCTCCCTCCTGCCGGCTTGCTCCTTTCTCATTTCTTGTTAGGATGGGCCATATTAGCTGCTGCTGCTTTGGCAGCGTCTCCCTGCTCTTCAAACCGAATCTAGAATCAGCTGCGGTCTCAGCTTCTCTGGCCACTGCATGGCTCTGCATCCCTCATCTGCCCCACCATCAGGCGCCAGAAGATGCCTCCTCCCTCCGCTCACTGAGAGCCCGATCTGGATCCCTCGGCCACCGCTCAGCAGAACGGCACCCAGCCACAATCTTCATAGGTCACCACTCAACCTGGGTAGTGTACGTTGTATTCGTGTGAGAGACTCTGAGGGTGATGCAGTGTACGGTCTTCTGTTCGTCTGTCCAGTTCCACATCGAATTTTGTTTATTTCCATGGCGGTGTGGAACCGTGGACTTTGTTAGCCTGCAATGCCTGCTCTTCCATTGCGTCCATCTGTGCTGCTATGCAGTGTGCAGGTACCTGTGTGTATGCACCTCATCATGCTACCCAACCTGGTATTTGCTAATGCGCCTCCATTGGATGTGACAAGTTGTTTTCCATGGGGCCTTCCTTGTTCATTTCTCACTGTATTTACTCAGGTTAGACCGGATATAATGTCTTATTTCATTCACTGGGGGGCATCTCCTGCTTTTATTTTTCTGTGATGTATTTATGTATATAGCTCCGTTGACCTGTACTATATCTTCTGTCTCTCCCCTGCTTATCATCATTCATACCAGCCATCCTAAAACAGCTTACGTCCTCAAACAAAAACCAGAAAAAAATCATCCAACCTTTACTTCTGCTCATCTAGTTGCATCCCTATCTCAGCTTTCGCTCTCTCATATGCCTCCTCCACCCTCTCCTTGGGTCTTCCTTTGCTTCAACTGCTTGATCCTTGTCCTTCTCCCTCCTCACCCTCTCTGCACTCATGCCTCCGGTAGGAACTGCATTAAGGAAAAGCCTATGGCCATTGCTACGGTGCTTGTTCTGCTGTTTCCGACCACAGCACCCTGTCCGATGGTGTTTTCTTCTGCCTGTTGAGTATGCTGTGGCCCTCATTGCCCATCATATGAGACTCCCAGAATAAATGACTAATGAACAGATTTTCTTCAGTTCGGCTGCCTCTTTTGGGGTTCTACTGCTCTGCTGCCTTATTTCCTATTTTTTGCGTCCTGTTGCCTCGTAGTCATACATTCGGATTTTCCACTCTCTTGTCTACAATACCTCGTATCAACCTGCTTATCTATTCCTATTGCTCTATCAGTATACTTCTCATCCCCTCCCACCTTGCTCATCCCAAACTATCAAGGATTCACTCCAGTCAAGCCTGCATCTATCCTGACTACGCCTGACCTCCCTACCATCTTTTGTCCTTTCATCGGCACCTATTCCCTTTCCTTCCTCCTTTCCTCTTCCTCAGCACCATGCTGAACTCATTGTTCCATTTCCTTAACTCGCTCAGTGTCCTTCTCCTTGTCTCCTCTGCTCCAACCCATGCATTCCTTTCGAGCATACCTATCCTCGACTCCTCTGCCTTTACTCCAATATCGTACATCATTCAGTCTGTACCTCACCTCTACCTGTATCAGCCTTCTTGGCTTTTCTTCCTTCATCGTACCTCATCCATTTCATACCATCATCCATTTTGTACCTCACTTTCACTGTTCCAGCCTTCATGGCTTTCCCTCCATTCTCTTATATCTCCAGGTTCATGACTCTGGTCTTCAGTCACTCATCCGTAATCTATTTACATCGCTTCCTTGAGCATTTCTATCACTGACTCTTATGCTGCCTGATTGAACCTGCTGCACACCTGCAGCTATCATCATCATTGTCAGTCTTCATCATTCTCAAACCACATCTGGATACGTACCTCTCCCTGGAACTGCCCTCCTGAGGTGATCATCATCTTCAGTCTTCTTTGCTGCCTCATGTTCTTCGATCTGTGCTTTCTTTTGGGGTTTTCCCCTATCCCGTCATCATCTTCTCTACTCATATCCTTCTCTTTAACCTACTTATAGTCCTCATCTATGAACCATTCTCTCTACTAACATATGTCCTCAAATCAAACGTCGTCAGCCTGGAGGGAAAGTGACCTAGGCCTTGGATCCCCAGAGGTTTCCTCGTCACAGGGTTTTTTTCCTCTCCTCCGTGCCAATGGCCATAATATTAGAGTTAGTGCTTTCTTCTCATTAGTTAGGTAGGTTCCACTGTTGGATGGAGGCAGATGGTGTCCCGACTTTCCCCTCTCTCCTTAGGAAGTTAGCCCTTCTTCACATAATTCATTCATCATCCTCGCCTCTTCGAAGCTTGACATCTTTGGGTATTCTTTTTGGGCTTCTTCCTAACCTACCTTTAGCCGACGAATTCCATCCCGGCACCTGTAGGGGGGGAACCTTCCTCTAGGGTTCCTTGCTCCGTACCCCTACAGGGTGGTATATCCCATGGATAGAGAGGTGGAAAGCCACATAGCAAATCAAGTTACACAGGCATCATCACATATCTTATCCAGTTGCGTAAGCACATTGAATGGGAGGGCTTTAAGCCTGATGTTCAATGGGCAGAGCAACAATGTCACTCCCCCATTGAGCTTAAAAGGTCCCAACATCCTGGGCCTCCTCAGGATTCTTTTTCGTTGCTCACCATCCACCCCTCCTCCTCCAGTGGCTTGTCTCTCTTCCCCCTGGGCTTCTTCCTAACCTAGCTTTAGCCGATGCATTCATTCCCAGCACCTGCAGGGGGGAACCCTCCTCTAGGGTTCCATGTGTTGTACCCCTACAGGGTGGTATAGCCCACGGATAGAGAGGTGGAAAGCCACAAAGCAAATTGAGTTACACAAGCATCATCACATATCTTATCCAGTTGCGTAAGCACATTGAATAAATTATTTGTTTGAATTGCATCGCATGGTTTGGGGATCGTGATTGCTTACTGTGTCATTTGTTTAAGGGTGGGACTGCGTGGGCAGTTAATGCACTGTTTCCTGGGGGAGGGGTGCAGTCATAACCGAGTGTTTCAGCATCTAGGTGCCCTATATTGCCACTGCAGGTGGAGGCATCGCACCATGTTATGGTCCGTGAACCTAGTTCAGTACATCCTTCAATAACCCAGGCATACCTCCGGCCCAGCTGCACTTTGTGAGGGACAAAGAATATGGCGGCCAAGATTCTCGTGGCTGATGAGCATCCAGTGTCGTCTCTGAGGAGACTTCTCAACCTCATTCTCTAGTTTGGTAGTTATTTGGAACAGTGATAGGAATATTAATAACACATTACTGGTAGGAGTGGGAAGGGGGCTTGGGGGGCTTGCCCGAAATAAAAGTGGCTGTGGTTGAGGGGCAGGAGCCCCCAATAGTCTCTATTCCAGTCTGCTTCGAGACTGATGAGCAGTTGACTGTTGCCTAGCAACAGTCGGGTCAGTGATATCGTAATCTCATCCACCATCTTTGTCCCTTAAAAACCGTAGCCACTCCCAGCCTCCTTGGGAGTGGTGCAGAGGTGAGCCTCGAGGGTCTCGGTATGGTCAGCCACTACACATGATATACTAACATACTATTTGCCAGCAGATTAGGCCTTACGGTCTATCGAGTCTGCTCGAACCTAGATCCTTAGTTGGGTGCCGAGACCCTCCCATCCCTTGTTCTCTAGAAACCCCTATCATCCATCCCCACCCCCCGGGACAGGCCATCATCTGATACATCCACTTTCTGTGTCTGTCCCACCCTCTCTTGAAGCCCTCCACAGTGGATCTCTGAACCAGCTCACCAGGCAGTGCATTCCAGGGGTCCACCACCCTCTCAGTGAAAACCTCCTCCTCTTTTCCCCCTCACCCTTCCACCTTCCAACTTCAAACCATGCCCTCTGGTGATACCTCCCTGCTTTAGTCTAAAGATCCCTCCATGTTTACCCTATTTATTCCTTGAGGTGCCAGAGACCTCAATCATGTCCCCCTGTCTCTCCTCTCCTCCAATGAAAACAGGCAGAGCTCCTCAAGTCTGTCCTCATAAGTCAAATCCCTTAGCCCTCGTATCATCTTTGTTGCCCTCCTCTGTACCCTCTCCAGGAGCTGTATGACCCTCTTCAAGTGTGGTCTCCAGTACTGTACACAGTACTCAAGGTGTGTCTAACCAGTCCATTGTACAGTGGCAGAATCACTTCCTTGCTCCTAGAGGTGATCCCTACGATGCATCCCAACATCCTGTTTGCCTTGCTAGCTGCTCCTGCACTGCTCAGAGTTATTCATACATGTATCCACCATGACCCCTAGGTCTTTTTCCCTATTGAGGCCTCAGTGCCTCCCTCCCAGGGTGTACCTGTGTTTAGGGTTTCCCGACCAAGATGCAACACCTTGCACTTGGTGATATTGAAATTTAATTTCCATGTGTGAGCCCAGCTTTCCAGGGTGTCCAGGTCCTTGCAGGGCCACCCTCCCTCTTCTCCCTCAGCTTCTGCTCCCATCTTGGAGTCATCCGTGAAGAGACTCATTTCACACCTATACCCTCGATGTCGATATGTAGCCATTAAATAGGATGGGACCCAGGACCGAACCCTGTGGTACCCCACTACCAACCTCTCTAGGGTTAGAGCTCCCCACAGACCACTACTCTCTGAGTGCGTCCAGCTAGCCAGTTTTCAATCCATCTGACCATCAAGGGCCTACTCCTAACCCCATCAGTTTCTCCACCAGACCATTGTGGGGACAGAGTCAAATGCCTTGCTGAAGTCCAAGAATAATACATCCACAGGCTTACCCCTGTCCAGTTCTGATGTTGCCCATTCATAGAACTCCAAAGGTTGGTTTGACATGATCTACCTGGCACAAACCCATGTTGCTGACTATCCAGACCTCCCACCTCCTCCAAGTACACCCCAATCGTTCCTTTAGTATACTCTCCATTAATTTTCCCACCACGAGGTCAAACCGATGGGTCTATAGATTACCTGGTACTTCCTCAGCCCCTTTATGGATTGGTACCACATGTGCCTCTGCCAATCACTAGGTACCCTCCCTGTCTCAAGTGACCTGCTGAAAAGCTCCGCCAGGGTGCAGCCAGTATGTCCGCCAATTCCCATAGTACTCGGATGACCATCCCACCCTGGAGATTTGTTTTTTCTTTAGGCCTGAGGGCTAACCACACCCTTTTTGGTGGAGATAGCATCATCTGTCCCCTCCCCTTACTGGTCTTTTTATCCTTATCCAGATGTGACACCCCTGGGTACCTTTCCTCCCTCTTGCTCCATTTCTGTTGCTCCCTGATCCCACCCTGCCACTTCTATCCCCTTCATGCCTTGCTTTGTAGATATCCCATCCCCTCTAAGTGAACACAGGGCAAAGTACTGGATTAAATACCTCTGCCTGGTCCCTCGCCTCTTCCACCCACCCTCCTTCTGATCTCAATCTGCTGAGATGGCCCTTAGTTTTTCTCCACTCCCCAATGTACCGGAAGAACCCTTTTCCCTCCATGTATCCCTTACGAGCGCTGCTCTTTACTGGACTTTGCTCCCCTCACCATACGGGTGACTTTTCTAGATGCAAGCTGGTACATTTCCTTATCCCTATCCCCTCTTGTTGTTTTATATTTTTTGTAGGCCGCCTTTTCTCTGACTGCTACCTGTACCTCACTGGACCACCAGCATGGTTTATGTGACCTTGCTCCCTTATGTTTCAACTTAGCGCAGATCCTTACTGCCTCATGAAGTCCCCGTTTTATGACCTCCCATCTCCTTTCCACACTTGTCGTTGAGGTAATCCCCTTCAAGTGATCCTTGAGAATATTTCCCATGCCCATGAAGTCTGCCCCCCTGAAGTCCACTGCCAGTGTCCTAGATCTCACCCCCACTCCCCCATGCTTATTTGAAACCAGACAGTGTTGTGGTCACTCCCAGTCAGGGGTCCTGTACAACTATGTCCTTACCAGATCCCCATCTGCCAGAACCACATCCAGGACATGCCCCTCCTTGTGGGCTCCATCACATGCTGTGTTAGAACACATCCTGGAAGCCATCCAGCAGCCTCTGCTCCTTGGCCACCCTAGAGGACAAGGTTCCCCAGTTTGTACCTGGCATATTAAGGTCCCCATCAACACCACTCCTTCCCTTTTGGACCACACTGGGCAATGATGTTGTCAGCAAACCATCCTCTAGAACCTCACTCATCCGGGGGCCTATATGCTACTCCCAGCTTGACCTTATCTCCTGCTGTAGATCGTAAGGTGACCCATAAGGCCTCCACGTTTCCCTCTGCCTCTTCTACCATAGCAATTTCTATATCTTCTCTAATGAACATAGCCACTCCACCCCCTCTGACCTCCTTTCTATCCTTCCTAAGCATAGTGTACCCCTGTACATTTAGGTCCCAGTCATGGTTTTTGTTGGCCCACGTCTCCGTGACCGCTGCCACATCCACCCCCAACAGCATGGCTTGGAACTCCGGCAACTTGTTTCCCAAGCTCCTGGCATTTACTAACACCAACACCAACCCCACCCCTTATCCCTGATCCTCTTTGTCAAACCCCACCCAGATTCCTTATACTTCCATCCTCCCCCTGCTCCTCCTGAAACCTCCACCTCCAGTCTGTTTCCCCCCTCTCCCTCTTGGGCTTGACGGCTACTCCCCTCATCTGGAGGAGAGGGCTTCTGGTCAGCCCCTCCCTTATCCCTTCCCCCTTACAAGTTTAAACCCCACCTTTCTTGTATGTAGTCAGCCATCCCTGTTTAAGGACTTCCTTCCTAATGGGCAAGATGAAACCTGTCCTTGGCATATAGTCCTTATCCTCCAAACTCCATTCCAGTTCCCTAACACCCCAACCCATTCTCTTCACCCACTTCCTGAGCCAGTCATTAACCTGTGTAAGCTCTTTTTTTTGTCCACTGAGGCCTTTGGTACTGGCAATATCTCCAAAAAGGAAATGTTGCATCCATTATCCCGACAGACTCTGGCAAGTTCTTGGAACCTTGCTTGGATTTCCAAAATGCTATTTCCCTCTAGATCATTAGTTCCCAAATGCACCAGGAAATCTGGTTTCCCTCCACAATCCCTAACCATTTCATACACCATGAACTTTGCTCTGTGCACTGTCAGCCCAGAGATACTCACTACCTTCACCTGGCTATGGCATCCACCCCCCTGTCCTCCCAATGGATACCCCTAATCATAGAGTCTCCCAGTAACAGAACTTAACACCGCCATCATCCTTATGATTACCTCCACTATGCCCTCTCAGCCCCCTTTATTCATGATCTCAATTTCATGGGAGTCTTCCTGCCTTATTAGAGACCCCTTGTCACCTCCCCTTCTGCCTCCCTTGCTATTTTGCTCACTTAACTGAAACCCCTCTGAATAGGTGTCCCTTTAACCTCTCTTATCTGAACCATTTATCCTGGCCCTGATGGTTTCCCTTCCCACACCACCATCCTCCCCTGTAATAGTACCCATTGCTTCCAGAGGCTCTCTGTGGGTCCCCTTTAGCTAGGGCCCCTCCTTGGTACTGACCTCCCAGCTGAAGGGCTCCTCTCCACCTCCTTGTCTCCCAGTTTCTCTCCAATCATGCTCTCCTCCCTCATGTCTGGAATATGTTGCATCTCCCCCATTTGCTTAACATATATGTTTCCCATTCTCCCTCTGGGACTATGTCTATCCTTTCCATAGCTGGTCTGTGATGCCCTATGGGTATCCGACTCCCTCCCCCCGGCCTCTGTATAAGTTTCCTCATTTCCACCAACCCCTTCCTCCCCCTCTAGGTTGCTTAGTAGCTCAAATTTATTGTGACACTCTATGTCAGCCTCCATCAAGTAACCAGAGTTTCCCTGACTGCATCTCTAAACTGACCCTCTTCTTCCTCTCTTGCATGTTCACCTTAAGAGCTTCCTTCCACAGTCTGCTGTTTTAGGCTTCCGCACAACAGCCCTCCTGACTCTTCCCTCCAGTCTCTTTGTATTCAGAATGTTCACCCTGCGCTTTCCCTTAGCATCAACTTCTATCTTAGGGTCCTCTGTTCCCTAATATCCCTCGCTTGCTGATAACATCCTGTAATTTCAGGCGTTGCCCCAGCCTCCCTCAGCCCCCACCCTTCTGCTGCCCGTGATCCACACCCCTTATCCTTGACACCCCCAGCTCCCAGCTTACTCCCTAACCAATATACTCTCACTTCTGATACAAGATAGCTGTCTACAGAGTGGGCAGCCTCCCTCTCTCAAGCCCAATTTAGAATTATTGCCATCCCACAGCCTGTGCAGCCTACAACCCTTCCGAAGATGCCTGCCATGGTGGAATATGGCCACCCTGATTATCCCTCTCTGTTTATAATAGCACACCCCCTTTTCTCAGTCCCTTTCCCCTGGAGTACAGTTTCTCTCTAAACTGACTGTAGTTATTTACAAACCCAATTTCACCCCACCAATAACGTTCCCAAGTCTCACAAACACATACAGTCCAGTGTGTGTTCGGTCACACTAACAGTGTATGTAAGCAGACATCAGGTACCATACGATGTCACAGGCCCACCAGCTCCTGTTGCTTCGAATTTCAGTCCCAAACAGAAGTACTCAGCCCTTCAATCCCAACCCCCAGAGGCTTTTCAGTATTTAAGAAGCCATACAAAACAGGGTGGGAGGGCTCTTACCAAACACCAGGCAAACAACACATTTAAATTTCCCTCGAAGTATCCCTGCCAAACAACTATCCCCAAGCCACCAAAGTTACAATGTAACAGTTCTAATTCAAGGTAATAATTTTTAACACATAAAACTAATTTCACTTACAAACTTATCAAATATTTCAGTTAAAACAGAATATAACTCCATCCCTCTTTCCTACCTACCTGCTGCTTAAGCTCCCAAGTGAACAATGAAAGCCAAGTTAATTCCTGTTCAGAGACAAGGTAATTGCAGCTAATGTCCCCTCCCCCCAAACACCAGGCAAACAACACATTTAAATTTCCCTCGAAGTATCCCTGCCAAACAACTATCCCCAAGCCACCAAAGTTACAATGTAACAGTTCTAATTCAAGGTAATAATTTTTAACACATAAAACTAATTTCACTTACAAACTTATCAAATATTTCAGTTAAAACAGAATATAACTCCAGCCCTCTTTCCTACCTACCTGCTGCTTAAGCTCCCAAGAGGAAGTTCTGGGAATCAAACCCAGGTCTGCTGGATGTACCAACTTCATCTGCAGCTTGTTACTCTGGCCTCTAGGAAAATGTATACCTGTATTTATGTAGTTGTTGTCAGTGTACTTATGATACCTCAAGGCCGTGTGGGTAAATGTATTCTTTCCTATAACCATCCTACTCCTTCCCTCTCACATCCCCAGTTCACAACTCGAAACAAGCCTTCTAGGCTCTGTTTGTTTAGCTGGCAAAATACTTTTAAATAAATAAATGAATATTGCCCCGCAGTTCTGATACTGAAAAGGCCTGGTTTCATAACTGAAGCATAAAACAGTATAAAAAAAAAAGGTACTAATCAGGCCATTTATTTGCAGTAGAGATGGGATGAGGTAGCTGTAGTGCCCAGAGCAGAGAAAACTAATTGTGAGAGGTAGAGCTGTGGGGTTGTGGGATGGGACATGTCTCCAAGGCCCACAGAAGACGTTTGTGCGTGAACTACAAGTGGACTACAAAACAGTGCATTCTGGAGCCTCTCCCTCACATGCAGAAGCAGCCCCTCACACACAGGAACAGGAAATGAAACACTGACTGCTCTTCCTGAAACAAAGCAACAGAGGCCAGAGGATGGTAGTTGCAGAGACGGGACTGAGGAGTCACTGAAAAAGGAAAAAGAAAGTTCCTAGGTGCACAGCCTATTCTGTGAATGTTTACTGCAGCTAATTGGTGAGTTGAGGCACGGATGCTGCCAAGTGAGTTGTTATCTGAACTATTACAGGACAGTACTGATGCTGAACGTGGAAAGCTGGAAAGGCGACACGGTGCAAACATTTAAAGAGCTCTGTGAACAGCTGTGGGAGACTGTGAGAATAACATTACTGAATGACACCCCCCCCCCCGGTTTAATTTTTAGGTGAGCTAAACGTTCTGTGTGTTATATTACTGAGGAATAGGGGGAAGGGAGTTGGTTGTTGTGTTTGAATTGTTATTCTAGGGTAGTGTGAAAGTGGAAAGGTGACAGTGAAGAGCTTTTCAGCCCTGTAACTGTGCCCAGCTCTGACAGAGTGTGAGATACTGACCACTCTTTCCTGGCCTGTTCTGTTAACCGTGTGAGCTAAAGTTTAATGTGCTGTATTAGTAAAGAACAGGGGGAAGGCGTGGGATGAAGGGATTGTTAAACCAAGTTCTCAGTTGTGGTAATTGAACAGGGTGTTAAAAGGCAGGAAGCTGGAAATGTGATACTGAGAAACTGAACTGTGTTGATTCTGTAACCCTGGGAAAGTGTGAAGTGATTATGATACTGGCATAGTAGCACCATTATGTGAAGGCTGAGTTAGTATTTATGTTAAAAGCCAATTTTTTAATTTTTAACAGCTTTTAATTCAGCTGCCTTAGGATCTACTGTATGGATTGTAAATTGGCATGCAATGTCTCTGCTAGGGGCATACTAATTTTCAAAACAGTTAAATCAGTAGTTCTGGTGCTATTGAGCGCAAAAATAGCATAAATATACCACAAATTGCCAGTGGCGCTGAGGCATCTGTCTTACCTCGTGCCATGCTGGTGACCCGGGTTCGGTAGTGGACTCTGGGTGCTGGGGGCAGCAGAGGGAGGAGAGGATCGAGCATCCAGAGGACTGCTCTCCTCTCCTGGGGGGTGGGCTGGGAATCCCCACCTTGTAGCAGCTCCCGGAGGAGATTGGAAGCACTACATCAGCTGGGGATGTGTGTTGGGGTTAAGGTGACGGCTGACGTTTGTGGGTGGGTGCAGGAGCGTGCCCGCCTCACGCTGACATCATTGCACATCCACGCTTAGGGGGAGGAGTGTAGAACAAGAAAAAAGCCTCAGCCACTGGGAGGATGATGACAGACCCATGAGACGCTCACCGCCGGTGCCTGCCTGCACCAGTACCTCTGATTCCTCCTCCTCCACCACCTGATACCAACTAGATTCTGAGAAAGGGCATTGAAGAGGAGTAGCCGTCCTACCATGGAGGTATGCAAGCTGTGGGGTCGGTAAGTTGGAGTGGTGTGGAGCTCCAGGGTGTGGGTGTAGGGTGATCACATGCAGGAGAAATGACCAACTCCCCTGGGTCACATCCGAGGAAGTTCCCAGTGACCAGAAGGAAAAAGAGTATTTTAAAAAAAAAAAAAGTTTGTGTGTATAATATATATATTATAAAATAATATACAAATTAAGACTTGTTTTGCACATAGATAATGGGGGGGATACACAGATTTAACCCTTGCAGGGCCGTGGACTGATATAGCAGTCCAAACTTCCTATACATTCTAATTCTGTCGGCAGTCTAAGGGTTAAAAGCTGAAACATAGCTGGGTCACCGGCATGGCAGTAGCACTACAGCTCATGATGCCAATGACCCAGTTCCGGGAATGAGCCTGGATCATCGACTTTAGCTGGGCAGGGAAGGAGGATTGAGCATCCCACAGGATGCTCTCCTACTATGGGGATGGAGAGGGATCACTGTCACTGGGTGACCACGAGTGGCGGTGCAGGTGAAGTGCTGTACTAGGGGGTGGGGACAGTCGATTGTCTAGATGGATGCAAACACCTTCCATGAGCATGCTTATCAGTCAGCATCTTGGGGGGGGGGGATAGAAAACGGAGAAACACGCAACCATGCTCCATGACTTCTCCAGGGCAGCCCACAAACCTCGCAACTCACCAACCCATGCTCAGTCTGGGAGCACCACTAGTAGCTTCTCCAAGGGACCTGGTCCAGCCCGATGACCTCCGCCATGGGGAGGGGATACCACAGGGCACCACTTCTGGAGATGGCTAAGCCCTGGAAGATGGCAGGGGTGACTGGACTGGGGCTGCCCAGGAGCTCTGAGACAGACTTCTGCTGGCTGAGAGAGAGAGAACAAAATAAAAATAAAACCTGAAACTTTTAGCTTTGTTGGATTTTGGCCCAGGATAGGGCTTTTCTTTTGTTTGCGATTAAAAAGGTATTGCTACAGAGCACAAGCATGCGCAAATAGGACAGGAAAAAAAAAAAAAAAATTAACCCTTCTTTCTGGCATTAATGACTAAATAGGAAGTCGATAATGAATTGGGAGTGGAGTTTGTGGTGGTTTTTTTTCCGTTTGTTTGTATGCTAGCACCCCCCACCCAGTGTGCAGATCGACTGGGTGTCTCGCCCCACTGTATGTAGCCCACGCCTCCGGCGGTACTATAACTGGCTGTTAGGTACCTTCTGACCAGTATGCAAACCAGTGGCTGGGGGCCCAACCCCGCCACTTGTACCGCTCCTAACAGTACTATCACTGGTGGTCGGGGTTCAACCCCACCACTTGTACCCATCCTAACAGTACTATCATCGGTGGTCTGGGGCCAGCCCCACCACTTGTACCCCTCCTAACAGTACTGTCACTGGTGGTTGGGGGCCCAACCCCGCCACTTGTACCCATCCTAACAGTACTATAACTGGTGGCCCCACCACTTGTACCCCTCCTAACAGTACTGTCACCGCTGGTCGGGGGCCCAACCTCTCCACTTGTATCTCCCCTAACAGTACTGTCAGGTGATCGGGGGCCCAGCCCCACCACTTGTACCCCTCCTAACAGTACTATTACCGCTGGTCGGGGGCTCAACCCCTCCACGTGTACACCCCCCCAGCAGTACTGTCATTGGTGGTCAGGGGCCCAACCCCGCCACTTGTACTCCTCCTAACAGTACTGTCACTGGTAGTCAGGGGCCCATACATAGAAATGTAGAACTTCATGGCAGATAAGGGCTGCCTGGCCCACCTAGTCTGACTATTTCCCTACCTGCCTACTGTATAAGCTCCAGATCCTGTCTGATCTGCCGCTCACATCCTCCTTCCTACCACTAGTTTTGCCTTCTGCCTGTCCCATGCATTCTTGAATTCGACAACTGTTTGTGCCCCCACAAACTCCTGATCCATGCATCTACCACTCTTTCTGTGAGAACATGCTTCCTCACGTTGCCCCTGAGTCTCCCCCCAGCCTCATACTGTGACTCCTTTTTCTTGCACATCTCTTTTTATGAAAGATACTGCCCTCTTGAACTCTGTTGATCTCCTTGAGATATTTGAATGTCTCTATTGTATTCCCCCTCCCTCCTATCCTCCAGAGTATACATATTGAGCTCTCTCAATTTCCCCTCATTTGGTTTCTGGTGTAGCCCCTGCACCATTTTTGTTGCCCTTCTCTGGACTGCCTCCACCCTGTTGATGTCCTTTGGGAGATGAGGTCTCCAGAACTGCACACAGTATTGTAAATGAGGCCTCACCAGCTACCTGTACAGCGGCATCACCACCTTCTGTTTTCTACTGGTGATACCTCCCCCTGTACATCCCAGCATTCCACCTGCTTTCCTCACTGCCTTCTCATGTTGTTTGGCTACTTTTAGATGATCTGTTATGATTACCCCTGGTCCCTTTCCATTTTGGTTGTTGTTAGTACCTCCCCCCATTGTGTATTCCTTTCCTGGGTTTTTGTTCCCCAAGTGCATGATTTTGTACTTCTTGGCAAGGAATCTGAGATGCCACGCTCTTGAACACTCCTCAGACGTGCCCAAGTCTCTCCTTATTTGCTCCATCCCCCCTGGAGTGTCAACTCTTTTACAGATCTTGGTGTCATCTGCAAATAGGCATACTGTTCCTTCGGGTCCATCTGCAATGTCGCTTATGAAGATATTAAAGAGGACCGTCCCCAGCACTGAACCCTGTAGCACCCCACTGGTCCCCCCCCTTCAGATTGAACTCTGTTTACCACCACCCTTTGAGTCCTCTTTCTAAGTCAATTTCTGACCAAGTTTACACCTTGTGACCTAGTCCCAGATTGCCCAACTTGTTTACTAACGTCTTGTGTGGGACTGTGTCAAATGTCTTGCTAAAATCTAGATAGGCCGTGTCCACTGTCCCTCCTTGATCTACTACCCTTGTCATCCAGCCAAAGAAATCTATCAGATTCGTTTAACATGACCTTCCTGTTGTGAATCCATGTTGCCTTCGGTCCTGTGCCCTGCTGGCATCTAGATATTCTACAATCCTTTACTTTAACAGCAATTCCATTATCTTTCCCACCACTGAGGTCAAGCTGACCCGTTTATAGTTACCCCTTCACAAAAGTAGGAACAAAGTAGAAGCAGGTATCATGTTTGCCCATCTCCAGTCCTCTGGTACTACTCCCTCCTCCAATGATTTGTTGAATAGGGCTGTCAGTGGTGACAGTATCACCTCTCTGAGCTATTTTAGTATTCTGGGATGTATTCAATCTGGCCCCATTGCCTTAGCCACATTCAGTTTAAAGAGTTCCTTTAGGACTCTCTCCCTCTGTGAATGGACTGAGGTCCACCCCTCTTTCCTGTGTATGCCTACTTTCTAATATTGGTTAATTCCCCTCCCCTTTTGTGAATACTGAGCAAAAGTATTCATTCAGTCTATCTGTCCTCTCCAGGTCCCCCTCTGCCTACCCCCCCATTAAGCCTTGTTATCCCTCCATTGGCCTTTCTTCTTTCCCTTATGTACCTGAAGAAGGTTTTGTCCCCCTCCTACACTGTCTGGGCGATCCTTTCCTCTGTTTTGCCTTTGCACTTCTGACTGCTTTATCCGCCTCCCTCTGCTTTGCCTGATACAGTTCCATGTGTTCCCCCCCCCCTTGGCGTTTCCTTGTATTTCCTGAATACGATTTTTTTTCTATCTAACCTTCCCTGCCACTTCTTTTGAAAACCATAATGGTTTTCTTTTTCTTCTGACTTTGTTCACTAGCTTCACGCAAAGGGGTGTTGTCTCTGTTATGGCTCTTGTGGTTCTCCCACTGTGTCCTTCCCCTCCCTCACCCTGTGCCAGTGTTTTTCTTGAGGCATTCACCCATTTTAGTAAAACTGGCTGTCTTGAATTGAAGGACTCTGGCTTTAGTGTGACTTGATTCTTCTGTCTTTACCCTAAACCATATCGTATGGTGGTCACTGGACCCCAGAATGCTGCCCACTGATACATCCGTTAGTCTGCCAACACTGACACTTGTACCCCTCCTAACAGTACTGTCACCGGTGGTCGGAGGCCCAACCCCACCACTGGTACCCCTTCTTACAGTACTGTAACTGGCGGTCAAGGAGTGCAAGCCCACCACGGTTCCCCCCCCAACAGTACTGTCAGCAGGGGTCCAACCCCGCCACTGGTAACCCCCTTAACAGTACTGTTGTCAGTGGTCGAGGCTAAACCCCACCACTGGTAACCCTCTTACCAGTACTGTCATCAGTGGTCAGGGACTCAACCCCGCCACTGGTACCCTCCCCCCCCCCAACAGTACTATCACCGGTGGTCGGGCCCCAACCCACCACTGGTACCCTCCTAAGAGTATGATCACCGTGGTCAGGGTCCCAACCCGCATACTTGTACCCCTCTAATAGTACTGTCACGGTGGTCGGGGGCCCAAGCCCACTACTTGTGCCCTCCTGCAGTACGATACACTGGTGGTAGAGCTAACCCCCACTTGCCCTCCTAACAGTACTGTCAACAGAGTTGGGGGTTAAACCCTGCCACTTGTACCCTCCCTAACAGTACTGTCACTCTTGTAGTAAGGGCCCAACCCCACCACTAGGTACCCCTTCTAACAGTGCCATCACTGGTGGTTGGGGCTCAGCCCTGCCACTTGTACAGCTCCTAACAGTACTGTCGTCAGTGACTGGGGGCCCAACCCTGCCACTGGTAACACCCTTAACAGTACTGTCATCAGTGGTCAGTGTCTCAACCATGACACTGGTACCATCCCAACAGTACTGTCACTGTAGGTCAGTTGCCAAACCTTGCCCCAAGGACCCCAACACAAATAATATCCCCCAACACCTTTGTCCTCCCACCCAGCCCATGCAGTTAAATAAACCTCCCCACCTGTGCCCACCCCCCCAAGGACCCATGTCACCCTCCTCCTTGCCATGGTCAGCCTGGTACACAGTGTGCAGGTATGAGCCCACGGTCTGCGACTTGCACAAACCTCCCTTCACTTCAGCTGGTTGTCATTCTGCTGTGGTTCTTCACTGTCTTTTGCAAACCTAAAACACAAACAATGTCTACAAAACTAAGTCACAGAAATTGTACGTGGGCAGGGACTTAGTTCTTTTTTAGCCAAAAAAGGGGTTGACTTCGGTGTTCTCAAATATATTTTCTTCAAACCCCCAAATTGCATGGCCATGGGTGGAGTTGGGGTGGTATCCTATCTCACACCACTGCTTCACCTTCTATGTAGTGATCCAAGGCCAAGCTACAAGTTCAACTGCAAGTGTAGTGCCCTGCAGGAAGCAAGCTAGGTCTGGGGTCATGCACCACTGATCAGCTGCTTTGTGTAGGGCTCACAGGGCCCTATGTCAAGCAAGCTACAGGTCCAGTACCATATACCACAGGTATGCTGTTTGATGTAGACCCTGTACAGAGCAAGCTTTAGGGCTGTGACCCTGTACCATGGGTCGGCTGTTGGCCCTGCACAAAGCAAGCTATGGGTCCAGCACCATACACTACAGGTATATGGTTTCATGTAGGGCCCTGCACAAAGCAAGCTGCAGGTCCAGAGCTGTGCACCACGGGTATGCTGTTTCATGTGGGGTGGCCTACACAACGCAAGCTACGGGGCTGGGACCCTGTACCATGGGTTTGCTGCAGGCCTTGCACAAAGCAAGCTACAGGTCCCGTAGCATACACCACAGGTATGCTGTTTCACATAGGGCCCTGCACAAATCAAGCAATAGGTCTGGGACCCTGCACCATGGGTCTACTGTGGGCCCTGCATAGAGCAAGCTACAGGTCAAGCACCATATACCACAGGTATGCTCATGTAGGGCCCTGCACAAAGCAAGCTGTAGGTCTGGGACACTGTACCATGGGTCTGCTGCAGGCCCTTCTCAAGGCAAGCTACAGGTACATCCAGAGGATCTCTGGGGCAGCAGGACGGGAGGGAGAGATAGGCATCATTGTCCACCTGGGGACAAATGATCTGGCTAGTGATAAGGTTAGGGTAGTGCAAGAGGACTTCAGGGAGCTGGGGAGGGGTCATAGACAAGTGGCATGCACTGTAACCTTTTCAGAGGTGCTACCGGTCAATGACCAGGGGAAAGGCAGGGCACTCCACACCACGAGATTCAATGCATTGTTGAAGGACTGGTGCAGAGCAGAGGGCTTTGGCTTCATTGGGACTGGGGTCCCACCTGGAGGGGTGTAGGCCTATACAAGTGGGATGGCTTGCATCTATCGGGGTGGGGGACTGAGATCCTTAGTGAGAGGTTTAAATGTTTGATCAGCAAGGGGGGAGGTGATAGTAGGCAGTAAAAAGCTAATTGCCCACCCCAAAGGATAAGCAGTCAGTAGGGAGGACCCTAGGGCTGAGAAATTAACACAGCAAGCTAGAGGCGCTTCCAGCAGCACATGGTGCCTTCGGGGCATTAGAGAGTGAGAAGTCAGAGCTGCAGGCTAAAGTGTATGTATATTTGCAGTTGGGGGAGGAGCGAGTTCAGGACAGAAGCAGCATGACTTACACAGCTCAGTGGAGGGCTCCCAGCTGAAATCTGAGCTCTTGCTGAACGCGGAGAAACTGAGGTCTTGAAACTACAGGTGCTGGGTAAACTGTGTGTGTTGGGGGAGGAGCGACTTCAACAGTGTGAGGTAATGAAGTTCAGTGGAGAGCTCCTAGCTGAAATCTGAGCCCTCACTGAACATGAAGAGTAGATTAGAATCTTTTGTCACGTGGCCACCTTCTAATCTAAGTGCGCGCAATTTGAGACTAAAACCGAGATGCCAACAGGAGCCAGTCTTTGAGGCGAATATTGAAATGGCGGTGAGTTTTTATGGTGCACAGTTCAGTGGGCAGCTTGTTCCATAGTGTGGGGGCTGCTACAGACAAGGCTCTAGCGCCCATGTTTGTGGCTACCCTGAGGATTTTCTGGGAAGGGTTACTGGAGGAGCGTAGGCAGCGGTGTGAAGTTTGGGCAGTGAGAAGGGGAGCAAGAGGGGATTTCTGGCCAATATAGATGGCAGAATCAATAAAATTGTACAGTGCAAGGTCAAAGCGGGCTTGTAGTGGGATCCACCGCAGTGTAGTGTAGAGTGTACAGTGGTGTATGGAGAAAGAGGCCAGCAGGGAGAAGCGGCAGGCACAGTTGTATGCTACTGATAGTTTTGCCATGGTGGATGTGGAGGTCCTGGAGTAGATGGGAGAGCAGTAGTCCAGGATAGGTAGCAAGTTTCCCTGGATGATGGCATGGCGGGCCTCAGGGTTGAGGTATCTGTAGGCAGCCTCTAGTTTTTAGTGAAATCTTAGAACCAGGGAGTTTATGTGCTCTGTAAAGGAAAGGGAGGGGTCAAAGGACAACTCCTAGATATTTGAAGTGTTTGACGTCCTCTAGGGCTTGGCCATTGGGGGACATGATGATTAGAGGTGGGTTAGATTTGCATTTAGTTAGGAAGAGCTTGGATCCGAACAACATTGTTTATGTTTTTTTGGCATTGACCAGAAGAAGGTTGTCAGAGAATGAGTTGTGGGCTGCGGTGTAGTTTTGTGAGAGGGCTGCAGAGATGAGGGTAGAAGACTTTCCGCTGGAGAAGAGCACGAGGTCGTCGGCGTAAAGTATTGAGTGACAGTTGAGACTATCCACTAGAAGGGAGTTAATGAATAAGGAGAAAAGGAGGGGTTCCGGGATGGAGCCTTGGGGGACCCCAGTAGAGACAGGCAGGGTGGGTGAGTGGGCTGGGCCAATGCACACAAACTGGGAGTGCCCTGTAAGGTAGCTTCCGAACCAGGTGGTGACCTTTGAAGAGCAGCCAAGGTGATGCAATTTGGAGAGGAGAAGCGAGTGATTGATCAGGTCGAAGGCTTTGGAGAGGTCAATGAAGATTGTGCCAGTTGCATTTCCACTGTTCATGTTTGTGAGGATGTGGTCAATTAGGAGTGCGAGGGCAGTGGTGGTGGAGTGATTCTTGCGGAAGCCATGTTGTTGGCTACGTAGTAGGTCATATTTACCTATGTAGTCAGCAAGTTGGTGGTTGACGGCTTTTTCAAGTAGCTTGCTTAGGTGACATCCTAGGGTGAGGGTGTCTGTCTGGCCCTTTGCAGCTTTTGGCACTAAAGCCCACTGATACCACAAGGGCATTCTGTTTGGCTACTCTGTTTGCCCCCCCTCCATCTGTACCCTCAAGGATGACACTCAAGCATCCGTCCCCACAGGATCGTTCCAGTGAGCAGTCACCTTCCCCTGCTGTAAGTAGGGGGTTGCTACACAGGTTTTAAAGTGTATCCTTCGGGATCAGTGGGTGGAGGGGGTGGTGGGGTGCTAGAGCATGGTAGGTTAAGAGTCTTCTACTAGTATTTGACTGGCTCGGGTGGGCAGGATGATTGGTGGCAGGATGGTGATTGGGTAGGAGAAGGGTTGTTTGATTAAAACTTCTCTGGGAATGGGGAAGAGGGAGGTGGGTGCTACAGTGGTGGGCATATTTATTCTGAGTTGTGGTGGGAGGGGTGGTTTTTAAAGTGAAAAGAAATCAGAACTACATATAATGGACCCTTGCCAGTAACGTGCCCATATGCGTAGTTGTCAACTGATGAAGTGCAGACAGGAAAGACTTATGCATAGTGGCACCTTTGCCAGTCAAGTGCCACTGTGCTTAATCATCACCTGGCTAAGTGAGAATTTCACCAGGTGAAGAACTACGCAAAGAGTCATTTGGTGCTACGTGAAATCTGGGAAAATTTGCCAAGTTTTTTTGCAAAGTGAAAGTTCCCCACTTTGTCTACCCTGCCCTAGAGAGTGTTACTACACACACACACACACACACACACACACACACACACACTTGCAGCTGTAGACATGTTCCTATTCATGGCCCACCCACCCTTCTGCTGTTCAAAAAAAAGTGTAACCTCACCACCTAACTCTGTGTAATGTACTATACTGTACTATTCGTCTGTTACTTGATATTTGCTGTATTTCTCTGTCTCCCACCTTGTACTACTTGTACCCGGATCGCACCTGGAAATGAGCCTCGGCTCAGTGTGCCTTTCCCGGTCACCAATTTTAAATTAATAAAAATAAATAAATAAAAGTCATTTTCATGCTTCCTTGTAAGTCTTTTCACTATCCTGTCATAAGTTATTTTAAAACAATGCGTCGTGGCATATCCAACATCAGCATATTTTGCTTAGCTTGCTCTTCACCTGAAAGTGGGACGTGTGAGGCCTTGAAAGGTTGTGTACTAGTCCATCTTTGTTCAAGACATATGTCTGTTCAATAAAAGGTATCAAACTATCCAGTGACTCTGGTTTTCAAAGGACCAATATGGCCTGAATCTCTTTTCACACACTCATACTCTCGTGCATGAGGAGGAGAGCAAGGTGAGCTGGGGAAGGGCACAGAGAAAGGGAAGGGTGGCACTATGCATAAGAGAAGGCATAACTGGCTGGGGGGAGGAGTTGCCCTTTTTGTCAAGGAGGGCATTGAAGTGGAAGAAGATGGAAGTATTAAGGGTAGTATTGGGGAGGCTGAGTCAGTATGGGTACAACTCATGGCAGCCTCAGGCAGGAAAGTGTGCATAGGGGTGATCCGTAGGCCTCCAGGGCAAGGGAAGCAAAGGGACACAGAACTCGAGGAGTAAGTTAAAATAAGGGCAGAAGAGGGGGAAGTAGTTGTAGTGGGTGACGTGAACCAGCCTGATGTCGATTGGGAGGTCCCGGTGGCCAAGAGTGCCAGGAGTCGGGCATTACTAGATACCTTCCAAGACTGTCTACTAGTGCAGCTGTTAAGGAACCTGTCAGGCAGAATGCAATCCTTGATGTGGTGCTCACCAACTCTGAGATGGTGGCTGCTGTGGTAGTAGGAGGAGCAGCTAGGGAACCGTGACCACAACTCTGTGTCGTTTGATTTGGCTCTCGGGGCTAGCAACTCACAATCAAGAACCTATGTCCTTGAATTTAGAAGGTGGACTTGACAGGTTGAGGAACTGGTCAGGGATAAAGTTAGCAGGGTGGAGGGACATGGGGGTGGAGAGATGAGTGGCAATAAAGGGAGCCATTCTCGAGGCATCAAAGGCAAGCATAAGAACAGTAACTTAAAAAAATAGGTTTAAGAGACCACTATGGTTCTCAGCTAGGGTTATGGAAGTGATTATGGCCAAAAATAAGGCATTCTATAAATACAAGGAAAAGCAGGGGGAGGCAGAAAGGGAGGATTATCTACAGAAAAATAGGAAGGCAAAGAGGGTTGTTAGTGGCACAGCGCTGTGTAGTGCAGAGGGGGTCAAGAATGGAGAAAAACAGTTTTTTAGATATACCTGTGAAAAAGGGGGGGTTATTACATGGCTAGTTGAGGGCAGTAGGGTGATAGAGGAGGATGAGCAAAAGGCCATAGTCCTGAATGACTACTTTTGCTCAGTATTCACTAAGGAGGACTACAAGTCCATGCTAGAAAGTAGCATCAAAGCAGTCACTAAGGGAGTCCCAGAAAGGAAGCAGCCAATACTTAAATAGTGATAGGGTCATGAAAGGGCTGGCAGCCCTTAAATAGATAAAGCCCCAGGACCAGATGGGTTGCATCCAAGGATACTTAAGGAATTAGCAGCAGAACTGACTGAACCACTGGCTGGGCTGTTCAACAGCTCACTAGGTCTAGAGAAGTTCCAAGGGATTGGAGAATGGCAGATGTTGTACCGCTTCTTATGGGAGGAGATAGGAGACCAGGGAACTACAGGTCTGTCAGTCTGATCTCCATCATGTGGAAGCTGATGGAATCCCTAATCAAAGAGGACCTTGTGGACTACCTGATTTTTATTTATTTTTTTGACTGGGTGACCAAGGAGGTGGACAAGGGACTCCCTGTGGATCTGTTGCACTTGGACTTCAGCAAGGCTTTTGATTCAGTAGTGCACAAAAGATTGCTCAAAAAAGATGAAAGACCTGGCTGCGGCTAAAACCATAGGGAACTGGGTGGATAGTTGGCTAGAAGGGAGGCAGCTGAAGGTGGTGGTCAATGGGGCTAAATCAGAGGAAAGGGAGGTTACAAGCAGGGTCCACAGGATCTGTCCTGGTCCAGTCCTCTTCAGTAGGTTCATTAGTGACATTGGTGAGGGAATCCAGGGCAGGCTGTGTCTCTTTGCAGATGACACAAAAGTATGTGGGAGGGTGGATAGTGATGAGAGAATAAGGGATATACAGGGGGACCTACAAAAACTATAGCAGTGGTCAGTGGTCTGGCAGTTAAAATTCAATGCCAAAAAGTGCAAGGTAATGCACCTAGGGAAAAAGACGGAGTACTGGATGGGTGGGGTGAGACTTCACACTACAGAAGAGGAACAGGATCATCAGTGACATAGAAACATAGAATTTGACAGCAGATAAGGACCGCTTGGTCCACCCAGTCTGCCCATTTCCCTACCTACTGGATAAGCTGTAGATCCTAGTTAACCAGCAGCCTACTTCTTCTTACCCCCACCCCCCAGAATTGCCTTATGACTGTCCCATGCGTGCTTGAATTCCACCACTGATTTTGACTCCACAGCCTCCTCTGGAAGGTCGCTCCATGCATCCACAACCTCTCTGTGAAAAGTACTTTAAATTACCTCTGAGCCTCTATCTTCAAATTGTGCCCTTGTTCTTGAAGACTTTTTTTGAAAGATGCTACCCTCTTGGACTTTGTTGATTCCTTGAGGGTACTTGAAAGTTTCTATCATGTCCCCCCTCTCCTCCTTTCCTCGAGGGCTATACATATTAAGCTCCTTAAGTCTCTCTTCATATGTCTTCCGGTGCAGACCCTGCACCATTTTAGTTGCCCTCCTCTGGACAGCTTCCATCCTGTCTATGTCTTTGCGGAGATTGGGTCTCCAGAACTGCACACAGTACTCCAGATGGGATCTCACCAGCTGTCTGTATAGAGGGATAATAACTTCCTGTTTTCTACTGGTGATGCCTCTCCCTATGCATCCCAGTATCCCCCAGCCCTCCTTGCTGCCCTCTCACAATGCTTGCCCACCTTTAGGTCATCTGATATGACTACCCCCAGGTCCCTTTCCATTTTGTTGTTGTTAGTATCTCACCCCCATTGTGTGTACTCTTCCCTGGGTTTTGTTTCCTAGGTGCATTACCTTGCACTTCTTAGCATTGAATCTAAGCTGCCATACATTTGACCATTCCTCTAACCTTGCAAGTCCCTTCTCATCATTTCCACCCCATCCTGTGCATCAACTCTGTTGCAGATCTTAGTGTCATCTGCAAAGAGACATATTTTCCTTCCAGTCCTTCTGCAATGTCGCTTATAAAGACATTGAAGAGGACTGAATCCTAATAGAACCCTGCGGTACTCCACTAGTAACCTCCTTTCTTGGGAGTGGACTCCATTTACTATTACTCTCTGTGTCCTATTCTCCAGCCAATTCTTTACCCAGGCTGTCATCTTGGGACCCACTCCCAGGCTGGCTAACTTGTATATTAATCTTTGTGTGGGACTGTGTCAAATGCCTTGCTAAAGTCTAGGTAGGCCATGTCCACAGCCCCTCCCTGATCTACTACTTTTGTCACCCAGTCAAAAAATCTATCAGATTTGTCTGGCATGACATTCCACTGTGAATCCATGCTGCCTAGGTCCTGTGCTCCTCTGGCCTCTAGATACTCAACAATTCTTTCCTTCAGAAGTGATTCCATCATTTTCCCTATCATTGAGGTTAAACTAACAGGTCTGTAGTTTCCTGCTTCTGCCTTTTCCCCACTTTTGTGAAGGAGAATCACATCTGCCTTCCTCCAGTCCTCGGGTACCACCCATCCTCCCATGATTTGTTAAAAGGGTAGTCAGTGGTGTCACTAGTTCTACCCTTAGCTCTTTAAATTCTGGGATGAATCCCATCAGGCCCATTGCTTTGTCCACCTTCAGTTTTAAGAGTTCTTTCAGTACCCTTTCTTCTGTAAATGGGCTGGTATCAACTTCTATATCCAGAGTGTTACTACTGTATGTTTTATGTACCTCCCTCTTCATTTGTAAATACTGAGCAAAAATATTTGTTTAGTATTGCTGCCTTTTCACAGTCTCCTCTGCCACCCTCCCTCCCTTTATTAAGCCTCACTATCCCTCCTTGGTCTTCCTTTGCTCCTGATGTACCTATAAAGGTTTTATCCCCTTCTTAACTGAGTTGGCTATCTTTTCTCGGTTTGGGCCTTTGCTGTTCTGACTGCCTTCCCAGCCTCCTTTTGCTTTAACTGATAGAGTTCTCTGTCCTGCTCCTTCTGCGATTCCTTGTACTTCCTGAATGCTTTCTTTCTTGAACCTTCACTGCCACTCCCTTTGAGAACCATAGTGGTTTTTACATCGTCTTGTTTTGTTTATTTGCTTCACACAAGGCTCGTTACCTCTGTGATGGCAGTTTTATTATTCCCCATTGTTCTTCCACCCCTCCTTCCTGCCCATTTGCTAGTGCATTCCTTAGGCACTCACCCTTTTTAGCAAAGTCAGCCTCCTAAAGTCCAGTACTTTTGTCTCTGTATGGCTTGACTCTATTGCTGTGTTTATTGTAGAACCATACTGTCCGATGGTCGCTAGTTCCCAGATGGCTACCCACTTCACATCTGTGATCCTCTCTCCATCTCCATTTGAGAGAATCAAGTCTAATATTGCTCCCTCTCGGAGTGGGCTCCAGTACTAGTTGTCTGAGGCATGCCCCTGTGGGGCATCTAGAATAACTGCACTCTTCGGAGTGGCAGCTGCAATTGCACTCCAGTTAACATCTGGCATATTCAGATCATCCATCAGCAATATCTCCCCTTTGTCTGCCATTCTAAGTATACTTTCTATCATTTCCCTGTCCATTTCCTCCCCCTGAGAAGGGGGTCTGTATACAACCCCTGTGCATATTGTGGTGCCATTGTCTGTCTCCAAATTTACCCACAGTGCTTCTTCTCCTCCCTGTTTACCCTTTTGTTCTGTTGCTTTTATTCCTTCCCTTATGTAAAGAACTACTCCTCCTCCTCTTTTACCCTCCCTGTCCCTCCTGTAGACAGTGTAACTCCCTTAAACAAATGAGCCAGTGCAACAAGACCTGTAGCAAGGCTGACGGGATGCTGGGATGTATTGGGAGGGATACTGATAGCAGAAGAAAAGAGGCAATACTTCCTCTATACAGATTCCTGGTGAGGCCTCACCTGGAGTACTGCATCCAGTTCTGGAGCCCTCACCTCAGAAAGGATAGGGATAGGTTGGAAACAGTGCAGTGCAGAATGCACTAGCAAATGGGCAGGAAGGAGGGTGGATGAGCAATGGGGAAAAAATCAAAACTGCCATCACAGAGGCAGCAAGCCTTTGTGTGAAGCAAATAAAACAAAACTAAGTAAAAAAAACAAAAAAAAAAACACTATGATTCTCAAAAGAGGTGGTGTAAAAGGTTAGGGAGAGAAAGATAGCATTCATGAAGTATAATGAATCACAGAATGAGCAGGACAGAGAATGGTATCAGTTAAAGCAGAAGGAAGTGGGGAAGGAAGTCGGAATAGTGAAGGCCCAAACTGAGGAAAAGATAGCCAACTCAGTTAAGAAGGGGGATAAAACCTTTTTATAGGTACATCAGGGAGTGAAGGAAGACCAAGGGAGGGATAGTGAGGTTTATTAAAGGGGAAGGGAGGTGGGCAGAGGGTGACTGTGAAAAGGCAGAGATATTAAATGAATACTTTTGCTCAGTATTCACAAAAGAAGAGGGGGTACTAAACCAAACAATAGAAGCACTCTGGACAGGGGGGTCGATACCAGTCCATTCACAGAAGAAAGGGTCCTGAAAGAACTCCTAAAACTCAAGGTGGGCAAAGCAATGGGTCCTGACGAGATTCACCCCAGAACTCTAAAAAGAACTAAGGGGAGACCTAGTGACACCACTGACTACCCTTTTTAACAAATCATGGGAGGATGGTTTGGTACCTGAGGACTGGAGGAGGGTGGATGTGATTCCCCTTCACAAAAGTGGGAGCAAGGCAGAGGCAGGAAACTACAGACCTGTCAGTTTAACCTCAGTGATACGGAAAATGATGGAATCACTTCTGAAAGAAAGAATTGTAGAGTACCTAGAGGCCAGTAGGGCACAGGACTCAAGGTAACATGGATTCACAGCGGGAAGGTGATATGCCAGGGCCTTTTTCCGACCTCCTGGCACGGCTGTCTTGGCCAGTCTCTTGTACAAGGATTTCACCCTGACCGTCGGAGACTGACAACCCTTCCAAACCTTCCATGAGTTCGGATAAATTAGGATACAGCCTGGTCGGTGTGCTGATACATAGCGTAGGCAAATTGAATTCTGTTTCATGACCTATTAACCCACCTGCCATCACTACTTTGTCATTCACCTGGCTGACCAGGACTATTTGATTTTGATGGACAAACACAGTATGTTCATTGTAGACGAAATTACTGCTATGGTCTTGAGTGGCCATCTTAGGACAGTGGGCCTGTCCTAATTTTTCAAATGTTCTTACTTGTATTCTGAAATCTCCCATGTCTTTGTGTCTTGGGCAATTCATTATTCTGCAATTGTTTTTCCTATCTGGGTCTATGTGACACCATCCCAAAAACTTATGTATAAATTCTGGACAGCCTAGATCTGTACAATTAATTATATGAATATAACCTGTAATAGTGATATTTATTGTACCCATGTGGCCTATGAAGCAATAATCTAATTCAGGTTTGGTCTTGAACTTTGCACGTTTTAAATCAAAAGCCCTTAACTGTATTAAACTCAAATGAGAAACACCAAAACATTCAGAATCCATGTTTTAAGAAATGCTTTTACGTAGTATCTTTTCCAAATTTCACAAGATAATCTGAACAGCAGTACAAGCAAAAATGTATTAATTTTTATACAGACTAAAAACAGAAATAAAAAATGATGCCAAGCATTAAATCCTCTCAGTTCCAGAAATGCCAGAGTTTATAGGTATAACTCACCGCACCAGTCACCAATATGTCAAGGTGTGGTCCTAGAGCAAGGAATGGTCTCTGACCTCATCCTCCCTCCTACCTTGACTGAGATGTCTGCAGGTTTATATAGTCTGTTAAGGCAGTTGGCTGAGTTGATAGTTCTGCAGTTCCTAACTTTGTGCAAAGTTTCAGATAGTAGCCTTCTGTGTTAGCAAGTAACTTTATGTATCAGAAGGCTATCAGTAATTTGAAGCATCTAATAAAAGGGGTCTTTTGGTGAAATATATAGGGCTGCTTCTACCAGTTTTAATAGTGATAGTATATTGTATGACACGGTGGTCTAGTATGACCGGGGAAAATATCAAAATAGTTTTACTTTTGCAGACAGCACCCAACATCTGGAGTAGCAGAGCTGTTTTTTTTCATAGTTAGTTGAGGATTGTGGTTGTCCCTAAAGACATCTGGTTGCCTCGTGGTTAAGCCTGTTACCAGAAAGACCTTTAAAAATATTTAACTTATGAAAAGCATCTAGGATAGCTTAGCATACAATCTTCCACTGTAAGTGTTTAAGACATTTAGTATTTGTCAAGTAAGAAAGTTCATACTCAGTAGTCATGTTAATAAGCATGGGATACAAATCAGTAATCCTGTCAGTAAGCATTAGATTATAATTAAGTACATCTGTAGATGGTTAGTTATTAAAAACATGTACCCACGTATTACACAACTGTAATTATATATTTAAACAGGAAAGGCTGGTGCCCAGGCTACAAGGTATTAATGCTTAAATCTGGTCATTAGTTTATTGCAGTGAAAAGTGCTATTTCAAAACACCTTAGACAACAACAAAAATAACTTGATTTCACATTTGCTTAGAATTCATATATGATGTCTAACAGGGTTCATGGGCTAGATTTCTGGGGCAGTCCATTATTTCTTCAAGCCCCTTAATTTCTTCATTGATTAGGAATGGTGGAGTGAGCAGATCCATTGGGAGCTGAATTGGATCACAGATTGCGCAGTTGTCATATTAGGTGAATCTAATAGATTTCTTTGACTGGGTGACCAAAGTAGTAGCCCAGGGAGGGGCTGTGGATATGGCCTACCTAGATTTTAGCAAGGCATGTGACATAGTCCCACACAAACGATTAATAAACAAGGTAGCCAGCCTGGGAGTGGGTCCCAGGGCGGTAACCTGGGTAACAAATTGGCTGACAACAGGATACAGAGGATAATTGTAAACGGAGTACACTCTGAAGAAAGGGTGGTTACTAGTGGGGTACCGCAGGGTACAGTACTGGGACCAGTCCTCTTTAATGTCTTTATAGGAGACATTGCAGAGGGACTGGAAGGAAAAGTATGCCTCTTTGCAGACAACACAAAGATCTGCAACAGGGTTGATGCACACGGGAGGGTGGTGGAATGGATGAGAAGGGACTTGGCAAGGTTGGAGGAATGGTCAAAAGTATGGCAGCTTAGATTCAATGCAAAGAAGTGCAAGGTAATGCACCTGAGAAACCAAAACCCAGTGGAAGAGTACACAATTTATTTTATTTAGTTTTGTTTACCAGGTGGGTGTGCTAGCCATAGCAGTGACTATTTTCAGACATGACCCGGGAGGTTACAAGCAAAACAGTACAGTTACAAAGCACAGGTTGGGATTACAATACCAAGGGTGCAGTTTTGGCATAAACAGTAAGGCACAATTAATGGATTATAATAGCAATTTACAGTTTTTAACACGAAGACAATTGAAATTACGATATCAAGGATACAGTTTAACAGCAAGCACATGATTCGACTAGTGGATAAGGTAAATAAACAATAAACCGCCTGTCATTATAAGATAAATAGTACAGGGCCAGTGTGAGAAGTCATTAAGGAGGGCTGGGGGATACTGGGATGCATAGGGAGAGGCATCACCAGTAGAAAACAGGAAGTTGTTATCCCTCTTTACAGACAGTTTGTGAGACCCCATCAGGAGTACTGCGTGCAGTTCTGGAGACCCCATCTCCACAAGGACATAGACAGGATGGAGGCAGTCCAGAGGAGGGCAATTAAAATGGTGCAGAATCTGCAACAGAAGCCATACAAAGAGAGACTAAAAGAGCTTGATATGTATAGCCTTGAGGAAATGAGGGAGAAGGGGGACATGATAGAAACTTTCAAGTACTTCAAGGGAATCGACAAAGCCCAAGAGGGTAGCATCTTTCAGAAAAAGAGATGTGCAAGAACAAGGGGGCACAATTTGAAGATAGAGGGGGACAGCTCAGGGGCAATTTGATGAAGTATTTTTTTCATTGAGAGGGTAGTGGATGTATGGAACTGCCTTCCTGAGGAGGTGTGGGGTCAAAAACAGTAGGGGAATTCAAGAATGCATGGGACAGACATAAGGCAATTATAGTGGGGGGGGGGGGTATGAGGAAGTAGGCTGTTGGTTAACTAGAATCTGCAGCTTATCCAGTAAGTAGGGAAATGGGCAGACTGGGTGGGCCAAGCAGTCCTTATCTGCTGTCAGTCTATGTTTCTATGTTTCCAGCAAGGCAGATCCTATGAGAAGTTCCTTAAGGCATTAAATATGTATTCACTGGAAACCAGAAGAGAGAGATGATAGAGACCTTCAAGTACCTTAAAAGAATTAACAAGGTAGACTGCGGGGAATTTACCCTGAATACCAACTCGAGGTCATGTGGTCATGAGTAGAAATTAACAAGAGGGAGGTTCAGGAGGCATGTGAGGAAGTACTTCTTTACAGAAAGTGTGGGGAAACCTTGGAGCAGTCTGTTGGCAGAGGTAGTGGGTGCAAACACAGTCGGGGGGGGGAATTCAAGCAGGCATGGGATTGAATGAAGGGAATAGTGGCCAACTGGGGCAACAAGACCAGGGAGGAGAATGGGGGATAGGGCAGGGAGGGTTAGTACCCTGGAGGAACAATAGGTTCCAGGGATTATAGGGAATATGGGTCGACTGGGCGGACCTCTGGTCTTTTTCTACCATCATGGTCTATGTTTCTGTTCCTAAAGTGGCTCACAAAGGACTGGTAGTTGACACACTATACCTGGAGTTCAGTGAGGCCTTTGACTCTGTTCCCACTGGAAATTTATAATCAAAAAAACTAAGGGATCCAGGGGTTGAGGAAAGGATATCTGTGTAGATGGAAAACTGGCTGAGGGAGTGGACACAGAGGGTGGTGGTGAACAGGGTGTTCTCTGATGTTAAGGAGATGATGAGCTGGGTACCACAAGGTTCAGTCCTGGGGCCCATCCTAACATATTCATTTGTGACATAGAGGTGGATTTCAGGGAAGGAGCTGCATCTTCATGGATGATACCAAGATCTGCAGGAAGGTAGACCGCGGGGATGGAATTGGAGCAATGAGTGAGGACCTGGGAAAGCTTGAAAGGTGGTCCAGAATTTGGCAACTGAGTTGAAGAAATGCAAGGTAATGCACATTGGGAACAACAACCTGAAAACACAATACGATGGGGGGAGAAGTGATGGAGAGCACAGCTGAAGTAAAGAATCGGGAGGTGATAATGTTGGACAGTCTGAAATAACAGCACAGTGCAACAGGGCTGTAGGGAAGGCAGACAGGTTGCTGGAATGCATAGGAAGGTGGGTCAGTAGCAGAAACGGAAAGTGATCTTTCCCCTGTGTAGTTCCCTGGTGCGCCCTTATTTGGAACAGTGTGCGAGAGTCTGGAACCCATGCCTATGGAGGGACTGCGAGAAGGTGTAGAGGCTGTACAGAGACAGGCGACCAAGAAGAGTATTGGATGGTGTGTGTGTGTGTGTGTGTGTGTGTGTGTGGGGGGGGGATTCAACTGGGCGCAGCATCAGAAGAAAGGGACCTGGGAGTCCTCATTGGGGACTTCCTTAAATAAGCCAGCCAATGTAACAAGGCCTTTAGCAAGGCTAACAGAATGCTAGGTTACATCAGGATAGGGTTTGAGAGTAGAAGGCAGGAGGTACTGCTACCACTGTGTAGGTCACTAATGAGGCCACACCTGAAGTACTGTGCCCATTTCTGGAGTCCCCATCTATAAAAAGACAGGGACAGAATGTAGGATGATCAAGCAGTAATTTAGAGTCAGTAGGGCAGATCCTATGCAGACTGGCTAAAGGCACTGAACATGTACTCATTGGGAACTAGAAGGGAGAGGGGGATGTGATAGAGACCTTCAAGTTCCTGAAGGGAATTAACAAGGTGGGCTGTGAGTAGTGATTTACCAGGAACAGAGAAGATGGAACAAGGGGTCACAAGTGGAGGTTATCAGATGGAGGGGGGCTTAAAAAGGATGTGAGGAAGTATTATTTTACAGTGGCTGAGCCATGGAATGGTCTGCCGTCAGAGGTAGTAGGTGCCAAAACCATAAATGGCTTAAAACATGGCTGGGATAGAGTCAAAGGGATATTAGCTACTCCGTGGGAAGCTGGGGGACAGAAACACTGATAACAAAAGGGGGAAGGCCGGCCTGCTGGCACAGCGGTAGTGCTGCCACTTACGACGCTGAAGACCCGGGTTTGGAAGTGAGCCTGGGCGTCGGAGGGCTGGCCAGGAGGAGGAGGGTTGAGTGTTCCACGGACTGCACTGACCCTCTGGGGGGATGTCCTGGCACTCACCTGACACCTGGTAGAAACCAGGGGTCCAACAGCTGGAGCTAGCATCTACAGGAGGTGGGAGAGACGTGGGGGTGCATGCCCATGATGACACTGCATGTCCCACTTCCCAAAGAAGAAAAAGTGAAAACTTGGGCTGAGCCAGGATACTGCCCACCTTGTGCCACAGGCCCCACTTCACTGCCCTGTGGCACCCCCAGAAACCAAGTTCAGTCGGCTGCTGGGATGAAGGGCCCCCTTCCATAGGCCTCACCCTGGGGGAAGAGAACCAGGAAGGAACACCGGGTAGGGTATGTTCTGGGGACGGTGGATGACTGGGTTAGGTATGGGGTATGGCTGATGGGGGCCAGTCTGTTGGCAGAGCATAAATAATAGAAGAAAAAAAAAAAAGACCCCGAGACAGTAAATCCTGGAGTATGATGGGGTGTAATGGGCAGACTGACAGGACCACTGGTCTTTTTCTGCTTTCATCATCTGTTTCAAGTAAAGCAAAGATTCCGGGCAGGTGCATCAGTGTCGACGCTGATGTGCGTGCCCAGAGTCATGGCTTGACTTTGCAAAGCAAAGTTTCTATATGATACATCACTCGTTTTGCGTTAAAAAATGACATTGACAAGCTCAGTGAAGACCATGGTTTTATGTTTTGCAGTTCTGGCAATTTTATGTAAATCTGGTTACCAGATTTTGTGTCCCTGGGAATACAGAATGCAAGGGGCACCAGGTTACAGAAAGGTTTAAAAAAAAAAAAAAAAAAATAGAAAGCTAACAGTGTCTTTTTCAATAACAGGTAATGGAGAAAGTAGTCCTGTTGAGCCATTGTAATGTTGTTGCTTTGCCAGTAGATGGCAGTCGCTCCATGTTTAACACAAATAAATGAACTGAGTTGCTACAGCAGTGCCTGCTTAATGTAAACGGGTTAGTGAGGTCAGGGATCTTTATCCAGTGCGGTTGTATTTCATTTAGTTTGTTTATTTCACCAGGAAGAGACTCTAACAAACACATGAACAAGGAGGTCCTGGGCAGGACAGTATACAATACAATAAACTGTTAATACAGTAGAAAAGATAAGTGTGGGAAGTTACAGTACTAACATACTCAAATGCCAGCAGAGGAGGCCTATTGGTCTTTCTTGTCTGCTCGATAGTCACTACCCATACTGGGTGCCGATTGTGATGTCTTCCGCCCCGGGTTTCTCTGTCCCCAGTCTAAGATGCTTCACTTGTATTGGACTTTGTCAGCTTCACCGCCCTTAAACCTGTCCTAGACCTCTTAAACCCCCAACAGTCTCCACCTCCACCAGTCCTTGGGCCATGCATTCCATGGTTTCACCACCCTCTCCATGAAGTAACACCTCCTCCTCTCCCCCCGAGCCTCCCTCCTCTAGCTTCCACCCATGTCCTCTAGTTACCTCCCCCTTTCCTTAGGAGCACCTCGACCTAGCCTCCCCTATTGATCCCCTTCATATACTTGAAGACCTCTATCATGCCCCCCCCCGTCCCTCCTCTCCTCCAGGGTGTACATGTTGAGCTCCCAGAGTCTCTCCCCGTAGGTCCTCTCCCCCAGGCCCCAGATCATTTTGGTTGCCCTCCTTTGTACCCTCTCCAGGAATGCAATGTCCCTCCTTAAGTGTGGTCTCCAAAACTGCACACAGTACTCTAGGTGCAGCCTTACCAAGCAGTTATACAGAGGAAGGCTCACTTCTGCCCTTCTAGAGGTAATTCCCCTAGCGATGCAACCCAGCTTCCTATTGGCTTTTGCCGCTGCCCTCCTACAATTCTTAGCGTTGTTCATTCTGACATCCACCACCACCAGGTCCCTCTCGCCCTCTGAGACTTGTAATGTGTCCCCCCCCCCCGGGTATACCCTTGGCCTGGATTTCTGACCCCCAAGTGCAGAACCCTGCATCGAACCTCAGTTTTCACTTTCTCAATAACCTATTCAGAGCCTCCAGGTCCTCCTGCAGGACCACTCTCCCCTCCTTTCTATCCACCACTGCACCCAGCTTTGAGTCATCCGCAAAGAGACTCACTTCGCTCCTGATACCCTTCCTTATGTCCGAGACATATGTGTTAAACAGGAGGGGCCCTAGTAACGATCCCTGGGGAACCCTACTAATGAATCCTCCTCCTCCTCCTTGGAGATGAGACTAGCCTCCCAACTTCTACCCTTTGAGTATGCTCCGAGAGCCAATTTCCTATGCATCTGATCATCTACATCCCCAACCCTATTTCCCCCAGCTTAGTCAGCAGACCACAGTCTGGCACCGAATCAAATGCCTTGCTGAAGTCTAGAAAGAGGATGTCCACTGGCCTACCCTGGTCCAGGGCCCTCATCGACCCAGTCGTAGAACTCCACAAGGTTGGTCTGACACGATCTTCCCGGGACAATAGACTCGACATACACAATGTATAATACAATAGAGGTATAGGAATAAGTACATAGCAAAATATATAATACAATAGAGGTATACACATTAATAGGAATCAGTACACAGTCTACTTATAATGCAGAGATCGGAAAGCGTTTAAGCCAGTGGATTGCCTGCTAGTAGTTCTATTTTAAGATGACAGTAAGGACGAAAACCCTAGCGGAGCTTTTCACCATCTCTCTGAGGACAGGTGGGTGCCCCAGGACTGGAAGGTGGCACATATAGTGCCTATCCACAAGGGGGGATCAAGGGAGGTGGCAGAGAACTACAGGCCTGTCAGCCTGACATCGGTGGTGGGCAAGGTGATGGAGGGCATTGTCAAGGAGAGGCTAAGGGGGGACCTGGAAAAGTCAGGGTGCCTGGACGATAGACAGCATGGATTCGTCTCGGGGAAATCGTGTCAAACAAACCTTGTGGAGTTCTGTGACTGGGTGACTAGTGCCTTGGACCTTGGTAGACCAGTGGATGTCCTCTTTCTAGACTTCAGCAAGGCATTTGACTCTGTTCCTCACATGGGCCTATTGGATAAGCTGGTAGCAATGGGGGTGGGGAACCAGATGATCAGATGGATAGGCAATTGGCTCCATGACCGGATGGCGGGATAGTCTCATCCCCAAAGAGGGTCATTAGTGGGGTCCCACAGGGATCAGTCCTTGGTCCCCTCCTGTTCAACACCTATGTCTCTGACATAAGGACAGGAATCAGGAGTGAGATGAGTCTCTTTGCAGATGACTCAAAACTGGGGGCGGTGGTGGATGGGGAGATGGGGAGGGTGGCCCTGCAGGGGGACCTGGAGGCTCTGGAAGGATGGTCTAGAAAGTGGAAGCTGAGGTTCAATGCAGGGAAATGCAAGGTACTCCACCTGGGGGCCAGAAACCTGGGCCAAGTGTACATCCTTGGGGGGAATGCTACAAGTCTCGATGGCTGAGAGGGACCTAGGGGTGGTGGTGGATGTCAAAATGAACAACTCGGAGACTTGTAGGAGGGCAGCAGCCAAGGCCAACAGGATGCTGGGATGCATCGCTAGGGGGATCACCTCCAGAAGGAGGGAAGTGATGCTCCCTCTGTATAACTGCTTGGTGAGGTCACACCTTGAGTACTGCGTGCAGTTTTGGAGGCCACACTTAAAGAGGGACATTAAACTCCTTGAGAGGGTCCAGAGGAGGGCAACCAAAATGATTTGGGGCTTGGGGACAGGACCTATGAGGAGAGGCTCAAGAGCTAAATATGTACACATTGGAAGAAAGAAGGGACGAGGGGACATGATGAGGGTCTTCAAGTACATGAAGAGGGTAAATGAGGAGGAACAGTCAGGGGTGCTTGAAGGAAGGAGGAGGGGCCACTAGGGCATGGGTGGAAGCTGGAGGGAAGATTCAGGGAGAAAGGAGGAGGTGCTACTTCACTGAGAGGGTGGGTGGAGCCATGGAATGCACTACCTAGGGGCTGATGGAGGCAGAGATGGTGGAGGGGTTCAAGAGCGCTGGGACAGGTGCAGGGAAGGGTTCTGGAAGCAAAATCCAATGCAGCAAGAATATCCGGAACTGGAAGGAGAAGCCAGAGAAGGCGAGGGCAGCAAGGTCAGCACCCAGGGTGGGGCTGACCAGTGAACAGACTCGAAGACACGTTAGGCCTATTCTGCTGGCATTTTAGTATGTTAGTATTAATAGGAGACGGAGGAGGCAAAAAAGAAAAAAGGGGTGCAACAAGCAAGTGGAAACAATCTGGAAGGCCATGTGTGCGAATACTGGAAGTCTAGGAAATAAGATTTCAGACCTAGAGGTCATCATGGCAGAGGCCAACCTGAATATTGTGGCCATTACCAAGTCCTGGTGCACTGAAAACCTTTACTGGGATAGTGTCATACCAGACTATTGTAATGCCCCAAAGTTGGTCATTCCAGAAAAATAAAATAAAAATAAATAAAGTAAGGGTCCAGAGGTGCTCAGGATACCTGCTGCAGGTGTAGGCAGCAGGGTACAATGCTAAGGGGCCCCTAGAAATAAAGATTCAACCTCCTGATACAGAGAAAACACTGTAAATAATAGAAAAGTGCCCCATGCACTTACAGCTGGTCAAAAGACAGATTTTAAAAGCAATGTATGTCATAATGGTCTGGATGGAATGTTGTGCTGAGTGGCTCATGCACAGCATTCCACTCCAGCCAATCTAGAACCCTGGCAGGTTAACTTTAAATAATAATTCTACAGTTAGTCAGTTAGTCAGTTTGTCAGTTGCTGTGGGACTGTGGAGTAGAGAAGATCACATGAGTGCAACAGGGACTTGTGGCTTACCTGGGGTTGTGAAGCCAGTCCTGTTGACTCCCCGGTGAGTCCCCTCCTCCAGTCCACTGAAGAATCCTGCGCTGCAGTGTTGCTGTTGCTGGTAGTGCCATCGGGGCACCACGAAGAAGACGACGCCCGTTTCCCCATGTTTTAGGGCTTAAAAGCCCTCTGTTTATTTATTTTCTGCCTCCCCAAGTGTTTGGTAGTTCCTCCGGTCCCACGCCGGTGGCAGAGAAGCGCTGCATCATTTTCGGCCGTCGGAGGCCCCCTGAGTCGTCCCTCTTGCTGCCTGTATGTTCCCTCCCTCTGCTGCAGTGCTGACCGCCTGTTGTTGAAGGGGGACTGTGGGTGTTGTAAAAAGCACAGCAGGTGCTTAGGGGAGGTTGCCGAGCACTGCAGGGGCATCGGGTCGCTTGGACCCTTCATTTTAATATTGATTAGGGAGGCAGGGCTAGCGACGCCCATGGGGAGGGGCCAATAAGCAAGGCCAATTCAAAGGCCTATAAATATTCATCAAAGGGGCGGAACTCAGGCGGGGTTTGTCAAATAAGTGACAGCAGGCACTGGGAGCCTGCACATTTAAAGGGGCAACGCATTTAAAAGGGCAATTCAGGCCCAGATCTAAAGTAGGGCATTAGGCCCAGTATAAAGTGGGGCACCAGACCCAAAGTTTAGAGGGGCATTAGGCCCATTACAAAGTGGGGTACCAGGCCCATTAGGAAGTGGGGCACCAGGCCCAAAGCAACGTGGGGCACCACACTCAGTATTAAGTGGGGCACCAGGCCCAATGCAACGTGGGGCACCAGGCCCAATGCAACGTGGGGCACCAGGCCCAATCCAAAGTGGGGCATCAGGCCCGAGGTAAAGCCTGGTACTATAGGGAGGCCCCGGCCTAGTGGAATATGCAAGCCAGCCTAGTGGTACTATAGGGAGGCCCAGGCCTAGTGGAATAGGGCAAGCCAGCCTAGTGGTATTAAAGGGAGGCCCCGGCCTATCGGAATAGGGCAAACCAGCCTAGTGGTACTATAGGATTCCTTAGCCACGATGTCCAGAAAGGGATCCTCTTCCAGGAGACCCTACATTTAGAAACAGGGGTTCATTTGAGAGTGTTCGATTTGCCTATACTGTGAAACTACTGTAATTACTGTACTGCTTATGCTGAAGTATTGCCCTAAGCACCTGAAGTATTGCCCTAAGCACCTGAAGTATTGTATTGTCCTAAGCACCTGAACTATTGTCCTAAGCACCTGGACATTGGCCCTTATCAGTAATAATTACCCCTGAAGTTATAATTTGCCCTCCTCCGGCAAATTATTGTATCATTCCACAGTTCTTTGGGCATTCTTCAGTTACATGTTTACTACTGTACGAAGACAGTCTCAATCTTCTACCACACTGCAGTCTCATAGTGTGGTCTGTAACACCATGTACGCAGAATCAATCTCTACTCCGAAGAAGACGTCCTTCCAGCATTCTTCACTCCTGGGAGATCATCCATCGGCTCATCCCGTCCGTTTGTGTCGTCCGCCGAAGTCGAGTCCGTTGCCAGTCGTACAAGTCGTACCCGTTGTTTTCTTGTTTTCACAGCTTGAACGTACGTCCGCCGAAACGCATCACGACAACCGTGCTAGTGTCGTTCCGTATGGTTCCTGTTCCAGATGTCCCGAGGTTGGTCGCCCTCTACAGAAGAGTGAGCTCATCCTAGAGAACCTGTTCTGCGCCTCATCTGGTCGTTCGCTGAAAGTCGAGTCCATCGAAGCCCAGTCTGGGATGCGCCCGCCATTTCTTTGTTTTGTGTTTAGTTCCTGATCCTAGGATTGCAGAGTCAACCATCATCTCTTCAGATTCTTATGGTTCCTGGTCCTGTCAGGGTTCCTTCCGAGTTTAGCTGGCCCTTGGAGTGCCGCAGCATCAGTCCAGTCGTGGTAGTCCTCCACTGGATTCATCGCCACGCAGATCTTGATCTATCTTCGTCCTTGGCAACCCTGGAAGTGGGTTTTGGCCAAGGAACCCTTTGTTTCAGTGTGTTATTTCAGGAACCAGTTGCTCTGGTTCTACATTCCGGCAGCCTTGGAGAGAGTGGGCTTTTGCCGAAGATATATGGTCTGTTTACCAAACCTCTCACCACCCCAGTGGCCTTAACTAGGTCCTTGCTGGGAATTGAGATTAGGGTTCTACAGTGCTGTTTTACTTCCCTTGTAGCTACCAACGAAGAACGACGGTGTACACGAAGACGCCGGATCTCTGGACTCTTGAAATATCTGGACTCTTATGGGCTACGTGTGATGCTAATTACCCTAATGCAGTGCTGAGTAGCTTATGTCACCTGATTCTCATTTAGAGTATAGAAGTATAGACTAGTGTCAGAATAAGAGTGGCAGTAGGCCTAAAGTTAATTCTTGTAGTAATAACCTTAGTAGTGGTAGATAAAAGTATTCCTCTGTTTATTGCCCTATTGTTCTCGGGCAACCCCTCTTCCTTCTTGCGACTGTGTCTGTCTACCCTTGGTACAAAATAAATGCCCTGCGGGCATCGAAGCACTAAGTTGACTCCTGTCTCTCCTTGTCTGGATGACTGTTATCCTATCCACATAATTCGGACCTTGGTGCCTCGCTCATCTCTTTTCACCACCTTTAGAGTAGAGCGCACTCTTTCCTTCAACAGAGCACCGCTATAGACCACCACACTATACCCTGTTCAGGAAGGAGCGGGTGGGAATGAAAGGAGGGGGATGTGGTGCTTTATGTGAGGGAACGCATAAAAGCAATGGACATACAGGGGGAGGCAGAGGTACTGTGGGTCACCCTGGAGACTGGGAGTGGAGGCACTATTCGCACCGGAGTGATCTATAGATCTCGAGCACAGGGGTAGGAGTTGGTTAAGGTACCAGTAGAAGCCATCTGCTACATTTACATGTGCCTACCTTTTGGTGTCCCGGGATCGAAGACTGCGGACCTGATTGCTGCCCCTGACAGTATACACGGCTGCAGAGTCGGGTCTGCGAGCGCCGTCTCTGTTTACATGTGGCTTTCTGATTGAAATCGGAAGTCTGACCAGGCGCGATTCATGCAAGCATAGTGTTGGTGTATTCTGTTGCTAGGCAGTACTGTGGTAACAGTGAGTGATGTTCCCCTCAGGAATTTTGGTGACTTTTTGTGCCCTACTGTTAGCTGCAATGATTGCAGACAATAATGAGTGTGATCTACAGCTCATTATACATTTCCTGAGAAGTCAAAGATGGTTATTAGAGAAGCAGTTACTTGAAGTCAGCAATGCAAAGATAGAGGCATATCACGAGAGTCAGCAGTGGCAATTATATTTTTCCAGCTCTTTGAGAGAAATTAAACATACATGCTGGACTAAACATAGATGTGGAGATTGGTAGAGTATTGTTGTTGAACATCATTTTACTGACAATGACTGGTTAGAGAATTTCAGGATATCACAACAGTCGTTCGAAGAGATGTGTACAGATATTAGTACTTTTAGGAGCCCTGATTCTACATACATAAAACAGCTGGTCCCTTTACGCAAACGTGTGGCAATAGTGATATACTGTATAAGTTAGCCAGCTGTGCCGAAATATAGAGTTGTTGCTAATCGGTTTGGTGTGCATAAAAGTACAGTTTGCAAGTTTGTTCACATGTTCTGTTATAGGGTTGTAAAATACATTACCCCTCGTCTAATTAAAATGCCTTCTGAAGATGAGGCTGTAGATATTGCGGAGAGGTTCAGGATTTCTTGTGGACTACCGCAGGTCATGGGGTGCATAGACAGTACTCGTGTCCCAATAGTGGCTCCCAAGGATGGATATCGGGACTTTGTAAACAGAAAGGGATGGGCCTCGTATGTACTCCAGGGCATTGCTGATGATCGGTATTGGTGAGTGTTTAAAAAAAAAAAAAAAAATGTGTTTAGCATCTGTACTTATGTAAATAAATTGGTGTACCTGGGATTGTGTCTTGAGGTTGTAAAGTGGATTTGGAACTGGCTAAATGACAAGACAATAGCCAAATATGGAGGTGTTACAGGTGATGGTCTGGCATGCCAGGCTGACCAGGTGGGGTTGACATATTCAACAATGATCACAAAGGCTGGCATTATGTAGGGTAGAGACAGTTGGGCTGTGCCAGAAAGAAGCAACTTATGGTGGTGGTGGTGGTGGGGGGGGGGGTGGAGGGGACACCGGGGGGAAAAGTACTTGGATTGGACCGTGATACTAGATGTGGAGGCAGTGTAGCATAGTTGTTTAAGGCTCTGAACTGTAAATCTGGAGACCTGGGTTTGAATCCCACAGCCCCCACTTGCATACTGTATGACCCTGAGCAAGTCACTTCTTCCCTTTGTTCCCAGGTTGCACCTCTACACAAGCTTTCAGCTTTGTGTGTCTCTCCTGGTTAAACAATTGGATAAAAAAAAAAAAAGATTTGAACCTATACCTATGATGAAGGGTTGGGAGGATGTGTGAGCAATAATACATGGCTGGGTGTTGTTAGTACTGAGATACCCACACGTCCATAGGTGTAGTTAGGCCCGAGACTGCAGGTCGATTGCCTTTAGCCTCTTGGTGTGTGAGTATCTCCGTACTACCAAAACTCAGCCATGTATTATTTCTTATATAACATGGGTCCATATGGGACCTTTGAAAAAAAGAACATTCGCAAATTTGTCAAAGTTACAAAAAAATAATAAAATGTTGCTAAATATCGTAAAATAGTCCTACAGATGTTCTTCGCATGTACGTCATCTGTCTTTCTTCATACTCAATACATTGTGTGATTTGGTTACCATGGAATAAAAGAATTTAATACTCTCCGCATTATTCCAGCAGTACAATGCCCCCCCACCCCCACACACACACGTAGCATGGATAAGGATCAGGGGTAAGGGGAAACGGACTTCTAGGAAAACAAACTGAACTTACAAGCTCAAATGGGCAGACTGGGTGGGCCATAGGCCCTTATCTGCCGACACTGTCTATGTATCTATGTATGGAATACATGAATTCAACTTTCTGCAGCGCTCAACTGACATTCAGACAGACACACACACACACAGGACCGAAGTGGAGCTACAATGTCAGTTTTATCTGTAGCAAGGAGTTCTCTGGCAAACTGGTTGGGGTTAGGAAGGGGATTTTTCATGGTCATCAACTAAACACCAGCAATTGAAACTCTGAATAGTTCTTGATTTTTAAAATTTGTGTGTGTGTGTATAAAGGGGGAGGGGGGGCGGTCATGAGTATATAAAAAAAAAAATGCAATTAGTTAGTTACTTTATGTAATGTAATGGACTTTTATTTTTAAGGCCTAGTCAGAGTTTTTCATATATGAGTAAATGCTGCAGTCATGTTTGTGATGGAAACTATGAAATGTGTGGCATGTTAATTCTGTGAGTGGCCCTGGTTGGCAGGGACATGTTTTATCCAGTGGTGGCACTCTGTTACCGCAATAGCTAGACCCAAATCTCAGCCAGTCAGGATGCAGGGATTTCTTTGCCCATTTGATATTGTAAAGTTAATCAGTGGTAGAAAATGGTAACAGTGATGGGCTGGGCATGGGCTGGGGAAGGGCACAGTAAATGACCTGGTAAGGAAGAGAAGCTCTGATAAGTATTTGCATAGGAACATGCATGGATCAGTATGAGCTGGTAGTGTAGTTGTCAGGATTTGTGTGTGTGTGTATGTGTGTGTGTGTGTGTGAGAGAGAAGGTGCAGAGGATAGCAGTAGGGGTAGTGGGTGCCTCATAGCAACCCATCCTATTTTCTCCCCACATCCTTCCACCTGTACCAGTGACCAGATCAACCCCCTACCCTTCTACGTGCCTCTGAATACAGTCGGTTGATGGCCATGGAAGTAAGTGGAATGTCATGCCTGTGGCCTACCTATGTATGTGTTGAGGGGGACTGTGGTTTGGGTCACTACTTGACAGGGTGTTGGGTATTTTTTTCCAGTCCCTTGGATGTTGGGGTGTGGTTGGGGGAGTGGAAATACCTGATATGGTATGGGAGGTAGGGTTTGGGGGACAACCAGATACATAGCATGTGTAAATAAAGTCATGTGTCCTGATGTGCTGGGACTTGACGCTAGCCATTGCAGTAAGAGAGTGCCAACATGGGCTAAAACAGGTCACTGCCAACCATGGCAACTCTCATAATTCAGAATCCACCTATTTCATATTTTCCATTGCAATCATGGCTGCAGACTTGACTCGTATGTTAAAAAAAACAAAAAAAAAACAACCTTCAAGTAGGTCCTAAAAGTAAAAGTTCATTAAATTAAAGTGATTATGGAAATAATAGAATGGTTTTTACACTCATGTGCCCCCCATTGCACAGACACACACATTTTAAAAATGAAGTACTTTTCAAAGTTCTCAATGTTGGTGTTTCATTGCTGACCATGGAAAACCCTCCACCTATCCCTCTCACTTTGTCTTTTATCTCCCTGCTCCATAGCTGACAACAGATAAAGTTGAGGTTCTGACTCCACGTTAGGCCTGTTGCGTCTTTGTTTATATGCTGGTTGGTTGTTGTATGCCAGTTGAGCTCTGAATAATGCTGAATTCCTCTAATCCATCTTACCATTCTGTGAGGGGGAGAGGTAGCATTCTACATAAGTAATAATACGTGGTTGAGTGTTGTTAGTACTGAGACACCCACACATCCAGAGTCTGAAGACATTTGACATGTGGTCTCGTGGCTAAGTACGCCTCTGGGTGTACGGATATCTCAGTGTTACCAACAACCTGTCATGTCTTATTGCTTACGTCATGGATGTGAAGTAAGGATGTAAGGGGTGGGTGTGGGGGGTTGGTTTTAATATGCAGCATTCTGCTACAGTTCTGTACATGGAACCTGTATCTTGGAGTTTTCACTATTTCAAAGTTTGTGAACATAATGCTAGTTATGAGCTGTTGACCTATCAGAATCATGCTTTGAGTTCCGTGCAGAAACTATGACATAGCTAAAGCTCCAAATTTCTGGTTCCATAAAGGGAACTGTAACAGAATGCTGCCCATGAAACAAAACAATGCAAAATACAGTTTTTATATCAGTCTTATTCAGGTAGAGTGAAATGTATATAATTTAGGGAAATGCATGTAATTTGTAAGAATAAGAAATTTGAATCAACAGGGTGGTAATGCAGTGGAACAGACTTTGTGGTGGTATAATCAGTCATTTGATCCACATGATGTAGTAGATAGTGGCATGCGCGTGTGAGAGAGTGTGTGTGTGTGTGTGTGTGTGTGTGTGTGTATGTATGCATAATAAATATATAGAAAATGTACATATATTTTTTTAAATCTAATATGCGTTTCTTCCCACTGCCATCCGTCCACTACCTCAGCCCACTCACAGACCTCGACTTCCACCTCCACATTGACCATATCCTCCAATACCCACTGACTTGCCCCACAGGGCGGGGATTGTGTGTAAGCAATTCAAAAAGGACAGAAACTGCTATGCGTATTATTTCTCTTAGTCCATGACTAGTATCCAGACCTTTGTTTTGTCTTTATTGCAGTTTCGGAAATGTTAGTTGTTGCATGCCTGGCAGTGCTCATGATGAGACTGTACTTCGAAACTCCTGAGTTTTCAAGGAGACACAAAACCTTCCAAAACATCCTGTGTTGCTTGGTAACAGAACAATACCATTGTTCATCGTAGGTGACCCAGCTTATCCCTTACTATCTTGGTTGATTAATGGCAGGACCCCTAGTGCTCTGCCACAGCTTTTTCTGATTTCTGGCGCATGATTTGTCTATTTCTCTGGCAGAACGCAGTCCTGCCATTGGCTTAATATGATGTGATGTCATTGATGACATCACATGCTGAGCGCAGAGGAGGGGCTTCAGGATAAATGAGATGGGAAAGAAAGCCTGACACTATGGAAAAACAGAATATTTGAATGAAAATTCACCAAAAACAATGAATTCTTCAGCACTATATATATTCTGCGGCATGATGCAAATTCTGCAGAAAATTCCAAAACCGCAGAATCGCAGAATTCCAGGGGCCTTGATTTAATGGTTACACTGGTGTGGGTTATCTAACACCAGAGAAAGAATCATTCAGTGTTTACCATAGTACTTAGATACATAGATACATAGACAGTGTCGGCAGATAAGGGCCTATGGCCCACCCAGTCTGCCCATTTGAGCTTGTAAGTTCAGTTTGTTTTCCTAGAAGTCTGTTGCACCTTACCCCTGACCTCCAGAATTCCTTTATGTCTATCCCATGCATTCTTAAATCCCGTGATTGTTTCAACCCCCACCACTTCCTCTGGCAGGGTGTTCTACTTGTCCACCACCCGCTCTGTGAAGAAATTCTTCTCATGTTTCCTCTGAATCGTCCTCCCTCCAACTTCATCCCATGCCTCTAGTCCTGGAACATCTTTTTCGCTTAAAATAGTGTTTTCCTGCACCTGTTCCTCCCTGTAAGATACTTGTATGTCTCTATCATATCCCCCTCTCCTCCTTCTTCCAGGGAGTACATGTTCAGTTCCTTCAACCTGTCTTCATAGGACTTGTGTTGCAATCCATGCACCATCTTTGTTGCCTTCCTCTGAACCTTCTACCCTGTCTATGTCCTTATGTAGGTATGGTCTCCAGAACTGTACACTGTACTCCAGGTGGGGCCTCACTAGTGTCTTGTATGGCGAATTATGACCTCCCTTTTCCTGCTGGTGATGCCCTGCCTATACATCCCAGCATCCTATTTGCTTTACCTGCTGCCTTGTCACACTGTTTCCTCTACCTTGAGGTCATCAGAGATGATAACCTCAAGATCCCTTTCCTGCTTGGTGCATGCTATATCCTCACCCCCAACTGATATATTGTGCCAGGGTTTTGTGCCCCATATGCATTATCTTGCACTTCTTTGCATTGAATTTCAACTGCCAAACCCCTGACCATTCTTCAAGTTTCTGCAGGTCGCTTCTCATTCTGTCTACACCTCTGGTGTGTCTACTCTGTTACAGAGCTTTTGTCATCAATCTAACAGTGAAATTCTGCCTTCTAGGTCCCAAGCGCATGTCACTGATGAAGATGTTGAATAGGACTGGTCCCAGCACTGATCCCTGTGGTACCCCATTGGTCACTCTTCCCTCTGTGGAGTGACAGCTATTTACCACCACCCTCTGTGTCCTGCCACCCAGCCAGTTACCTACCCACCACACTACTGTCCTGCCCACACCCATATTCCCCAGTTTGTGTAATAGTCTTCTGTGTAGCACAGTGTCAAAGGCCTTGCTGAAGTCCAGATAGGCCATGTCCACTACCCTCCCCTGATCCACCTCCCTAGTCGCCCAGTCAAAAAATTCAATGAGGTTGGTCTGACATGACCTCCCTCTGGTGAAACCATGCTGCCTTGGGTCCTGTAGTCCATTGACAACCAGATGTTCCACCAATCTCTCCTTCAGTAGTGCTTCCATGATCTTCCCCACTACCGAGGTGAGGCTGACTGGTCTGTAGTTCCCCGCTTCCTCTTTGTTCCCACTTTTGTATAAGGGGACTACATCTGCTGTCCTCTAGTCTTTGGGTACCTCCTGTTTCCAGTGATCAGCTAACAGGATAGCCAGAGGTTCAGCCACCACCTCTCTTAGTTCTTAAGGACCCTGGGTGCACCCCATCTGGCCCCATTGCTTTATCAACTCTTATTACTTCCAGTTCTTTCAGGACCCTTTCTCGTGTAAAGGGACTTGTGTCCATTCTGCACCATTCTCACCCCTTGTACTCCCTTCAGATCCATTACCCTCCTCTTCCTCAGTAAAGACTGAGCAGAAATACCTGTTCAGTATGTCAGCTTTACTGTTGTCATCCTCTCACTGCCCCCATCTACCCCTTCAGTCTCACTATCCTCCCTTTGTCTTTCTTTTTTCACTTATGTACCTGTAAAGGTTTTGCTCCTCTACCCACTGATTTTGCAATGTGTTCTTCTGTCTGAGCTTTGGCTTCCTTACTGACCTCCCTGCCTCCCTTTGCTTCTCCTGGTACTTCTCCCTATCCCTTCTGCCTGTGTCTTTTTGTATTGCCTGAATGCAATCTTTTTGGCTTTCACTTTCTTTGCTACCTCTTTGGAAAACCATAATGGTCTCCTCTTCCTTTCCTCTTGCTAACCTGCTTAATACATAATTCTGTTGTTCTTGTAATCCCCATTTTAAATACTGCCCACTGTTCCTCAACCCTGATTTCTGTCCCATTCCCTTAATGCCTCTTTCAAGTATCTCCCCATTTTCCCAAAGTCTACCCCTAAAATCCAGGATACATGTTTTTTGTGGTTTGGTTCTGCTCTTTCTGTGATTTCAAACCACAATGACTGGTGGTCACTGTTTTCCAGGTGCTCCCCACTGTTACCTCCATCACACTGTCCCTGTTTGTGAGCACAAGGTCCAGTATTGCCTTCTGCCGAGTTGGTTCCATGACCAGTTGCTTGAGGAAGGCACCCTGAAGGGTCAGGATAAATCTGCTCTAGTTGATGCTGCTGCTGGGATGCTCCAGTCCACGTCTGGAATATTGAAGTCTCCAACCAGTACTGCCTCACCCTTGTCTGCCATCCTTTGGATGGCTAGCATCAGCTCCCTATCTGTTTCTTCCTCCTGGGCTGGTGGTCTATAGACCACACCTGTGCGGATGGCTATCCCCATTTTCCTTTCCAGCTTAACCCACAGTATCTCTCCCCCATTTTGTTCCTCCTGGATCTCTGTGGCCCTTATGTCATTTTTCACATAGAGTGCCACACCTCCTCCCTTCCTGCCTGCTCTGTCTCTTCTGAATATGTTGTAGCCAGGTATGGCCATCTCCCAGTCATGGTTATCATTACACCAGGTTTCAGTGATGGCCACAATGTCCAGGTCTGACTGCACCATGACAGCCTCCAGATCTTCCATCTTGTTGCTAAGGCTCCTGGCATTTGCACACATGGCTTTCCATGATTTGACCTCCCTAGACTGTCACTGTTCTACTCCAGCCCCTTCCTTGGTTGTCATTTATCCCTGGTTCTCCTTGCTGTCTGCCCGTCTGCTGAATTTTGCCCCTTTCTGCTTATCCACCTCTTGGGCACTAATCTCCATCTTTTGCACACTGCTTTGCAGAGATAACCACTCCTCTGGTTCACTGGTTCCACTGCTAGCTGTGGGGGGGTGAGCAAGTAGGTACCCTCCTTGCTGGCCTGCCACCCCCCTTTGCTAGTTTAAATGCTTGTCAATGTAGCATTTAAACTTAACATTGAGTGCTTGGATTCCCCTCCAGGATGGATGCAGGCCATCAGGCTTGAACAAACCTCCATCCCTCCAGGTGGGTCCCCAGTCACCAATGAATCCAAACCCTTCCTCACAGAACCAGTTCTTCAACCATGAGTTAAAGTTCCTGGTGCATGCACTCCTATGCTCTCCCTTGCCTCTCACAGGTAGTACTTCTGAGAAAGTGACAGAAGTAGCTACTTGCTTGAGACCCCTCCCCAGTTTACTAAACTCTTCCTGAACTTCCTTTGGCTCCCCATTTGCCAGGTCATTAGTACCTAGGTGGATAATGACATCCAGCTCACCCTCCCGTCTTGCCTTCCCAGTGATCCCCAGGATCTTTCTTCCATCCCTCCATGCCGTGGCACCTGGTAGGCACCTCACCTCCCTGTCCTCCCCCTCCTGTGTTACTAGCTGTATCCCTCTTATGATGGAGTCCTCCACCAGGATTCGCTTCCTCCTCCTCTGGGGTCCACTGCTTTCCCCTCTGAGGTCACCTCCTTGACTAACCTCTACATCCTTTCCTTCCACTTCTCTGGGTACCTGTATTTGGTTGTCCTCGTTTGCCAGTGTGGCATATGAGTTCTTGAGTGGAATAGGATCTGGGATGTGCCTTTGCCTGACTGCTCTAACCCTCCCTGAGCCCACTGTCATCCAAGTGCTCCTCGTTCTCGGCATCCTTTGAGGCAGTTGCATTGGACTGGGTGGTCCCTGGATAGGGGTGATGGTACTCCTGATCCAGTTTACTTCTGCTCTGACTCTGGCCATCTCATCCCGCAGTCCAGATAGATGCATGCAGATAGGGCAGCACCTCAGTGTCCAGAAGGTCTGCCTGAATATGGCTGCCCCACAGCCACTGCATTGCACCACTCCCCACATTATACTGCAATTCCACTACTTGTCTGCTACTGAAGCTCTCCTAGTTCCCTTTTTATTAATTTACTGTCTTAAAAATCCTGCCACTGTTCCCCTATAATATTTGAAAATACATACACTTCTATTTAAAGCAGCAGTGCAACAAAAATGGGTTAAAATTTGACCCTACCTTTTTTTCTTTCTAACTGATGCCAGATGTCTTCCTGTTTAGTTTGGTGGTGAAGTTTTCTGTTTTCATTATCATTGAAAAATTTTATGAATGTTTTAAAGTTATTATTTCTCCAGCAATAAGGATGGCTGCCTCATTTTTGCACATAAATAATGCTGAGGACCTAGGGAGGATTAGAGTCCAGACAAAAATGCAGATGTGCAGTACACAGGGTAGGAAGCATCCAGAAAACCCAAATTAACAGTTCTGTCAATATTTTTTATAACCATGGAAGAAAATTAGCTTTTTGGAATAACTTTTTTCGTTGCACTGCTGCTTTAAGCTCTTTATCCTTACAATCAAAAGGTAACTACAATCACAATACTCTACCTTCTACTAATACATATTCTATCACAGAATCAGAGCACAATGCAAAAACATCTGCTACTTAGCAACAACAAACAGGTGACAACATACCAAGTTGATGTAGCTTTTTTTAAAATAGAAAAGAAAAATGTAATTGTTTAAACCAATAGAAATCAGCAGTTCCAAAAGTACCTTGAACTACAAGAAAGAACACAGTACCACACCTCTGCCACAATAACTAAACAGTTCTAAAACATTGGAGAAAGAAGAGAAAAATTAGAGACTGAGCAAAAAGATACAATGTACTATAAAGTATTAGGCAATAGGTATACTCAGTTGTTTAACAGAGAAAATAAAGTACCTACCAAAACAGACAGAATACCCACAAATGACACTTAGGTTCTCAATATCCGACACCACCAAAGGCACATTCAGAAAGGGTTTAAACCGTAGTATTAAAATAGTATTAAAATTAACCACATCAGATTAGAAAGATCACACTAAATAAATGTGTTGATCCTTCTGACTTCCAACGAATATCTACCGAAGAAATTTTATATCTTCCTGGAGCCTACAGGGTTGTCTTTCACAATCACCTAAATTTACATAAAACAAAACAATTTTTAAACTGAAAATTATATCAAAAAGCACTTAGCTTTGGGAGCTTTTCTCAAACACAGCCACTCAGCTCAGAGTTCTAGAATCAGAACCCAGAATAACTTGCAGAATAACAGTGGAGTATGCATTTGGCAGGCTGAAAGGCCGTCGGCTGACGTTATTGAAGTGGTCAGACTTTGACTACAACTTTGCTCCGTATGTGATAGTCACCTGTTGTGCTTTGCACAACTTTTGTGAATGCAAGAAGGAGGCAGTTCATACATGGTGGTTAGAGACAGTTGGACATAATGAACGAGAATTTTTTCAGCCTACCTCACCAGCATCTCAACACTTAATCACCGATGCAGCTGCCATAAGGGATCACCTAATGCATTACATGGCAACCAATTACCCACTGAGGAGATCTTCAGTGACCGAATACAACAATAAAAGGAAAATTTTACGTATACACAGATCAAGTTTAATTAATATTTTATTAGCACTGAATGTTATTTCTTACATGTATATAGCTTAGAACAGTCATGATTTGTTTACGTATACTTTTTAAACTAGTTATTAGTTAAGTAGTTATGAGATCCTGTATCTTTTGAGATATCAAAATTAATAGTTAACGCTGCTTTTCAGTGTAAAATAAAATGTTTAACAACTTGTGTAGTAATGGTAAAAATATCAGTCTACAAATCTATTAGTTATTAGCCAATCTTGTATTGAAATTTTAAAAGTAAGTAATTAAAATAGTACTGATGAGAAGTCATGGATTAAATATTTCCTTAATCACTGGTACTTATTGAATTTGTTTATCAACATGTCTTGTAGTCCGTGTCTACAACTTTAAAGTCATGCGCTAAGGGAGAGGCAAAAAATCAAATGCGAACAATGTACAGCATGAAATTGCATAAGTAACAGTTAAAATGCAAATTTGTTAAATACAACTACATATTATTTAAACTCCACTCTGCATATGAAATTTGACCGGTACCACATGACGGTCTCACATTGGTTCTCCATTCCGGCGGAGTAGGATCATAATTGTAATGCACAGGTTGCATTGTTGCATAAGTCTTTGCGGAATTAACAGACAGATTAGAAGACTGTGAATTTGAATGCATGGAGCTGTTAGTGTTTTTTATCATGGTCGATAAATCTTTTACTGCCTTTTCAATATTTTTACCGCTTTCCTTCACAAAGAATGTCAGCAACTTCTCTTCCCACTCCTGTCTTGATTTCCGTTCTTCTTCCATCCATTTCTGATGCCTGTCTTCGAGTTGAAGTAGAAAATTATGATGTTCCTTTGACCACTCAGTAAGAGTGGATGTGATTCTTCCAGCTATACCACATGGTCGCCTATTCCTCAATGTACGATCTGTGAGAATAACTGTGTGAAGACAACAAGAGTACATTACTGCAATATGCTGGTTAAAGTGGTAGACCATTCACTGCTTTATTAATGCAGAACAATAGGATTAGTTGGGTGTACATGTCGGATGTGTGTGTTGTGTGTGTTCACATGAAGATTTATAGCACAGCATGGGAATTCATATGGGCCATCTATGACTAAGGGCGTCCATGGGAGGGGTTCATGCCTGCTCTGTGTGTAGAATTGCATGCAGTTAGGCACATCACGTCTTGTGTCGCATGCAAATGCTGCATTAAAATTCATAGATAGTTTTCGTTTAAGCAATAAGACGTGACCAGGGGTTGGATTAACAGTCTGCTTATCATCACCAAGGGGTTATGTTAATCATATGTTGATCACCCTCCTGTGGTGTAATGTGGCACGAGACATGGTCGACAGCTACCTGCCACTACAGGATGAATGACTGACCATTAACATAACCCATGGGAGTGTTTTATTGCTATTATAATACAAACACATTAAATACTTTTACAACTTGTTCAGCATATGATTAGGCTGTACATGTCTGTTACTTAAGCAGTAAAGCACAACAGGGTGTGGGTTATTGGGAATTTACCCATGCCTTGTGTGGTGTGTCACAAAGTGCAGCCGGCGACCAAACATACAAGGGTGGGTAAATCACCCAATAACTCACACCCTAGATTGCCTTACTACTTGATAAACAAAGATAGCAGTATAACATATTATATGAAATAATTAGCTATGAATGAACTTGGTACATCCAGCACATCTGGATTTGATTACCACAACCTCCACTTGTGTACTGTGTGACTTTGAGCAATTTACTAGACCAACCAAGTGCTCCAGGGTTGATACTGGGAACAGGCATTTTTTTGCATAGTAGACAGTGTTGGGTGAGTTACTTTTTGGAAACTTGTTCCAGAAAGCTCTGTGCAGTCACTAGCAAGGATGGAGAAGTACTTGAAAAGGTAATACACCTTACAGTTAACAGTGTCCCTTTTCTCAGGACATCTAGTGCAGATCAAAGGATTTCCCTAAGGACATCATGAATGGCTAATTTTATTTCCTGGGATCAAAGCAAATTGACAAGATAATTGCACACCAGATATCTGCAGTTTAGCTATGTCCTGTCCTTTGAACTTATCCCTTGGGGGCGGGGTTGAAGTGTCAGTTTCAGCAGCCAGCATTTCCTCCTGCCACAGTCCACCATACATTTTTTATTTTTTTTTTAATTTACAAAAAATATGGTACAGGGATCAGAACCAGCTATCCAAGTGTGACAACACACACAGCTAGGCTCACCTAGTCAGATCATTTTCCCTACAGGATATTAAAAAAAACCACAAAAAACAAACAAAAAAACACTTCTAGATCTTGTACTTTCTTTCCATTGTCCCCCTGCCACAAGCCCCCGTAATCAGCCACTTGGGTAGTATGGTAGCTGTCATCCTCAGACAGCTCTGTCAGCAGGCAGGCATGGTGGTATGCGGGTGGGCGGGCTGTCGCATGACAGTGAGACCCTGCTGGGATGGGGGAGAGGGTGGGTTGGGGGTACCTCGGTGGCTTGGGGATTGCCATACCATCTGACCACCGTGGAAGCGGCCTTAATGGGTGATGGGGTGGAGAGCCACAGCATCGCTATTGCCGTGCGGAGGCAGCATTTACAGGGGTTTGGGGTGGGGGTTCTGCTGTCACTAATACTGTTCGCAGGGAGCGGCATGTACAGGGGGTTGGGGATGGGAGGGCCTGCTTGTGCGGCTGTAGCGCCGCAGGGAGTGGCATTTCTCAGGCTGGGGTCGGGAGGCGGGGGGTTGTCTACAGGTCGGCGTATTCCACTGGGGCATCCCTGCAGGAGCAATGCAAATGGGGCCATGATGGCATGCTAATGGCCCCATTGCGCCATGCATGCCTAATGGCCTCATTTGCATGTCCCTGGCTGTGAATTTCATTTTTGGCCACAGGGCATCCTGAGATGCCCTGCCCCAAAGGGCTCACATCCTGACATGGGGGATGTGCCGGCGCAGTGTGGGCTGCCCTGGCACATCCTGGGAGGGGTGCGATTGTGCTATTCACAGAGGTGATGTTCTGGGAGCATCTCCTTACACCTCCTCTGTGGTTCACCCAATTTGCATTCAGTGCATCTCCCCTGCGCCGTGGCAGCTGAGATGCACTGAGCGCATCTTTGTGAATCCTGCCCATCTTTTTCTAATCAGTGCTCCCATCATGAACCTTATTAATGCCATGCAGATACTTGATGGTCTCTATCATATTGACCTCTCTCTCCTCCAGGGTACACATATTGAGGTTGTACAGTCTCTCCTTATAGAATTTTGGGTGCAGGCCATGCACCATCTGTTTCTTTTCCTTGAACTGCCCCCGCCCTGTCTATGTCATTACATAGATGTGAACTCTGTAACTGGGCACAATACTCCAGATGGGGTATAACCTATTATTTGTACAGGTGCATCACCATCTTATTTCTTCTGCTGGTGATACCTCTCTCTATGCACCCAATACTCTTTTTGGCAAAACTCACATATTAGACACATTGTTTTGCCTACTCTAGGTGATCAGATATGATTACCCCCATATCCCTTTCCTGTTTAGGGGCCATCAGTATCTAATGTGCCCAATGTACTTGAGTTCTGAACTGCCTTGCATTGAATATTCGCTGCCACGCTCCTGATCGTACATTTACATTACGTAGGTCCCATCTCATCTTTTCACACACCTTCCAGAGTGACTACCCTGTTGCAAAACTCAGTAGCATCTACAATGAGGTATGCCTTTCCTTCCAGGTCACTCAAAATCTCCCTTATGAAGACAGTATAAGCATACAGTGAAAAAAGTCACACAGTGCCAGTCAAGGTGTGAAGCATTAATTACTACAGTATGGCCTAGTTGCTACAGCCCTGAACCAAGACCATGAAAAACTTGTAGACTCACCACACTTGGATTGTGAACCACATCATCAATCTATGAGCTATGTAAAACAGGATCAGACCACGTTGCCTACATCTTAATCCAGCACTGTCACATAGTCATGGTGTATTGCTTGACTAATTATTATAGAAAGAAAAAGGAATACCTGCTTCCTCATTGTTTCCATCTGCGCACACACTTGTAATGTCATCTGTTTGGGATGCAGATGCAACATCATTTTCTTCATCTGGCAAATGATGGCCTTTAACAATAAACAATACACATCTTAATTTAACAGGTATAACTATGCATCCAAAGTACCTGTCATAGTCCCCGCCACCCAGACACACACTCTTGTTTTGTCCCACTCCTTCGTAAAACTTCCAACTGTCATACGTGATACCACACCCTATCGTAGCACATTCAATTTAGACACCACCATCTTGGTAGAGTGGTGCCTCCTCATCTCATACTAACATACTAAAATGCCATCAGAATAGGCCTAACGGTCTTTCGTGTCTGCTCGTTTGGTCAGCCCCCACCCTGGGTGCTGACCTTGCTGTCCCCCTCGCCTTCTCTGGCTTCTCCCTTCCCAGTTCTGGATATTCTTACTGCATTGGATTTTACTTCCAGAACCCTTCCCCTGTACCTGTCCCACCCCCTCTTGAACCCCTCCACTGTCTCTGCCTCCACCAGCCCCCTAGGCAGTGCATTCCATGGCTCCACCACCCTCTCAGTGAAGTAGCACCTCCTCCTTTCTCCCCTGAATCTTCCCCCCTCCAGCTTCCACCCATGCCCACTAGTGGCCCCTTCCTCCTTCCTTCGAAGCACCCTGACTGTTCCTCCCCTATTTACCCTCTTCATGTACCTGAAGACCTCTATCATGTCCCCGGTCCTTCTCTCTTCCAATGTGTACATATTTAGCTCTTGAGCCTCTCCTCATAGGTCCTGTTCCCCAAGCCCCAAATCATTTTGGTTGCCTCCTCTGACCCTCTCCAGGAGGTTAATGTCCTCTTTAAGTGTGGCCTCCAAAACTGCACGCAGTACTCCAGGTGCGGCCTCACCAAGCAGTTATACAGAGGGAGTATCACTTCCTCCTTCTGGAGGTGATCCCTAGCGATGCATCCCAGCATCCTGTTGGCCTTGGCTGCTGCCTCCCACAAGTCTCAGAGTTGTTCATCTTGACATCCCCAGGTCCCTCTCAGCCATTGAGACTTGTAGTATTTCCCCACCCCAGGTGTACACTTGGCCTGGGTTTCTGGCCCCAGGTGGAGTACCTTGCATTCCTTTCATTGAACCTCAGCTTCCACTTTCTAGACCATCTTTCCAGAGCCTCCAGGTCCCCTGCAGGGCCACCCTCCCCTCCTCCCATCCACCACCGCCCCAGTTTTGAGTCATCTGCAAAGAGACTCATCTCACTCCTGATTCCTGTCCTTATGTCAGATAGGAAGGCGTTGAACAGAAGGGCCCAGGACTGATCCCTGTGGGACCCCACTAATGACCTCCTTGGGATGAGACTATCCCACCAACTACGACCTTCTGGGTCCGGTCCTGGAGCCAATTGCCTATCTATCTGATCATCTGGTTTCCACCCCATTTCTCCTAAGCTTATCCAACAGGCCCACGTGAGGAACAGAGTCAAATGCCTTGCTGAAGTCTAGAAGAGGACATCCACTGGTCTACTCGGGTCCAGGCACTTGTCACCCAGTCATAGAACTCCACCAGGTTTGTCTGACATGATTTCCCAGGATGAATCCATGCTGTCTGTCGTCCAGGCACCCTGACTTATCCAGGTCCCCACTAGCCTCTCCTTGACAATGCCTTCCATCACCTTGCCCACCACCGATGTCAGGCTGACAGGCCTGTAGTTCCCTGCCACCTCCCATTGATCCCCCCCTTGTGATAGGCACTACATGTGCCACCTTCCAGTCTTAGGGCACCCACCCTGTCCTCAGAGAGATGGTGAAAAGCTCTGCCAGGGGTTTCGCGGGACATCTGCAAGTTCCTTCAGCACTCTAGGATGTAATTTATCGGCCCGGTGCTTTCTCCGTCTTAAGGGTTGAGGCTTCCTCACTCTCTCTGCTGTGATTTCCACTTCTGGTACCTCTTCTCCCTGCTTAGCCCTCCCCACCTGCCAGTGATGCCTCCCCCTCTCCCCAGACCTGCCCGATCGGTAAGGTCCCCATCTCATTATCTCTGTCTCCTCCCATGTATGATGCAGCATCCCCATTTTCCCTGGTGAAAACTGAGGTGAAGTACTCATTTTATCCTCAGCCTGCTCCCCGGGTCTTGTGCCCATCTCTCTCCTGATTTAATCCTGCTAATCTGCCCCTTCACCCTTCGTCTTTCCCCAATGTATCTAAAGAACCCCTTTTCCCTCTCCTAATTTCCCTGGCCAGGTTCTGCTCCTTCCTTGCCTTAGCCGCCCTCACCACTCTAGTGGCCCTTCTAGCCATCAGCTCGTACTCCCCTCAATCCCTTTCACTCCTTGAGCACTTGAATTTCTTATAGGCTGCTTTCTTTCCCCACACCACCTCCTGGACCTCCCTGGTCCACCAACAGGGTTTTTGGGCCCTACCGCATTTTTGTCTTACTCTTGCACAGGTGCTGGTAGCATCCTGTACCCCTCTCCTGATGATTTCCCACCTACTATCAGCGTCCATGTCTGACCCAATCCCATCCAATGCTCCTTAGGATCCTTCCCATTTCCTTAAATCCACCCCCTGAAGTCAGTTACTTCCGTCTTTGTGCAGCCTTCTACCCCTCCTAGGTCCAGGCAGAGCCAGACCGTGGCATGGTCACTCCCCGCCAATGGGTCCCTTACCTCCAGGCCCCCAATCTAGTCACTGTCTGCCAGGACCACATCCAGTACCCGTACCTCCCTGGTTGGTTCCCTCACCTGCTGAGTTAGGAACGTGTCTTGAAAGACATCCAACAACCTCTGTTCCCTGGTCACAGAGGATGTCATAGTCTCCCAGTCTGTTCCTGGCATGTTTAAGTCCCCTAACACCACCACCGTTCCTCTGCCCAGTCTGCAGTGTCTCCTATCATCTGCCACCAGACTGTCCTCCAGCTCCTCCGCCAGGGCAGGGGGTCTATACACCACTCCTATTTTTACTCTCTTGCCCCCCTTGTTATCAAGGTGACCCAAATCGCCTCCACAGTTCCCTCCGCCTCCTCTACTCCCCCTATGCCAATGCAGTTTTTGACTATCATTGCTACCCCTCCTCCCATTCCCTCCCCCCTGTCCTTTCTGAACATAGTGTAACCCTCCAGGTTCAGATCCCAGTCATGTTCTGCAGTGGCCCAAGTCTCAGTGACCGCTGCCACATCCACTGCTCCCTCAGTTAACATCGCCTGGAGCTCAGGCATTTTATTGCCCAAGCTTCTGGCATTTAGCAGGACTACCTTCCACCCTTTCCCTGTAGTTCCATTTCCCCTGCTCGTGTTCCCATGGGGATTCTGTTTTCTCCTGGTCTGCACTTTGCCAGTTGGCCTTTTCCTGCAATCCTCCTGGTCCCCAGGGGTGGAGACAGAGTCCCTCCTTTATCGCACCCTTGACAGCCTTTTCTCCTATCCCACCTTCACAAGTTTAAACCCACTTTTCACCAATGAACTCCTCTTATTTTCAACTTAAGGATTCCTCCTCCAAATTGAGATGGAGTCTATCTCTAGCATACAGCTCCTTATCCTCCCAGGTCTCCCCCCAATCCCCCATCAACCCATACCCTCTGGCCTCACACCACTCCCTGAGCCACTGGTTTATCTCCCTAATTTTCCTTTTGTGTTCCCCACTAGCCCTTGGCACTGGCAGGATTTCTGAGAAGGAAACTGTGCATCCTATGTTATGACAGACCCTGGCGAGCTCCCTGAATCCTGCCTGTATCTCTAGCTCGCTATTTCCCTCAATGTCATTTGTACCCAGGTGGACCAGTATGTCCGGGGAACCCCCACAGTCCTTTGCCAGCTGATATACCTTGTGCTTAGCCCTGTGCACCGTTAGTCCAGGGAAGCATCTTGTTCTAACTGGCCAGGCTTCTCCCTCCCTATCCCATTTGATACCCCTGATCATAGAATCCCCCAGCAGGAGCACTCTGACCACTCCTTTTCCTCCATTCCCCCACCCTTCCATGTCCCTCATCCTTTCTACGGCCCTCCACCCAGCTGGCTCCTTGTTCCTCCCCCTATCTGGGTGCCACATGCCACCCCCTCCTTATTTACCATGGCCACCCCTCCTCCAATCATATCCTCTCCTCCTCCTGAGTATCCTTCTGTACCTTGCTAATTCCCCCTCACTGCTGCAACTGGTCCTTCTCCCCATCTGCTAAACTAGCCTGGCTCATCCTCCCTCCCTCCTCCTTCCTGTCTCCATTTAGTTCCTCCTTGCTCGTCGTGCTCCCCTGGCCTAAACCCTCAGCTCCCTTTACTGAATCCTCCCTCCTAAATCTCCCACCCTCCACCCATAAACTATGTCAACTCTTTTTCCCTACCTTGCCTCAGTTTAAATGCCACTTTGGTTCCACGTTTATTTACACCTTTCAGATATTTGAATGATTCAATCAAATCCACCCTATCCCTCCTATTACTTAAGTGAATCTTTCAGCAGGTCCTGCGGTGTGGCAGCAGTCAGATAAATGGCGATCCCCAGTGTAGGCGGTTGTTAGGACTGATACTACAGATGCTCTGAGAGCTCTCTCTGTTTAGCCCTGTTTCATTTAAGCAGTAATGACCAAAGAGCCAGTCATTTCCTAGAGATTAATGAACGGCTGGGGGGAAGGGACACCCCCTCACAGCCAGTCGTTAATCTCTAGGAAATGGCCGGGTCTGAGGTCATTACTGCGATTATAAGTCTAATTGCAATAACGATTCAGATTTTTTATGTTTGGCACTTACTTGTCGGTGATTACGCTTTTTTTTTTTTTTTTAGGTAGTTCTCGTGGTATGACAGACACAAACCTATCATGAATATTCATAAGGTAGTCATGGGTAGCTGCTTCTATGGCGTTTCCCAAACCAGCATTGAACTCCGATGTGAGGAAAAGGTCGAAATTTGTGTGAGGTACAGACATTTTTTTTTCCTGCAGTATGCGTTACTACACTATGTTTCTTACACTTCTGTTTGAATACATGGAAGTAATCGAGAACAGCTACTGTAGTGGGAAGCTGTGGCGGGTGCCACGCCGTCACTTAGTGATTTGCACCGCGTGGCACCTGCTGACAATTAATCAGAGTTCTAGATAACCTCATGAATAATTAATTAGACTTATAATTAAATGTAACGCGGCTGTGGGGAGGGCAATGCGGCAAGTGGATAGTGTCAGAGCATCGGGATGGAGCAACAAGAGCCTACAACTGTCATCTGCTCCTGTTCTGCTAACATTCCCTTAAAAAGACCCGCCATACACTATAAAAAAAAACAAAATAGTCACTAGACACCTATCGGTAACTAGCTCAAGTTATCATGCCTCTTGAGGTTGCCCGTGACAACCGAACCTTTTGGACTTTGCTCTCAAGGTTACTGCGGGTGACAAAGCAACCTCTCAACACGCTAACTGTCTTGTTACCAATGGGTGACTAGCGATTATTCTCTATGTATAAATCATCAGATATGACCACAAGTACTGCACACAGTGCTCCTAATGAGTCCTGGCCAAGGATCTGTAGAGAGGCAGGATCCCATCTGTATGCCTGGACTACAAACACCTTGCGATACACCCCAGCATCCTGTTCACCTTAGCCACAATTTTCCTGCATAGGGCCGATGTGCTCATGCACCCTTTTGTAAACACTCAAGGTCACTTCTCATCCTCAATTCCCCAGCTGCACTCCACCAAACCAGTACTAATCTGCTTGCTCTGAAATTCACGTCACCACATCATTATGACATGTCTGAACACTTCTGCTGAATGCAAGCTACACACACGTTGTTGATCGGGGAATTGGAACAGGTAAAGATTATACCCATTGACAGTAATTTAGGTGATTGTATTGACGACAACACACACACATCCGCATGCGCGCGCACACACAGTCACACAGAGAGACACACACACAGTAACATGTACACATACCAAGACAACACACACACACACACACACCAGTAACTACTGTGAGGACTTGAACCTCATTCTGACATTGGACAGAAGTGCCAACCACCAGCGTGTGTGTTATGGAATAATTGTACACAGCACACAACACATCTCAACACACACACACACACACACACACACACACACTCACTAACATGGATACTCACACACTACAATAATAGGAAGAAATGAAGAAAACATTTTTTAAGGGCCCACATTATACTAACGCAGTATACCATGAGCCACTATGGGTGATGGCAGGATTTTCACATGCCCCGTATGGTGGTATATCCTGTCATGATACACGCCCTCTCGTGGTGTACTGTTTATGTAAACAATATTTATCACTGACAATTTATAACTTACAGCTATCAACACTAGGGACACTATTTTGCTGGTCGACTACACCTGCATCATCAGAAAATGCATCTGGCGCCAGCGTCTGCATCCCTATATCTAGACCTCCGCCTGGCAAGTCAGATAATGGTCGATGTCCTAAAATTTCATTCAGCATATCATAATATGGAAATGAATTGTTAGCACCTGCCTCACTCTTGTTAATTGCTCTTTTGGCTTTATAATATGCACTTCTCAGAGCCTTCCATTTCCATCTCACTTCTTACAAATCCTGCCTCATTTAGCTTCTCTACTGTGCTCTGTACAGGTCTGAATGCCTCCTCTTTCTCCCATCTAACTCAACTATTACATTGAGATCTTTCAATATTCTGATAAAACATTGTCTCCTGTTCCCGCTATGGTCTACCATTGTTTTCTGCCATGATCACCTCAAAAACGAACTATCCTGTCAGAAACAGCAAAGCTGTAAAAATCCTGTCAGTGGTGCTTGTTCAGATACGAGTGCCTAAAACTGAGGGACCAAAGACATGCGCACTCCAGCTGTGCAGTACCGTGCCTGGGCTCAGTGCAGACTTCAGTCGTGTCCACTGTTTACATTTCGCTTGTAACCCAACTCCACGGAATTGATTGTTTTGAACCGCATGCCGACGATCGAGGCAGAGTTCCGACTGGATTTAAACTCTGTTGCAGTTTACATGGGACATGCAACCTACTTATGAAGAATCGATTGCAAGCCTAGCAGAGTCCCAACCTGCCTATAGCCTTCATGTAAACGAGGTAATTGGCAAGATGGCAGAAAAGGGGGTGGTGCTTCTGGTGGAGGACTTCAGTCTGCATGACGTAGATTGGAGCCTTTCAGCAGTGGCTTCAGCTAGAAGTGGGGACATCCTGGACTCCCTGCAGCGGGCATTCCTCAGGCAACTAGTCAGTGAAACCACTTGTGATGGCAATACTGGACCTGGTACTCACTAACAGGAGGGCAGGTTTTATAAAGATGGGTGAATGCCTCAAGGAAGACTTGCCGGGGTTGTGGCCTGGGTGGGAAGGAGGAGGAACAGTGGGTGAAGCTAGAAGAGAACATAGTAAATGCAACAAGCCTCTGCATCAAACAAGTGAGCAAAAGCAAGAGGAAAGAGACCACTGTGGTTCTCGAAAGAGGTGGCTGAAATGGTGAAGGCTAAAAGGGTAGCATTCAGAATGTACTGTATAAGGAGATGCAGAGGCAGGAGGATAGGGAGGTGTATCAGGAAAACCGATTTGAGGCAGGGAAAGCAGTAAGGAGTGCAAAGGCGCAAATAGAAGAGAGAATAGCCCAGGTGTTGACAAAGGGGCACAAGACATATTTTCGGTATGTAAGTGGAAAGAGGAAGACCAGGGGTGAGATTGTTAGGTTAATAAGAGAAGTGGGGGACTGCGCAGAGGGGAACTAGGAAAAGGCAGATATCCTGAACAAATACTTTGTTTAGTGTTCACAGAGGAAGCAGAAAGGGAGGGGCCACAAAAAAGTAACGGAAGCTTTGGAAGGAGGGAGGGAGGTGGAGTTTCCCAGCTTTGCCAGGGTTGGCGAGTACCATTTTCTCCAATACTCCACTGTCCCAAAAGAGGCAGCTGGTAAGATCCAGGGTTGAATTCCAAGCGATTTGGAAACCTGTGCTCAGGATAGAGGGGAGCGCTGGAAATTGAGTTGTAAACCCCAAACATAAACAGTCGTCCAAACAGTTTTACAGCACCACACCAACCTTGCAAGAAGACAGATTTCACCACAGTTTCCTTCAAGGAAGTTCCTTGTTGTTTTGTTTTTCCAGTGGCAGTGGATACAGTCTAACAATCACCACATACTTTTTTACCCCAGCACTTTGGCTAACGCCTTCCTTAGGTGGCAGGCCTATTGACTTCATTTTGCCCTAGTCCAAGTAAGGCCACACTCTTTGTCTCGGAAGGAACTGCTTATTGGCTCTACCATTAAAGCAGCAGTGCATGTTACAGTGGAAAAATGTACTTGTATTTTTAATTTCCATTTTAGATTGCACTTTTAACTCCTCTCTTACATGATGACATTCCTTCACCATGCTGTAAGCTTCAGAATTTTTTTTTTCACATTTGAAGTGATAAAATGAGTGCTCCTGAAGATTTAATCGGTATTCTTAGCTGTTTTTGTACACCCAGTGTCCCATAAGGTCAGGGAGCAGCATTCGCTGCATGGTAGCTCATCTGATATAAAAAGTGATGGTAAACAGTGTGTGCTAGGGGCTGGCCAAGTGGTGTGATGAGCTGAGACAGAGGGCCTCACCACCCATCACACCAGTAACTCTGGTTTGGCAGTGAACTGGGGTCGCTTGGAGGCTGTCTGAGAAAAGGAGGATTGAGCGTAGTACAGTGCCTCTCCTTCTTCGGGGGGAGGGGGAGCAGTGCACACTGCTGCTCACTCATCGCCTAGAGGAGGCTAGGTGGTGAAACAGTGGTTCCTGCCTAATAAGCTGGGTGCAAGTCACTGAGGTATGCTGCATTTTCACACCGTACGTCCGCACCATTGCACGCATGCTGGCCTAAAGAGATGATCTGTGGAGAAAACAGCTTGGGCAGGCAGGATGGTGGCGGTGTACACCTTAGGCTTTATACCACCTGGCAAGGTCCTTGCCCACCCATGGAGATTCAAGAGATGGAGGTAAGTACTGAGTTGGGTGAGGGATGGGTCGGGGGGTAACTGCTAGATTGGGGCTGCCCAAATGTCAGGCAAAACAAAAAGTGTTCAAAAACAACTGGGTACACAAATGAAAACATATGCCAGGTCTTATTAAAAGGAGCACTCCTTTTATTATTTCAAATGTGAAAAAAACCTTCTAAAGTAGACTCCAAATGGATGGGAAAGGTATCAAACCAAACAGGAGATGAAGGGCAGTCTAAAATGCCCTACTCTAGACATATACAATCTTTACTGTACTCTGTATGCTCTTTATTTTCTATGATTCTGCTGGTTTGCTTTAGTGCATCTGTGTATGTATCCTCCTGAATTTTACAGTGATTTTTGCTGTCCTAACCAGGACCTCCTTGTAAATGAGCATCACTTAATGTAGCCTTTTCCTGGTAAAACGTAATGTACAAAATAGAATCTAAAAGCATAGGTCAAACTTTTCACTGCTATACCTCATGACACTGCTGTAAGTACTCTTAACAACCTTATTAAAGAGCTAGTGGAACCAAAAATGGCAGACAGGAAAACGCTACAAATTTAAAGCAGTAGTTCATTGTAATTTCGTGCCTGTGTGAGGGTAACACCTTGAAATGTATCTTTCAAGATGCAGAAATGAAGAACTAAAAAATAAATGGGCCCAGCGGCCCTTATCTGCTGTCACATTCTATGTTACCTTTAAAAATAGCCACCTGACTTCTCCAGCCTGATTGTCAGGAGCAAACTTATACCTGACCAGAACAACAGAGCACTAGGATGCACCGAACACGGCAGTATTCCTAAATGTAAGACATGAGCACATTTACATTTCAGACTTTATCAACACCCCACAAAGCAATTCAAGATACAGGGGATTTACACACGTGTATCCCGGAATGTTGTCTATTACATCCAGTGTGCAAGAAATGTCCACATACAGGCTATGTGGGGGAACCGGACAACCCCTTAGAATCCGAATGATCTCATGACATAAAATGAGAAATACTGTAAAGTCAGTGGGAAAGCATCTCTGTCAGTCTGATCACTCCATCTCTGACCTCTCTGACCTGGTTCTCAAAGGACACTTCAGAAATACACAGGAAAGGTGGGCTTATAAGGTCAGACTTAGTGATGCAATGAATGTGGACCTTCGTTTCATGACCTGTTACAGAACTGAAACTGACAACTACTTTGTCTCAGATACAGTACATGGGCATTTCTTGTGCATAGTATTTTTTTTTTTTTTATATACATAAATATTGTCTTATATCTATTATATATTTTTAGTGTATTTTTATACATTAGCATGGTTCTGTCTATATGTTTTATCATAAATAGTGTCTGCTGGTTTCATATGTTTTAGATTTATACACACGTAAGTGCTTCTGAGTGCGCGTGCACGCAGAGTCAGCAGCTTGTCTTCACGGAGGCAGTCAAGCAATTGACAATTGATATTCCTTCTGCTGGCACATTCCATCCATATGTAACCCCTAGATGGTGCTATCCCAGGGGCTACTACCCCTGCCTGATTTGCCACTAACAGGTTGAGGGGCCTGGATCCAATGACGGGTGCCTCCACCCAGAGGTCAGGGTTTGCAATAGTTAAACTTACTTGGTCACAGCCCTCTGGGACACTGCAACCCCCCTTTCTTCCCACTAGTGGCCCACACAATATATCAGAATTACCTTCACAGTATACACTTACCCCCAGGGCTGATTCAGGCACTGGGACCTTCTGTAAAATAAGATACAGTGCAACAATCACAGTACAATACTTTAACATAGACAAATACCTCAGGCAGTATAACTTTGCTGAAACAAGCAGCTCGGATTTATTTAGGGGGAATATAACAAGGACAGGGGGAAATCAGGTTAATTAGCTTATCACTTTACTCATCTACCTATGGCTCTGTGCACAGGCCTATCCCTATCAGTTACTGTCCCTGGGTACCCAAGCCCTAGTGGCTAGTCCAAACTGTGGCAGCTGGTAGGGCCCTTTACACAGAGAAAAGGAAAATTAAACAGTCAGCAGTACAGTAATTCCATTTGGATTTAATGTGGCAATTCAACAGGGCGACCCAATTAGTACTACGACCTCCAAACAAGATAGGGTCCTTCAATGTCAGCAGGGCTACTCTTGAGCTCCAAGAGACTCCTCACACATTTATATGGTAAACAGTCACAGGCAAAAGTCACTTAATGGCAGCAGGATTCACTTGAGGTATACAAACCTCTTTACACATTTATATGGTAAAAAGAAAGCACTATACCAGGCAGGCTGCATCTGTATCCCGATCGCAATTACTGTACAATACCCGGGAGAACACACAGCAGATTCAGTTCCTGACAGACCGAGTGCAATTTTCAGCAATTCCTCCAGTCTTTTACAGGGTGAGCCTGGTTTCTACTCTTCAGAGATCCTTTGATTTTTTTCACAGGACGGATTCAGTCCTAACAAGCAGTTACAAAAGCTGCAGACCGGAACTCTGGGCCTTACACACGTTTTTTGACTGAAACTGTGCACTGAAGGAGCACAGGGTTTTTTTTTCCTTTACTGCCAGAGCTAAACTCTGAAACTCCAACAGACAAAACCGGGCACTTCCTTTGAGTTCCTCCCAGTTCTTGGCTGGATTGGCTGTCACTCACAATAGACTGCTGCTGTTGGTCCAAAAAGGCGCCAAAGTCTAAACTACATCTCCCAGAGTCACTGCCCATACAATCCTCTTGTGGCTGGCTCAGATTATGAGTCCAAGTTCTGATTCGTCCAAGGCACCATTTTACAGCTAGCTTACCCCACACTGATTGGTCCAGTTCAGCAGTTCAAAACCAGAATGGGGAACTAGGCAGACACAGTTCTGACTGCAAAGAAAGCAGGTTAGACAAACTGTAATTTCATTATTACTGTAAATGATTTCTGGCAAACAGTTACATCTTTTAGATAGGTTCCTTTGCACTCTAGTAACTGCAAAAATGGAGTGAATTGCAGCAGCTTGAGTGGTACTCAATCAAAGAAACACACAGTCCCCCATACAACTAATTATGTCTGCAAGCAGACAGCTCTTAAAGAGACAGTACCAGAGGTTCTAAAACACTCACTGATAAATGGCTTCATGACACCATTCAGGCTTGGAGCATTCAAGCAAGCTCCTGGAAGTCTTTTGGGAACCCCCATTTGCAGGGGGGTTACACCCTTTTTGGCCTGGGAAAGCTTGACGTCCGCGTCAAGCAAGTATTTTTATCAGTTTTAACTGCAACCATATACATTTGCATTAGGCTCACACATGTAATCGTCAGTCATTATATCATTTTACCAAGAACACATTTCTGAAACATTGCAGTACGTCACTCTTTACATAGTATTACACACACATTGTACCATAACTCAAGTTATTACCTCTTGTACATGAAACCTGAAGAGGGGGCCTTCCTTATCAGTTACCTTGGGGCTGACGAGAACAAGGCACCATATAGAAGGGCAACACAAGTAACTTGGAGTTAGCACTGACGCTCAGTTTGGGCAATGAGCTCGGGACACATACACTCCTTTATGGACAACATTGAGAGGCAAGTCCACAGGCCTCCCAAGTGAATCATAACTGAGGTGCACCACAGGCTTTACAGCTCGACCAGTCTTTCTGGGGGAACTGTTACAGTCTCTGCACTCTGAGCCTCATTTTCAGCATTGTCCTCACTTGTCAGTGGGGTCTCCATGGGGGTAGAGAGGCTAGTACTTGGGGCACTTTCAGCTCCAGGAGTTACAGTCTCTGAGTCCACAACATTTGACTCGCATGGAGAGCTTTCGGACACTGGCAGTGGACTGTCAGGGCACTCAAAATACTCTTCTTGTTCTGGTGTATCACCAGTCTGCCCCAATCCATCATTTTCCTCCCTGAAAGCTCAAACAGTTTAACCATGCACAATGATTCCATTTCATCTGATCTGATGCTTTGCACTTCACTTTCTGGGAGCATTGGCTCCAGGGACGAAGGTTGGGGCTTAGACAGTCCAGAAGGCCCAGCTTCATCTCCAGTATTGACTAGGGATTGCCAAACAATTGACTCAGTTCGTAAGAAGGATAGTATTCAAAGTCACTCACTTTCTTTTGATATAGACTGACAGTCATGCTCAACTGGGACTTGTGGAGGGAACACTTTAACTTTGCTTCTGTAGGTGCAGACTTTCTTGATCTTTTCTTAGCAGCAGCTCTAGTCACTGGTCCAGAGGGGCATCTTCTGGGGCTCAGACTTAATCAAGATTTGTCCAATGGGCAGTAAATGATTTCTATGCATTGTTTTTACATCTTTTGAATTATTCTCAGGCCTTACTTTGTACACTGGCAGATCATCTAGTTTGCCCACTACAATGTGAGGGAGATGGTGCCATCTGTCAGCAATCTTGTGTTTGCCATGCAGTCCCAGATTTCTTAGCAATACCCGATCTCCTCCTGGAGTTCCTGTGCTTTCATCTTTTATCATACCTTTCTTTGTTGGCCAGATTTCTTTTGGCAGCCATGGTTTGAGCCAGTTGGTACGATGAGTTAGCTGGGCCTTTAACTTTTGCACATACTGTAAATAGTTGTCAGCTTGAACCCCATCAGAGAGACCCCAAACACACATCTACCGTAGTCGAGCTTCTCTTCCAAACATCAGGCGGTAGGGGAGAACCAGTGGCATCACTTTTGGTGCAGTTATAAGCATGTACCAGGGTGCTAATTTGTTGGCTCCATCTAGGCTTGTCCTTTGGGTGCAGGATGCCTAGCATATCTAGCAAAGTGCGTTGAAACGCTCAGGCTGTGGGTCCCCTGGGGTGGTAAGGAGTGGTTCTGGACTTCGCACTCCCCACAGAGAAAGCATCTCTTTGATCAGACGAGACTCAAAGTCTCTCCCTTGATCAGAATGGATTCTTTGTGAGCCCCATAGTGAACAAAAAGTTTTCTACAAGTACTTTGGCCACAGTGGATGCTTTTTGGTCTTTGGTGGGAAAGCTTGGGCATATCTCGGAAATGGTCAGTGACCACCAGCACATTACTGATATTTCTTTGATCTGACTCCAAACTCAGAAAATCAATACAGACCAGCTCCATGGGTGCACTGGTGGTGATGATGTTAACAAGGGGCAGCCTCTGGGGAAAAGCTTTCCTCTGTAAACAGCGACTACAGAGTTCGAATGTGTTGCTCCACATCAGCCCCCATCTTAGGCCAATAGAATCTGGATCTCACCAAGTCAAGTGTTCTGTCTATACCAAGGTGCCCCATGTGGTTGTGCAAGGACATCAGTACTGAGTCTCGAAGGCAGTGGGCAGCACTAGTTGTTGTTTGTCTACTTGTCCCCTCTGTCTACTGTTTCTCTGTATAACAGTTTATTGATCAGTTTCAACTTAGGACCTTCTTTGTATAATAGTGCAGTTCTCAAATCCAGGAGCGTAATTTGGACACATCTTTTCCTGCATAGAGGGCTTCTAAAGCTGCTTTGATCATGGGATCGTGGATTGAGCCCATGAATACTGTCATTGTCCAGCTGAGGCAGTCACCAATGTCTATTGCAGAAAAGTGGCAATAAGCAGCAGGTATGCAATTCTCAGAGGGTCCCAAGCAATCCACCATGCAGTCCACTGCGTCCGGGACATTTGTTCCTCCCTGTCAAACTTCCGCAGAGTGCCCGAATGTCAGGTTCTGCTAATCGGACCCAATCATTCTGGGGAACAGGCCTCGGGAGAGAGCATCAGCATCTATGTGGTTCAGACCTGCTCGGTATTCGAGAGCATAGTCATATGTAGATAATGCAGAAAGCCATCTATGGCCAGTGGCATCCAACTTAGCTGAGGTCTGCACATAGGTCAAAGGATTATTGTCAGTTTTACTAGTATTTTAGCCCCATACAAGTACTCATGGAATTGGTCAACAATAGCCCACTTCAAAGCTAGGAACTCTAACTTATGTACAGGATAGTTCTTTTCGGATGGGTCAGGCTTCTACTGGCAAAGGCCACTGGTCTCAGGCCATTCTCGTGTTTCTTGGTACAACACAGCCCCAACCCTTGCAAGCTAGCATCAGTGTGCAGGACGAAGGTTTTCTTGGATCGGCATAGGCCAGCACTGGAGCATGGGTAAGTTGATATATGATCTCATGAAAAGCAGTCTCACAATCAGGAGTCCAGCGGGCCCCAAATACTTCACTCGGATGAAAATACACTCTTTCAGTCTTGAGGGACGCTGACTTTTGGTATTTTTTGTGGGTTGGGGGATACCCTTGAGTAAGGTTAAGTAAAGGGCGGATCACTCTTGAATAGTCCTTGATGAAACGCCGATAATAACCACATGTAACCCCCCTGCAAATGGGGGTTCCCAAAAGACTTCCAGGAGCTTGCTTGAATGCTCCAAGCCTGAATGGTGTTTGGCGTTTAAGCCATTTATCAGTGAGTGTTTTTAGAACCTCTGGTACTGTCTCTTTAAGAGCTGTCTGCTTGCAGACATAATTAGTTTGTATGGGGGACTGTGTGTTTCTTTGATTGAGTACCACTCAAGCTGCTGCCAATTCACTTCATTTTGCAGTCACTAGGGTGCAAAGGAACCTATCTGAAAGATGTAACTGTTTGCCAGAAATTATTTAGAGTGATAATGAAATTACAGTTTGTCTAACCTGCTTTTGCAGTCAGAACTGTGTCTGCTAGTTCCCATTCTAGTTTTGAACTGCTGAACTGGACCAATCAGTGGGTGTTAGCTTCTAAATGGTGCCTTGACAACTCAGAACTTGGACTCATAATCTGAGCCAGCCACAAGAGGATTGTATGGGCAGTGACTCTGGGAGATGTAGTTTAGACTTCAGTGCCTTTTGGACCAACAGCAGCAGTCTATTGTGAGTGACAGCCAATCCAGTCAAGAACTGGGAGGAACTCAAAGGAAGTGCCTGGTTTTGTCGGTTGGAGTTTGAGTTGAGCTTTGGCAGTGAAGGAAGGAGCCCTGTGCTTTTTAGTGTGCAGTTTTAGTCAAAACGTGTGTAAGGCCCAGAGTTCCGGTCTGCAGCTTGTGTAACAGCTTGTTAGGACTGAATCATCCTGTGAAAAGAATCAAAGGATCTCTGAAGAGTAGAAACCAGGCTCACCCTGTAGAAGACTGGAGGAATTGTTGAAAATTGCACTCTGTCTGTCAGAACTGAATCTGCTGTGTGTTCTCCCCGGTATTGTGCAGTAATAGCGACCGGGATACAGATGCAGCCTGCCTGGTATAGTGCTTTTTTATATGGATGTGTGAAGAGGTTTGTGTACCTCTGGTGAGCCCTGCTGACATTGAAGGACCCTATCTTATTTGGAGGTCGTGAGTACTAATTCAGGGTCGCCTCCTGTTGAATTGCCACATTAAATCCAAATGGAATTACTGTACTGCTGACTGTTTAATTCTCCTTTTCTTGGTGAAAGGGCCCTACCAGCTGCCACGGTTTGACTAGCCACTAGGGCTTGGGTACCCAGGACAGTAACTGATAGGGATAGGCTGTGCACAGAGCCATAGGTAGATTATTAGAGTGATAAGCTAATTAACCTGATTTCCCTGTCCTTGTTATATCCCCCTAAATAAATCAGAGCTGCTTGTTTCAGCAAAGTTATACTGCCTGAGGTATTTGTCTATGTTAAAGTACTGTACTGTGATTGTTGCACTGTATCTCATTTCACAGGAGGTCCCAGTGCCGGAACCAGACCTGGGGGTAAGTGTATACTGTGAAGGTAATTTGATATATTGTGTGGCCACTAGTGGAAGAAAGGGGGGTTGCAGTGTCCCAGAGGGCTGTGACCAAGTTAGTTTAACTATTGCAAACCCTGGCCTCTGGGTGGAGGCACCCGCCATTGGATCCAGGCCCCTCAACCTGTTAGTGGCAAATCAGGCAGGGGTAGTAGCCCCTGGGATAGCGCCATCTAGGGGTTACACACAGAATCCCAGGAATCTTTGCAGTTCTTTTAGATTTTTGGGCTGTGGCCAGGTGGTCAAGGCCTCAACTTTACTTGGGTCGGTCTCTATTTCCTCGGTGGATACTATGTGTCCCACATACTTTACTGATGTTTGAAAGAATTGACACTTATCAATGGACAGTTTAAGGCCAAAGTCCTCCAGTCGGTCCAATACCTTAAATAATCTGCTCTCATGTTCCTCCAGTGAGCTGCCAAACACAATAACATCATCTAGGTATACCAGGCACTCTACTAAGTTCATGTCCCCACTGCACGCCCATCAATCGTTGAAAAGTGGCTGGGGCACCTGAAATCCCTTGAGGCATCCCTCATGAATTCATAGAGCAGCCGACAGATGAAGGCTGTCTTCTCATGGTCCTCTGGGGCCATCGGATCTGGTAGTAACCACCGCGGAGATCCAGCACAGAGAACCACTTGCTCCGCTTAGGCAGTCCAAAGCATCCTGAATGCGGGCATTGTGTACTGACTGGGATAGTCCACTGTTTAAGGTGCATAATCCACACACATCCTTACTGTTCCATTCTTTTCCTCACTACCACAATGGGGAAGCATAAGGGCTTCTGGATTCTTGTATTACACCAGCAGCTAACATCTCTTGCAGATGCCGCTCACATCATCTATGTCAGCAGGTGCCAGGCCGAGACCTCTCACGAAATGGTCTTTCGTCATGCAGCGGATATTGTGTCAGCTCCTTGCATGCATCCTACATCCCATTCTTTAAAGAAAACACCTGGTCTCTCTGAGCAAGCTCTCACTGATCCTCACTTTCCATTCAGCTGGCAGTGGGAGTCAAATCAAACAAGTCAGGCGTTACTCTGTCATTCTTCCTTGAACTCTTGTTGCTGAGGCACTGCAGTGTTCGCACAATGCACATTAGCCAGATGCAACCTCTATTTACTCGAATGTCTCTTTCAGACACATTATGAACTTGGACCATTACCCTTCTGGCATAAGCATGGGCTCTAGCGGGCAAAATACTAGGCTTGACTAGCAGTCCCTCTGGCAATTTTCCATTGCCTGCATCCAACATTAATATTTTATTCTTAACATCCTTTCTGATACGGACCTCTCCCTGTAAGGTACACTGGGCATTTGGCGCCAGGATCAGAGACTGGATCCTTCTTCCATACAATTCGACCGTTCCTCTGGTTCTATTTTTTCAGTATCTCTCTGGCCTCATAGGCCTCTTAATTAAAGCCAGAACTCTTAAAGCTCTACTAGTCTTTGACCCCTGTTTTTCATAACACAACTGTGCCAGCCTTCCTAACATATGAGCATTTGTTCCAATCAACAAAGGGACACCATCATACAGTCCAGTAGGGGACACACTAAGGCTAGAGTCTCTACTTGTTCGGCCACCCAGCCACGGAGGTGGGGAAAGACAGCCAAATTCGATATACCCGAATAGGGTAGGCCTTCTCACTTAACCCCATACATGCAGTCCTTCTAATGGTTGTAAGGGTACGTCTGACAAATGCTTCTGATACCAATCCTGGAACATAATTGTCACTTGGGAGCCACTGTCTAATACAGCTCTTGTAGACACTCCATTCACCTTTACAGTGGTCTCCATGGAGGGACCCACTATTCTGGACCAGTCTGGAGAGGCGGTAGTGGGGGCCTGGGCAACTGACCTTGCCACAAAAGGACGTGAGTTAGCATTTTTAGTGCCCTCACTGGGATCATTTCGTGCACCTCTAACCACTGATTTGTTCTCCAAGCTCTCCTTGTAGCCTATATGCAACTTTGTCAGTGTCTTTGGGACCGCATTCCTTTCATGTTCCCATCTTTCCCACAATTATAGCAAAACATACTTTCTGAGTTTGAGCTGGCCGAGGCGCCACACTGGGAGCCAGGGCAGGGTATTACTAACTGAAACCTTGGTGCCATCTCTGTCTGCGGCGTGATAAGCATTTGAGACATCGGGCCAGTTTCTCCACTTCCATGGTCAAGGAATCGAGTTCGAGCTGTTATCAGTAGGAGATACATGGTGGGTACCTCCACCCCATAGCAGATGCAGTCGGATATAGGTCAGGGCCCATACTTGCAGGCGTGGCCTTCATAAAGGGACTGTTTTTGAATTCCCGGATCTCTCTCAATAGTTCGCCCCATTGTGGCATATCTTTTTCCTTGTCAGAGCACTCATTTACTGCCAACCTCTGCCCCTGAACTTCACTTGATGGGTCACCCTCAGTCACTCGGGTTGTAGCCGCAGCTGTTGGTGCAGGTCCCTCCCGAGGTCGCCTTTTCTCAACTCCTCGAATTTTTCTCATTAACTCATCATAGGAGGGTGGGATCTGAATCGATTTGCCAGGTGTAACTGAAGCAACAGCAGTTCTGAGAAGGGGCAGACTTAAGGATCCTGTCCAGCCTGGTTCGTCCAGTTCAATCGCTGGCAAACTACCCTTCTGAGGCATTCTTGCAACAATTTTTCCAGCCGAGATACATACACAGACAACAACTCCCTTGGTACTGTTGTGCATCTCTTACTCTCCACCATAGGTCTTCATCAGAATCTGGCTCCCATACACTTCTCCAGGGCCTCAAGATAGGCCTGTGCAGTCACTTTAGGGTTACTGGCCCGCTTAGCACGGATGTTAGCCAGGGCAGGACCTCGGAGGCTCTCACTAACCTCTTTCGCTGGCTTCCCGAGCATTGCCATTCTAGCACTTGGGGCAACATAGTCTATCCAGGTCTCCCAGTCATCCTCCCTTGGTGGTGGGAGGGTGCCAGAGAAGATCCCCAACCTTGGTAAGAGTCGTGACTAATGGCAGGTGCAGAAATAGGAGTCTGCATTGGTTCAGCCACCATTACGGGTACTGGAGCGGAGAGGTGTTGGGGAGGAACACCCCAAGTGGCAAGAATAGTTTTTCAAGTCCTCCACAGTTTTCCCTTCCCCCAGCAACCATTTAGCAAATTTCTCCTCAAAGTTTCAGATAGTGGTGGGGCTCATTCCCCGGTCTTTACTGTCCTTAGTTATCACTCAAGCAGTGAGGGCTCCTCTGGGGTAATGGTCTGTGGCACTTTGAGCTATCTATGGAACCTTAAACTCTATTAGGGCCAGGAAAGTGTGGGTGAGCAGATTAGCATGCCGACCCACCACCACAGGGTTTTGTAAACCTTCCACCTTGGAGAGTACTCCCTGCACAGTGTCCGTATTGATACCTAGTGGGATGTCCAGGATAAGCATAGCATTTTGGGGGTCGATCTCCTTCCCAGTACACCACTCCACCAGCTGGTGCACAGCCACTTCTGTCGGGGTACCCATTTATTTATTTTTTCCCTTAACAGTGGTTTGTAAATATGGCCACTAGAGGACACACAATCCCAGCGGTGAGCCTCCAAGATGTAACCCTAGATGGCGCTATCCCAGGGGCTACTACCCCTGCCTGATTTGCTACCAACAGGTTGAGGGGCCTGGATCCAATGGCGGGTGCCTCCACCCAGAGGTCAGGGTTTGCAATAGTTAACTCACTGGTCACAGCCTCTGGGACACTGCAACCCCCTTTCTTCCCACTAGTGGCCCACACAATATATCAGAATTACCTTCACAGTATACACTTACCCCAGGGCTGGTTCAGGCACTGGGACCTCCTGTAAAATAAGATACAGTGCAACAATCACAGTACAATACTTTAACATAGACAAATACCTCAGGTAGTATAACTTGCTGAAACAAGCAGCTCGGATTTATTTAGGGGAATATAACAAGGACAGGGGAAATCAGGTTAATTAGCTTATCACTTTACTCATCTCATTTATGGCTCTGTGCACAGGCCTATCCCTATCAGTTACTGTCCCTGGTACCCAAGCCCTAGTGGCTAGTCCAAACCGTGGCAGCTGGTAGGGCCTTCACACAGAGAAAAGGAAAATTAAACAGTCAGCAGTACAGTAATTCCATTTGATTTAATGTGGCAATTCAACAGGAGCGACTCTAATTAGTACTCACGACTTCCAAACAAGATAGGGTCCTTCAATGTCAGCAGGGCTACTCTTGAGCTCCAAGAGACTCTCACACATTTATATGGTAAACAGTCACAGGCAAAAGTCACTTAATGGCAGCAGGATTCACTTGAGGTACACAAACCTCTTCACACATTTATATGGTAAAAAGAAAGCACTATACCAGGCAGGCTGCATCTGTATCCCGATCGCAATTACTGCACAATACCTGGGAGAACACACAGCAGATTCAGTTCCTGACAGACCGAGTGCAATTTTCAGCAATTCCTCCAGTCTTCTACAGGGTGAGCCTGGTTTCTACTCTTCAGAGATCCTTTGATTCTTTTCACAGGACGGATTCAGTCCTAACAAGCAGTTACACAAGCTGCAGACCGGAACTCTGGGCCTTACACACGTTTTTTGACTGAAACTGTGCACTGAAGGAGCACAGGGTTTCTTTCCCCTTCACTGCCAGAGCTAAACTCTGAAACTCCAACAGACAAAACTGGGCACTTCCTTTGAGTTCCTCCCAGTTCTTGGCTGGATTGGCTGTCACTCACAATAGACTGCTGCTGTTGGTCCAAAAAGGCGCCAAAGTCTAAACTACATCTCCCAGAGTCACTGCCCATACAATCCTCTTGTGGCTGGCTCAGATTATGAGTCCAAGTTCTGATTCGTCCAAGGCACCATTTTAGAGCTAGCTTACCTCCACACTGATTGGTCCAGTTCAGCAGTTCAAAACCAGAATGGGGAACTAGGCAGACACAGTTCTGACTGCAAAGAAAGCAGGTTAGACAAACTGTAATTTCATTATTACTGTAAATGATTTCTGGCAAACAGTTACATCTTTCAGATAGGTTCCTTTGCACTCCTAGTGACTGCAAAATGGAGTGAATTGCAGCAGCTTGAGTGGTACTCAATCAAAGAAACACACAGTCCCCCATACAAACTAATTATGTCTGCAAGCAGACAGCTCTTAAAGAGACAGTACCAGAGGTTCTAAAAACACTCACTGATAAATGGCTTAAACGCCAAACACCATTCAGGCTTGGAGCATTCAAGCAAGCTCCTGGAAGTCTTTTGGGAACCCCCATTTGCAGGGGGGTTACACATAGAGTGTGTCTGATTTATACCCAGCTAGGATTTGTTTAGTATTTTTCCCTGCATAGTAGCCAATTATCCTCCTTCTGTATCAACAGAACTGTCACATGCACAAGTAAAAGTTTTTTTTGTTTGTTTTTTTTTTTACCAATTCTACCATATGTACCAAAGTGATTTCATTGTATAGTCTGTCATTTTTTTTTATATATATTTTTTTGTTTCTCTGTTTTTTATTGGTTTTTGTTCCAGTTTTCGCCCACCCTCACGTCCTTGGCGTGAACGCACACATGTCACATACTGCGGGACGCCCCACTCTACCAGTCGCCCATACCCATCTGTGCCATCACCGGACCTCCTCTGTGAGGCAGCAGGACTGCAGTAGGCAACCCCTCCCCCCAAGGAGAGGTGGGCTGCCATTAGGCAGATCAGTCCTGCTCCCACCCCCCACCAATCCGGCTCCCTGGCGCCTGAGGTCATTCCCGAACCCGGTCGTCGGCATAGCGCAAGGTAAGGCAACCAGTGCCTCAGCTTTCGGCGCCATTGGGCCGGCCCTAGTCTGTCATTTTCTGATGAAGCACTCTGTGTAGCTCGAAAGCTTAAAATTCTGTAAATCTCTTGTTGGTCCAATAAAATGTGTCAAATCATCCTTTGTTCTACTCTCTGAGAGGGAGAGTAGAGTTATTCTTGAGTTGGGGCAAGTATATGGACTCTTTGCCAACGACCAAAGCTGCCACGCTGCACAGTGTCCCCCTCTGAGGCTTTCCACAAGTGGGGCTTGGCCTGGACTGGACCAGCAGGGAAGGCAGTTGGTTGGGGCCAGCTGCAGGCAGTACCTGTTCACCTCCCAGCTATACAGAACTGGGTGGTAATAGATTTTCTAAATGTTGCTGACTGCATTGCGCTATGAAATGAATTGTTATATTCCATTTTTCTGTCCAATTTTATTGTCTCTAATACTGTATATTGTATGCAATGTTTTGTACTGGTTTAAAATTAGTAAAAATATTGTACCACTGAAGGGTGCAAGAGCATTCTATGACCTTTGAACTGTGGTACAAGAGCTTTTTAGTTAGGACGAAAATCATGCACAAGGGGTAACTGAATGCTGTAGTAGTATAAAGAAGGTGGATAGCATGGAGCTAAGCAGTAGGAACACTGGCACCCGAGGAACCTTAGTGAAGCTTGCAGGGGTGGTGGGGGAGATCTAGGTAGGATGTCAGGAGGTACAGCACTGTAGTTCTTCACTGAGAGTGTAGTGAATTTCTTAAACTGTCAAGTGAAGCCATCTGTGTTACTTCAGTGGTGGGATTTAAACACGGCTGAGATATGAGGCTGGTGCAAACATTAGAAAAGGGGGGATGGGAAAAGAGATGCGACTGGCTGCAAGGGACATCATATCGAGTTTTATCGACTACGGGTAGGGCTAGGTTGGCTGGATGAGTGGCAAGGCCTTTTTCTGCTGTCAGCGTCTGTTTTTGTGTCTCACTGGGCCATCTGATCCTCTGTTTTAAATGCAAATTTCAAATAAATATATGCTCTTTCAGGTACGCAAATATTTGGTGGCGTTGCATATGACACTGAAAGTGGCGCTTTGTAAAACGCTTCGAGATGGAATTATGCACTGTTGTGAAAATGGAGACTTCTGAACCAGGTAAGCAGTCAGCTGTCTTTTCTATTTCAGCTTTTCCTCCCTGTGCCTGACCCACCCTGACCTTCGGTCATTCCCTGCCCCCCTGCCCCATCACCCGCTGTCTCTGGGGCTTAATGCCATACCTCCATTTCTCCGCAGCTTACCCCATGTGGCTGGCTGTCATGCTTGGTTAGAGGCAGGTACTCAGTAGGTGGTTATGAGCCTGTGTGTGTGTATATTGGGGGGGGTCACTGCTTCACCCTACTGTGGTTGAGCAGAATTTAGCTTTTCTCATCCTGATTCCCCTGGACACCTCGTGGTGTAGAATGCTAATGGCGTGCGCATGCAGAGCATGCTTACATGGCTGTCAAGAGGCATCCACCCACCCATTGTGGCTTCTGCATGTCCTGCCTCTTGTGGCCACCCAGGTAGCAGTATAGCAACAGCGCATGTTACCCCCCCCCCAGGGAGGAGGTGGCCTGTGGGATCCTCAATTCCACCCCCTTCTGCCCAGCCCCCTGACAACCCATGGCTAGCTCCCAAACCCTGGTCATCTGCGTCACTAGCGATACTGCTGCGGCTGTACTGCTGGGCCATCTTAACCCCTTTTTTGTTCTCATGATTTTTGAGTTCACTACTAGGTGCATTTTTATCTCTTTCACCCTTATAGTTGTGTTTTTGTTTGATATTTTTTGTACTGAATTTTTGATGCCTGTGAAAGGTGGCGGATTGTCCGCACTGCAGATTGAAGCCATCGGAATGTCCACAACACAGGTACAGCATGGGAACCTACAGTGCAACCCTTCTTTATGCTGTCTTGCCAGCGCCTAACCCTTTCATGAATGCACCACCACATAGGGGAGAGGGTAGTCCAGACTCCCTCACTACATCCTTGGCGAGTCATGTGATACCATCAACAAGAGTGAATTTCTTTTTTCCATTTTGAGGTCAAGGATTGGCATGTCATGTGATACTGCCAACAAGTGTGTTTTATTTTTATTTTATTTTTTTTCATTTTGAGGTTAAGGACTGGTGGATTTGAACCAGTTAGCTTCATTTCTAAAGGGCCCTTTCCAGAAAAGGCTCAGATTGCTGTACAAAGCATATTGTATAAAAAACAAGCAAAGTACACAGTGTGAACAGAATATAAAAAATACTATATTTCTGGTAAAAGCAGCAGAAGAGCACTGTATAGCATAAACTAAAAACATTAACAATATCAGGTTCCTAGCCAGCAGTGTGGCATGGTTGGCTGAAACACTGATTGCCTCACCACCTGCCGCAGAGGAGATCCGGGTTCAAAAACAGCCTTAGGTCGCTCAGGAGCTGGCTGAAGAGGGGGAAGGATTGAGAATGCCAAGGACAGCTCTCCTCCCTTGGGGAGGTGGGAACACTTGTCCCATGGGTTGGCTGCCAACTTGAGGAATCCCAGTGGTAATGCTGCAAGCTGGTGAGGGGAACCCCACGCCCAGACGCTGGGGGCATCTCCATGGAGGCAGCGTATGCACATCATATTATTGCACATGTGTGAGCCTCAAGGGTGAAAATGGAGGAGAAAACTCTGACCGCAGTCAGTGAGGACCCAGTCCTTCACAGGCCCTGCAGTGCTGACTGGGCTACTCCCATAAATTCTGTGGCAGAGGACACTCCTAGAGATAGGTAAGCCCCAGAGAAGTCAGTTATTTATTTATTCACTTATTAAATTATGGTGACCGGGTTTACCCACTAAGCCCTGGAGGTCCCCTTTTCAGGGGCGACCCAAGGCCAGTTGGAGGGGCCGTAGGACACACAGACTTGGTTTAAAAGAAAAAGTTCAAAAGGCTTGTGAAAATAAATGCTTTTTTTTTATAGCACTTCAGGAGAGGGTGATTGTCTAATGGTCTGGGGGTGGGAATTCCAAAGAGGGTTTCAAACAGAGAACGCTCTCCCACCTCATATTTTCGGACTTAATTTAGGGACTACCAAAAGACTGGTTAACTGAGACCTGAGGGTCTTGTTGGAGCTGTGAGAAGGTCTATAAAGTAATTTTGGATCTGGCCATGGAGGAGTCTGTAGACAACCAGATTCTAAAAGTGACCTGGAGCCAGTGAAGAGTTTGTAGATTGGGCGAGCTATGATCTCTAATAGGGGCTTTAGTGATTAATCTTGCAGCTGAATTAAGCATCTTTTGTTTGTTGATAGATGAATTTGAAGTCTGGAACACAAGGAATTAAAGTAATCCACCTGTGAGATTATGAAAGAATTAACTAGCATCTTAAATGGAACAGTCATCAACAAGAACCCCACACCACAGTATGGGGTTGGTCCCAATTTTCAGTTTGTGTGCAAAAACATTTTTTTTTCTTACTGTTTACTGCAGTATTGTAAATTGTATGATGCTAATTCTGTTGTCTGCCAATTTGCTGTAAGCGGAAATCCCAGAATGCCCTGCCAGCTGATGTCAGAGCTGGGCAGTAGCAGTGGGAGAGTCAGTAGCCTGCAGTGCATGTTAGAGTTTTTAATAAGGAGGAACAAAAAGGCCTCATGCACTGCACATCTACAGGGCAGATGTCCGAGTCCAAACACCAACAACAAAACAAGAGAGAAGTCTGCACTGAAGAGCCAAAAATATACTTTATAAAGAAGTAAATGCATGCAATGCACTGTATATATTTACATACAAAATCGAAGTATATTTTTAGTTCTTGAGTGCAGACTTCTCTAATTTCTTTTTTGTTTTTGTAAGCTCTGATCTTTTAGTTTCTGGTCCTGCTGTCCTCCCAGAAATAAGTAAAGTCACAGGGGACTTTGCTCCAGGAGAACAGTGGGACCAGCAAACATCTGATCTGAGTTTGTAACTGCTCTAAAGTGCACTGCAGACTATTGAATCTTCTGCTGCTGTAGCCCGGGTCGGACATCAGGTGCTGCAGCGGATTCTGCAATTTCTGGTTACGGGAAATGTTAGCATGGGAGTCAGCAGTATCCACCTATCCACATGGTACAGTCTCTATACTTCAGTAAACTGTAAGTAATATTTTTTTGCACACAAAGTGCAAATTGAGATCAGCCCCATAGTTGGATGTGGGGACCTTAGTGTCAACTGTTCCCCTTTAAGAGACTCTAGGTCACGAAAATTCTGTAACTTTGTGATCTTCACTAAGAGAGAAAATAAATCTGGTTTCTAAATGGTCTTAATATCAGCATAAAACAATCAAGGGGCCCATAGTGATTATTTAATCTCTAACATGGGCTGCAGTCTTGGTAGCACAAATTTCGGGGAATGAAGACAATTTGAGTCACTTCGAAATGAGGGTCTTGGGACCTAAGATCATAACCACATTTTGCATTACGTTTTCTTGTAGAAAAAATTTCAGTAGCCAGTTTTTGAAATACTTGCTAGCCGATAGTCTGCAGTTCGGCATTTGCATTTGTTTCTGCAGTTGCCTAAACTGGGTATTCATTTTAGGGCAGTCTGTGCAAGTTGAGATGCCAGATTTGCACTCTTCATGCTTCTATGTTTTTTGTTATTCAAATAATCAGACCATTCTGAGGAGATTGTGACATTAATTGTGAAGGATGAAGAAACCCCTTCCAGTGACTTGGAGACCACCTACAGCAAAGAAGACCAGCAGAATGACAGCATATATGACCCCAGTAAGTAGAAGGCGATGCAGATCTTTTCTATAGGATAGAGCTGAACCAGCCCGAGATAAGCTCAGACAATGGCCTGGGTCCACTTATCAGTCAGTGAGAGGTTACAGTCACAGGAGCTGAGCCTTAGTCAGGATTCTCATTATACTGCAGGTGGCAGTATAGCGCAGTGGGTTAAGGCTCTGAGCGACCGATCTGGAGACCTGAGTTTGAATCTCACAGCTGCCTAGGAGCATACTGTGTGATCCTGAGCAAGTCATTTAACTTCCTTGTGCTCCCAGGTCACATCTGGAGGCAAGCTTCGGCTTAGTGTGCTACTCCTGGTTAAACAATGTTCCCTTCCCTTACATTAATACATTTTATTTAGACTGATTGGAACCGGTAAGTAGATTACCCGAGAAATGTTTCCTGTAGGAAAGCGACAGACAAGCCTAAGTCAAGCTCAGATAGTGACTTCATGTAGCTTGTCAATCAAAGAGATGTTCAAGGCAGGGAAGTAGCTGAAGCTGAGCCATCAGTCAGAGCTCTCATACTGTGGGGGGAGGGGGGGGAAGAGAATACATTACATACTAACATACTAAAATGCCAGCAGAATAGGCCTAATGGTCTTTCGTGTCTGCTCGTTTGGTCAGCCCCCACCCTGGGTGCTGACCTTGCTGTCCCCCTCGCCTTCTCTGGCTTCTCCCTTCCCAGTTCCGGATATTCTTGCTGCATTGGATTTTGCTTCCTGAACCTTCCCTGTACCTGTCCCACCCCTCTTGAACCCTCCACTGTCTCTGCCTCCACCAGCCCCTAGGTAGTGCATTCCATGGCTTTACACCCTCTCAGTGAAGTAGCACCTCCTCCTTTCTCCCTGAATCTTCCCTCCAGCTTCCACCCATGCCCTAGTGGCCCCTTCCTCCTTCCTTCAAGCACCCTCACTGTTCCTCCCTATTTACCCTCTTCATGTACCTGAAGACCTCTATCATGTCCCCCGTCCCTTCTCTCTTCCAAAGTGTAATATTTAGCTCTTCGAGCCCTCCTCATAGGTCCTGTCCCCAAGCCCCAAATCATTTTGGTTCCCTCCTGACCCTTCCAGGAGGTTAATGTCCCTCTTTAAGTGTGGCCTCCAAAACTGCACGCAGTACTCCAGGTGCGGCCTCACCAAGCAGTTATACAGAGGGAGTATCACTTCCCTCCTTCTAGAGGTGATCCCCCTAGCGATGCATCCCAGGATCCTGTTGGCCTTGGCTGCTGCCCTCCTACAAGTCTCAGAGTTGTTCATCTTGACATCCACCACCACCCCCAGGGGTTGCATATAGGTTGACGGGAGCCCAGCAGTGAGCTGGGTCAGCTTGTCAGTCAGAGCTATAGTGTACTATATGTAATAGCATGTAATCAGAACATATGCAATTAAACATGGTCTTCCTTCTGCCTGGCAACAAAGTCTCCTACAACTGGACAACATCTTAATGCCTGTGTGCTAGCTCAGCTGTTATGTGTACATTAATATCTTCACATGACTGCATGTTTTTTATTAAGATGTACCCATTTAGTTAGGGAAGAATCCAATCGAAGCTGGATGGCTGGTGGCCAGGTATGCTTTGTAATCTGGTTTGCTACTGTGATACTGTATACCTCCTAAGTAACTAATGTTCTTCAAGTTTTAGTGCATGATTGCCCTGTACATAAAAAAAAAAAAAAAAAATACTGACTAAATTTTGTTTTGGGATACATGTCGAATGTAAGATGTCTGATTGGTTACCATCTTCACAAACAAAGATGGAGACAGAAGGATAGATACTGTACCATAGACAGATACTGTAGATAGACACTGAAAGACTTTTGATAAATTTAGGTAGATGGATAGAGTTTGATGGACGTTCTGAGGTAGCTGTTTATCGGATTGATAAAAAGGTTTTTGATTGAGTTTGACAGACTGATCTCTACTGGCACTATAGTACCAGTATATTAAGGTTGTATTAGTGTTTCTGTCAAAACCCCTATTTTTGACAGCTGAAAACTCTGACGTCTTAGTCCCTGGGACTGTGAAATGTTGTGAGCACCTTCTCTGTCCTTGGGCAACATTTTGCTAAGTTTGGTGTCCGATCTGTACATGGATTCAGATGTTATTAATTGGTGAATTTATGTACAAATGTGAAAATAAAGACTGATTGTGGTCTTCTAACACAAAAACTACAACAAATTTAATTTTCAGACTTATATGTTTATTAGATCTAGTGCCAGAACAGGGACTTTTGTTAGTTTGAAAATTAAATTAGTTTTTGTTTTCAAGTTAAAATGTGCATGCACAGTGCATTAAAACGAATAGCTAAAAAAGTGACTTTTCCAATTTAAAATTGGTGTGGTTGGGTTGGGGGGGCACAACGTCCAAACTGTGGGGGGAAAAAAAAATTGGCTGTAAAGGTTGACTGTTGTGTAGTTCATTGGTAGACAGCCTGAGACATCTGAGCATCTGAGCTGATATAAAAATTTTAATTAAGTAAAATATTATTTTTGTGATTTCTGTAGGAAATCAATGTGATGTTTAACGGAACTGATGCCTTTGCTTTCAGTTTCTATGGAAAATCATGTCCGATTTCCTACAGAAACCATGGAAACAGACCCCCATGTGATTTCCAACAGTAGGTGCCCAACACTGCCATTGGTATACTGGTATCTACCATCATTTTGTTCCAGTGATGAGTGCCCAATCCTGTGAGTATGTCGGTATCCCCCAGTAAAGTTTTCAGATAGTTGGTGCCCAGTCCTGTCGTTGATATGCCAGTATCCACCCCCCATGCATGTTTCTGATGGTGGGTGCCAAATCCTGCTGTCTGTTGTATGCACAGTATTAATAAAACGTTTACTCCAATGGTAGGCAGCTGTCACAGTCCTCACTCCTCCACAGCTGGTCCCTGGTCTGAATATAAATAACTTTCACACATCTTTTTCTGACGGCATGTGCCAAATTTCACCAGGAAGTGTATAGTGATTAAACAGAAGTAAATAAATAAATACATTTGTAGTCCTCCATAGAAACATAGAATTTACCGGCAAATTAGGATCGCTTGGCCCACCCAGTCTGTCCATTTTTCCCTACCTGCAGTATCACCACAGACCCTAATTGATCACTGACTTCCCCCCCACCTTCTTTCCATTAAGATACCCTTAATAGAGACTTGGAGTTCACCAGCTGGTCACTATCTGTGCACTTCAGGGATTGAGATTAGGGCCTGTATGGGTTGGGGAGGAGTTTACCCCCCCCCGGTCAAATAAAATAAACAAAGAATTGCTGATCCCATGGAGGGCGACTGGCAGAGCCCTCCCACCACCATGGTTGGTCACCATCTACCTGTGGAAAGAATCGTCATCATCACCCAACCACTGGCATCAATACCATCGCCCCCCCACAACCAACAGTACGGGTCTTTGTGAGTGTCGCTTGATGCCCAGTTCCTTTAAATCCCTTGATGTAATTGTCTGTCACTGACTGAAACTGACCTCCTCACCAAAAAGTTTGATTCCTTCACACTGTGAGTTATAGGCCATCTGCCACAATTGGAGATCAAAGGCATATTACACCATGAACAAACACGCGCACGCACACACACACACACACACACACACACACACACACACACACACACACACTATCCTTTTATCTAGATGATCTATTGATTTATCTGACAGAACCCACCATGTCCCTCCCTTACTTATAGGGGGAGTTTGCAGCCTATGGAGAGCTGTCTGGCTATAAATGAAATGAAGACAAAACAGCCGCCCTACACCTGGAATATGATGCACCACAATTCATTAAAGACTCTCATAGATTTAAATGGAATCAAAGCTGTATAAAGTACCTGTAGATGTATTCCACAAAATGCACCCAAAATATACACTCTAAATTACTGTCTTTTGACACATGCACTGCAGGCAGATATCATGAGATGGTCTGCTTTTCCTTTTATCATTTAGCAACAGGATAGAAGCTATCTGCACGAACCTCTTTCCCAGACTCTATTTATCTCAAACTGTCCCTGCTTGCATAGAACCTATGGACTTTCAAAATAGGGGACAAAATAATCTCCAAATTTGATTGGGTAGGACAAGGGCCACGAGTTGCCTACCAAAAATTGCAGATCATGAAAAACAAATGGGGACGTGCCCTCCCAAACTTGTCATTTCCAGGCATCCCAACTTAGGCATACTGGGACATAGCTAGATACTGCGTACGATGCCCCCTGGAAGGTGATTGATATTTCAGACCTAGATTAACCTTTTTTTTTTTTCTCTTTTCAAAACACTATTTATCCTCACCGATACCACTGATGACATCAGATAAGCGATTCACTAGAGCTGTCCTCTTCCAGTGATATAAAATCCGGCAAGATAAAAAATTCCCCACACAACGTGCACTGTGGCAAGCAGCATGCACACAACTTGCATTCTTGAACTTAGTAAAATGTGCAGTGTTTATTGTGGTTTCCATCTTTTACTCTTATCTTGGCCATTGTTTGGAATTTTTGTCCCAAATTTTCAGGGTGGCCAGGTCTCCTCGTGGCCATGTAAGTGGTGTATTTTAAATGTCTGAGCCAAAATGTGTTTTAGGGAGTTTGACGGACTGATCCTTCCCAGACTTGGCCTCTAACGCAGTTATCAGCTGCCACCACTCAACTTAGGCACTTTTTTCGGGGAATCTCCAGGTTTGTGTCCTTCCAGAGCCACTGCTCACACAGTACAGTGCTCCTTGCTCAAGGTCACATGACCACCCCTGTCTGTCACAGCTGAGAACACCTTACTTTGGAAATAGTATATGGTAACCGCAGCCTTCTCCTCAGTGGCAGAAAAAATAGTTCTTATCAGTTATAAGCTGGTTGGCTGTACCTCAAAGGATTCAGTCACAGACCATGAAAAATAAAAATAATATTTTTAATATTTCAACATAGCTACACAGATTCTACAGGATATTACAACAAACTATAGGGAACAGTAATTCTACAGAAAAGGAAAATAAACTTGTTTTCATCCAGAATTCACACAGAAAAACGTGTCTTTCTTTCTCTACAAGGTTTACCTTGCCACATGACAGTTGAATCAGGCTGTGAACTCTAGGTGGTAGCTTGTTCCCCATGTCCTGCTGGTCTGCCCCTCAGAGCTTAAAAACACCCTTTGTCCCCCACCGATGCATCCTGCAGTACGTCATTCTGACATCACAGATTTGAAAATCCTTTGTCTCCAAGCATCCATTTGGGGAACCAGTCTTTAGTAGTTTGAGACTTCTGCTATTGTGGAATGTGTGTCTTAGCTGTGGTCTGGCTGACATCAAAGGCCCTGTCCAGCTGAACATCCTTGCAGTGATATTTACAACCAGGCCTCTGCTAGTTTGAAACCTGATAAGAGCCTTGCCTCTTACAGCAGAAACTCGCACAAGTTCCTAAATGAAAGTTAAAGCTATACCATACAGGTACCCAGGCATCACAGAGAGTTAACCCCCAAAATACATTTTTGGGTTGGATTTACAGGGTCCCACTAAATTGTTGTTAGGAGTGGTGATGACTTGTCCATTCTGAAAATTTCAGCCACAAATTCCAAAAATGGCTAAAATAGGAGTAAAAGTAAATTGCTTACAGGACTCAAAGATTCCAGTGCATTTTCTGTCCCTACAGCCGCTTTTACACACCAGTTTCTGTAACGGAATGACTGTTACAGAAACACTATACTGTTACATCCCTTGTGTTTAAAATGCATCTGTTCCGTTCTCCTGGTGAACTTTCGCTCGAACTGCAATCCCTACCTACCATGGTTCGTCCCGATGTGTTCTGTTTCATCTGGTTGTGTAACACAGCAGTTCCAGCAGCAGTGCAAAAACAGCCATAGAGCGCCAAACTCCGTGGGGGAGCCGAAACACTAAATATTGAAAATGGAGAGGGAGGTTGCCGGAATACCTTCAGCAGTCTAGAGTGAACCACAAACGGAACAGAGTACAATAGTGGCACACAGGTAATGCTCATTCTGTTGTATTCACCTGTGTGTAAAAGCGCCTTATATGAAGCAAGTTAGGATTCTGCCCTTGTTTCCTGTAGGGCCTGAAAGACCATGCACATTTTGCTTTGTGTGAAGCAAGTTTAGAATCTGCTTGTTTATAATTGTGCAAGGCCCTGTACAAAGCAGATTAGGACTGTGCCCCTCTGTGATGCAAATTAGGACATTGTTTCTGTTTCATGTTTTGCCCTTTGGCCCTGTGTGAAGCACAATAGGACTCTGCTTTTGTTGCTGTGAGAAGCAAGGTAGGTCTCTGCTCCTGTTTTGTACAAGGCCCAAAGAGCTCTCCTCAAAGTAAGTCAGAACTCTGCTTTCTTAAAGTATGGAAATTCATTGAAAAAACAATTGTTAATGCATTGTTAGGGTTCCGTAGTCACAAAGAGAGTGAAGTGTGGAATTTGTGGGAGGTTTCAGTCTTAAAGCCTATTCCCCTCCACAGTCCCTAGCTTAATGACCCATGCCTCATGGATCAGCCTCTTCAAGCTACAGGCCTGGGCCCTTTGCAAAGAAAGTTATGACTGATCTCCTGTTCAGGGCAAGGCCCTGTGTGAAAAACTTTTGACTGACTGATTTCCTTACCCCAGGAAGGCTAGGGATAGGCTGGAGACAGTGCAACACAGGGTAGCAAAAATGATTCAGGGTCATCAGGGCAAGTCTTGTGAAGAGCGCCTCAAGGCCCTGAACATGTACTTGCTGAAGACCAAAAGGGAGAGGGGGGATATAATAGAGACCTTTACATTCCTAACAGGAATTAAAAATGTGAACTGCAGGGAACTATGCAGCTTGAATACTATCTCATGGTCTAGCGGACATGGCAGAAACTAACGGGAGGGAAGTTCAGGAGGGACATGTGGAAGTACTGTTTTACAGATAGGGTGGTGGAGCAATGGAACAGTCTGCTAGCCGAAGTGGAGAGTGCAGAAACTGTTAGTAGTTTTAAGCATGATTGGGGCAGATGGAAGGGTTTAGTGGTAGCTCGGGGCGGCAGTATCAGAGTGGAGAATGGGGAGGGATAGGACCCTTGAGAGTCTGTAGGTCCCTGGGCTAACTCTGGCAGACTGGATGGACCATTGGTCTTTTTCTTCCATTGTTGTCTCTGTTTGTATTTCCAGCTTAGAGCAGAAGGGCCCTGCATGAAAACGGGTATCACTGCGAATGGCTCATCTTGTGCTTCACACAGGACCCACAGAGTCCTTTGAGAAGAAAGATATAGTAACTAAGCAAATCAAATTTTATTTGGTTAGTACCCATTTTCTGGGGCTTAGGGTGCTGTACATAAGTCAAGAAAATAAAATCATAGACACAAGACGTATGTCATAGTAATATTTATAACATGGTACTTAAAAATAAAATAGAATAGCAGCCAGTTTGGGGGCCTTAAATAAACAGGTGAGATTTCAGGCCCCTCTTGAAGGCCTCCACCAAGGGGGCCTCCCCCAAAGATTTTGGGAGTGAGCTCCACATGGCAGGGCCAGCAGTCTCAAAGGCCCAATCACCTGGTGATTTAAGTCTAGCTCTGGATACCACTAGGAGGCCTACTTTGGAGGAACGAAGAGGGTGATCGGTATGGTAGGGAGTCAACAGGCCACTCTGATAGCCTGGGCCCAGTCCACATAGGTCAGTAAACCATCCTTGTCTGTGTTTCACAGCTTCCATCAGCAGCCAGTGCGGGTCACGCAGGATCGGGGTCACATGACAAAACCTCAAAAGACCCATCAGCAAACTAAAAAGAGGGGTGCCTGGATAAATCGGAGGGTGGTGGCACACTGGAACAGTCTCCCTGTAGAGACAGTATCCAGTGACACTACTGGTACCTTTAAACCAGGTTAGATAAATATATTGGACGCACACATGTCCATTAATATAATGGGGAGTCTTACTGGCTAATGCTGTAGACTTGTATCCTCCTATAAATCCTATGAAGCAACCTGGCTGCTGCGTTCTGCACCAGCTGTAGGCGATGTAGGACCTTTCCATTAACCCCAAGATACAGAGCATTACATTAGTCAAATGTGTAAGTCACAAAAGTGTGCATTAGTGCTGGTAGTCATCCATTGGGAACAAGGCTTTAGTCAGTGCTCTGTTCCTGATATGGTAAAAGCTACTCCAGACTACAGGGGCCTGATACTGCGAAAAATGGGCAAAAGCAGAGAGTAAAGGTTTGCACTGTGCTTACCCTTGCACACAACCCCAAGGATGCCATATTCAGTCGGATAGTGCGCTAGTACTAGCCGACTGAATATAGGGTCATGTCGGCACAGCGATAAGTTGAGCACCGGTGCCCTGACATGGATCTGGGAAGTGCAGGAAAAAGCGCCCCCAAAGACTCAATGGCACCGGGAGCCCCCGGCACAATATTCAGCTGGCACCATGCTGATGAGCACAGTGGGCATGCAAGGCACTAAGGGGCCGTATGCATGCTCTTTCATGTGGGAAGCGGCAGCGGGTTAGCACCTCCCCTGTGACTGCCCCGCCCACCCAATTGCCCATCCCCATAAAGTTTAAATATTCCCTGATGTCTAGTGGCATGTCCCACCGTCCTATCACTGGCCCATTAAAAATAAAGCAGTCCCTGATGTCCAGTGGCATCCCCCGCCCTCTGAACCCATCCCTGGTAAACATATAACATTCTCTGATGTCCAGTAGTACCCCCCCACCCTCTGATCCCCATCCCCAGTGAAAGTACAACATTTCCTGGTATCCAGTGGTACCCCCATCCTCATCCCTGGAAAAAATATAACGTTCCCTGGTGTCCAGTGGTTCTCCCCCCCCATCTCTGTCACCAGTAAAAATAATACATTCCCTGTTGTCCAGTGGTAGCCCCTCAGCTTCTAATCCCTGTCCCCATTAAAAATACAACATTCCCCAGTGTCTAGTGATACACACCCAATCCCTATCCCTATCCCTATCCCCACTGTAAAAAAAAAAAATACAACATTCCCTGGTGTGTAGTGGCACCCCCAACCCTCTGATGCTCACCACAGTTTCTTACAAGAAATCTCTGGCATCTAGTGCCCCCCCTCACTGGGTACATTATCCTGCCACCCCTCCCTTACCATATTCGCTGGCACTGTGGAGAGCCCATACAGTGATGTGCACATCCCTCCTCTCATACTTCGGCTGGCTACCATATACAATGACAGAGAATGCACTCTGCATACTGTATAGGGAGCACATGTACTCTAGACAGTTTACAGTACATGCACTCCCTTTATAGTATGCAGGACATGCACTCTCCGTCACCGCCTACGGTGGCTGGCCAAGGTAGTGAGAGAAGGGCTGTGAATGCAGGTGAATATACTATGGGGGTGTAAGGTAAAAAGATGGCTGCATTGTGTTTTCTGTCTTCAAATAATTCAAGCCACACCAAATGAATGTTTCCCTCTTGTTTATTTTCGTTTTGAGAGTCTCCAACTTTAATAAAAAATATAATAATATTTTTATTTTTAGGCTCCTTTCAAAAAACCAAGGCATCGTGCATAATAAAATAAGCAATTCAAATATATAAACGGTCATACACATGTCATAATATAATCAACAAACTCAATTATTAAAAACCTGAGACCACAAATAAGTATTTAAAGCCTGTTTGAATGACTCCACAGTTGTGCAGTCCCAAATCCGACGGGGTAGAGAGTTCCAAAGGGTAGGCACAGTGAACTCAAATGCTCTTGCGCCAGAAGATTTTAAACATACCCTTGGTACCTCTAGCAACCCCTCGCCAGATGAGCGGAGTGATCGACCGGGCTGGTGGGGAATCAGGAGCTCTTTCAGGTAGTCCTGGCCTAGTCCGCGTAGGGCTTTAAAAGTCAGCAAACCGACTTTATAGGTGATCCACCACTGAACTGGCAGCCAGTGCAGCTCGCACAGCACCGGCGAAATATGACAAGATCGCAAAGATGTCATCAAAAGCCGGGCTGCTGCGTTCTGCACCAGCTGCAAGCGGCGGATTTCTACCCCAGGAAGCCCTAGGTAAAGGGAGTTGCAATAATCTAAGCGAGAGGAAACAAAGGCGTGGATTAATGTCTGAAGGTCATCGGACGGAACAAGGTGCCTAATCCTGGCGATATTTCTAAGATGGTAAAAGGAAGTTTTGACGACTGCTCACACCTACGAATGCAAACTTTAATACAGTCTGGTCAACTTCTCAGTACATGTATTCTGGCTTTAAGTTTGGTGCTATTCATTCAGTTCACATGCAATGCTTGTATTTAAAACTGTTGTCTTGAAAAAGCCAACACCCCAGTATAGACCAGTCATAAAACAATGAACATGTCTATTTTAAGCTGTGATGTTCCTTTTTCTATAAAACAAGCTATTTATAGACTGTGTGGCTGAAAAAACATGTTATTCATAAATGTGCTGGAAAACATATTATTCATAAACATTATCCTGATAAAGTGTCCTTCAGGACATTTAATGTTGACATCACAAGACTAAAGCATTTAACTAGATCTTGTGAGAAGCTTTTATCACAGGATAGCTAACCAAATATTGTAAAAGGTTATATTTAAGTAGAAAAGCATTTACTTAGATATTATTATTATAGGTTACACTCAAATAAAAGTTGTATTTCAGTAAAATGTTATAGTACAATCCCCCCTTTTGTGACTCTCTAAAATTGGACCTCACACAATATGGTGTTGCCATTGTAACATTTGTATCTGTTGAATCATGCGTTTTATTTTACGGTACAATAACACTTGCACAATAATAAGAACACAAATCAGTGCAATACCGCATACTACCATTATCAGGGTTGGACTAGTACCCAAGACATCCGAGCCCCAATCCCACCAGGATGTAATGGGGATATATGAAGACTGTCTTTTTACCTCTTTAGCAGAGGCCTTCTGTGAGAAAATAAGTCCTTTTGTTTGCTGACGATACAACAAGGCACTAAGTGTCAGGTTATCAATTTTGGATAATTTGAAATGAGGTGGAGTTGCCAAATTAGTGAGTAAATCTAAGGCCATACTGGAACCATTGATATGGGTAACATTTGTTTGGTTATAGGCAGGACGTTCCCAGAGGGTCCAATTTGCAACCCACCAAGTTTTGTCACTACACCCCCATACATTGCAGGGTTGACCTGTGATTACACACCATGATTGGTTCCATCTCCTAGCTTGGTGGTATTTATCAGGGACACTGGTTTACCGGGATTGAGAAAGGGCATATTCCGTTTTGCATATTGTAAAAAATGGTATTGTCACCGGTGTCTGCTAAGCCAAAATCCGGTTTTACCGGTGTTTGGTTTTGTGTACTTTAACAATTTTTAACTCTGCTAACATGCATTTTAGCAATTTTGACCTCCACTGTTGCACATCCTTCCATCCTTGTACCAATTTAAAGTTATTTTAGGTACAAGATGTGATGGCAGCAGCAACACTACAGCCCCCATCTCTAAGGTGTGATGGAAGCAGCAGCACTATGGCCCCCATCCCTTAGGTGTGATGGCAGCAGTACTACGGTCATCATTCCTCATGTGTGATGGCAGTATCAGCACTATGGCCCCCATCCCTCAGGTGGGACGGCAGCAGGCCTACATTCCCCATTCACCAGTGGTGATGGCAGAAGCACTACAGCCCCCACCCCTTCGGTGTGATGGCAGTAGCAGCAATGCAGTACATATCCCTCTGGGGTGATGGCAGTAGTGACAGCACCATGATCCCCTTTCAACACTCACACCCCCACATGCACAAGTTACAAATGTCTTGGTCTCTTTGCTTGTTAGAACTCAGATGTGATTTAATCTGAACCATCACAGCTAAGGTGGACTACCTTTGTTTTTTCCTATCTATAATTTAACTGCCTGAATTGGATATCTGCCTGTGACACTGCTGACCAGGGTTAGGGAACAGACTTGGGTGTTGGAGGGCCAGCTGGGGGTGAAGGCTTGAGTGTCCAATGACCACCCCCTCTCCTGAGAGGAGGGTGGGTCACGGCTCAGCATTTGCTGGCCCATGGTGGACGCCAGAGGCACAACACATCAGTCCTCACTGTGGAGGAGGTGATGGATGTCGGCTTATGCCTTGACATCATGTAGCCTATCACACTCAAAGAAAATGGGAAAACACCCGCTGCCAACTGAAGGATGGCTGCTGGTTCTGCCACACCTAGAAGCCCCAGACATGTGTCCGTTCTGACCCCTGACATGCCCAGGATACAGGAAGCTCTTTGGGCAATTCTCCTCCCTGGTAGCCTCCCAGAGGGGTAGGGGCCCACTCAATGAAGGGTTACTTTGGGTTATCTGGTAGCACAGCAGTAAGGGTCAGTGGATAGTGGTCGGGACTCAGCAGTGGTGGTAGGGGGGCCTTGGCAGGCCTGAAGGAGTGGATGGCCAGGGGGTAGGAGGAGCAAAAAACTGCTTGAATTTGCTTCTTTGAAATAAAGTGTTTTCACCTAAAAAATCCACAAGTGATTAGTGGAGGACCTTCAAATGGATTCATGCATCTCCCAGACATGTGGATGCTTTTTTTTACTTGGTGTCCATGAAAAGGTGTCTCCCAGTTTTCATGTCTTTGTTCAGATGTGAATTGAGCACTACTCTACCCACCAGCATCATACAGCCCTGGGGTCTTACCTTATTAAGTACTCTTAAATACTTAACATTTGCTTTTGTTGAAGCAGTCTATCAGAAAACATTTTGTTGTCACAGAGACAGAATCAGCAGGTGGGAGAAAAGGTGCAAGTGATCCAATTCACCTAAATGGGTGCTAACTGTGAAGTATTTTCATAAGTAGTAAGGCAGTTTCTTCTCTGTGAACATTCTTTCATTCAGACTAGTTTTCATTCAAACAACTGAGGATTTTGGATGGCCCTACAGATTATGAACTTGAATAAGTTAGTAGGTAACAGTGGTCCCATGCTCAGCAATCTACAACCTAGATGCTTATATGCAAAGAATACAATACAAACCTGACTAAAATCTGAAAACAAGCTTATAAAACATATCTATTTATCTTTACCTATACAAAATCATTGCAGCCCAAGTAAAACTCAAGTAAATTACATGGTACCTGACTACTATTCTATGATGTAGTAAACATACTGGTATTTTTTATATATTCTTTGTAAAGCAGGCAAGGCCCACTAGGCAGAACTGTCTGTTTTAAGGAGTGACCTAGAAGCACTTGGGAGGTTAAGTGACTTGCTTGGATGCAAGTGGAGGTTGTGGGACTCAAACCCAAGTCTGCTGGATGTACCCAGTTCAATCACAGTTTGTTACTCTAACCACTGGGCATGGGTGGTTAAACTGAATGGCTGATTACAACAAAGCAGTGCGGGTGATTTCCTTACTGTTTCTATACGCAGCAAAAGCAGAGCGAATGCAAAGCACAGCAGCATTAATTTTAAGATGCTGAATCTGTCGGCCGCTGGCACTGCAGTAGCACTATTGCTTGCAATGCCAGTGACCCAGGGTCAAAAGCAAACCTCGGGTTGCTGGAGGTCTGGCCAGGGAGTAGGATCGAGCACCTGGGGGACTGCTCTCCTCCTCCTCCGGGAGGGTGGGCTGCAGGTCCTGCTTCTTTACCACCACCAGTGTGACCACGGGTGGTGGTGCAATGGTGCTGCAGAGTGATCAGGAGGTGAGGATGCTAGCCAGGATCTGGAGCAGTGGCATGTCTCTATGTGACCTACCTCCTGATCTCTAGTGCCGTGGCCCTAGGGACAAAGACCAGAAAACCAAGAACAATCACCCGCATCGCCACTGGCAGAAAGGGACCCAGGTGCCCCAGACTTCATAAACCAGGCTCCATGAGGGACCCACTGGGTTGTCTGACACACACTAAGGGAGTGTGAAGGGGGTGACCTAGGGTCCCCTCCCTTCCCACCTGAGAATTTGCAGGCAGGATAGAAAGCAGTTCCACAGAAGCTCCTGAGCATTACCTGGGGTGAAGCTAGGGATACAGATACTTTGAGAAGGGGACATAGAAAGAAAATTAAAAAAAAATTAAAAAGATACTGAAATCTTAGCGATTCCGTGCAGTGACATGCAATTTCCGTGAGGCACCGGTACAAGAATTCAAATTCCGCAAACCAAGCAGGATTCCGTGATTGTTACCGGTGTTACCGGTAAAAATGGAAAACCAGGGTCCCTGGTATTTATTTACAGACGTTAGGGTAAATTTACATTGATCAGGAAACCATGGGGCGGTTGATGTCTCTTCCCCATATATTAAGGTTTTATATTCTTGCACACACTGTTGCTTAGGTAAGACGACATATTTATTGTGTACTGGGATAATGGTGTCACCTGGTATTTGGAGTCTCATGATCTGGTCATGTATTAATACTCCCAAATTACTGATTTGCCACGATATTTTCGGTGGTTCAAAACATACAGGTATTATCACTACTATGGGAATCACATGTCGCAGCACATGTGCATATTGATTTGGTGAATTCCATACTTTTATCATAGCTAAGGGTGGTAGGAATATAGTAGGATAATCCAATAATCTTGTCACATTGGTCTCACCTATTTCTAAAGGTATCCTATTTGTTTCAGTTTTATTTAATTCATTGACTAGATAAGCATGTGCTTCAGCAGCTGATTGTCAATGATTTTAAAATTCTGTAAGGTTTTTCTAAATGCAAACCAATCAAGTTTTTCATTATCAGCTGCTAATCTCACAGTAGTTGATAATGGTCCAGTAGCCATATCTTTTAAAGTCATTTTTAAAGAACAAATATGACCCTTCGAAACCATAGAATCAATATCATTAGCAGTTCCTAATCCTGAGCCTAACCTGCCCCATACGTTTCTTTTACGACAGGTTAAGCTTGGTGATGCTTCTGCAGGAATTTGAAATGACCACATTTTGTGTCTATTATAGTACTGATTTAAAGTATTATTATGATACTGTTGCCACAATACTACCGAGGCCCAATCCTTACATTGAAACGGTAATCGTGGAAATGGCAAATGTAGCAAAACATTATAATTTTCTAATTTGCATGGATAATATAGAGGATATATATTTTTGTGTCAAAATAATACCGTCTGACGGGGACAAGAACTTTTGCCCTGATATACCTTGTTCTCGATACACTATATTCCATGCCCCTAAATTATGCCATGCTGTTAAGTTAACATTACATGTCATACCAGGCCATAGTGCCCTTTGAAAAACATGCACATATGTTAACAATGGATATACATTCATTAACGGTAATACTGTAAAAAATTGCTTCAATCCTACAGTATATATTCTAGTTGTATTATATAGGAAATGCCACATATTTTGTTTTGAACCACAAGAATAATTTAATGGAATCGTATTCAATGAATATGGTAATAAGTCCTTTAATTTTGTTTGTAATAAGTCTTGCTCTTCTTTTGTCAGATTTACCTTATCCTCCAACGTGGAATGGATATAAACTCCTTTCTGGGCTGTTGTGTTCACTACACACATCGCCGTGCCAGGCCATGCTTCTGGCAAGGATTCCCATGTTGCATTTTGACATTGTCCATTACAAATAAAGTACCATTTGATAAGAAGATATCCAGTATGTTCATGTCGTTCTCCCAAGAACACTGGGAGACCCCATGCAGTACGATTTGTGGCGTATGGGCTGTTCAAACAGTTCCAAATATGCCCCAGACATCCATTTATGTCAGGAGTTACCAGGGTCAGTAAGGTACTACACAGTATAAGTACAGGAAACAGCATTGTACTTCACCTAGTGGGAGTAACAGAACAGTATCAGTTGTTATAATTTAAAGGCTGATACAATTTACATGGGTCCACATGGACCCATTTGGTCTCTGTAGACCCCTGTCAAATTTGTCTGACCTGAATAACCCATGGTCCCAAAACATTAATGACGGTATAGAGTCCCATCCAATTAGCATCCTATGGTCCTTTTTGACTAAAATTTTTCACCATGACATGATGACCCGGTTTGATGGGCGGTATCACTTTTTTATTATGTCTCCTTTTGTTTTTCCAATGAGTCTGTGCCATATTCTTGGCAGCATGGGGTAAACAAAAAGCTAACTGTTTTTGTAGCTGTTGCAAAAACACATAAGTTTTGATCCGGTCCAACACTGGTGTTGATAGGTCTGGATCCGATGGATAATACAGCCGCATATCCCGTCTAGTCATCAGTCATCAATTGATATGGGCTATAGCCAGTACTCCTGTTTTTCATACCTCTAATACCCATTAGGATTCCCGGTAAGTGCATCACCCCCCCTTTACCAGTGTCCAACACTGCTTTTTTCAGTGCATTTTTCAGAGTGCGATTTAACCTTTCCACCATCCCAGATGATTGTGGATGATAGAGTAAATACAAACGTTGAGTGATACCTAAAATATCATACAAAGCTGTCATTATTTTCACTGTAAAGTGATTTTCTCTATCATTTTCAAGAATTTTGGGAAAACCCCAACGTGAGAACACTTGTTCCCATGGCACTTTCTCAGTAGCTGTAGCACTATCATTTTGTATGGGCAATGTTTCTACCCATTTGGAACATACGTCAACAATGACTAATAAATATCAGAACCCCCCCCTTTTGCAGTAGGCAAGGGCCCCACATAATCAATTTGTAAGCTGGACCAAGGACCGTCCACTAAAGGAATATGCCCTAACGGAACCCTCTTACCAGGCACTGGAGGATCCATCTGTGCACAGATGAGACAAGCCTCCAGGCATTGTTTGACATCTTTTCCTATTTTTGGCCACCAATAGTTTTGTGCCAGCATTTTACATGTTTTGTGGAATCCACAATGACCCCCAATTCGATGATTATCCATGATAATATATTTTCAAAATGAAGTGGGTAGTATCCACTTCCTAAACCCAGGTTGTCGTTCCCATACTACCATATCTTCCCATATGGTAACATGTTTGGTTGCACACTGTCCAGTGTCTTTCCATTCCTTCTGACAACCTACTATCCAAGCATCTGAATCTTGGATATGCCCCAAACTTGGGACTTGTGAGATGGCAGCTATCCATTTAATATGGTGCTTGTCAAATTTGTCCATCTCCCACAATTGTGTAAAATCACCTCCTGGATGGTCTACCCATAAGTTTGTTTGTTTGGCTGCAACTTGAGCAAGGTTGTCCACCAAGTCGTCATTTAACTCATGGATATCCTTTAGATTTTTTTATTTATTTGGTGAGCTCTTACTGTACAAATTGCTATTTTCAAAGGTGTTTGAGCTCCTATGTCCCATATATGTTGTAATATGGGAGCAAATGCGACAGGTTCCGCATTCCTCTCTTCATCCAAATAAGAAGAAAATCTAACAAGGAATTGACAACAAAAGCACAGTCCAAGAAGATATCAGTAGCTTCCTGAGGGTAAGCCATAACAACTCCGCGGACTGCCTCCAATTCCGCTCTAGGGGCAGAAAATGATGATGGGCATCGTATTAATATTTATTGATTAGTACTGGGAGTCCATATGGCATATCCTGTGTGGCAGTGTCCATCCTCCCAAAAACGAGAGCCATCTACATAAACATCTCTTGCCTCAGTATTTGGTTCTGCTGCAAATATGGATTTAAACTCAATTCCCATTACAGTTCCACAATCATGTGCCTCTCCCGCCCATGCCATTAATTTAACTAACATAGGTGAGGTACATTTTTCTACAGTGATATTTTTCCCTTGTACACGAGAAAAATATCCAACAGGATGTAAAGTCCCTGCTGTCTTTTGTAACAGGACTGCATTTGATTACTTGATCAGTGGCATTTACCTGTATCACAAAATCCGATGACTCAGAAGGGCTAATGAGGGCAGGAGCCATCATTAGTGCTTGTTTAAGAGCCATAAAAGATGTTACAAGAAACAAATCATAGAAAAAACTTCTTTTTAAGCTAGTTGACATGTGAGATTTAAATAAATCCTGACGACTTCTTTTCTATTTTTAGACAGTAAATCACATTTTCCATGTCAGAGTGAAAACGTTCACTTGTACAGGTTAAAGTACAGCAGGACCTGAAAAATCCTGACAAAATAATGTGCTCAACTTAGATTAAACATGGAAGGTTGTGTTGCAAAAGGTCACCAATTTCAACAAGGTGAAAATTACCATATTTTTTATTACTGTTTTGACAGCTTTTTGCTCAGTTGAACACTTATTTAGATAAAAGGAGGTAGTTAACTCTAAGGAGATTTGGCACTGCAACTGTGCCTGTGCTTGTAATGTATACAAGGACTGTTTCTTATATGAGAGGTTCTGGGCGTGAGGCACGATCTAATCGTTTTATTTCCTATGTAATTGCCCAAGGGAGCCACCCTATCCACATGCCCCTTCCAATGCTGCATCACATCTACAACTGCAGTTTGCAGATAATGAGCCAACATTTCAAAACCGGAACGTGTCATGGGATGAAACGTAAAAATAAACCAGAGCAGCTTAAACTTCACTCCAGCATCATTATAGTTAATGAAGCTGATAACATTCATTACCAAATACAGTAATGTTTTTGCAGATCTCCAAGTAAGTCAGAGAACAGCGTGAACTTGGGCAGCAAGGAATAGCTGTACAGATATAAGTGTTTGTAGTTAGATTCATGATAGAGTCTTAATTCTTAATCCACAAACTTCTCTTTCTGCCACACTTAATTTATATTCACTAACTTTAGCCTCTGTGACATATTTGGCTATATTTAAGTGATGAGCATTCTTTTTCTCTAACACTTCTTTCTTCAACTGACACGTCCTAGCAATTATTTCTAAATGATACTGTATGTACATTTGAAATATGTTGGCTAACTTGGTTTTATCTGAATTACTTTTCTCATTATGGTCTGTTCATTGTTTAATTAAACATAAGTACGCATCTTCTTGCTCTTCAGGAGAGCTATATGGACCTTCTTGAAGGTTCGTTTCTAAACATTTACGTAATATGGAATCTGTACTTACGTCAGTAGGTTCACTGGCAAATCACGTCTGACTTCAACTTAGTCGTCCTAATGTGTTTTCCAACCTCCCTACATACGTGAGTGATCTGTTCAAGTATGGTAGGCGTTCCTCACAATGGTTTCCTTCTCGGTTTGTTTGATGTCATCAACAACTATATAGACTGTCTTCAGACATCTGAGTCATGGCACCAAATGTAAGGTAAAAAGATGGCTGCATTGTGTTTTCTATCTTCAGATAATTCAAGCCACACCAAATGAATGTTTCCCTCTGGTTTATTTTCGTTTTGCGGGTCTCCAACTTTAACACAAGTTTTCTGATCAACTTCTCAATACATGTGTTCTGGCTTTAAATTTGGTGCTATTCATTCAGTTCACATGCAATGCTTATATATAAAACTGTTATCTTGAAAAAGCCAACACCCCAGTATTGACCAATCATAAAACAATGAACATGTCTATTTTAAGCTGTGATGTTCCTTTTTCTATAAAACAAGCTATTTATAGACTGTGTAGCTGAAAAAATACATTATTCATAAATGTGCTGAAAAACATATTATTCATAAACATTATCCTGATAAAGTGTCCTTCAGAACATTTAATGTTGACATCACAAGAATAACGCATTTAACTAGATCTTGTGAGAAGCTTTTATCACAGGACAGCTAACCAAATATTGTAAAAGGTTATATTTAGGTAGAAAAGCATTTACTTAGATATTATTATAGGTTATACTCAAATAAAAGTTGTATTTCAGTAAAATAAAATGTTACAGTACGGAGGGTGGCAGGGTGACTACCCAGTTGAGAGGGGCATTAGACTCCATGAACTTCTCTTAAAAACGCGGACGAAGCGATCAGAGGGTAAGAGTGCCACTAGATACCAGAGAATGCTTTATTTTTACTGGGGATGGGAATTGGAGGGTGGGGTACCAATGGACATGGGGGATGGTTTATTTTTGCAGGATGGGGATCAGAGGGTGGGGGTACCACTGGACATGGGGGATGGGGATCGGAGGGTGGGGATACCACTGGACATGGGGGATGGGGATCGGAGGGTGGGGTACCACTGGACATGGGGGATGGGGATCGGAGGGTGGGGGTACCACTGGACATGGGGGATGGGGATCGGAGGGTGGGGGTACCACTGGACATGGGGGATGGGGATCGGAGGGTGGGGGTACCACTGGACATGGGGGATGGGGATCGGAGGGTGGGGGTACCACTGGACATGGGGGATGGGGATCGGAGGGTGGGGGTACCACTGGACATGGGGGATGGGGATCGGAGGGTGGGGGATACCACTGGACATGGGGGATGGGGATCGGAGGGTGGGGGTACCACTGGACATGGGGGATGGGGATCGGAGGGTGGGGTACCACTGGACATGGGGGATGGGGATCGGAGGGTGGGGGTCCACTGGACATGGGGGATGGGGATCGGAGGGTGGGGTACCACTGGACATGGGGGATGGGGATCGAGGGTGGGGGGGTACCACTGGACATGGGGGATGGGGATCGGAGGGTGGGGTACCACTGGACATGGGGGATGGGGATCGGAGGTGGGGGTACCACTGGACATGGGGGATGGGGATCGGAGGGTGGGGGTACCACTGGACATGGGGGATGGGGATCGGAGGGTGGGGGTACCACTGGACATGGGGGATGGGGATCGGAGGGTGGGGGTACCACTGGACATGGGGGATGGGGATCGGAGGGTGGGGTACCACTGGACATGGGGGATGGGGATCGGAGGGTGGGGGGTACCACTGGACATGGGGGATGGGATCGGAGGGTGGGGTACCACTGGACATGGGGATGGGGATCGGAGGGTGGGGGATACCACTGGACATGGGGGGATGGGGATCGGAGGGTGGGGGATACCACTGGACACCAGGGACTGCTTTATTTTTATTGGAGTTGGGGATCAGAGGGCGGGGGGTGCAATTAGCAGTAGTACCTCCTTGCCCACTACATACAGGGCTCTTGTGACAGGAGCAGGATTCACTGTTGCACCCAGATCTTCAATCCCTGCATTTCTGTGCCTATCTCCTGAGGACTTAGAACTCTCCTGCTCTGGGGTCCCTCTGTGGTTGCAGCTGTTCTACTGGCAGCTCATAAGCCATCCACTCCATACATCTACTCCCAGAAATGGAAACGTGTCATGGTCTGATGCACCTGCCATCAGCTAGACCCTTTTACGTGTCCAGTCTGTCATGTCCTGAATTACCTCTTGTCCCTTACAGGCACAGGCCTCATACTCCTCGGTGAAGGTGCATTTGACTGTGGTATCGGCCATTCATACTCTCCCTGATGGTAAAATGGTTGCCAAACTTGAGGTGTCCCACAGGTTCCTTAGAGGGTTTCTGCTGCTGCACTCCCCCACCCCAGTCTGTGTCCTGGTGCCAGTGTGAGACCTTAACCTGGTTCTTTAGACCATTATGGCACCTCCTTTTTAACTGACTGCTACTTGCGAGATGTGCTTCCTGTCTTTGAAAATGCTGTTTCTGGTAGCCATTACTTCTGCGAGAAGAATTTCAGTACTGTGAGCTCTGGTTACAGAGAACCCATTTCTCTCCCCCCCCCCCCCAATACGATCAGGTCACCTTAAGGTCAATCCTCATTTTCTGCCAACGGTGGTTTCTAATTACACATTGAATCAGACTGTTGACCTTCTGGTTTACTTATTGACTCCCATGGATAGTGGGGACATCCTCCGAATACGCTGGATGTGCGGACGCTGTGTTGGTACCTTGACTGTACTAAGGAGTGTAGAAAACCCTCTCCACTGTTTTGTCTTTCTGTCCCAGGATGGTAGGTTCCCATGTTTGTGAATTGGTTTTCCAAATGGTTAGCTTCCTACATTACTTTCTGTTACCATAAGCATGGTTAGCAGCTTCATGGTCCTGTTTGTGCCCACTCCACTGAAGGCATGGCCTCCTACGTGGCTTATTTTCATAACTTGTCTGCTACTGACATCTTTGCTGCTGCCACTTGGTGTATTTTACACATTCACTCAATAATACAGTCTGCACATAGTATCTCATAAGTGGTCTTACTGTTTTGCAAGGGCTGCTGTCGTAGGGTCATTTCATCCTTCCTGCCTCCCGCAGTGCTTTGCTCCTGTTTAATAATCATTCAGTGATATGGCTCAGTGGATGGAGATGTACTTGAAGAAGAAAGAATAGTTTTTACTGTGACAGTAGATCTTCGAGAGACTGTCCTCCGTTGAGCCACAGCTTATCCACTCACCTCCCCCCTTATATTCTCAGGTGGTTATTACTGGATGTCCAGCCTGCTGTCGCATACTGGTTCTCCATCCTCTGACTAATTTAAGGCATACTAATTCACAGGTTCCATATCCTGTCCTGTCTGCCTGGTATTGGTCCTGGTTGCTTTGATCCCTGCCGGTTCGATGGTCCTCTGAGCTTGTCTCCAGTGGGAAACTTGAAGCATGATTGGGTCACCCGTGTTATGTACATGTTGACAACACATGTACATGTGGACGTCCCCAGCTAGCAAACATTTCTGGGTGGTCCTGACATCGATGACTTAAGTTCCATAACACAGCTCAGTGGAGGAAATTATATTGAACATTACTGTTATAGTAAGCAACAATTCTTTAGGGTCAAAACACCATAACACTACATTTTCCTCCTTTTGTCATAATGGAACCCTAACAATCCATTAACATAGTTGTGTTTGCGATAGAGTGATAGACGTTTAAAGACTGACCTGGGTAGATGATAGTTAGTGCACTCTTCTAAACTCTGGCGATTTAACTGGTTTATATTGTATGTACTTTTACCTTAAATGTATTATTCCTTGTAAATAGTATACCTTATCTACTTTGGTGATTGTAACTAGGCTATTTCGCATGTTCTGTACTTTGTTGATGTATTCTTCCTCTACCGCTTCCCCCAGGACGCACTGGGAGACGAGCAACTTGTTGCTCAGTGTGCCTTTCCTGGTGAAACATTTCAATAAGTAAATAAAATGCTCAAAGCACATACCATTTGAAGTTGTAGATTAAGAAAACCAACATTTCATTAGAAAAACAAATCAACAAAAACATAAACGATACCCCAGTAATAAATATTGCAAAACTTAACAACTAAGATGATTTAAATGGCAGTAAAGGGGGGAAGGGGAGTCAGGGATGAAAGGTCTGCTGAAAAAGCCAAATCTTCAGTTTTCTTTTAAACAAGGAAACAGTTTGGGCTATAGGAATATCCTAAGGGAAAAAAATTCCACAAGTGAGGGGCAGCCGCAGAAAAGGTTCATCCCCCCAGCAAATTTTAGCCTTGACTTGGGGATCAAAAGACACTGCTGCCCCACAAATCTTCAAGTCCCAATCTCCCCTGTATCCGAGTAGATTGTTAATGGAACTCTGAGGTAGAGAAGATCCATTAGAGCTAGCCATCTACTCTTCTCTCCTGTTAGTCTAGCCAACAACACCATAGAATCTTGAATTTGACAGTAGGAGACCGCAGTTCTATTGAGTCTGCCCTTGCTATATTACACACATACATATACACACACACACACACACACACACTGACGTACTGAATTGGTGGGCTGTTGCTCCCTTTTGGGAACTGTGAGTCCCCTTGCCCTGTCCAAACTTGTTTAAACCCATTCAGGGTAGCTACTAGTACTGCCACCATTTCTTCCTGCAGACTTCATCATGGCTTTGACACCATAATACATAGGAAGACCATAAGGAAACTAGGCTGTTTTTTTTTTTTTGGGGGTCCAAGGTAGTAAAGTGGGCATGAAATTGGTTGTTGGATAGGAGACAGAGGGTGGTGGTAAAGGGCACTCACTCCGGGGAGGGGAGAGTAACCAGCAGGGTGCCTCAGGGCTCGGTACTGGGACCATTCCTCTTCAGTGTCTTCATAAGTGAGATTGCTGAAGAGCTGGAAGGGAAGGTATGCTTATTTGCAGATGAGAGCAACATTTGCAGTAGTATAGAGACTCCTGAGGGGGTGGATAGAATGTGTAGAAATCTGAGAGGACTCAAAAGTATGGTCAAGGGCATGGTAGCTGGATTTCAGTGCCGAATAGTGCAAAATCATACACCTAGGGCACAGAAACCAGAGGCGGAGTATACAATGGAGGAATAGGTATTGCCCATCACTAATCAGGAAAGGGACCTTGGGGTAATTGTATTGTATAACCTCAAGGTGACGAGACAATGCAGCAAGGCACTAAGTGGGGCTAGCAGGATGCTGGGGTGTATAGGGAGTGGTGTTAATAGCAGAAGGAGAAAAGTGGTTCTACCACTGTATGTAGCTTATTAGTAAGACCCCACTTGGAGTACTGTGTCCAGGTCTGGAGACAGCAAGCAAGGTTTTATTTCTAAAGCGCCCTTTACCTGAGGCTCAGGGCACTGCGCAAATTACTGGCAGATAAGGGAAAACCCAGTGCTACAGTGGACATGTTTAGTGATCACAACATGGTATATTGTTTTAGGGGGCATAGAAAAGAAAAATGTTCAGCCAGATATATAACATCTCGATCTTTACAAAATTTTAACCATCTTTAATTTACGACTGAACTGGAGGGATTAAATTGGGATCGCCTGGAATTGATTTCTGACCTGGATTTAGTTTGGGAATATTCTCCGGGAGAACTGTTAAGGGTCTCTGATAGACACATGCCAGTAAAAACAAAAAGGGTTAAAGCAAATTCAGCAGTGTGGTTTTCTTCGACACTGCAGAAATTAAAGAGGGACAAAAATAAAGCCTAGAACATCGCTTGACAGACGGGTACTATCTCTGATTGGCAGAAATATCGAAAAATGAGGAGCAGTTATGTGGCAGGTGTTGGAGCAGCAAAAAGAAGTTATTTGTGGATAAAAACATCTGAGACCAAAAGTAATCCATCTAAATTGTGGATTCTAATAAAAGATTTAAATGCTACTGCCAGCCATAAGTACACTATCAATATTATATATAATATAATAATATATTAATTTATCTCCTGAAGAAACATGTGTGCCAGATCACAATGACGCAGATAGGTTTAATAGATTCTTTTGTGAATCTGGAAACTTCTTTGGTAATACTGTAAATCCCCTGTATGTCCCAGACATTCCTAAGCTGGGTGCCAATCTACCCTCTTTCTCTTTCAAGGAAATTGAGTACCATGAAGTGGTGGAGAAATTGCTAGGCCTTAAGAATAATGGAGGTAGTGGCCCTGATGGCCTATCCTCCACAGTGTTGAAATTCTCTGCTTTAAACATAGCTCGTCCTTTGACCTATCTATTTAATCAGTCTATTATTCATGATATTTTTCCACAAGCTTGGAAGTGCGCCAGGGTTGTACCCATTTTTAAGGGTGGCTTACTTTCCAACTACAGACCAATATCCCTACTTCCGATAGTTAGTAAGATTCTAGAATGTATTTTGGTGGACCAGGTGGTCGATTTTATTTAACTGGGCAGAATTTATTTGATGAGTTTCAATCTGGTTTTCGCAAAGTACATGGTACAGTGGTCTCCGCGTTTAGGGTCTTGGATGATATCGCTAGAGCAAATGATCAGCAGAACTACATAGGTGCCATATTAATTGATTTATCCAAGGCCTTCGACACGGTTGACCACCAGTCCTTGCTGCATCAGCTGTCTGAGATAGGGCTGAGCAGAAATGCTCTGGCCTGGTTTTGTTCGTATTTGAGTAACTGATATCAGTACACCAGGGTTAATGGTCTGGACTCTTCTTCTTTGACAGTAGAAAGGGGTGTGCCCCAAGGCTCTGTGCTGGGGCCACTCCTTTTCTTGATATATCTAAAAGACATTAGTAAGAGCGTGGAGGGGGGTGAGTTATCACCTTTACATGGATGATACGATTCTTTACTATTCAAATGGCTCCCTCGGGGAAACTCAATCCATTTTACAGTCCAGATTCGAGTCGGTGCAAAATATTTCCACCAGTTAAAGTTTAAATACATCTAAAACAAAATTGTTACTATTCGGCCCAGTTTCCAAATTAAAACTAGATTTAAAACTAGAGATTTTAGATTTCACAGGAACATGTTTAGAATCGGTTAAAATGTACAAATACCTAGGATATTGGTTGGGTCAGTTAGGTACAGGAAACAACCATGTAGACAAGTTAATTGGTGAGGTGGGCAAGAGGGTGGGTTGTTTTGTTTAGGAATAGAAAATGTTTAGATTCAGATACTATGAAAATTATAATTCATGTTCAGATCCTACCATTATTTGATTATAGTGATATACTATATGTCAGTGCCTCTCTTGACAGATTACATAGATTTAGATATTAGTATGCGGAAATCAATAGTAAATCAGTTATTAATTCCTGTAACAGATTATGGCAGTCATATATATGGAAATGCCTCAGGCTTTCTTTTAAGAAAGCTTGTGGTTACTTATAATAATTTAGCCAGATTTATTTTACAATGTGATTATAAAACCCACCATTATAATTTGTATTTGACACTAGATTGGTTAACACTTGAAAATAGGAGAAAAATAAGGTCCCTACAAACACATAGATTACAAATTACAGGAGAACAAAAATATCTTAGGGATAAAATAGAGGAGAAAAATGTTAAGCATAAATATAAATTAAGAGATAATGGGGCGACTCCCTACAAACCTAGGGTAAAAAAAATTGTTTCACTAAAATTATGTTTAAAGCTAAATATGCCTCAAACAGTCAACTGTTGAATGATATAAAAAGTAAATCTGGCTATAAACCATCTCTGATTACCAAGTTTCTGACAGAGGAATTGAAAGTTAGATGTATGTGCAGTGGATGAATAAGAAATCTCCTGGATTTTTAATTGGTACTTCGTGTTGTGAAAAGAGTTGCTCAAGTCTTGTTGGAATATAAGTATATTTATTATATGTTTGTAAGGTCTTAGAGACTGAAAGTGATGTTTTGTATTTGAACAATTTTAAAGTTCTATTGTCAGGACCATCTTGGGGAAAAAAAAAGGCTTCGGCCTAAGATGTGAAGAAATAACTTATCCTGAATAAAAATAAATCTTTTACTACTTTTACTACTATAATAAATTGGCCAGGCTAATTTTAAATTGTCCTATTACCACTCACCATTGCCGTTTATACGATTCTCTGATTTGGGTTTCCTTGGCTTCAGGGAGAGATATACATGCTAGTTTGTGTGCATACAAGTCTGGTCTAGGACTTATTCCAAAGTATCTGAGGGATAGAATAGCCTTTCAAAAAATTGACCCATCCTTAAGAAATTCCCAATTTTTCCAGTTAGCTGTTCTCAGGTCTTTCATTAAAAGGTCATCACAAAATTTTAGTTATTTGGTTCTCAAGCTTTGGAATAAACTTCCTCCTTATTTTAGGGATCCCTATTCTAAACCTCTGCCAGTCTCTGCCTCAAAGAAATATCTGCTGTATAATGTTTAACCATGTAAATGTTTTAATTAATTGTGGTAATTTATCATGTATGCTTAATGTATATTTGTGTGTTGTAAGAGAATTGAATACTTAATTGTTTGTAAAGGTTTTATTGTAATGTGCTTGTATGTTTTATTGCGTTAAAAGGTCACCATTGGAAATGAGCATTAGCTCAATGGTTATTCCTAAATAAATAACTAAACTAAGCCCCAAAGGCTCCTCTAAAAAGGTATGCTTTCAGACCCTGTTTAAAAGATTCCACCAATGGGGCCTCCCCTGAGAGACCTAGGAAGTGAGTTCCATAGGACCAATGCCACCACCTCAAAAGCACAATATCCAGATGTTTTTTAACCAGGCCCTGGGAACCGCTAGGAGGCCCTGTTCAACAGAATGGAGGGAGCGCAAGGGGCGGGCAGGAGTCAGGAGGTCATGCAGACAGCCTGGACCCAACCCATATAGGTCATTATAGGTGAGTAAACTCATGTAGAAGGTGATCCTCCAGCTAACTGACAGTTAGTGCAGGCTGCACAGAAGCAGGGTCACATGACAAGACCTTGGAAGGCCTGTCATTAACCTGGCTGTTGCGTTCTGCAACAGCTGCAGGTGGTGCAGACCCCTCACTGACCCCGAGATATAGAGCATTGCAGTAGTCAAGCCTATACATCACGAAAGCATGCACCAGTGATGGTAGGTCATCTAGGAGGATTAGGGCTTTAATCTGGGCAATAATCCTAAAATGGAAAAAACTGGTCTGAACAACGCTGAGCCTCAGATGTCTATCTTCTGTCTAGTATCATGCCCACATTTTTTACCCTTGTGGACGCCAGGAGAGGGACCACTCCAAGCATTAAGCCTTTTTCAGCCCCCCTGCCATCTGCCTCCTTCCTATGGCCTGGCTCAGTCACTAACACCTCCATCTTATTTGGATTGAGACTTGGTCAGTTAAAGGATAGCCAGTCCTGGATCTCAGTCAGATATTTGTTTAGCATCGCTACTGCATCACGTGTCCCAGGCACAAAAGATGACACAAAGATCTGCAACAGGGTTGATACACAAGGGGGGTGGAAAGGATGAGAAGGGGCTTGGCAAGGTTAGAGCAATGGTCAAGAGTATGGCAGTTTAGTTTCAGTGCAAAGAAGTGCAACGTAATGCACCTGGGAAACAAAAACCCAGGGGAAGAGTACTCGGTGGGGCGGGAGGGAGGTACTAACAACAACAAAAATGGAAAGAGACCTGAGGATACTCCTATCAGACGACCTTAAGGTAGGCAAGCAATGTGAGAAGGCAGTAAGGAGGGCTGGGGGGATTCTGGGATGCATAGGGAGAGGCATCACCTGTAGAAAGCAGGAAGTTATCCCTCTGTACAGACAGTTGGTGAGACCCCATCTGGAGTACTGCATGAAGTTCTGTAGACCCCATCTCCACAAGGACATAGGCAGGATGGAGGCAGTACAGAGGAGGGCAACCAAAGTGGTGGAGGGTCTGCACCAGAAGCCATACGAAGAGAGACTAAAAGAGCTTAATATGTAAACCCTTGAGGAAAGGAGGGAAAGGGGGGACATGATAGAACCTTTCAAGTACCTCAAGGGAATTAACAAAGTTCAAGAGGGTAGCATATTTCAGAAAAAGAGATGCGCAAGAACAAGGGGGCGCGATTTTAAAATAGGGGGAGGATGGCTCAGGTGCAACGTGAGAAAGTATTTTTTCATGGAGAGGGTGGTGGATGCATGGAACAGCCTTCCTGAGGAGGTTGTGGGGTCTAAAACAGTGGGGGAATTCAAGAATGCATGGGACCGACATAAGACAATTGTAGTGAGGGTAGGAGGAAGTAGGCTGCTGGTTATCTAGGATCTGCAGCTTATCCAATAGGTAGGGAAATGGGCAGACTAGGTGGGCCAAGCAGTCCTTATCTGCTGACAAAGTCTATGTTTCTAAGTTGGGTATCCTCTGCATGGCAGTGAAACTCCACACTGTATCGTCTAATGATCTCACCCAGGGGCAGCATGTACACTGCGAACAGCATGGGTGAGAGGACAGACCCTTGGAGAATTCCACAAAGCAGGGACTTAGGGTGGGAGGAAAAGCTTCCCATCACCACCCTCTGAGTCCTGCTTGTGAGAAAGGACTCAAACCAGCCGATGACAGTGCCGGTGAGTCCACATGGTCCAACAACACCACATGGTCCATAGTGTCAAATGCTGATGAGAGATCGAAGAGCATTAGTATTGACTGGTCCCCGCTATCTCTAGCCCTGAGGAGGTCATTCTGCACCCTGACCAATGCAGTCTTGGTACTGCATCCAGGCCTAAATCCTGACTAGAGTGGCTGATAGATGTCAAAGGCTATGAGGTGTGCCTTGATCTACAGAGTCACAATTTTCTCAATCACCTTCCTTAAGAAGTGGAGGTTTTAGACAGGCCTTTAATTCGCCAAGACGTCTGGGTCAAGAGAGTTTTTTCAGATGGGCCTTTACCAGTGCCTCTTTCAAGGCATCAGGAAATAGCTCATCTGAAAGTGAGCACCGGACTGTCTTGGCGGACACTGGACCAACTGACTCAATACATCTCATTAGAAGACGAGTCTGGCCTGCGTCCAGTTCACAGTAAGTGGGCCGCAGCTTTGAAATCACCTTACAGACCTCTTCCACCCCCACTAGTCTAAACTTACTCTAGGTGAGAGGAGTGCTCTCCGGGACATCCAGTGTACTACTGCTGGGCCAAGATTTATTTAGTTTTTTTGTTGACCGGGTAAGTGCACTAGACAGATCCTGCCTATTTTCAGGCACGACCCGGGGGAGGGGGATACAGATGAATGTCAACTGACCTTGAACCAGATTAAGCTGTTGGTGGTATTTTTAGTGAATGAGGGAAATTTGGCCAGGACACCGGGGAAGTTCCCCTACTCTTTTCGATAAGTGCCATGGGATCTTTAACATCCACCTGAACTACCACCAATCCAGGCAGATGGGACCTCGGTTTAACGTCTCATCCGACAGACGGATGATAGCCCAGTTGGGGAAATTGCAGCCCTGATAAACAGAATAAACTCCTTGCATTTTGCCGCAGAAACTTCTCTAACTGGCTGCAGGCAGGCTGGATGAAACAGCCAGTCCACAGTCTGGAAGAATCAACACAGTCTGTTTTTCCCTGCAGCAGTCTCCCTAAACAGATAGGCTGCCATCTCAAGAAGGACATAGACAGTGTAGAGGCTGTCCAGAGGAGAGCAACTAAGATGGTGAAAGGACTGTATCAAAATCCTCGTGAGGAGAGACTAAAGGACCTCAGTGTATACACCCTGGATGAGAGAGGCAGATGAAAGATGGGGGATATGGTTATGATAGAGACCTATAAACATCTCACTTGAGTGACTAAGGTACAGAAAGGGAGTCTTTTTTTTCAGAGGAGAATGCATGAGAACAAGTGGGCATACAGTGATGCTGAGAGGGGGAAATTTAGGAGGGATGGGAGGAAGTACTTCTTCACTGAAAAAGTTGAACAGTCTTCCAGTGGAGGTGATGCAGGGAAAAACCGTGGTGGGCTTCAAGCATGCATGGGTAGGCACAATCTACCACCCTCTCAATGAAGTAGAACATTTTGCTTAAATCTACCAGACACCAACTGCCAGTCAGTCATGTCCACTAGTGACTGCATCCCTATTTCTTACAAATAGTTCCTCACTCTCTACCTTGTTTATACCCCAGAGAAACGTATATGTTAAAATCCTGTCCCCCACGCCCCGCTTTTGCCTGGCCTCCAGCAAGTACGTATTTATGGCCTCCAGCAGAACCTCATAAGATTTGTCCTGCTGGCCCTGCATTGTCTTAGTGACTCTTCACTGGACTGTTTCTAGTTCATTAGTGTCTTTCCTCAGGTGAGGTCTCCAGAACTGGGCACAGTACTCCAGGTGAGGTCTTGCCAGGGATCTGTACTATGGCAGAATCACCTCGCTTCTTCTACTGTCAGAATCCCTCTCCACATACCCCAGCATCCTTGATGCTTTGCTGCATCCTTTACTGCATTGACTCATCTGCTCGAGGGAGTCATTGATCATAAATATTTGAGCATTCAATGAAGAACAACGAAGTTGACAGATGGTTTGGAAACTGTACTGTTTGAACAAAGGTTAAGCAGTCTGTGGCTATACTCACTTGAAATAAGAAAGCAAAGGGGGGGTCTCATTATGGTGTACGAGGCAATGGAACAAGAGGACATAAGGAAATGTTTGCATGTGCAGCTCAGGAACATAAATTGAGAAATAAGGGGACACAAACTACAATAAATTGAGAAATAAGGGGACACAAACTACAACTAAAAGGCAAATAATACAAGACAGTTAAAAGGGAGGTTGGTTTACTCAGAGGGCGGTTCAGACCTGGAATGGGTTACCAGAATCTTTGATGACTACTGGAAGTTAATTTAAGTTTTTGTTGGATAAATACCTTATGGAGGGAGGGTTCCATGGATTTCATCGTTGAAACAACAGCTGACTGATATGATTTTCAGATCCCTCTCCTCTGAAGTGGCTAATCTGTCCACTCCCATCCAGTATTATGTACATGGATTTAGTCTCCCTCAGTGCATTATCTTGCACTTCTTGACATTGAAGCAGGGAATGTAGGTCTGTCCAGAATTCTTCTCCACTTGTTGAACCAGGAGAAGAGTTTTGACTGGGTATCGCATGTTTACATGATGACTTTATGAGATATTGTCTGCCTAATTTATTAATTGGATTAGCTTTCTGTATGGGAACACACAGGTGAGGATGCTAATGGATGGTTTGTTGGGGGACCCCTGCTGGATCAAAGGAGAGGCATGGCAGGGCTTCCCCCTCAGCCGTGTCCTGTATGTATTTTTGTATTGACCCTATACTGAGGAAGATTACTCAACAGGTGGACATTTGATGCATAAAAACAAGGGAGGGGTTCCCCCACTAAATTTATTTATTTAGTTTTTGTTAACCAGGTAAGCACACTAGACAAAACAGATGCCTATTTTCAGGTGCGACCCGGGAGATTACAAGGAAAATAGAGACTTGTTCAAACAGAGTAACACACGGCATCAGGTAAAACAAAGCATACAATTCAGGGTAGTAAGGACTGTACATAGTTCAGGAGACAATAAACAGACATTTCAAAGGATTTTGACAAGGGCAATTTAAATACATACAGTAAGAAATGCACAGGCAAAAACAGAAATATGGGCAGGTGTGGCTATCCGGAGCTTATGCAGACAATGTTTGCCTCCTGTTACAGATTAGAAAATGGCCTTGAAAAATACTGCATGCTGATTGGCTGAAAGCCATGGTCAGCATGCATTTATTTTTCAATAGACCCCAGTTAAAAATAAGTGCCAATTTGGGGTGCCCCATTACTTAACGTATCATTTGGGCACCCTGAATTTTCGAACTGACCAGCGCTGTGTTTTTTCTGTCGCTTACCAGGTGAGTTGGCGGCTGCCCCCTTTAGTCTGGCATATTTTCCATAAAAGAAATTAATTAAATACAAGCCAATGCACTGAAAAACAAGCAGGAAAGGTAAAGAAAGCCATCAATCTGATCAGCTTCCCAACTGCCACTATGCATGCAGTTAGGTATTTAAGTGCACGGTCCAGTCCTAAGAAGTGAATGGCTCCCCTGTGGCCATCCCAGTCACCTAATGGTGAAACGTGATTGTAAACTAGCACAAGATGACAAGAACAAACAGGCACATTAAAAGTGTAGGCATCAAGTTACAGTGCCTTGCAAAGCAACACATTAAAAACATGCAGGAAAGGTAAAAAAAAGCTGTCAGCCCAATCGGCTTCACAACCGCCGCTGGGCAGTGCGGTATTTAAGAGACCAGCACGTGCCTACACAGCGAACGGCTCCCCTGTGGCCATCCTGGTCACCAAAGGGTGAAACGTGACTGCAAGTGGCACAGAAACAGAACAAGCACATTAAAAGTGCAACAAATGCAGGCAGACATCAGTTAATTGTCTTTCCTGAAAACCGCCAGCACAGACACGGTCACCCATTCATCTTGGCACTAGTGCAGCACTACTATCCCGTTCACCACAGCACACTTCAAGCTTTTATAATAAAAGAGAAACTGAGTCCTAACAGTAGGAGAGCTACAGTATGAGAACAGTAACCTACACTGTGCAAAGGGGGTGAGGAACTGCACACAACCAAGACTGAAAAATTGCAATGCCATCTATTGGCAAATGCCAATACATGGACTGTTTTACTTCAAGAAACCCTTGAAAATCATTTATATTATTTTTTGTTCTATTTTCTTGCCAATTTATTTTTCTCACTTAGAAATGCCACAGCTAGCCCATTTTCTAAGTGCAATAATAGCCTCTAGGGTGGGCGGTATTGGGAAGAATACTGGACCTTCCAGGAGCTATAAGGCCCTCTGCCCTACGGCGTCGGACGCCCAATAGCCCTGGGCAGTCTGGTATTTCCTAATAATTACCCACCCTGTCAGGTATTATTGCTTACATAAACCCTGAGGGATGTGGACAATGCAAGTTTTTCAGGAGTTTTCGAATTTCTCAGGGACAAAATTTAATTTTGTGAAAAAGCAAATGACTGCTTGTTGGAACTCCACAGTCTACAGTACTGGGAAAGTAGTTGGTGTTCAGCTGGTGGTTTAACTTATTTTTAGGGGTTACTTTTGGCAGGACTGATGTGGCACAGATAATTTGTCGAGATGAATTGGCTTTGGCGGGCAAGCAATTAAGACAGATGGAAATCCTGATGTGTATATATTGGGGGGGAAATTGTTTAACCAGGAAAGGCACACTAAACTGAAGCTTGTTTCCAGGTGCGACCTGGGAGCACAAGGAAGTTGGGTGACTTGCTCAGGATCACACAGTATGCAAGTGGTTACTAGTTCAAATGATGCCTATTAATGAAAGTGTATTTTGGTATATTCATACCGTTCATGTATATGTAATTTGCTTCCATTTGTATTCTGCTGTAATCCACCAGAACTATTATGTCACGTTATTTTGTAAATGTGTGCAAATATTTATGTGTACATATATTGACTTTATTGAACTGTTCTCCCCCCCCCGGATGCACTGTGAGACGAGCAACCTGTTGTTCAGTGTGCCTTTCCTGGTCCATTTTCAATAAATATTAATAAATAATAAGTGGGAGCTGATGGGATTCAAATCCAGGTCTTCAGGTTTGCAGCTCAGTGCCCTTAACCACTATGCTATACTGCCTTCAGTCAAACAGACAAGCAAATAAACTGAGATTTTCAAGATCAAATAAAAAACCTTTCTGCTACTGCAATTCACATATCTTAATAATGTTTTTCTACCACCCATATCCTTGGAGGCTCGGTTGTACAGTGTGCTTTTCATTTATTATGAGGGAGCTGATTGAACCTAGTAAAAATAAACCATATTTTTAGTTATTTAAAAAGTAACAGACTGGACATTTTGAAACCTGTGGTTTTCTATCATTGTATTTTCACAATAAAAAAAAACTTATCTCTTCAACTCCTAAATAAGGGCTGGCATAACTGAGAGGCATGCATGCCTGTTTTGAAACAATGGGAATTAAAGAAACTGTAGGCTTTTAGGAGCGCCTCTAGAACTGTTCTTTGTCTGTCATAATGATTTAAGAAGATTAAGCAGTGGGGTTTATCCTTTTAACAGGTGCAGACAGGTGTCAGCATGGCTCAGTTGGTAGCACTTCTGCCTCTGGACTAGAAGGTAATGGGTTCTCGGCCCACACCAGGATAGGACTTGCACCAAAAATGCTGGCATCCGAGTGCAGTATTGGGGGGGCGGGGTGCTGTCCTTTGGATGAGATGTTAAACCGAGGTCCCGTCTACCCATCATGGTGCTGTCCTGGTGGGTGTCCAGGTGGAAGTAAAAGAACCCAGGGCACTCTTCGCAAAGAGTAGGGGACATTCCCGGTGTTCTGGCCAACATTCTCCTTCCCATAAACTGGTTCATGCAATTGTCCAGGTTGTGTGTGGGTGCTGACGTGCGATATGGCCGCCACTACACATTCAGTCACTTCACTACCAGTCTAGCATTGCTTGTAAAGTGCTTTGGGATACACTGTGTATAAAAAGCACTATATAAATGCTAAACAAAATAGTTATATTAAATGCACGTTGACAATAGAAAATAGAGTTAAAAATCTATGTATTGACATTAGGTCGTCTTTAGAAAATGTCTAAAAGAGAAAAAAAACAAAGTTATGAGGGAGATACATATATATATATATGGGAAAGAAAAAAGGGGAGGCTCAGGGAGAAACAATAAATGGCAAGAAGAGATGGAGACATATGGTGAAAATGAAAAGAAATGAAATGTGTACAGATACAAACAGACTTTAGAGAAAATAAGGGGAGGCTGAAAGATGTTAGTGGAAAATAAGTCTTATCATTTAAACCAGAGGGCTGCTGGGAGCCAAGGCGGATGATCAGCTTGGCTTCCATGTTTTTTCTATGGTCAGGATCCCAGAAGCCCTGCTGAAGGACACAAACAGAAAGGTAATTGACATTGTGGTCCCTGGAGATAAAGTGGGATACAATGGGTTTAGCAGTGTCACCATTCCTGACTGCTCTGTAATGTTCCCTGAAACGGTCAGCAAGGCGCCTACCTGTCTCTCCGATATAAATAGCTTCTATTGCAAAGTAGGAGGCATTGTCTAGAATGATGAAACAGCCAAAGTTTTCCAAGATAGTCTACATTATTTGACTTGCTAGGCACATGAACATAAATTTGTTTTTAATGAACAAAAATGCAAAGTCATGCACCTCAGAACACAGAACCTAAAATATCAATATAATATTAATAATATAGAACTTTAGGTCTGTACCGATGAAAAGGACTTGGGTGTCTGGATATCTGATAACCTAAATTTTGACTTCCACACGGATAAAACTGTCAGGAAATGCAATCGAATTATACATTGCATCTTGAGATCAATAAAAAGCAGGGATTCTGCAGTTGTTCTCCTCGTGTACACAGCCCTTGTACATCCGCATATGAAATACTGTATACCTTTTAGTGCTCCTTACTCCGTCCAGGGGAAAAATAGAATAGAAAGAGTACAAAGGAAAGCTAGTAAACAAATTTTAGAGGTTAAAGGCTTGCAATATCATGATAGACTACAGTATTTACAGTTATATTCAATGGACTACAGACGTCTAAGGAAAGAGCTATGTCTGATCTTTAAGGCCTATAAAAAAACAGAACTATTTGAGCTTATTGGTTTAAATAAAAATACACCTCATTATAAGAGCACAAGGCCACATAATTTAAGACTCATAGGAGAAAGGGAATAATACTGTTAAAAGGAATCAGCGGTTTACCCAGAGAATTGTTAATGCTTGGAATATACTACCAGGACGTGGTAGAGAGTGGAAGCGTGACAGTTTTAAAAAATAGTTTAGACACTTTTATAGGCGAAAAAAAATTCGTATGATCCACCATTTGGAGTTGAATGGTGACGAGTTCATTTATGGACTTCAGTCTTCTGAACTTGTTTCTAAACTATGAATGTTGTATTTATTTTGTATAAAACCTTTGGTCAGAAATACTCTATTTTTGTTTCTTGTTTGTGCTTTGCTTGTATTAGTTTATTATTTTAATGAAAATTTCCCCTACTCATTGTGAGAAGAGCCATGGGGTCTTTACCATCCAATAGAACAAGGCAGATGGGATCTCAGTTTAACATACAAGCATACTAAATTTGCCAGCAGATAAAAGCCTAGTGGTCTATCAAGTCTGCTCGAATGTGCAGCTAGCATGCCTTATTCTGCAGCTGCCCTTCCCTCCCTTGACCATGCCCCTTGCCCTGTCCCAGCCCTTTTTAAAGCAGCCCACTGTTCTTCTGGAGACCACTTCCGCCGTAACGCATTCCACCCAGTTTCCACCCCCTCTGCAAAAAAGTGTCTCATCTCCCTCCTGAACCTTCCTCCCTCCAGTCTCATATCATGGCCCTGGGTGTCCCTCCCCTCCCTTACTTTGAACAACCCTTCCATACCTGTCTTATTTATTTCTTTCATGTACTTGAAGGTTTCAATCATATCCCCCCTGTCCTTCCTCTCCTCCAGTAAGTACATGATCAGCTCCCTCAGCCTCCTCTCATATGATAAGTCCCCTAGCCCCTGGATCATCTTTGTCGCCCTGCACTGTACCCCCTTTAGTAACTTAATGTCACTCTTCAGATATGGGTGCCAGTACTGCACACAGTACTCCAGATGCGGTCTATTTAACGATCTATACAATGGCAGAATCACCTTCCCCCTCCTCGAGGATATATCCTTGCAATGCAACCCAGCATTTTGTTGGCCTTTGCAACTGCCTTCCTACATTGTGCCGAGTTGTTCATTGACGCCATAATGAGCACCCCCAGATCCTTCTCCTCATCTGTCTCAGCTAGCTGCACTCCCCCTAGGGTTTTTCACCCCAAAATGCAGCACCTTGCGCTTTTTGGCATTGAACCCCAGTTGCCAGGTGTCCGACCAGGTTTCCAGCTTTGCCAGATCATACTGCAACCCCTGCCATCCCCCTAAGTCATCCACCACCACTCCCATCTTGGTGTCATCAGCAAACAGATTGGTCTTGCTCTTGATGCCCAGTTATATGTCTGCAACAAATATCCCAAACAACACTGGTCCCAACACCGAGCCCTGCGGAACACTGCTCATCACTATCCTTGGGGATGAGAGCTCCCCCCACACCACCACCACCACCACCACCGCCAACCTCTGTTGCCTTCCCTGAAGCCAGTTCCCTACCCATCTCACCAGCTTTTCACCCATCCCTGTGCCTTCTAACTTACTTCCAAGCCTCCCATGCGGCAGCAAATCAAATCCTTTACTGAAGTCCGGGTACAGGACATCAACTGCATGGCCCCCGTCCAGTTGCCTAGTTACCCAGTCGTAGAACTCCACCAAAGTTGGTTTGACAAATCTGCCACTTATGAAGCCATGCTGTCTGCTGTCCTGTAGCCCTTAGGCCTCCAGGAGGGACACCAGCCTGTCCTTCAGGACAGTCTCCATCAGCTTACCCACGATGGCTGTGAGGCTCACAGGTCTGTAGTCCCCAGTTCATCCTTGGGGCCACTCTTGTGGAGGGGCACCACATGAGCCATCCTCCAATCCTGAGGTACACACCCTGAGTGCAGTGAAGCATTGACTAGGTCTGCCAAAGGTCCTGCAATGACCTCTGCCAGCTCCTTCAGTATCCTGGGATGGATACCATCTGGGCCTGGTGCCTTGTCCACTTTTTAGTGCCCTCAAACCCTCCAGAACCCTGCCGTCAGTGATGTCCCTGTCTGTCACCCCTCCCTCTCTGTTCCTGCTCTACCCCCTTGGGTATCACGCCCCTTCTTCTTAGTAAATACCAAGCAGAAGTAATCATTTAGCGCTTCTGCCTTATCACCCCCTGCTTCCTCCCACCCACTCTCCTTCCTAATCCTTACTATATGGTCCTTACAGCTCCTTTTCTCCCTGATGTACCTGGAGAAGGTTTTCTTCCCCTTTTTAATGCCCTGCACCAGCCTGAGCTACTTAAGATGCCTTGGCTGCTCTTACTGCCCTTGTCGCCTCCTTCGATTCCTTCAGGTACTACTCCATGTCCTCCCTCTCCCTGTTTTTTTTTTTTTGTACCTCCTAAAGGCAACGCTTTATCTCCTTGCCTTTTCCATGACCTCCTTGCTCACCCAGCTAGGTTTTTTTTTTTTTTTTTTCCCTCACCTTCTTGCTCTGGGCCTTGCTGCATGTTCTGGTTGCCTCCACTATCCCCTGCTTTATGAGCTCCCACCTTTGGTTAGTGCCCATACTAGGTTGATTTCTGGCTAGGTACCCTTTTACCACTTCCTCCAGAGTCAGCCCTCCTGAAGTCCAGCACCCTTGTGCTGGATTCCACTCCTTCCTAACCCATATCCAATGTGAACCATACTGAGTGGTGGTCGCTCCCCGCCAGCGGTTCTACCTCCCTCAGTTCCCTCACAAACTCCCCATTTGCCAGCACGAGGTCAAGGGTATTCCCTAATCTGGTTGGTTCGCTGACCCTCTGCATCAGGAAGCTGTCCTGGAAGGCATCCAGCAGTACCTGCTCCCTTCTATTTCTGGTTGTTGGGGTACTCCAATCCACTCCTGGCATGTTGAAGTCCTCATGATCACCACACTACCCTTCTCGCAGGTCCTCCTGATCTGTCCCACTAGCTCCCTGTCTAACTCCTCTGTCTGAGAGGTGGCCTGTACACCACTCCCATCCTGAGAGTCCTATTCTTGGAATCCTGGATTTGCATCCATTGTGACTCTGTACTATCCTCCTCCCCTTCCTCCTGTACACATTTCAGTCCTTCCCTCACATATAGTGCCACCCTCCTTTCCCATTCGCTCTACCCCTACGAAATATTCTATACCCTGATATCGACAGGTCCCAGACATTGTATTGAGTGGCCCATGTTTCGCTGATGGCCACCATGTCCACCTCCCCCTCTGCGGTGGGAGTCTGTAGCTCTACAGTTTTCTTCCCAAGGCTCCTAGCATTCAGGGTGACCACCTTCCACCCTCCCCTCCTGCCCTCCTTTACTAGGATTGCTACTAGTACTTGCCCTTTGTCCTTTGTCACTGTTGTGGGAGGGTTCGCTCATATGACTTCTCAACCTGTGGTCTCTGCATGTCTCTTGCCCACTTGCCATCCCCCCGCTCCTAGTTAAAATTCCCAACGTCTCATCCTAAAGACCATGGTGTGTGCTGTTGGTGTGAACTGTCTCGTCTCCCCATCCAACTCCCTGTTTTGTTCTATTCTTTTTCCTTTCAATTGAAGAAACCTTGATATTGTTTGACTTTGTGGATTTGAATTAGAAATGATTGGTTTCAGGTGTTATATTTCAGTGACTGAGTGGATCAGCAAGACAGTAGTGTGTATGAAGGTGAAACTGGGATTCGGGATTGTAGCATGGAGGAGCTGCACACTGGTATTTGTAGTAACTGGGCAGCATTAGTACTAGAACCTTTCCTACCCAGGGGTTGTGCTGTCTCAATCCAGTGGGTACAAGCAAGTTTCAGCCAATTAGGGATACAGGTCGGCCAATCAGGATACAGGACCCGTTTTATAAAGCATTACAACCTGTATGTTTTTGTGCCCCCTCCCCCTGTGCCAAGGGATCTGTATGGAAATCAGATCATGTATATCCTGGGCTATCCTACTGCTGCAAGTTTCAAATAAAATGGGGAAAAAAAGATTGATTCTCCTTTCTGGAGTACAGTTATAATCTTCAAATGTGTAATATAATAACACACTTTTTTGATACGCAATTAAATTCATGATATTTGTACTGCAGTAAAGTTTTAAAGATAGTCTTAATTTTTTTAAATGACTTTCTGTTGACATAGTGCAAGAATGTTATTAGCATATCGACATAGGTGTCCTGACTGAACACTTCCATTAAAAAAATGTTTTCTAGCTCTAACAGATTGAAGGAAAAGAGAAAATATTTATAAAAAGGCTTAATTTTGGAACTGTGAGGGCTAGAAACGTAATTTTCTTTCTTTAAATAAAAGCTTGGAGTTTAAACTGTACTGATACATTTTTAGTGCATCAGTGTACTAAAAATGCACTTATGTACAGTGGCAATTCCAGATGGGACCTTACCAGTGGCCAATATAGTGGCAATTCCAGATGGGGCTTTACCAGTGACCTGTACAGTGGCAATTTCAGATGGGACCTTACCAGTGACCAATATAGTGGCAATTCCAGATGGGGTTTTACCAGTGATCTGTACAGTGGGAATTCCAGATGGGACCTTACCAGTGACCAATATAGTGGCAATTCCAGATGGGGCTTCACCAGTGACCAGTATAGTGGCACTTCTAGATGGGGCTTCACCAGTGACCAACATAGTGGTAATTCCAGATGGGGCTTCACCAGTGATCTATACAGTGGTAATTCCAGGTGAGGCTTCACCAGTGATCAACATAGTGGTAATTCCAGATGGGGCTTCAGCAGTGACCAGTATAGCAGCAATTCCAGGTGTGGCTTCATCAGTGACCTATACAATGGCAATTCCAGATAGGGCCTCACCACAGGAGCTGTACAACAGCAATTACAGACGGGGCTTCACTAGTGACCCATATAGGAGCAAAACATATAACAATAATACTTTTTTTTTTTTTCGGAACATTTTAAAGTATTCTAATCATTGCAGAAAGTCCTCATTTGTCCTATGGGTAACCTCAAGATCTTTCCATGCTTTTGCAGGTTATGCTTGCAAAAGCATCTCTAGTTAATAAATAAATTATAGGTCACTGGTAAAGCCCCATCTGGAATTGCCACTGTACAGGTCACTGGTAAAGCCCCATCTGGAATTGCCATTATATTGGTCACTGGTAAGGTCCCATCTGGAACTGCCACTCTGCAGGTCACTGGTAAAGCCCCATCTAGAATTACCATTATATTGGTCACTGGTAAGGTCCCATCTGGAATTGCCACTGTACAGGTCACTGGTAAAGCCCCATCTGGATTTGCTGCTATATAGGTCAGTGGTGAAATGCTGTCTGGTATTGCTGCTATATTGGTTATTGAGGAAGCTCTGTCTGGAACTGATTTGATTTATTAAAGATCTGGTAAATCTATGAGCGAAAAACCCATTTTCTGGGGTGACAAGATGCATAAAAAAAACATAAATTATACAGTACAAAAAAATTAAGTAAAAGTACAAAAGTTAACAGATTTACATAATGGGAATAAATCAAGTACAACATCCATCATCATTCAACTGTTTCTTGAGAACAGACATTAAACTAGTAATATTAATCATATCACTGAGCGCCTTGTGTGGCAAAGTGTTACAAAAATGAACTTTACCAAGTGTTTGCCAAGCACATTAAAAGGTGTGGAACGGGTAGGTCAATAAAGGAGTTTTGGCAATGCAATTTCAGCTTTAAAACAGCAGCATAACATTAAATAAACTATGCAAACAGTGCAAAAAACAACAGTATAGTTCACAGCACAATCCCCTCTACCTTAACCCAGTCCAACAGCCAATGATGTTTTGTGGCTGTAATAAATTTTTTTTAAAGTTGAAATTGCGGTGCCAAAACTCCTTTGTTGACCTACCTGTTACACGCCTTTTAGAGTGCTTGGCACACACTCAGTAAAGTTTTTTTTAGTTTAGACAAGCCACAGCCAGGCTGTCTGTAGGTGTTGCACCCCATACTTTCAGAGCACAGGTTTTTTTCCATTTGAATCATTTTGTTATAAAACTGAAGCAGTTGATTGATATAATAATGATCTCTGCCCCGGTCTTGTTTTCACTGTGAGAATGTGGAAGAAATTATGAGAAGCTGACCATGTAGAAACAGAAGATTGCTGACTTTGAAAGATAGTAAAATATTTCTGGTACTCAACTCAATGCTGTATTTCTGGCCAGAATTCCAGTTTTCAGCCTGTATCTTTGGTTTAAAGAAGGCTAATGAAGAGTACTGTACAAAATGCAATGATTGGTACAAATGGGTAACTGAGCAGTAAACCTATCTAGTTGATTGCAAAGAGTCCTGACCCCGAACAGCAAACCCTCCCTGACAGAGTAATAAAATAAAATACAGTAATGAATAGTAGGAAGCAAAGAACTCTGAGAAAAAAGTAACCTAGTTGAAGGAAGCAAAAACCAAAAAATCTGTAGCAAGCACCCGGCCCCTGTTGCACTGTTTTTACCATGATAGAAATATGTGACTCATAGGAGAGTGTGCTGTCCAGTACGAGTCCTAAATATTTGAAATTTGTGACTTGTTCTATAATGGTACCCTGAAGAGATTTTAACACTAACTTGTTGGATGATACTACCATCTAGCATTGTAGAAACCCATATATTTGGTTTTGGAGGTATTAAGTACCAGTTAAATTTTGAATCTACTCGGAAACCCTTTGGACTGTCTCCATCAAATCAGGAAGATTGGACCTGCTTGTGAAGAACACTGCATCATCTGCATATAGAATATTAGCATTTCTATAAACTTCAGGGAAGGAATTCAAGAATAAACTAAACATAAGGGGCCCCTAGATTGATCCTTGGGGAACCCCCAATTTAACAGGGACAGGAGAAAATAGAACATTTGAACTTTATTTGTAAACAACCTTGTAGATGGTTCTGACACCAGCCCACAACATTATAAGAAAATCCCAGTCCTCCCCAAGTCCTAAGAAGGAGCTGATTAACCAAGTCAGGGCCCTTGGTGAGATCCATGAAGATGTCATTAGAATAGAGGCCCTTACTAGGTGCTTCATGGACCACCTGCGTGAATTCAGCTGTGGCCGTCACTGTACTAAGGCCAGAACAGAACCTATGTTGGGCTGGTGACTGAACATCATACCTGAGCAATACTTCTGTATGTTGGATCACCAGATTTGTTAAAGGGAACAAATATTGTACTTTGGCATGTTGAAGGAAACCGACACAAAGGGAACTATTACTTTTTTTTTTTTTTAATTACTCTTTAACCGCCCCATATCATGCTGATTCTCTTCCCTTCAGTGCCCCAGAAGGAGTCATTTTCGTGCCTCCTGCTTCACTCGTACTCACCTCCAGACCCCATGGAGCTGCGGCTTGTCCCCCCCCCGAGCGGGGACAAAGTAGGGGACCAGACACCCCGTAATCCTTCATTTCGTCAGTCTGGCTGTGGTCGAGCGAGTGGGGTCACATTGGAGGCATGCTCCTGGAGGCCCATCTTCCCAGAGTCAGAAGGCAGTTTTTCTCTTTTCTTAACTTCTCTACAGCGTGTAACACCCTGACATCATGGTGCAAGGTGCCGACGTCCACAATGTACTGCGGCCACCCATCCCCTACAATTGAGGCTTGCAGTACTCCAGGCCTCCGCTCGGAGTCAGGCAAGTGTGCAGGCATAGGCCTCTTCCCTCCCTGGAGAAGATGAGCTGTCATGGGATGCTCAAGTCTATCTCTCCCTCCCCCCAGCTGACCCACCAGTGACCCGAGTCCGCTCCCAACCTTGGGTCGCCGGCGTGGCATGAGGTGTGGCGTCCAGCACCTCAACCCTCACCGCCACACTATTACACATTTTTGTTAATTGAAAGCAGTTGATATCTGTGGGGATCTTCACAAGTAGGAAATCCATTATCTCAACACCCACCAATACCCTTGGGTTCATTTTAAGAAGGTACCTATTGACTTCAAGGTGGTGCAGTACTCTAAAATAAACTGGGGCAGACCTACCTGAAGAAGACAAAAGGGCACTAACATCATTTGGGTATTTGGTGTCTTGTATACAATTTGCGAAATTTTAGTACAAAAATAAATTCATCCGCAATACAGCACAGGTAAGTAAGTGAGTATTTCAGTGTCAGTAGATAGCATATTAGGACAAGTTTTATGATTTTTGCCCAACAGCTCATTAATGAGATTCCAGGTAGTAGCCGCATCCTTGCCAACAAATTTTTATTGTTTCTGGCCCACCCACCCCAGATACACTTTAGCCCCACCTCTTTCACTATTGTCTCACCCCCGGCTCTCCTTGTCAACTACAAGGATCTTAAAGTGACATACACCACATACACAGTCCTTCCTCCCAGGCACTCTATACAAAGCTACCATGTTCGAGCTGACAAAATGCTAAAAATGAGCTGCTCGATTATCCTACTATTCGCTACTACTATCCTCGCTGTAGGCCCCGGTAAATGACATGGGCTGTTGGCTCCCCTCTCAGAACCTTCTCTTGGCTGCAGCGGTCTGACTCTGGTGATTGGGGCAACAGCCTCAGTATGGGACCATGAAGACTTCTACCTACCACCAACTACCCCAGTGTCCCCAACTGCCATACCCTGCTATGGCACCCTCCTGTCCCCTTCCTTAATAAATCCACCACTGAAGTCCAGTAAGACTTTTTCCAGCAAAACATGTCACAGGAGGATACGATCTACGATAACCATCAGCCTTTCAGCCAGAAATGTGCTTTTCATGCTGCTCCTCCTATCAGGAAATATTCATGCTAACCCAGGCCCACCTATTGCCTCAGGTATTGGAGGTCACAAGACCAAAGGACTAAAAATTCACTGCCATGAACATCTGCAGGTTAACAGCTAAATTTGAACAATTCCAGGCCTGGTCGAATCACCATGTCCTTGATATTATCTTCCTTACAGAGACATGGTTGATGAGCAAGATAAAAAATAATGAAATTTCCCTAGCGGGGAACCATGCCTTCAGGATTGACAGGAGGAGCAAGAAGGGAGGCGGCTGCCTTTTATACGTGAGGGACTACCTCCCTTGCTCTGCCCTCCCCATCACCGAATTGAATGCTGACTACGAACTACTAGCGATGAAAGTGAAGACTGAACAGTCCAGTAAGTCACTCATCATCTCCTCGATCTACCTACCCCCCAAAAAAAGCTAAGGAAAGCTTCCCTAAAACTATGGACTCGATGGCCACTGTCCCTAATGATCATAAGCTTATCATCACAGGTGACTTCAACATCAACTGGGATGGTGCTGATTCGTCCCCCCTTCCCCAGAGGAACATTGTGGCAAACTCCTACCTAATGCAACTTGTCACCAGCCCCACCAGGCGGAACTACAAGTCAGGCAACAATTCACCCCTTGATTGGCTCCTCTCAAGCTCCCAATCCTGGATCTCTGGGTTCACAGTGCTGCCAGACACCTTGAGCGACCACTCCCCGATCATCATCATCCATTGGTCAAATAAATTCAGACCCCCCCATCTTAATTGAAAGCAGGGTCCTCAGGAAAGGCAAACTAGGGGCTCTTAAAACAGCCCACTCCCTGCACGACTGGTCCTCCATTGATTCGACCCCAGGACTTGACCAAGACCTAAACTACTTAATTGGGGGATTCAGCAGAATCCGTGATATCTTCGCCCCTCTGAGGAAGGGAAAAGCTTGTGGGTATGCTAATGGTTGGATTACAGGGGAATTCCTTACGAAGATGCAGAACAGAGATAACCTCTGGTCGAAAGCCAGGTCCTCGGGTAACAAGTGTGACTACCAATGCTGCTGAGCCACCAGGAATCTCTGTACTAATCTCATCCGGCAGGCAAAAGCCAACTTCCACAAGGATCAGCTCAGTAGAAGCTGGGGTGATGGAAAGAGGTAAGTGTTGGGTAAGACCAGAATGAGCAGTGATGGGATCGACATGAAACTGCTATCCCTCACACTTGATGTTCTCAGTGTGTCTATCACCAAACTATTTAACAAGTCATTGTCACTAGCAGAATTCCCTGCAGTCTGGAAACAGGCACTGGTGACCCCTGTGCACAAAAACGTTGACAGGTTTTGCATATCTAACTACAGACTGATCTCGAGCCTCTCCCCACTTTCCAAGGCATTGAAAAAGATTGTTGCTGTACAGCTTACTGAATACCTCAACAAATATCAGTTGCAGTGCCCAAACCAGCACGGTTTCAGGCAGCATAACAGTACTTCCACAGCCCTGGTGGAGTACACTGGTTACGTGCACAAAGCATTGGACAAAGGCAAACTGGTCGGGTCTGTGTTTATTGACTTAACTAAGGCCTTCGACACCATTAACCATTTGGTACTCTTTGGCGCAGCCACAGAACCTAGGTGTGGTGGCCAACACCGCCTGCTGGATCCAGGACTACCTGTCTCTCAGATCTCAATGTGTCAGAGTTGGACAAACTGGGCCGGATATTCAAACTGCGCCCAAAAAGTGCGCAACAGCAGGAGCAAGCACAAGTCAATTGCGCACTAGCGCAATACACGCGATATTCAAACATGGAGCAAGACAAATTGCGCAACCAGCCAACGTCTGAATATCGGACAACCTACGCCATAGCGCAACCAGGAAGGGGAAGCTGAGCAGAGATAATGCGCCAAAGCGCAACAAAGGTGGCCCAGCTGAGCAGTCCTGAGGCACCATAGTGCAAGCAAAGAGACCCCCAGCAGCATAGCAATGGAACTGCACAACCAGGGAGGTAGGTAGGGGCCCACCACACATGCCACAGATGGGCACAGGGACACACTGCAGAACCAACAATGTACCCCCACACCCCAAGCACAGCATAACTGGGGGAGGGACGGAACAGCCACCGGACCATGAGGACAAACAAACAAACAAAGCACTTCCTGGCCGTGTTACTGCAGCACACCCACTGTCAAGCTGAGACTGGCACACAAAGGTGGCGGAGCACCCCAGTGTCCAGCAGCCCCCCTGTGCACAGCACTCCCAGCACTGTGACCCCAAGACACCACCCATGTGCAGTGACCAGCACTGCAGGAATCCCCAGCCCCCGGCACACTGCAACCTCGTGAACCACAGAACCATACAAGCCAAACCCACCATGAGCACCCAGCAGTGGGTGGCAGCACACGGCAATACTGACTGGAAGCCTCACCCACACCAGAGACACCATCCCACACACACGCACACACATACCCATGACCATACCACCCCAGATGCCATGCACACCACTGCAACTGAGCACCTATAGCCAGCTGCAAATCAGAGACCACCACAGTATTCATATCAAAATATAAATGTAATATGAAGATGAATAACCAGAACAACAAATCAACCACATATTTACAAAGCAGGGGTGGGGTATGGGTATGAGGTGGGGGTTGGTAAGGGGCAGGGGTGAACAACAGGGAGAGGGAAGGTGGGGTGCGCTGATGTCCAGCTACCGCCTGGCAGCCTGCCCTCCTCCTCCCTGGTGCTGTGCCTGGGGCCTCCGCCAGCGCCGCATCCCATGCCGCTGCAAATCAAGTAGTATGGTGTGGGTGTCGATGGCCACCTGAGTGAACCTCCGCAGTCCCCACTCCATCTGGCGCAGGATCCGGATACCTAGGACAAGGGATCAGAGTCAATGGCTGTGACTGTCCACATCCCTGAATCCCACCCATCATGCATGGCATACACCCAAGTGCCCTGCTCCTGTGATGGACTGCACCCACCCACAGTGACCGTGCACAAGACATGCCCAACCAGGCAGCAACAGCCATGTGTACCACTGCACACACACACCGCCCATGTCCATCACAGCACAACCAAGGCTGCCCAGTGAAGTGGCTACGTGGTGGGATGCTAGTGCCACAGCCATGTGCCCAGTGCATGCATGGACCACCAGTGACGCACGCACACACATGCAGTGCCACTGGACAGTGATGACTGTCGCATGTTGCGTGCATGGTAGTGCGCTCATGGAAGGTGGCCGTGCCCCCCTGCTACGCAGTAGCATCCATGATGTAAAGACACTCACCCTCATCCAGCCGCTGCTGCGGCAGCTGTGGCACACCTCCTCCGCCAGCCACCCTGGCACCGCCATCCCAGGCCTCAGCCTGGGCCCGCCTCCGCTCCTCCACGCCTGTGGGAGACAAATGAAGAGAAACACATCAGTGAGATCCCAAAGCAGATAGCCCCTTGCCCCATTGAGTGTGCCTGCCCACACAACCAGACCCAAACAGCACACATCTGCAAACACCCTCACAGCAAACCATAGCCCAACCCACCCCCATGCACAGGTCACATTACAGTGTCACCCATGCGGACAATACCGGTGCATACAGCACACCCACCTGGCCTAGGCACAATGCCCCTCCTGGCACGCGGACCTGAGGCGCTCCAGCAGAGCACGCCCCTCCTTTGCAGGTCACTATAGCGTGCCTGCACTGCTCAGGAGTCCTCCACCCAGTGCCTGCTCTAGGGCAGTTGCCACCTGCTGCCACACATGGGTGCATGCCATCTGCAGGGGCACTCCCCCAAACAGTGTCCCATTGTGTGGCTCCACCACAGCCACCAGGTTTGCCAGCTCCAAGGCCCCCCACTGTCGAGCTCTCCTGCGTGCCATTCCAGAGTTATACAGTGGCAATATGGTGCTCCGCAGCGCGGCAACCCCACGTGGAAATGTTGCGCAATACAAGTCCATGAGTCCCTATCGCGCTGTTTGTACAGCGCCGTTGGTCCACATCACGCTGTCACTGAACAGCGCGATAGAGCCGTACACATGCCAGACGTACAGCGCCAAGGGGCAAAGGTTGGGCTCAAGGTCATGGGTCAGTGGCACAAGGCCACGCACAGCGCCATCGGATGTCTACATGTCCTGCGCAATCAGTCACCTGCGTGCCAGTGCCACAGAGGACTATTGCGCAGTTGTGCCACAGCGCCATTTGGTGACCAGCACTGTAGCGCCACTGGCACAATGGTGGCCGTGTCCGGAATTGCTGATCGCGCACAGCACGTCATCAGCCCGGCAGACGCCTGTGTAAGCTACCTGGGCATGCGCAATGCGGTGTACTACGCAGTCACAGAAAAGCGCCATTGGCTCAGCTGGCTTAACCGTATTGCGCAACTCGCAACGGCGTGATATTCAGACGACACATGCAAATCATCTGATCAGCCATTCAAAGGTGCAGTGGCGCGATTTGCATCTCATTACAGTTGCTCCACTCCTAATTTGCATGCATTACGCTATAAATATGTGACAGTGGACTGCGCTGGCCAGATTCGGGTACTGCAGGTGAGAGGTGAGTTGCAAGCTGTGTGATGTTCCGGGCAATGGTCATGGAATAACGCTGCAGACTGCACAGTGACAGGTGTCCACTTCCACCCATACAGACCGACATGACCGAGCAAAGACCAGGTGAGGATGAAGATGGTGGGCGAAAGAGGAGGCCCAACTTCACCAAGTCAGAGACAGAGGCACTCTTCCAGGCCTACCTGGAAGAGGAGCCACTACTGAGTGGACGGCGGGGCACCCCTCAGGCCCGTGCTGCTGCATGGAAGGGGGTAGCCGTGCAGTAAACATGCACAGAAGCCACCAGCGCTCCGTGCAGGAATGCAAGAAAAAGATGGGGACAGACCGGAGACGGGTCAAAGAGAAGGTGGCAGCCCTCAGGGCGGCACGCGCTCCCACAGGCGGTGGCCAGCCAGAGGTGGCAGAGCTGACCCTGGCGGAGGACCATCTGGCTGCATCAATGCAGCGTAGTGCTATAGAGGGTGTACCAGGAGGTGGATTCCAGACCGGTGGAAGCCCATCACTGCACGGTATGACATGGTGGTGGTGTGGGGGAGGTTGATCACATGCACTAACATGTTCTCACTTTCTGTTACAGATCCTGTTCGTCTGCAGGGGACGGTGGTGGTGGGACCATGCAGTGAGAAAGACCTGCCAGAGCTGGAGGAGGGTCCATCCACCTCTGCTGCCAACCGGCATGCACGCCTGGCTACCACCTCTGTTGTCAGTGAGTCAGGTGTGGGGGGTGCACAGCCTGTGTCTCAGCCGTCTGGCATGCGAGCATGCCAGCACGCTGTGACTGTGGCTGTTGCACGAACCTGCACCATTGATGATGCAAGGACTGCAATGGGCAGTGACACGTGTGTCTCATAACAGACACACAGCAGGCCAGCACGTGCCCTTGGACCTAGCTGGTTCCAATGTGTGTGCCAGCACAGTCCCAGGCTGTGCCTGTTAGCACCAATGGGGCAGCACTGGTGGCTGTGCAGGCCTCTGGCACTGTTGCGGCCACAGCAGTGGAACGAGTGGTCCCTGGGGCACAGCAATTGGGAGGGGCAGCAGCAGCAGTCACCCACCAGATCTGGGGGTACAGGGTCCAGCGGTGGCACATGCACACCGCCTGTTGACTTGCCCACTCCTGGTACTGGTGAACAGCGCCCACCCTCAAGGGGTGTTGAGCATCAGGCCCTTCCATACCCTGGGGGACAGAATGCCGATGTGGCACAGGACCCATTGGACGAGCACACCCGCCTGCTGCGGGCATCAGTAGAGCAGCAGATGCGGGTTGCAACATGCGTGGAGGCACTGTGTGTGGCTGTGGAGTGGAACAGAAGGGACAGTGCATTGATCCTGCAGAGATGGTCAGACTGCGGACGGATGTGACCGCCGCCATTGACAGAGCTGACCCAGGCAGTGGTGTCTGTCATGGCGCGTGAGCACACAGTCAGGTGCCCTGTACCACACCCCACACAGTACGCTCCACACCCTGTTCCCAGTGTTAGCAGCGACACCCAGACTGTCGACTGGGTCCTGCTGTATCCCAGCACACCTGGTGCAGGTATGTTCGCATGCTGCCACACCCCTGTGCGGACAAGGTTGCGATCGCGCAGTGGGACCCCTGGTGGTCCATTGGTGCCACCCCATGTGGCCCATGATCAACCTGCCAGTGCTGCTGGGACACAGCAGGGCTGCCCACACATCCGAGGTGGCCATGGCACAGTGCCACCTGAGTGACCTGTTTCCCAGTGCGGGCCCTGTCTGATGCTGCCCTGTGTGCAACTGTGTCATGGTGGGCAGTGCACTGGTGGGTTCCCCCCAACACGCCCGACACAGACCACCTGCACACCCACCCACTGCTGTCCACAGGTGCGGTGCATGATGATGCCTGCATTGTACTGTACACCAAGGTGCACGGTGCCCAGCATCTGACACACGACTTTGACAGTACAGGTGGTGGGGTGGTCCGTTGATCCGTGTGTTTGCCATGTCTGTTCCTGCTCTGCTGTGCACCTGCCCTATGTACGCTGTGCCTGGGTGTGTGTGTGTGTGTGTGTGTGTGTCCATATGACTAGTCACCCTCCTGATGGTGTGTTTGTGCGCCTGGACCCTAACACTTCCCTTGCCGTCATGCACCCCTGCTGTGTTACCCTGTGTGCCTGTGGGTTGCGCCTAGACAGTGTTGGTTGCACATGGCCCCTTGACTTACCTGTGTCGTGCAAAATGCTCCTCCGTGATGGTGTCCTGGTGCAGCTGGGCCTGCCGGATCAGTCGGGGGTCCCGCCGTCCAAGGAGGGGCTGCTCATCCCCATCATCACCGGCGCCACCGGGCGGCCCCATCGCTGTCCCCCTCGACCTGTACGGCTATCCCACAGTCTTTGGCCATGTTGTGCAGGATACAGCAGGCCAGGAATATCCCACAGGCCTTTGAGGGGCTGTACTGTAGGGCACCGCCGGAGGTGTCTAGGCATCGGAAGCGTGCCTTAAGCATCCCAAACACCCGCTCGATGATGTTGCGTGTGGTGGCATGTGCCTCATTATAGCATTGCTGCAATGGGGTCTTGGGGCCGCCGGTAGGGTGTGAGCAGCCAGGGACAGAGTGGGTATCCGCTGTCACCTGTGTGGAGATGGTAGAGATTAGTATCATGTACAGGTCCATATTGCCCATATCCCTGTGTGCCACTACCATGGCACCTGTGGCTTTCCCACCCTTGCCCCAACCTTGCAATTCCTACATGCATACTCACCCACTAGGTGTCCTGTGGGGATGTCCCCACTCTCGAATCGATGGCACAGTGCAGATTGGTACCATATGAAGGCATCATGTGCTCCACCAGGGTGTGTGGCACAGACATTGATGATGTGCCCACTGGCATCACACACCACCTGGCAATTGACACTCGAGAAACCCTTCCGGTTTCGGTGTGCTGCCCCATCGGGGCCAGGTGGCATGCGAATAGCCACATGGGTGCAGTCTATCACCCCTAGCATGCCAGGCATACGTGCTACCCTGTGGAACTCCTGCATGTTTGCTGTACGCTCTGCCACGGTGCTGGGGAAATGGATGTACTCCGCAGCATGTGGCAGCAGTGCGCTGAGGAATTGGGTGAGGATGCGTGACGTGGCCGACTATGTGATGCCTGTGGTGTCCCCTGTCGGCCTCTGGAAGGTGCCCGTGGCGAGCAGGCACATGCAGGCTGTCACCTTGGTCTCCACTGACAGAGCGTGACTGCGTCATGAGGGTGCCTGCATCACATCACTGCACAGCTCACAGAGCCGCCTCAGTATTGCCCTGTTCAGGCGGTACCGGCCCACAATCTCTACATCCGTGTACAGCTCAAAGCTGATGCGGGCATGGTACTGTCTGTTGGGGGTGTACCGCCGACGGGCCCTTCCATGGCCATGTCCCCCTGCAGCATGCCTTCTCACCCTCATTACAGCTTCCATGAGGAAGCTGGCACGGTCCATTTCCCTGGCTTGTGGTCCCCCACTGGCTGTTGTTGCTCTGTTACCCCCGCTGTCCTGACTGCTACCTCCACTGCACCGGGTACACCTACTGGCCTCTGCAGTCTGTGGCCCCACACACCCTCCCTTGTCCCTCTTCTCTCCTGTGCACTCCCTGGCCTGCACTGTTTGCCACTGTCGCCTTGTCTGTCTCCCTGCCTCATGTGGCTTCCCTGTAGCGTTCTTGCACCTCTTCCTTGAGCCTGTTTATTTTGGCTCATTTCCGCTATGGCGATCTTCCGGCTGATCCGCTGTTGCGCATTCCGCAAGCCTTTCAATATCGCATTGCGCTCTTTATGCATGGATCCACCCCTTCGGTTGTGCATGCTCATTTGCATTGCGCTGTTGCTCAGCATGTGTTCGGTAGCACAACTGCTTCCTGCTGAATATAGCAGAATGGCGCATTTTTGGACTTGCGCAAGCGCAACCCTATTGCGCATGGCACAACCCTTTTGAATATCCGGCCCACTGTATTTGGCTCCAGGGAAGTTACTCTGGGGGTCCTCCAGGGATCGATTCTGGGACCCTTACTTTTCAGCCTTTTTTTTTAACGACCTCCCAAAAGCTTGTGACTCCACAGTTATCCTATACGCAGACAATGCGGTCCTGATCAATAGCAGCACACTCATTGACTCCCTCCAAACTGAACTATAGAGCCCCTTCAACAAACTAGTGGACTGATTCTATGCTTGCAAACTCTTACTAAACTACAAGAAAACCAAAACCATGTTCATATCCAGTCCTCAGCTCAAAAAGAGATTTTTCTCCCTGGTCATCTCCAACAAACACAGCACACTCCTGGAACAAGTACACTCCTTCAAATATGTGGGGGTTACCATCGACGACACCCTCACTTTCACTCAGCACATTGATTCAGTGGTCAAGTCAGTAAACACCAAACTGAGTGTGCTGTACAGACACAGAAAGCATCTCACCCAGAGGCCCTCTGCATCTTGATATTCAGCTCTGTCTTATCAGCCATTGACTATGGTCTGGCTGTGTGTGGTGCAGTCGCAGATACAGCCCTAAAGAGAGTGCAAATTGTTCTAAATAAGGCCTGCAGACTTACCCGGGCTGCAGAGCGCCTTACCCACACCTGTGTCCTGTACGAGCAGGCAAACTGGCTGACACTAAGTAACAGGCTCAAGGTCCAAACATGCCTCCTTGGCAAGACAGTGTTTATGGGTAAAACTCCCTCCTGTGTCACTGACATTTTTTCCTTGAACATCTACGGATACGGTACCAGAGGTGGGTTGTGTGGAACTCTCTCAGTGCCTTTTCAGTGGACTGCACTCTGGCAATGTGCCTTCTCCTACAGAGCCGCCCCCCCCCCATGGATAAATGATACCCCAGACCCAATTCGGAACTCCACAAGCCTGGCCCATTTCAAAACTGGCCTAAGGCATTACCTTATGTACAGAACTACATGCAACTGCTATCTATAGGTGTGACTCTCCCAGCTCAACATATCCTGCTTCTTCTCCTGTCTTTCTTTCTCTCTCTTCTCTCTCTCTCTCTCTCTCTCTCTCTCCTTGTATCCCTCCTCCTCTCCTTTGCCCTTTACCTCTGTCTGAAATTGACTAAGTAAATGTGGTACTATGCCTTGCCCCCCACCTCTGTCTAACTGACAAAGCCTCTCTCAGGTGGTTGCCTTTCCTTCTGTGCCCCAGGACCAGGCAGACCCTACAGCCCTTGTTCACCCTGCTCCTAAACCTCTTCCCTTCCCTGACTCTGAGCCCCCCTTCCCACCCTCCTCTGCTAAAGTCCACTAGTGATATAATCCCAGTACTTTCTCACATAGACTGCTGTTTTTGTCTCTTGGATCTGCAAGGTTTTGTAACGATACTTGTAAACATGTAATTCCTGAGCTCATTGCTCCATTGTTATATTCATTTTTCATGCACTTGTAAAGTATTTTGTTTTATTGTATTATGACCTGTACTCATTTACTGGGATACTCTCCCACTTGACGAGGAACCTTTGTAAAAGAGCTTATGCTCAAAGGTAATTTCCGAACCATTAAATAAATAAATATTGTTGTTTCAAATGCCTAATGGTTGATTCACATGTACTGTGAAGTTTTATATGCAGGCAATGTGGTTGTGCCCTGGGTTCTCCTAAAATCTTTCTATTTTTTTTATTCTAGCCCTCATCAATTGAATTACCTCAGGGGTAACTCATTTCATCTTATTGTCCTGATCCTAAGTTTTATTTATTTATTTTTTTAATAGGAATACATTTATTAGAAGCTGAACAAAAAGAGAACAGGATTTTAACAAGGCATGATCTACAGAAACAGTATGGTCTAGGCAAGACCAGTCAGTTTGCAACAAAGCTTCATGAAATTTTGAAATATCCCATTTTTTTTAAAAACTTCTAGTATAAATGTACACAGGAGGTGTCGAATTCCTTCTGGCAGTCCAGCAACAGTAAACTGCACAATGACTGCTGAGACTGTCATGGAGGACACCAGATTGTTTAATTTTTGGAGTGTCAGATACATAGAAACATAGAAGTTGACGGCAAATAAGGACCACAAGGCCCATCCAGTCTTACCATTATTATAATACCATTATTCAATCAATTAAGGAAGAACTGCTAGTTTTGTAGTTTGTTCTGGTTGGGCTTACAATAATCTGATTCGACAGGGCATCCTTTAAATAAATATCAATTTTGCCATTAAAGTTATGATTCATGTCACTGTACTTGCTACTATATAACTCACCTGTGAGGCCCCATCTGAACTTGCCGCTATATAGGTCACCTTCACCCAAGAAAAGATGGGAATAGACTTGGGCTGGTACAGTAAACTGTCACCAAAATGATTCCAGTCCAGCAGGGCAGGTCCTGTGAGGAATGGCTAAGGGCATTGAGCATGTACTTGCTGAGGGCCAGAAGGGGGAGGGAGGGGTGACATGATAGGGACCATCAGGTTCTTGAAAGGAATAAACAAGGTAAACTGTGAGGAACTAATCAACAGAAACAGTGGGTCAGTATCAAGGTGGACGTGAATGGAAGCTGGCGAGAGGGAGGTTCAGGTCAATATCGAGGAGGGTGAGAATGGAAGCTGGCAGTAGGGTGGTTCAGGAACGATGTGAGGAAGGTTGTCTTCACAGATAAGATAGTTTAGCTGTGAACAGCCAACCGGCAGAGATGGTGGCACCAAAGACCATTATAGTGCTAGTGTACTGCCTAAATTAATATTCGTTTTTAAAAGTACTCGGCTATCACATTTTATGTCTGAGAGATTTGTTCTTTTCCCTTTGGTTAATTAGAAATGTTACTACCTGATATTAGTATGTAAGATGTATGGAACAGCACACTGCCTGGCAGCTGATATATCTAGCTTTGTTCTTCCTTTTACATCACAGCTGCTCAGGAAGCTCAGTAGCTGCCGGGTCAGTCACATGTTCGGTGCTGATGATGTGGTTGGAGGCGTAGAACAAGCTTCGTCAGCTGCCAGGCACAGTACCATTCACAGAAACATAGAAATGTAGAATTCACCAGACGATAGGAACTGCATGTCCCACTTAGTCTGCCAGTTTTTCTCTACCTACAGATTCCCACAGATCCTACTTGATCACCAGCATACTGTCCCTCCCCCCTCTTCCTTTTTTCTAAGATTCCTTTATGCCTAGCTCATACATTCTTGAACCCCACCACTGTTTTTTCCCCCACCACCTCCACTGGAAGGATGTTCCAGGAATCCATCACTCCTTCTGTGAAAAAGTACTTCCTCACATCTCTTCTGAATCTACCCTCTCCAGCTTCATAGGCCCTCCTCTGGACCGCTTCCAATGGATGCCCTTCCAGAAATGTGGTCTTCAGAACTGGACACAGTACTCCAGATGGGGTCTTACCAGTGATCTATACAGAGGCAAAAGCACCTTGCTTCTTCTGCTGGTGATGCCCCTCCATATGCACCCCAGCATCCCACTAACCCTCCCAACTGGCTGGTTGCACAACCTGGTCACCTTTAGGTAATCAGATATGACTAAGATCTGCAACAGGGTGGACACTCCGGGGTGGATGGAAAAAATGAGGAAGGACCTAAGCGAGCTGGAGGAATGGTCTAGAGTGTGGCAGATGAGATTCAATGCAAAAAAGTGCAAAATCATGCATTTGGGGTGCAAGAACACAGGGGAGGATTACATGATGGGGAGATACTGAGTCACCAAACAGGAAAGGGATTTGGGGTAGTCGTGACTGATGACCTAAAGGCAGCCAAAAAATGTACCAGGGCTGTGGTGAGAGCCAATTGGAATGCTGGGTTGCATAGGGAGAGGTATCACCAGCAGAAGAAAAGAGGTGGTGTCCTCCACAAAGAGGCAGACCTTCACTTCCAGCTACTCTGCAGTGTCACTTATAAAGACATTAGGGAGGACCGGTCCAAGCACCGATCCCTGAGGCACTCCACCATTGGTCACCATCCCTTCTTCAGTGTGAACTCCATTTATTATCACCCTCTTCTGCCTATCCTCAAACCAGTTCTTTCCCAGTTTACCTTCTTTGCACCCACTCATAAGCTACCCAGCTTGCTTACTAGTCTCCAATGTGGAACGGTGCTGAAAGTCTTACTGAAATCTAGGTAGACCAAGTCCACTGCTCCATACTGATCTAGTTCCTTGGTCACCCAGTCAAAAACAATCTATCAGATTTGTTACAGTTCGTTTGACATGATCCCCAATCCCCAATGAACCATGTTGCCTTGGGTCTTGTAACCCAATGAATTCAATGTATTGCACAGTCTTTTCCTTCAGCATTGATTCCATTAACTTTCACACCACCAAAGTCAGGCTGACTATAATTGCCATTTTCTTCTCTGCTACCACTTTTGTGAAGTGGGACTACATCTGCCCTCCTCCTTCCTCTGGGACTACTCCCGTTTTCAAAGAGCTGTTAAATAGGGCTGTCAGAGGTGCAGCCAGTATCTCCCTGAGCTCCCTCAATACCCTGGATGCACCCTGTCTGCCCCATTGCTTTGTCCACTTTCAGATTTGCGAATCCCCTTCAGGACTCTCTCCGCTGAAAATGGACTAGCGTCCACCTCTTTCCCTCCAATGCTCGTCTTACTTTTTCTGGCCCCTCCCCATCTCTTTCCTCTGTGAACACTGGACAAAAGTATTTGTTCTGGATGTCTGCCTTTTCCTGGTCTCCCTCTGCACAGTCACCTTCCCCCCCTTTCCTTTTCTAACCTTACGATCCCCACCCGCTCTTTCTCTTTTTGCTTACATACCTAAAAAATGTCCCTTTTTGTTACCGCCTGGGCTATTTTCTATGTTTGCACCATCACGATCTCTACATTTCCCCTGATCCCTATCCTCCTCCCTCTGTGTCTCCTTATGCTTTCTGAATACTACCATCTTACCTTTTGCCTTTTCTGCCATCTCTTTCAAGAAACATAGTGGTCTCTTTCCTCTTGCTTTTGCTGACTTGCGTGACACAAGGTTTATTGCCCACACTGTGACCCGTTTTAGCTTCACTCACTGTTCCTCCACCCAACCCAGGTCATCCTCTTCCACCAGATCATCCCTGAAGCATTCGTCCATCTTTTTAAAATCAGCCCTCCTGAAGTCCAGGACCCTTGCCCTTGTGGTGTTCAGTTCAGCAGCCATCCTTATATTGAACTACACTGTACGGTGCTTGCTGGTCTCCAGGTGGCCTCTCACCTTGATGTCAGCAACACTGCCCCTGTTACCGAGTACCAGGCCCAGTACTGCCCCATCATGAGTGAGTTTACGGACTAGTTGCCCGAAGAACTCCTCCTTCAGGGAGCCCAGGATGTTCCTGCTTCTGGCTGAAGTCAGAGTTGGGGGGCTCCAATCCACATCTGGTAGACTGAAGTCCCCCCACCAGCAGCATGGCCCCCTTTTCTGCCATCTTGCCAGTGGTTTCCAGCAGTGCCTTATCTAACTCCTCCCCCTGTGCTGGAGGTCTGTAGATCGCACAAGTGCGAATAGAGGCTCCATTCCCTGTCTTTAGGGTGACCCCACAGTACCTCTGTCTCCCCAGTATCCCTGCTTCTCCATCACTTTTATGCCCTCCCTCACATAACGCACTACACACCTTCTTTTTCTTCCCACCCTGTCGTTCCTGAACAGAGTATAGCCTGATATGGCCAGGCACCAGTCATGGTTTTCAGTGCACCATGACTCAGTAAGGGCCACAATATCCAGGTCGGCCTCTCCCACAATGTACTTCTAGGTCTGGAATCTTGTTTCATAGACTTCTAGCATTTACACGCATGGCTTTCCAGGTTTTGTTACCCCCCATTTTCCTTTTTGCCCTCCCTCCTTCCAGCCTCTCTTTTAAATGCCCCCGCTCCTATCTCCCTTCATTTCTACCACCCTGCTTCCTTTATTAACTTATACCCTGGGATTCCACTCCCTTGGCTCACCCTACTCTACATCTGTCGGAGTAGGGAGCAGTGTCTGAAGGCCTGTTTGTTTTTGTTTTTTTGCCACATGCCTTGGCTAGTTTAAATGTTCCTCAAAGTAACATCTAAACCATCCACTGAGGGCTGTGGTTTCCCTCCTGAATAGATGTGGGGCTATCACCCCTGTAAAGGCCTTCTCCCTCCAGGTGGATCCCTAGTCCCCAGTGTAGCCAAACCCCTCCTGTCTGCACCATTCCCTGAACTATGAGTCAAATGTTCTGGTGTAGAGAGCCCTCTCCTCTCCCCTGTCTTAGACAGGCAGCACCTTAGTGAAAGCCACTGAGCACACTACCCAATATCCCCTCCACAGCCCCTGTACCATCCTAGCCCCATCACTAGCCAGGTCATTAGTCCCCAGGTAGACCATGAGATCCAGCTCTGCCTCCTGTCCTGCTGCCCTACCCATCCCCAGCCCGCTTCCCATCCCCCCAGGCTGTGTTGCCATGGGAGGATCTAACCTCCCTCTTCCACCATCCTGTTCCCAAATCTACCCCCTCACAACTGAGTCCCCCACCAGATGTTGCTTCCAGCTCTTCTGGGATCCTCTTGCACCCCCCTGGGGGTTTCCAATATGAAGAAACACTACATGCTCCCTGACCACTATAACAGGTGCTGCCTTCAGGCAGTCCTGCCTTACAAGACCAGTGTAGGAACTGTGTGATGGTACAGGTTGAGGAATGTGCCATGACCCACCACCCTTAATCTTCCAGAGCCCACCATAGTCCAGCCGTTCCTCCTTCCTGGCATCTTCTGAGGTAACGATGGTAGACTTGGTGGCACCTGGGTGGGGAGAGAGGTCCCCTGAATTGTGACCAGCTCAGCCGGGGGTCTAGTGACCTCCTCAATCAGCCCAGAGAGGTACATGCAGATGGAACAGCACCACAGTCTCCAGTACGCCTACCTGAAAACTGCTGCCTCACAGCCACTGCTCTACTTCTAGCATTCTCAGCTTCTGTTCTCCCTGTATTAATGCTGATTACTTATGTACGCTTATCCCTGATGGGGTGTTTCTAGCCTTCCCTGTTTTGTTTGTTGCTATATGTGTTTTCCCCCATACCTGGCCTTGAATCATGTGAACATATGAAGAAGCCAACAGAAGAAGGCTATTTGGTCTATCACATCTGCTCATGTTACAGGATTCACAGCTTGAGCTACTGTCCCTACCCCTTCTCCCCACTTCCTCCCAACCCATGACCCTTACCCTCCCCCATACCTGTCCCAGCCTCTCTCAAAGTTGCCCACTGTCTTCAATGAGATTTCTTCTTCTGGCAGTGCATTCCAAGTGTCCACCATCCTCTCTTTGAAAAAGTGCTTCCTGACCTCCCTCCTAAACCTCCCACTCTTCAGCTTAAGACTGTGTCCCCTCGTGTTATGGTTGCCACTCAGCTCAAAAAGACTCTCCTTATCAACCTTATTTATCCCTTTCAAGTGTTTGATAGTCCCAGTCATGTTTCTGTCTCTCTCTCTCTCTCTCTCCTGTCTTCCAGGGAGTACATGTTCAGTGCCCTCAACCTCTCCTCATATGCCTTACCCTGCCGACTAGCTATCATTTGTAGCCCTCCTCTGGAACTTCTCCAGCAGGTTAATGTCCTTTTTGAGGTGTGAGCACCAGTACTGAACTCCATACTCTAGATGCGGCCTTACCAGTGACCTGTACTAGGGCAGTATAACCTCCTCTCTCCTGCTATTGATCCCCCTAGATATGCATCCCAGCATCTCGAATGCATTTGTTGCTGCTTTCTTGCACTGCGTGGAGTGCTTCAGGTCTCTAGTGATCATCACTCCCAGGTCCTTCTCCTCCTCTGATGCACATACTCGGACTCCACTCAGGTAGTACTCTGTCCTAGGATTCTTGACTCCATTATGCATAACTTTGAATTTCTTGGCATTGAAGCCAAGCTGCCAGATCCTGGACCACCTCCCTAGCTTTTCCAGGTCTTCCTGTAGGTCCTGTATCCCTTCTGCTGTGAATCCCCTTATATACTCCTTCCCTAGACAGGGTCTTGCTCCTATTCCCAGTTTAGACCTACCTTTTGCCTTCTGTCCTTCCTTAGGAGTGACTGAAACAAGAGGAGTGAACAGGTGCCTTATCTTAGTTGACTGGCGGTCCCCATTTCCTCCTGCTGATGCATAAGACAGCAGCACCTGTTCCACACACTTGTGGGACATGAGTGTATGTGGGACACGTTAGGAATGTCTGAATTTGTGCAGGGTCTGGACTTCCTGGATAGTTCGGATTGGTTGCTGTTAGTCACACGGCTGGTGTTCCTCCCCTCTCTCTGCTGCTCCCCAGCTGACCCCCCAGAAATCTATGCCAGCAACACAATAGGCCTAGAAAGGGAGAAAAAGTTAAACAGGAGTTATTTCACCTCGAAGTAAGGTCCCCAAACTCCAATGAGCATACTGACATCCTAGCCGAAAACCCACACACATGTACAGTAATTCTGTTACATAGAAAACTTTTTAATGAGCAAAAGGAAAAAAGAAATGTATTTCAGAAATAAAGTAATAACTGACAACTTCCTAACATTTGTAACACTTTCCTGTTGGCTGTTTTTGGTTCTGCTGGCTCTTTAATGGGTTTGAACACAGCTGGGACAGAGAAAGTGGTCTAACAGGTATGCCGAGTGTAACTAGTACAGTGTAAAATGCGGGGGGGGGGGGACCTCACCTGGACATTAGGTCAAGGGGTAAGGTAGGGAAACACACTAGCGCAGACTAGATGGACCAGTGGTCTTTTTTTCTGCCAACAGTGTCTCTGTTTCTGCAACAGGGTGTATACTTTGGAAGGGGTGAAGAATATGAGGAGTGATCTGGGGAAGCTTGAAAAGTGGTCCGAGGTGTGGCAACTGAGGTTCAACTCAAAGAAGTGCAAAATAATGCACAAGGGATGAGGGAATCCTGGGGAGGGATACAGGATGGGGGGAGTTGCTGATGAACACCAAGGGAGAAAAGGACCTTGGCGTTATCATTTCAGGCAACCTAAAGGTGTCAAAGCAGAGTACAAAGACTGCAGGGAGGGCCAGTGGCATGCTGAGGTGCATAGGCAGAGGTATCGCTAGCAGAAGGCAGGAGGTGGTGATGCCATTGTGTAAAACACTAGTGAGGCCTCACCTAGAGCACTGTGTGCAGTTATGGAGGCTACACCTTCGTAAGGATGTGGACAGGGTGGAGGTGGTCCAGAGAAGGGCAACAAAGATGGTACAGGGCTTGTACCAGAAAACATATGAGGAGAGATTGAAGGACCTCGGTATGTACTCATTGGAGGAGAGTAGGGATTGGGGAGACATGATAGAAACATGCAGGTACCTTAAGGGCACAACCAAGGTGCAGGGGGCGACATCTTCCAGTACAGGAGGAGTACAAGAACGAGGGGGCATGACATGAAATTGAAAGGTGGCAGGTTAAGGGGAAATGCGAGGAAGTTTTTCTTCTAGGATAGGGTGGTGGACAAATGAAATAGTCTGCCACAGGGGATGGTGGGAGCAAGCACTGTGGAGGGATTTAAATGTGCCCGGGACAGACACAAGGGAACCTTATAGGTGGAAAGAAGTGGTGAAAAGCCATTGATCAGGTAGGGTTAGAGGCAGAAAACAAGTGTAGGGCTTTCGGGCAGACTGGATGGGCCTAGCAGTCTTTATCTGCCAACAGTTTCTAAGTTTCTATATTTCTGTTTTGTGTTTTTTCTGGTCCTTTCTCCAGCACTGGTGATAGTAATAGGATGGACCCTGCCAGATGCACAGCCAAAGTCTGCCATGGTAGGCACAGTCTTGTCCATTTGTTCTGGCAACCTTGTATTAGAGCACTGGAGATCAGGCAGAAATTGGTGTGTACACCCCTCACCCCCTATGAAGAAAAGCCTTGTGGAGAACTGCTCCTCTTCAGGCTAGCCCATAGCGATATCTCAGACTTACAGTGCACACTTTTTTTATTTTTAGAATTTTTGACCAGGAAAGGCACACTGAGTTGAAGCGCCTTTCCAGGTGTGACATGAGAGCTCAGGGAGGTTTAATGACTTGCTTAGGGTCACACAGTATGCAAGTAGCAGTTGTGAGATTCAGGCCCACCCCTGGTGGGTCTCCAGATTCTCAGGATGTGATGCTCTAACCTCTGTGCTATACTGCCTCAGTATGGGCTGCCAGAGTGGCAGGCAGCTTCTGCCATGCCTGTATCAACAGAATGTTTTAATCAGAAAGACTTCAAGAAATGCTTATAGACTGTGACTTATGAACAGATTGTAAACAAGAAAATAATAATCTTTTTTTTTTTTTTTTTTTTAAGTTGGTGAAGAGTCTGAGTGCAGTACGGATCCCCTTTTAGTCAGTGAAAAGTCTGAGTGCAACACGGATCCCAGTCATCAATCATCTGGCTGGAAACAGCAGAATTACCCAGTAGAGAAACCCTATCAGTGTCCTGAATGTGGAAAGAGTTTCCCTCATTTACGTAATGTTCGTGTACATCAAAAGGGCCACACTGTAGAGAGACCATATAAATGTACCCAGTGTGAGCGCAGCTTTATTCAGTTGTGTCATCTGAAAGACCACCAGCGGACTCACACAGGAGAGCGGCCATTTAAATGTACAGAATGTGATAAGAGCTTTACTCAGTTTTGCCATCTCAGAAGGCATGAGCGATCTCACACTGGAGAGAGACCATATCAGTGTACTGAATGTGAGATGAGTTTCTGTCAGCTAGATACACTCCGAAGACACCAGCGGTCTCACAGTGGAGAGAGACCATATAAATGTTCTGAATGTGACAGGGGCTTTGGTCAGTTGTGTCACCTTAAAGCCCACCAGCGAACTCACACTGGTGATCGACCATTTAAATGTTCTATATGTGAGAGGAGCTTTATTCAGTTATGTCATCTCAAAGACCACCAGCGGGCTCACACAGGAGAAAAACCATATAAATGTACAGAATGTGAGAAAAGCTTTGCTCATGTGGGCCATTATAAAGTACACTGGCGAACTCACACTGGAGAGAAGCCGTATAAATGTACTGAATGTGACAGGAGTTTTCGTCAGCTAGGTACTCTGAAAAGACACCTGCAGACGCACACTAGAGTGAAACCATATCAATGCATGACATGTGACAGGTGTTTTATAGAGAAGAGAAGTCTGAGAAGACACTTGCGCCTTCACACTGAAGAGACATGTCAGATAAATGTTAGTGTCATGATTGATTGAAGGGGAGGTGTTTTTTTTTTTATTAATCAAAGTTTATTGCATTTTCAAATTTTAAACGGGACACAAGACCTGTGAAAAGTCTGACACATAGTGAAATAACAAAAATAAATTAAAAAGCTAACAGGACAGTGCCATTTTGCAGGTAGATAACATCTTAATTCCAACCTAGTAAGAAACATTACACCCTCTTATCTCTTGTTGTATAATGCATTTTAACAATCCATACCTCATATGTACAAGGAAAGAAAAAAACAAATCACATCATCTGTTGTGGGGAAATCTTGACTGGGCAGTTCATGCTTCCAGTAAAGGTCCCTGTGTCTGAACCTGGGGAACTGGAAACTAGATGGTAGGTAAGTCCAGTCTATGTCAACCCTCTAGCTCAGGCTACATTCGAACCCTCAATCTGGTGTGGTTGCCCTGCTTGGAAGGGTCTCAGTCAAGTGAGCAAGCTGGTTCAACATGGCCTGCCTGTTACAAGTTTCAAATAGCGCATAAAAGGCAGCACTCTCGCCATATGTTTCTCCTGCTGGAGGTGGAACTGGGTTGTTATGCCCTCCATTCTTTGGCAGTCTGGGTGAGTATTGGTAAAAAAGTGCAGACAATGGGGGAGTCTTGCAACCACTTCAGAGAAATGGCCTTTGCTGCACAGCTAATTAAAATTTGAAGCAGGTACTTAGTATTTCTCCCTGTCCGACCTGGTGGGTAACACCCAAAAGCAGGTATTTTATGTCCTTGGGGATCCGTTTCCCAAGGATATGTGATGTATATCTGTTGTATGCCATTCCAGAATCCAAACAGCTTGGGACATTCCCAGAATATGTGGTTATGGTGTGCTATACACTTACAAGCCCTCCAGCATAGGCCTGAGTAAATGGTCCCAAAATGTTTTGTAATTACAGAGGTTACAGGGGGTTCTAAAGATTCTAGTGACCTCTTTCCATCTATGCTGTCTCCATACATACAGTGCTGTGACCTTCGCAATTCCCTCCCATACTTTTCACCTCTCTTTCTCCGAAGGAGAATGCCTGCCTCAGTCTTTGTTTAATCTATATGGTTGTGCTGGTCCAGCACAAGAATCCCTGCCTTAGTCTTCATTTAGTCTGTATGGTTGTGCTGGCCGTAGCCAAGATCCAAACTGGATAGTGTCTTGTAAAGGAGCGAGACCCAATGCTCCGGCCAGATCCAGGGTGTTCTGGTATGAAGAAAGAATTTGTTGCATTTTATCCAAGGTTTTTTGTAACTGAGCTTTCGTTGGAGATTCCTGTAGAAGACTCCTAACCTGAAAATATCTAACAAAAAATATATATATATATATATATGTCTTTGGAGACCGACCAAATTCCTGTACTAATTGTCTGAAGGATTTCAGGGCTCCCTGGATAAACAACTGCCCCACTGTACATAGGCCAGACCTTTCCCATCTCTGAAGCATCTGTAGATCCCAGTACAGGGTCTGTGCAGGCTGAAATGGGAAGGAGTACACTGATCCTGTTGTGTTCACCGCCTGTAGCTTTTGCCACTTTGGCGGTAACTCTGGTCCGGGGTTCTGTATCTCACTTATCAATTGCCTAAGTTAGAGAAGAGGAATCCCCCCCCTCAGAGTTTTTGACACCCTCTCCAGTCCCACCCAGCTTGGTGAGCCATTACATGGGGGAGCATTGCATAAGCTTGACATGCAGAAAAGTATTTCTGAGATTTAGTTTAGTGCAGTCTCCACAGACTCGCAGTAGAGACTAGCTGTTGAAGGAACATTGTGAGCATTATGAAGAGCTTGTGTCGCACATTTTGGAGACTTTTTATTTAAGACTGTGTACTGTGCATGCCCTGGCTCAGATGTGAGATTCATTGCCATCATGGCATTAGGGAAAAAAACAACTTTGTCACCATTATCCTCAAGGGAGACATTAGCAATACAGTGCAACCAGTGGACTTTGCTGGCAGAGTATTCAGAATCCCGTATCCAAACTTTTGCCAACACTGGCTAAGGGTCTCCATTAATGAACAAAGTCTGGCTCCACCTGAGTTTTTCCATAAATTGCTAATATTTAAGCTACAAGGACTGTTCTCTGCCTAGATGCAAGAAAGATCTTGTTACTCTTTGGTGTGGTGGATAATATCATGAAATATCAGTTGTGCTATGTCTACTCCTATTGTATATTATCTGTATAGTATAATAAACAGTATTATTATTATTATTATTTGTTGGGGTGGTGGTTGTTAAAGTCGGAATCTGATTCCAAATGTTTTTGAGGGCCAGGCTGAAGTTGAAGTTAACCAACACAGCCCTGTCCATGTACAGTAGCATTGTGTTTGAGATCCTTGGTTTTGGTGCTCAGTATACTAATGTTCAAATATTTTGTATTGTGCTTGTAAGCAATAAATGATCACTTGGAGTCAGCAAAGAAAAACAAACAAAAAAATACTTTTTTTTTCCTATAGAGGTTTTCACCCCCACCAGTCTTCACCTTGCCCTAGGCTGTCTTCACTTACTGTCCATCCCACTGCCCTGCTAACCTCACCACTTTCCCGACCACCACAGTTCTGCCCTTCGTGGCAGGGTGGAAGGTCTGGGAGAGGCCATCCTCCCCATGCCAGGGTCGGATCCAGCTTTTAGCACCAGGGGTGCATGGTGTTGCGCCTGGATGTTCTGATAGCCATCCTCCACTGTATGCTGCCGCCTCGGGTTTTCTCCCCTGCTTTGTTCCCCAACTCCTCTCAACCTCCCCCACACATGGGGACAGCCTTTTTTTTTTTAAGTAACAATTTTTTATTAAGATTTTTTTTCACAAACATCAACTGGACATACATAAATTAGACCGACAATACTATAATAGATAAATAAAATAACCAGACTATGACATAAATCAGTGACCTTAAATCACTTAATAATTTGATTATTGGAGGGCAAATACATACACCATTAACAAAATCTCTTAACACCAGTGTTTCTTCTAATACAAAAGGTTTGTAAACTTCCATGCATTCGTAGTGTTGTAAAGTTAGTCTTCATTTACCTCTCTCAAATAGTGGGGAGACCCCAAGTTATAATTCAATACTTAAAATCAGTTTGCAGCAGTGCAATTTATGGCCTCTTGATTATATAATATAACCTTTTGAGGTCAGCTTGTCTTGCACAAGGAAAATGAATAAAGCTTCTGGTTAAGCTTTTACCAAACTAAGAATAAAACTGAAAAACGAATATAGAATAAAGTAGAATTGAGGTAGGCATTTTTTTTTTTAACAAAATAGTTTAATCTGGTGTTTTAAACATTGGGGAGTGGGGTCCAATATCAATCAAGACCAGTCAAGGATCTGTAAGCCCCTGCAGTGTAACTGTGATTGAATCTTATAAAAATGTGTCATCAGAAAGGGCCATTATTTAATCTGATGGGGAGAGGAACAAAATCTTCCAGCAACTCCCAATCAGACTTAATCTAAATAAAGTCTCCTCTTAACTTACCCTTAGGATCAAATGAGCCTAGAGGAGATGAGTCTGTATTAAATGTGGTCGGCTAATATCTCTAGGATATTTCTGCTCTCCTTCTCCGTTTGACATTGGAAAAAAGGGAGCCATCTAGATTTAAATTTGTCTAGGGTCAGTCTAAGTTTTGCTGTTAGTTTTTCCATCTCCAGCAGATTCAGGCATGTTGTATGCCATAGATGTGGCGAAGGAGGGGTCTCCATAAGCCAGCACTAAGTAATGGCTTTATGTGCTGCTGCCAAAAGAATATAGAATAAATACTTCTGTGCATGGGTGCGAATATCAGGAGGGGAAGGCCCCACAACCAAATTTGTGGGTCTCGAGGTAATTGGAGATGAAAAATTACCCCTGTTCTTTGTATTATTTGATCCCAAAAACCATCCAATCTCCCACAGGCCAAAAAAACATGTGTATGATTACCCAACTCTCCACAATTCCTCCAACAGAATCCCGATGCAGTGGTTTTATAATATATGGTAATTTGAGGGGTGCAGAAATAATGAATGGTCACTTTCCACCTAAACTCTTTCCATGTTGATGATATTGTCCTCGATTGTACCCCTTCCCAAATCCTCTCCCAGTCCCTCACCTCCAGTTCCACCCCAGATTCTTTAGACTATTTCTCTTCCATAGCCTTTAAGGCCTGTGAATCCTTTGGGGACAAAAGAGCCGTCATTTGTGAAATCCGACCTCCCTGTCCCTCTTGTGAAATCAAAAGAAGGAGCAGCTCCCTGACAGGATTAGTCCTGGTAAGCAATTGGGAATATAAATTCTTACCCATCAAAAAATGGCGCAATTGCAGAAGTCTAAAAAAATCTTGTGTGGGGAGATTAAACTCTCTACGTAGCTGTTTAAAAGTCTTCAGGCCCCCCTTCATAAAACTGTCCTATTTCTAAGAGCATGGATATGTTGTTCATCCACACTTCTTGGCATGTCCCCTTCCACTTTAAATCTTGCTGGAAGTCTTCAAGCTGACTCCTCCCACCCACCCAGATGGTAAATACCTCGGCTCCACCCCATGACACCAGATCTTCCTTTCCGCTGGAAGATACAGGGCCCTGGATTCAAAACATCGGAGTTAGTGATTGCGATTCTACCGCATTGGATACGGAGGAAAAATCTTCCCCCGGATTTTGCCTGTGCCCCTGTGGCCAAAGATGTCGCGCAACGATCCCCACCTAACGTGACGTTTACTGCCTAGGTGCTGGACATGACACCTCGACATGTACTTTTTGCTTGGCCTTCCATCCCAACATCCTGGATGACTGCATGGTGCGTTTGAAGCTGGGGAGACCAGAGAAAAGGAACCTGCCGGTGAAACCAAAGGAGGCGAGGTGGGCAGTTTCTGCGGCCGCGGGATCCGCCAAGCAGCTGGAACAAATGAAGGCATTTGAGGAGGAAGCAGCTAAAGCTTCGGCCAATTGAAGCTTATTTGTTCCGCTGAACCGTGGCTCACCTTTTTGGGCTCCTTCAAGGAGTTGTGCCAGTCTCTCCCCAACCGGGGTGAGGCGCCCTCGGGCTCGCACTCCTCCTGCTGTCAGAAGAGAGACAAGAGACACAATGCTCTTCGAAGACGTTCCTGGGACCGAGAAAGGTCCGAGTCCCGTGAAACCGCTCTCTCGACTTTGGTCGAGATCACATCCTCGGCCACCAGCTTTATGGACCTTCCATCTGGCCAGGGGACCAAGGGGACCTATGAAGTGGTCAACGAGGTGGAAATAGTCCTCGATCCTATTGACCCTTTATCGCTGGCTCCGCCCGACGGTTCCTTGGAGAGGACTGTTGTCCTCGCTTTTCCTGATGAGGGGACTCAGCCTGTTGGTGTCCCCATCAAGGATCCGGTTCCAGACCCTTGGGTCTCAGCGATTCTGGTGTTTCTCGATTGACCGAGTTGGCCTTGCCGATCTCGATCGAGGTATAGAACCCCCTCGGCCAAGCGACTGAGGAAGAGCCATAAACACTCTAAAAAGAGGCAACGCCACAGATCGTCCTCATCCTCCTCGGACGAGGAGAGGCTTCGGTGGAAACGCCGTCGAAGCTATGAGGACCTTATGTGGCAACAGCTTATTTTGTCCAGGGAAAAGCTGGCCCGCTTGTCCACCCTGGCTATTACTTGGCTGCCTAGGCCGGCGACCCCTTGAACTGACTCCCTGCTCTCCCCACCCGCGGGGCCAGCCCGTGTTCCGGTTCGGCCAAAACTGGTTTCTCCACCTATCTGGGTGGAACCACCACTTAAGCAGCCTCAGGGAGGGGTTCCCTCGAAAGAGGATTGGCCAGACATCGGGCTTCCCCGGTGCCTGTCTATCATGGTCACCCCAGATCGCCCCTGACACATCAAGGGTGACTTGGGCGGTAAACCGCTTTATCCCGACTCTTCAGACTCGGACGTCCCAGGACTGCACTCACATCCCGGGGTTGACGAGTCCTCCATGGCAGGGTTAGAGGAAGGTCCTTCCTCTTTCCAGGGCATCCTCTGCCTCATCTCCGACTCTACTGGAATGCCCCTGGAATCCATCCAGAAAAAGGCGGAGTACCCTCTCACCTACATCCCTAAGAGAGGGGATACCCTGGTGGAGGCCTTTCCAGTAGCCAAGGCTATCGTGGGCTCGGCTCTTGAACTCTGGCAGCATCCTGCTTCCTGCCCAGCACCATCTGCCCACATGGCCCGCAAGTATGCGGTGCCCATGGGGTCCCTTGCGGGGTTCACAGAGCACCCTTCGGCCAAGAGCCTGTTGACCGCCTCTGTGTTCAGGCATACTGGGAGTTCAGCCAACACTGACCGACTGACGGACAAGGAGTCCAAGTATATGGACCATTCTGCCCGTAAGGTCTATGTGGCCTCTTCTTTGGGCCTTCGTCAGGCCAGATCGGTGGTTATTATGACACACTTCTCTCATGCCCTTTTGGGGTCATTAGACGAGGTCATCCCTCATCTCCCAGTGGACTTGCAAACTACGGTCAAGCAAGTCCGCGACCAGGGCTGTGTTGTCGCAAAAGAGCAGCTCCAGATGGCCTTGGACGTGGGAGATTCTTGTGTCCGCTCTTTAGCAGCCACAGTGGCCACTCACCGCAGGGCTTGGCTGAGGCTTTCCTCCTTCCCGGCAGATACCCAGCACAAGCTTGCTGATGTGCCCTTCCTGGGTACCAACTTGTTCGGTCCAGGAGTGGCCAGTCACCTTCAGCATATAGAGCAGTCCAATGCCACCTTGGATGCCACTTCTGCTAGGGGTTCTTTGGGCAAGAACGAGCAGAAGAAGAAGAAGCCATTTCGGCATTCTTCCCCTGCGGTCAGGCCACCCTCTTAACAAGGAGGTCAGCAGCAGCAGCAGCAGGCTCAAGCTTGGTGCCCGCTGCCCAAGCAGGACCCTCAACAGCCTCGTAAGGGAGGCTGAGGCACAGGGGACTCCTCCTGCTCTTCCAAGCCTGCTCAGTGATGGGTTGGGAGTTGCCTCCCCCATTCCCATCACGCCAGCTCTGGGTATTCCCATGGGGGGCCGGGCCTGCCACTTTCTTTCCGCCTGGTCCGATATCACTTCGGACAGGTGGGTTCTTGAAGTGGTTGGTCAGGGACTGCCTCGAGTTCGAGCAATACCCTCCCAGCCGAGCCCGCAACCCTCAGGAGGAAAGGATCTCAGCTTGCACTCAGTCAGCTCTTCGAGACAACGTATCTCAGCTCCTCCTCAAGGAGGCTATAGCTCCAGTGCCAGATCCTCCAACAGACCCAGGCTTCGTTTCCAGGTACTTTCTGGTGCCCAAGCAGACAGGGCATTGGCACCCCATCTTAGATTTTCATGACCTGAATCAGTATCTCAGGTCTCGCACCTTCCGGATGGTAACTCTGAACCAGATCATACCATCCCAGGAGCGCAACATGTGGTTCTGTTCTCTGGATCTACAGGATGCATTCTTTCACGTCCCTATCTGTCTGTTCCACCAGCAGTTTCTGTGCTTCAGGGTCGAGGGGACCCTGTAGAGTTCCGAGCCATGCCAATCGGCCTGTCGTCGGGCCCTCGGGTCTTCACCAAATGCATTGCAGTGGTGGCAGCCCACCTTCAGCGTCGAGGAGTCTGAATTTACCCTTATCTCAATGATTGGCTCCTGACAGGTTCCTCCCTTCAGGAGGTGGAGAGGTCCAGGGATCTGGCCCTCCAGACCTGCTCCCAACTCGGTCTCTTGATCAGCAAGGCCAAGTCGGAACTCGTGCCTTCTCAGGTGATGGGCTTCATCGGGGCAAAGCTTGACTGTTGTCAAGCCAGAGCTCAGCTCCCGGTGGACAGGGCAGAGGTTCTCTCCTCTTTGCCCGATCATTTCTGGTTGGGCACTTGCGCCCTGCCCAGGACTTTGTGCACCTTCTGGGTACATGGTGGCCTGCACCTTAGTGGTCCATTGGACCAGGTGGCACATGTAGCCCCTCCAGTGGGAGCTGGCCACTCAGTGGACTCAGCAATATGGTCACTTCAACCAGCTGATCACTGTAACCCTGAAGATGTGGGATGCTCTCCAATGGTGGACCACCCCAAACTGGTTGCAGGAAGGGATCCCATTTGTCCGTCCCGAGCTGCTGGTTGTTCTTATGACCGATGCCTCTCTCATGGGCTGGGGAGCCCACGTGGTGGACAGCAGAGCCCATGGGTTCTGGACCCCCGATGAGTCCCGATGCCACATCAACCTGTTGGAGCTCAGAGCAGTCAGACTGGTGCTGTCAGCTTTCGCTCCTCAGCTCTGGGGTCAAGTGGTTCAAGTCCAGACAGACAATACCATGGCCATGTACTACCTCAACAAACAGGGTGGCACACACTCCCATTTGCTGTGCAAGGAGGCGCTCTGCATCTGGACCCTCATAAGTTGGTTGGAGGCGGATCTCCTAGCCATCCATGTGACAGGCCTCGAACCAGCTGGCGGATGCTCTCAGCTGCATAGACCTGACGTCCCACGAGTGATCTCTCCATCCAGAGGTAGCTTACAGCCTGTTCTCCCATTGGGGCAAACTGATGGTGGACCTGTTTGTCGCCAGGGAAAACACCAAGCTGAGACCATATCATGCCTGCCCCCCTCAGCAGGGCTCACTGCAGGGGGATGCCTTCTGGAGGCCGTAGACCCTAGGCCTCTTCTACGCCTTCCCCCCATTTCCATTGATCCACAAGGTGTTACTCAAGGCGAGGAATGACAAGGCGATGGTGATCGTGGTAGCCCCAGCCTGACTGCGCCAGTTCTGGTATCCAGATCTCCCCAGCCTCAGCTGCAGGCCCCCGGAGTGGCTTTGTACATGCCCGGACCTGATATTTCTAGCTCAGGGGAAGGTTCTTCACCCGGACCTTCAATCCCTGCACCTCACAGCCTGTTACCTGAGCGGCTAGAGTTCCAGGTTTTGGGTCTTTCTGACGATGTCTGCACTGTGGTGGAGGCATCCCATAAGGAATCGACCAGGAAATGTTATGCCTTCAAATGGAAAAGGTTTTCCATTTGGTGCCAGGATAAGAGTCTGGACCCCTTATACTGCTCTGTGGCTAACATTCTTGACTACATTTGGCCTCTCTCCAAAGGGGGTCTACGGTCACTGACCCTTAGGATTGCACCTGGCAGCCATCTCTCTGCTTACCGGGCGGGTCGGTTAGCCGATTTGCAGGAGACAGTGGTCAGGCATTTTTTTCAAAGGTCTAGATTACATATCCCTCCGATCGTAAACCTCCACCTCCATGGGATCTGTTACTGGTTTTGGCAAAGCTCATGGGCAAGCCATTCAAACCCATGCACAAGTGTGAGCTCTCACACTTGTCGTGGAAGACGGCCTTCCTGGTGGCTATCACATCAGCCAGAAGGACAGGAGAGCTCCAGGCGCTTTCGGTGGACTCCCCTTATCTAGTCTTCCACAGGGACAAGGTTGTCCTGTGCGCCCACCTGAAATTCCTTCCGAAGGTGGTGTCAGAGTTCAACCTTAACCAGGTGTTGACTCTGCTGGTATACTACCCCAATTACACCTTGGATGCCGAGTACAGGCTCCATACTTTGGACCTGAGACGTGCTCTCTCCTATTATAAGGAAAGAATGGTGGAAATTTGTGGAGAAGTTCATTAGCTGTTTGTCACCTACGCTGAAGCTGTTTCTGGCAGACCTGCAGCCAAACGGACCATAGCAAGATGGATTACATCATGCATAGGTCTGTGCTATGAGTTGGCGGGCAAGGAGCCTCCCAGAGGGATAAGAGCTCACTCTACCTGCCATACTGCTGCTTCGGTGGCTGCTTCCAGGGACATCCCTTTCCAGGAAATCTGTGTCGGGCTGCTACCTGGAAGTCAGCAAACACCTTCATTACCCATTACCACATCGACCTTGAGTCATGCCGGGATGCTGGTTTTGGGGCCTCGGTTCTCCAATCTTTATTTCCCAAGTAGGGGGCGTGCGCCTTGCCTCCCTCCTCCCAGAGAACTGCTTGGAGTCTGCCAAGAAGTGTGGATGAACAACATATCCACGCTCCTAGAAGAACAAGTTATTCACCTGTAACAGTAGTTCTAGGAGTGGTATATGTTGTTCATCCACACACAATCCACCCGACCTCCCCGGTCCGGGCACAACCTTGCTTCCAGCGGGCTAAGATCTGGCGTCATGGGGTGGAGCCAAGGTATTTACCACCTGGGTGGGTGGGAGGAGCCAGCTTGAAGACTACCGGCACGATTTAAAGTGGAAGGGGACATGCTAGGAAGTGTGGATGAACAACATATACCACTCCTAGAACTACTGTTACAGGTGAGTAACCTGTTCATATCGTAGTCCCAGCCTTATCCATCTGAGAAAATCACCGTCCATCTGGAAGGGGAGAAAATCGTGGCAGGCCCTTAAAGGGGTCAAGGCAGAAATTCTAGGCTGAATCTCCTTATATTTGATTACTAATAACCAGATTTGTTTTGTGGTCAATGACCATGGATTGAGGAAAGTAAGTTTAGACAAGCCCTCATGATCCATTAGGATCATGTCTGAGAGTTTTGCAGCGGTTGCTAAGGATTTCTCCAGCTTTGTCCATTGTGGGTGATCCTTGCCCTCACTAGTGGACACCAGCGCCTGTAGCTGAGCTGCCCAGAAATATTTAACAAACTCTGGGAGGCCTAGACCTCCAGCATTCTTTGCTCTTTGTAAAATCTGCCATTTAATCTGTGGTGGCCTGTGCCTCCATAAAAATTTAGAAATAGAGGACTTTAGACTTTTCAAAAGTGGGAGGGGAGGTCTAACAGGAAGCACACCGAATAGAAAAAGAAAACGGGGAAGGACATTCGTCCTGACAGCCTTAATACGCCCTGAAAGTGAGAGGAGGAGCTCATTCCATCGGTTGAAGTCTTCTTGGACGTTTTTCGATAGTTTTAAAGGAAAACTGCATGTTAAAATCAGGAAAATATATTTTTTGCCATCCATTGTGTGTTCTTAGTTCATCCCAGTGTTATTTTTCAGCTCAGGCTGTGTGAGGTGTTTTTTCTAACTTTCTCTTGCTATTTTATGGCCCTTGGGGGCTGCCATTTACCTTTCTTTTATTGCTTCTTGTCCCAGATAGTCTTCCCAGAGTGCCCTCTGCTCTGAGGTCTAATAGCCCATGCATCTGATCAGTGTCTTGTTACAGTGTCTGTATTGTTTATGGTAGCCACAAGATGAAAGAGTATATGGAGCATTGGAATGGTTTGCAAACATCATGGAGCACAACTAACAAGTCTGTCTGCTCCAACAATGCTAATTTACTCCCCCCCCCAACGCATAGCAGAGGAGAGAGTTTATAGCAGCAGCACTCACTGCTGCATGCAACCTGTATATAAACTGATACTTTGCTTAGACTCGTGCCCTCCCTCCCTCTTTTATTCGACATATTCTGTACTTTTGATTCAATTGCTTGTGTCCTGTGTAGAAGATTCATGCTTGTAGACCAATGTAATCCTTTTAAAGCAGTTGTCATCCACTGGCTAAGCAGCCTTCAGTATTTTTGTGTTCATGTGATCTGCACCAGAAGTCCTCTGCATGATTTCATCCTGTTTTGTTCTTAATACCAGCTCGTATCATTGCCTTCAACTTTAAATATTTAAAGAGCAGCTTGTATATGTCAAATAAAAGGGGGAGGGAGAGCACGAGCCTAAGCAAAGTAACAGTTTATATACAGGTTGCATGCAGCGGTGAGTGCTGCTGATACAGACACTGTAACAAGACACTGGTCAGATGCATGGGCTATTAGGCCTCAGAGCAGAGGGCACTCTGGGAAGACTATCTGGGACAAGAAGCAATGAAAGAAAGGTAAATGGCAGCCCCCAAGGGCCATAAAATAGCAAGAGAAAGTTAGAAAAAACACCTCACACAGCCTGAGCTGAAAAATAACACTGGGATGAACTAAGAACACACAATGGATGGTAAAAAATATATTTTCCTGATTTTAACATGCAGTTTTCCTTTAAGTGGTTCACTTGGTGTAAATTATTAATCTTAATGGGTATCCAAATGCCTTCGTATCGGAATCCTTGTGTTGCCCATCTAAACTGACCTATGTGGGGAAGGGAGCCTAAAGTAAAGGAACCCACGGGTAACATTTCTGTTTTTGCATCATTAATTTTAAATCCAGAGACCAATCCAAATTCCCTCAGGTAGGAGCCCATGATCGGAACAGAGTTAATTGGGTCTGCTAGGCATGGCAGTGTATCGTCTGCATACATAGAAATATGAAGTTCAGCACCCTCAACTATAATTCCCTTATATATCTCGGACTGTCTAATTAAGGCCGCCAAGGGCTCCATGCTTAATGCAAAAAGGAGGGGAGAGAGCGGGCATCCCTGCCTTGTACCTCTTTGAATGTTAAAACATTCTGAAGTTATCCCATTAACTTCTACTCTGGCCCTAGGGTGACTGTACATATTTAAAATCCAATCTCTAAATTTTTCTCAGAACCCAAATTTAACCGAAGTATGTTCCAGAAAAAAACAATCAAGGCGGTCAAAGTCCTTTTCAGCATCTAGTGAAATAACTGCATGAAGTGTGTGTGTGTGTGGGGGGGATAATTTATTAGAAGAAAGGGTATTTAGTAGAAGGCATATATTGTCTTGAATGTGGCACCCTGGAATAAAGCCGGTCTGATCAGGGTGAACTAGGTCCAGGATAAGGGCTTGTAATCGGACTCTCACTAGTTTCGCAAACATTTTTGCATCCACATTCAAGAGAGAGATAGGCTGATAACTAGAACAGCACAGAGGATCTTTTCCTGGTTTAGGAATCAAAGAAATCGTGGATTCCCCCCAGGTATCCGGGATGACCCCCATTGTATGTGCTACATTACAAACCTTTTTGAAGGTAGGGACCAAGTCCTTTGCAAATACCTTATAAAATTCAACAGTGAAACCATCTGGGCCTGGGGCTTTGCCTGAACTAAGAGATTTAATTTCCAACTGAATCTCCTCCTCAGTGAACTCTCTCTCCAGCACCTTTGCCTGGAAATCAGTTAGTGAGGGTAGATTTGTTTTGCTCAAGAATTGGGTTATCCTCTGTACATGTCCTAGGGTCCTTTCCCAGGAGTATAATTGTTTAAAAAAGGCCACAAACTCCTTTGCAATTTCTGAGGGTTTTGAGGTCACCTGGCCTGGGCAGTGTTTGACTGAAACTTTGGAGATATAGCGGCCCACTGCCTGTTTCTTAAAATGAAGGGCCAACAATCTGCCCGCTCTCTCCCCCTCCTCATAATATCTTTGACTAGTATATCGCATGGTATTGAGGGTATGTCGCTGCATTAAATCATTATAACTTGCTCTGGCTTCCCTAAGCTTTTTAAGTGTGGGTTGGTCTCTATTAACCTTATGTAACTTTTCTAAGGTCTTAATGGTATTCAAAATAGTTTCTACTTGAGCTTTATGTAATTTATGCTGAATAACTAATAAATGTACCTCTTAAAACTGCTTTGAGGCCATCCTAAATACATTTTAAGGAGATATCATCCTCCTTATTCTCCTCAAAATATAACCTAATGGTTTCTTTCATTGAGTCAACGAAGGCCTTATCTGTTAACACTCCAGGGTCCAGGCTCCTCTATTGTTGTACTGACCCCAGCCAACCTTAACCTGTATCATAGCGTGATCTGAAAAGGCGACTGGGTGAATAATAACATTAAATCTATACCTGGAAAACCGAAGTACATAATTTCTTTAATCAATTCTTGAATAAGAATTTGTTGCTGGGGAATAAAAAGTATAGTCTTTTCCTTTGGGGTTTTGCCATCTCTAAACATCTACTATCCCCAGCTCTGATGTTAGAGTCGTAAGAGCCTGGAGCTGGATGCCAGTCCCTTTTTAGTCGTTGGGCTCTTATCTAGAGCACAACTCTCTACACAATTCCAGTCCCCCATAAGAATCAACTGGCCTACAGGGAGGTCAGTTATTACTTTAAACCATGCTCTAAAAAAGGACCCCAATGAAGGAGTGGGGGCATACACAGAAATAATATGCAGGGTTTGTCCACAGAATTCCCCAGTGAGGAGAACCCATCGCCCATTTCCCTCTCTCTGGACTTTAGATATTTTAAACGGGAGTCCCCTTCTAATTAGAATAGCTGTACCTGATTTGGATGCAGAGGGATGAGAATCAGAGAATACAGAACCCACCCATAAACATCTCAATTTGTCATGTTCACTTTTAGACGGCTTTGTTTCTTGGATGCATGCTATATCACAGCTCGGCCTTTTTAATTCCTGTAACAATCTGGCTTTTTTCACGACATTATTCAGACCCTTAACATTTAATTAACTAAGTTAAGTGGAGCCATTGTAGTATTCATTATACATTGTCGCCCTAAACCCCTCCCCAGAGGAAGCCAGCTCATGTGCAAAGGTGAAATAAAAAAATAATGACCAACAACACTGAGGCAGAAATAACAACATAAAACACATATCCAAACGTAGTAACGATCCCAGCCTGGCAGCTAGATATATTCACAAAAAGAACAGAACCCCCAACAGGGGGGAAATTAAGGCGATGTAGCCTGGAGTTCACCTCTAGGGTGATGAGTTATCCCACCCTTTAGAGCCCAACACTGCAAGAGTGTGCTCAGGGGGAGGCAGCGTTCTCCTCCTAGAAAAATGTAATAGAAGGGTCTGGCACTGATAATGCCAAAGGACAAATCCACAAGCCTACACTTGTGAGTGTGAGCCTTCCCTTCCTAAAGTATCCCGGTTGACAGGCGTCCCAGCAACATACTGCTGGCCCTGGGCTCGTTAAGTACGAATTAAGCTAAGAAACATCCTTAAGTATACTATATGGTATAACTGTTCCAGGTACTAATTTCAAACTTTAAAGCATGTGGCTGCATATTCACTGTACAACCAACGAGTGGTCGTTGGATTATTAAACAAAGAGCTTTCCCCTCCACCTAGAACTCCCTTCTATCCTCGAGAGATGATGAGTAACATAAATAACCTTCTCTGTTATGCTCTGCAGCCCATTTTGAAACTTCCACTAAATATAACTTTGACAGGCTCATTTTACAGTTTGTCGAGAATTATAACCTAAAAGACAATTAAATTAGATAGTTCCTCGAGACAGTCCAGCATAGTCCCACAAATCTGCTCGGGAGGTAAATTAAATCGGAAGAATCAACAGACTCTTTAAAGATCTGCCCTCTTAGCCTGTAGTCTTGGCATACAGATAGATTACTTATGACAAACGAAAGTAGTACCAAAAAAGTTAAAGTAATAGTACTTGCAGAGGACCATGATGGGAATCGATGTTCAAGCCGCTAATTGGTGCCACCACAGAACTGTCCAATCTCCTCTCAGGTACAGCTGAACCGCTGCCTGAAATTAAAGTTCCGTTTGCAGAGTTTGTTGTCCCTAGTAATGGTAAAGAGCACTAAGGGGCCTACATGGTTCAGTCCTTGGCCCCTCACTCACAAGGCCCAGCAAAGAACCCCCACGGAGCAAGCTCCACACCACCCCACAGCGCCAAGAAGGTAATTAAATAGCAACACACATTAATTCCTAATTCAGGTTGCCTGCTGTTTAGGGGTGATTCATCTGGCTGCATCCGTGTGGAGTGGCAAAAGAGAATCGACCCTTCTTCTGTGGATTCTTTGACCTCCAGGGGCGATGGCCCAGAGTAAGCCCTCTATTTCTTGTTGAGCCTGTTCTTCACTGGTGTCAGGACTCTGAATGCCAAGTGCTTCCAACATTGGGATCCTTTGAAGAAGCATGTCATAGACATGAGTCTCCTCCTTATCCTGTACCCAAAGCTTAGCTGGATATCTCAGAAATGCTTTCAGCCCTTTATCCCTGAGTGCACAAACCACTAAAATAACTTTTTTTCCTTTTTGCCAACATAAGAGGTGGGTAGTCTTGATCAAAATAAACTCTTTGTCTGTCAAGATTTATATCTCTTTTGTTCCATGCCAGGTGCAATATTTTCTCCTTCATGGGGAATCGCAGAAACGTAATCAGGATTGACCTCGGAGGGGCTCCTGGTTTGAGTTTGAGAGCTACTGCTCTATGCGTTCTTTCTATCTCGAGTGACATCTCTTCCTCTAGTGAAAGTTCTTGTTTTAACCAACTTTCTAAATAAGCTGTCATGTCGGCCTGCTCAACCCCTTCCAGAATACCAAAAATCTGAATATTGTTTCTTCTTGCCCTCGCCTCTGCATCTTCAGTTCATAGGGTGAGCTCCTTCTCTCTTTGGTGCAGAAATGAGAGTGAACGGCCAAAGGCCATATGTTCACATTGTAAGGTATCTAAGTTTGTTTCAACAGCCGTTGTCCGGGATTCCAATTTTTTAAAATCGTTTTGCAGGCCAGTGGTTTTTGAATCAATGTGATGTAAGATGTTTAGCATTTGGTGACCGTCTGCTTTCGTAAAGGTAGTATTACTTTCTGAGTCTGAGTCATCCGCTTCATCTCCGGACACGGTTAGTGCCGAGGAGTGGGATGTTGTTGGACTAACAGGCCTCGTGCCAGACTGAGTGGTTGATCTCTTAACTGGAGTTTCAAAATCTTTCTTTTTGGTCTTCCCCATCATAACAAGCTTTCAAGATGTGATGAAGGCAGGGAGAGAGCGGAACTTAGCGTCTGATGTTCTTTGATTTAATATTTAATAGCCCTAGGCTACCGGAGCCACCACTTAGGCTGCCATCTAGTGCGTGACGTCAGCCGGAAGTCAGGGACAGCCTTTTTGTTTATCCTCACAAACTCGCTGAATGCCTCTGTAGAAGGTGGAAGCTCTCTTTCCCAGCTACAGGTGCTGCTGTGATGCTGGAACCTGCCAACAGCCCTCCCTGGCCCGGATGTACCTCTGTCCAGCAGGTATCCAAGCCTAGACTGACTCCTAATGTGACAATCTAGGCCTGCTCCTGGACCCAGGTTGTCTGCATGTCATTGGGACAAGCAGCCTATTACTCGGGTGTGGGCAGCCCATAGTCGGTGTCCTTAAAGGGGAACAGTCAGTACTAAGAACCCCACACCCAAGTGTGGTGCTAGTTCCAATTGCATTTTGTGTGCAAAGACATGTTTTTTAGCTACTGTTTACAGCAATATAGTAGACTGTATCAGACTGATTCCATTGAATTGCAAGCTGACATTTTCTGTAATTGCAAATCCCAGAATCTCCTGCAGGTGACATTAGAGGAAGGCTGCAGCAATGGGAGATTCAATAGCATGCAGTGCATGTTAGAATTTTTGGAAGCGCTGATCTTTTGTTTGCTCATCCCACCGTACTCCCTGGTAAATACTTAGTCTTGGGAGAACATTTGATCAGAACTTGTGTATGTGTGTGTGTGTCTGTCTATAAATCTTACTTCGAGAGGGCTCTTGCAGTAGGTATTCATGTAAAGGACTAAGCCGCCAGGTGTCAGGACCCCACGGAAAAATTTCTAGCTAGCAGTCTCTGGCAGGGACCGCTCCCATGTCAGGTGACCAGCGTCATATGACGTCGGTATAAAGGGGTGGTCCCCCACGCCTGCCTTCCAGTTCTTTCCTGCTGTCGGCTTGTGAAAGTTCCTCGTGGTAGAACAGCGCTCGTCAGTCATTCATCGGTCTCTACGTTTTTGAACTTTTCAACCCATTTTCTCTAATTTTTGATTTTTTTCAAACAATTTGCCGTGTATGTCATCTTCGACACCCTCTGAATCGTATAAAAACAAGTGTGACTCGTGTGGTTCCCAGCTTCCACACAAGGACGGCCATTCCTTGTGCCTCTTCTGTCTGGGCCCAGACCACCCCATGAAGAAGTGCCAGCACTGCCAGAAGTTCAACTCCACTACCCGATAAAGAAGGCAGCAGTCCCTGGAAGCCCATATCCTAAAGAAGAAAATGGCCTCCTTGGAGAAGGAGCTAAAGAAACTCAGGCAGGCGTCTACTTCCCCCGAAGGTCATAAGAAAAAGCATGACATGGAGAAGCACTGGGAACGGGAACCAGCTTCCACAGCAGCCGCGACTCTAGCTGGATTGCGGCACTCAAGGTAACGTCCCCTCCAGGGGGATCACTCCATGATGGCCGTCTTGGTGGTTACCAAGAAGGTGTCACCCCTCCTGTCTGGCTCATGCTTGGGCCCTTTGGGAGCCTCCGGGTCAAAGGAGGCCTTCACTCCTGTGAAGGCAGCTTCTTCCACGCAGCCCTGGTAAGTCTGACGGTCTCACCGACACTCACCTGGACAAGGCTGCTAAGTTGCTTACCCCTTCGAGGGTGCACCTAGCCAAAACACCTTCCGACAAGACCGCATCTCCTTCGCAGCCTTCCTTGGGCAGGGAGTCCGATAGGTCAGACGCTGGCTCCCCCGACGTCTGCCCGGATTCGACTGATAAGTCTGATGCCGGCTCCAACAATGCCCACCCGTCCAAGAAGCCTGTGCCAGACTCCATCAAACAGTCTGATGCCCCAGGCTCTCTACAACATCTTACCATGTTGCCCTCCGAGGTCCCCTCATCTCCTCGACTGACCCCCGGGGATTATAATCCTCCTTCCCCGGTCGTCACCGAGGATACTGGGACACTGCCGCCAGGGAACCCTCCTCCTGGGCCAGACCCCCAGATGCCAGATCCTCAGACGTCAGCTGACCCAATGCCATCTGGCGTCCCTTTACCTGGCAATAGGCCTATTCTTCCATCAGGTCCTTTGGACCCTCTCGAAGGTATACCCATGTTGGGCTATACACCTGCAGGGCCAGTGTTACCACCATCTAGCCCACCAGCAGGGCCTCTGCCAGGTCCCTCTGCTCCGTCAGAGCCCCTGGCACCCGACACTGCAATAGCCAGTGCTGCAATACCTGGCCCCTCAGTAGCCGGGGCCCCAGTACCCGATGCCACAATATCTGGCGCCGCAGTACCCGATGCCGGGCTACCCACCATCGGGTTATGGATACTCCTTTTACGGATACCCTCAATATCCATATCCCCCACCTCCTTCACCTCCGCCGCCCACTCCTCAGCCGCCGGCAGTTTTGAAGGAGACCTTGGCCTCCTGGTGGGCTGAGGCCAAGGCTCAGCTCATCAGGGAGGTAGAGAGTCATCTACCGACGCCAGACCCTATACAGGATCCCCTACGTTGGAGATGGGAGACTCCCTCCCACCTTTCCAACACCAGAGGCGGGGAGGATACACACCCCGGGGAACTCCCCAGAGGGGCCATCCCTCCCCCTCATAGGGAGGAGTCTTCTTCCTCTTTGTCAGAAACTTCTGACTCGGACTCAGAGTCTGGCCACTCTGACCCTGAAGGCGAGCCCCACACACCAGAATGCCCCAGGCTGAGGACTCCTCCAAAGTTCCCTCCAGAGGACCCTTCTTTTCTGGAGTTATTGAGCAAAATCCAGGAAGTACATCGGTGGCAATCAGTGGAGCCAGACCCACAGTGTAAAAAAAACTCACTGCCCATCTGGATCTGCCCAAGACCGCTTCTATGCTGATCCCACCCTGGATAGAGCCTCACGCAGATCTTGTTTCCACCATTTGGAAACAACCTTATGTGTTAGCCCCCCTTCCGAGGAAGGCAGACAGGCTATACCAGGCTTCTGAGGGTGTAGACTTTCTTAGCCTTCACCCCAAGGTGGATTCGGTTGTCATCAGTGCCGCTCACGGCCGCTCCATGAATCCCAAACACCTCAGCTCATCTCCACCTGATAAGGAATCCCGGCTTCTGGACCAATACAGGAAGAAGATCTATTCCTCTTAATACCCTTGGTATTAGGGCCCTTAACTATGTGGCACATATGGGGGATTTCCAGAAGACCATCCTTAGCCAGGTGGAATCCAAATTGGCCTCCTTTCCTCAGTCACAGACTAAGCAGGAAGTGGGTGATCTTGTCCGTTCTGCTCGCTTGGCCAGTCAGCACATGCTTCGTGCCCCTTACGATGCAGTGGACACAGCTGGAAGGAGCTCAGCCTTCGCCGTAGGCCTACGGCATCATGCCTGGCTCCACGTGTCAGGTTTGGTCCCTGAAGTGCAATCCGCTATTCAGAATGCTCCCTTCAGGGGTTCAGTGCTGTTTGAGGGTGATGTCAAGGACATCATTACTGAACTGCAGGATAAGGGTACTGCACTCAAGTCTATCCAGACTATGTACAGGTCCCCCTCAAGGGCAGCGGCGTCCTTTTCATCGCCAAAACCGACAAAGACAAAAACCACAGGGCAAACGTGCCAACAAACATTGGGGCCCCTCCAGCAACCAAGACTCCTCCAGCAAAAAAGCCATGGGAGCCTCAGCTGTTGTGCTGCCCCACACCTCCTGATTCCCTGCCTCTCCCACTGCCTCTGAAGGTTCCAGAGGAACTGGTAGGGGGGAGATTCTCCTCCCATCTGCCGGTTTGGGAGAGGATAACTTCAGACGCTTGGGTGCTCCAGTTGATATCAGCAGGACACTCAATAGAGTTTCTGCAGAAATCACCCCGAAGACCATCCCCCCCAGTCATCTTACTCCCCGCAACATCTTCCTCTGGTCCAAGAGGAAATCTTCTCCCTTCTCTCGAAGGCGGCAATGGAGCCAGTTCCCACCAATCTTTGGGGAACAGGTTACTATTCCCATTTCTTCCTAGTTCCAAAGAAGACGGGAGATCTGAGGCCTATCCTAGACCTCAGCTACCTGAACATGTTCATGGAGTACAAACACTTCAGAATGCTCTCTTTGCAGAGCCTTCTACCACTTCTTCGGCTGGGACAGTGGCTATGCGCTCTGGACATGCAGGATGCCTAACTGCATATCTCCATATGCCCTTTCCACCGCAAATTCCTTTGTTTTTGCTTTCGGGGGGACCACTACCAATTCATGGCCCTCCCATTTGGTCTTTCCTTGGCCCCCCGAGTGTTTATCAAATGCCTGTCTCTGGTAGCAGCCCACCTGCACACCCAGGGAGTGCAGGTGTTCCCGTACCTGGATGACTGGCTCGTGGCAGCCCCATCCAGGGAAGAACTCCTGCACTCCCTTTCCCTTACCCTGCAGGTATTTACCAGCCTGGGTAGCACCATCAATCAGGCCAAGTCCCATTTGGTCCCATGCCAACGCCTCAAATTTATAGGGGCGATTCTGGACATGACCATGGGCAAAGCCTTCTTGCCTCCCTTCAGAACCAGGCCCATCTTCTGTCCAGTCGCAGGAGGGTCAGAGCCAGATCAGTCCTCCGCCTCCTTGGGCTAATGGTGGCTGCAATCCCAACAGTCCCACTTGTTTGGCTCCATATGAGAATCTCTCAGTGGACGCTTTGGTCTCAATGAGACCAAACCAGGGACAATCTAGACCAAGAAGTTCTAGTATCCGATCGCATCGATCTGCCCTCCCAAATGTTGACGATGGATGCGAAGGTTGGGGTGCCCATCTGGGGCTCACAGGACTCGGGGCAGCTGGTCCAGGTTCGAACAAAACCTGCACATAAATGTGCTTGAACTGAGAGCAGTCCTTTATGCCCTTCAGGCTCTACTCTCATTCATCCTCCCCGCTCATCTCTTCATACAATCAGACAACATGTACATTGTCTGGTACCTCAACAAGCAGGGAGGGACACTGTCCTACCCTCTGTGCCGGGAAGCGATGAGAGTCTGGCACTGGGCAGCCTAACACCATCTTCACTTGACCGCGTTTCACGTTCCGGGAGTGGAAAATACACTGGCAGATCAACTCGGTCGGTCCTCAGCCAGGTCTCATGAATGGGAGTTGGATCAGGAAGTCATAAACGACATCTTTCAGCGATGGGGAACACCTCAGATAGACCTCTTTGCCTCTCCCCAAAACGCAAAGCTTCCAGCCTTCTGTTCGCTCGCTCGCTCCAGGGTGAGACATTTTTTTTGCGGGACGCTCTGTCTCTCGCTTGGAGGGACAGATTCATTTATGCCTTTCCTCCCATTCTTTTAATTCCAAGGGTCCTGAACAAACTCGGATCGGAGGGCACTCGAATGATTCTCATCGTTCCCTTCTGGCCCAGGCAAGCTAGGTTCTCTCTTCTGCAACAGTTTTCAGAGGAACCTCCACTTCCTCTGTTGCAACAGTTGTTGACCCAGGATCAAGGGACACATTCATCCAGGTCTCAAATCCCTTTGTCTACATGCGTGGCTCCTGCAGATGTAGTTAAAGCCCACTTTGGAGTCTCTCCTCTCATAGCGGACATTTTGGTTGAGGCCAGGAAGCCTTTCACCAGGTCCACCTACACTGTGATGTGGAAACGTTTTTCTATTTGGGCAAATTCAAAGGACTTCGAGCCTTTCTCATGCCCAGCCAATAAAGTCCTGGACTATATGCGTCACCTCTTTGATCTGGGTCTCAGCCATTCCTCGTTGAAAGTCCACATGGCCACTATTTCAGCCTACCATATTCCCTTTGGAGACAGGACTTTTGCTCAGCTGGAAGTCTCTAAGACTTTCCTCAGAGGAGTTCTCCATTTGAGACCCCCCCATCCGCATTCCTGCCCCTCCATGGAACTTGAATTTCATCCTGGAGAAGCTTACTCGGCCTCCCTTCGAGCCAGCAGCAACAGCTGATTTGAAGTTCTTTTCTTGGAAGACACTATTCCTAGTGGTCATTACTTCCGCTTGGCAAATTCCCAAGCTCCAGGCCTTAATGTGTAAAATACCATACATTATATTTCACAAGGAACGTGTGGCTCTGCGCACCAACCCTAAGTTTCTCCCTAAGGTGGTGGCTGAATCTATGCAGAATCAATCTATTGAGCTGCCCGCTTAATTTACGTAACACTCCAACCAAGGGGAGTACCTCTTGCATACTTTGGATGTTCACAGAATGCTGAGATACTACACCAATCAGACTAAGCTTCTCAGGAAGACTGATCAGCCTTTTGTCTCTTTTGCTCACAAAAGAGAAGGCAATGCTGTTTCTAAGCAATGCCTATCAAAATGGTTGACACATTGTATCACTTTCTGTTACAACAAGATCCTTCAGGTCAAGTCAGAGGTTACTCCACCAGAGGAGTTGCTGCCTCTTCGGCTTGTTTCAAGAATGTGTCAGTGGCAGACATCTGCACAGCCGCAAGTTGGACTTCTGTCCATACCTTCACGAAACACTATAGTTTGGACATTGCCTCTCGCCGTAGAGCAGGCTTCGGATTGGCTGTCCTACAAGGTCTACTTTCGTGACACCCATTCATCCCTGAGGTTCCATGCTATGTATCACAATCCTCCTCCCGAGTGCTTTTCCTTGTTCCAGACTGCTTGGGACTCAGTCCTGTATGTGAATACCTACTGCAAGAGCCCTCTCAAAGTAAGATAGTACAGTTACTTAAGAACTTACTGTAACAGTAGGTCTTCGAGAGAGGCTCTTGCAGTAGGTATTGCCTTCCCACCCTCTGTTCCTCGAAGTTTCCTTGCTTTATTTCCAAGGGGGGAAATATCCTCTTCTCTCTCGTCTTGCCTTTTTTGGCCTTTGGCGGGAAAGAACTGGAAGGTGGGTGCAGGGGACTGCCCCTTTATACCGACGTCGTATGATGCTGGTCACCTAATGCAGGGGCAGTCCCCCACCAGAGACTGCTAGCTAGAAATTTTTCCATGGTGTCCTGATGCCTGACGGCTTAGTCCTATATGTGAATACCTACTGCAAGAGCCTCTCTCGAAGATCTACTGTTACTGGTAAGTTCTTACGTAACTGTACTATATTGTATCTCTCGCTCTCTCTCTCTCTCTATATCTATCTATATATATATATATATATATATATATATGTGTGTGTGTGTACATATATAGATATAGATATAGATAGAGAGAGAGAGATAATATATGGATTATCTCATGAGGTAGCTTCAAATATGCATGTTGTCTTGTTTAGAATGTTGTTGTTATTACACACTTGCACAAGTGGGACAACCACAAATGTACAGTGGCAATAACAAAATCATTTCAAACTCTATAGCATGCAGATTTTAAGCTGCCTCATGGGATAATTGATGTATACCATGGGACTTTCTACTTTTTTGTGTGTCTCTCTTGCAGGCAAAAGCATTCTGTATTATGTAAATAGATTATCTGTTTACAGATTTTCTTTCTTTTCCTCTTTAATGATGACAAGCTGAGCCATTTACTTTTATGGTTAAAGTGACAGCACCACTATTCAATGTGCCGCTTGCAGGGAGTCAGTTAATGAGAAAGACATGGGTTGTGGCTACTATGCAAATAACATAGGTACTGTGCAAATAACATGTTATTTGCATAGTAGCTTTGTCGCCAGTAACAATAATAGCATTTATCTTCCAAATGTATTTGCATTCCCATGGTATACATGTGTCTGTCTATATTATAGTGGCATGGTAGTGCCACTATAGTTAGGGTCGAGCAGGGGTTTCTATGTTAAACCCCAAACTTTGCACTTTGATAGCTTTGTAACTATTTAATGGATTTTCACAACAGTTTGCATGCACAGTCTCAGAGGCAAGATCTCTTGACATGCCAAGTTTCGTTCCAGTCAGATATGTATATTCTGAGATCCAGATAGCAAAAAAAGTGAAACAATCCTGTGTGGTTTGCTGTTTTTTTTTTTTCCATCAGTAGCGCCAAGATGATATGGAGCTCCAAAGTTTTTCAGAGTAGAAAGGGCTTGGGCCAAAGTGGTGCCTTTTGCTGGTTTGGTGAAAAAAAAGTATTAATCCATTCCAAAGTTATAAGAATTTGAAATTTCAGTTATGAGCATACTCAGTAAGGTTTTTCAAACAGCTGCTTAGAACGAAAAAATAATTTGGTCCACATGAAAAAAGATCCTTAAAATATATTTTTGTATGGCTGCCATCTTGTTTCTTTTTTTTAATAAAATATTTTTTGAGAACACTTAAAAATGAGATCGTGCAGAGACACCAACACGTGTATCTTGCTAACTGTGACCCTGTTAGCTGGATGCTGGAGTTACTGTTTGGAAAAATGACCCAGAAATGTTTTTGTAAATTTTTAAATCTATTTTTTGTAACTCGATTTTCTTTTTTCATATGGCCATATGAATAAGGAATTTGGCCATATGAAAAAGGATCCCTCATATGAAGAAAGAATTTGGACTTAGTTTTTCTTTTTCAGATTTTTTTTCTGTGCGAAGGCCTTCATTTTCATATGAACAAAACAACCTCATGAAAAAGGATCCCTTTGTACACAAAAAGAATCTGGAAAAAAAATGCAAATTCTTTTTTCGTATGAAGGGATCCTTTTTTATGAGGTTGTTTCATTTATATGAAAAAGGATGCCTTTGTATGAAAAATAAATTTGAGCTTATTTTTTTGTATGAAGATCATTTTTCTTGGTGTTTTTTCACACTCTTTTTCTGTATGAAGGGATCCTTTTTTGTGAGGTTGTCTTGAGCGTATGAAAAAGGATCCCTTCGTACGAAAAAATAATATGGACTTTGTTTTCCACATTTCAACTTCAACTAGCCATAAGTTCCTCAATGTTTGTATATAAGGGACAAGCTATATATTAATACAGAGGTCTTAGGGAGTACTGTGAGAATAGCACATACTACCCCCCAAAAATGTAGGGGCCATATAAAAAAAAAAAAACATAAACATCAAAAAATCAAAATTCCCATTAGATAACAATGGAAGTTTAACAAGCCATACAACCAAGCAAATAAATTGCTTTTTGGGAGAAATGGAAGGGCATGGCCCAGAGGGCTTGGCACTTCCACACCAACATGGATGTATGCATGTATAAAATGCATGCATAAATCTATGTGCTGGTCTATAGACTACCTCGGAGAACGGAAACAGCAGGTTAAAGCTGAAGGTGATCTTTCTCCATTACAGCCTATGCTGAGGGGCGTGCCCCAGTGCTCTATCCTTGGTCCCCTCCTCTTTGCAGTCTACATTAATATCAATGACCCCATCAAAAAAGCCAACATCCACTTATTCACAGATGACATTGTACTGTACTTGAGTTGTCCCACACTGGAAGCAGCCTGTGAAGACCTCCAAGCTGAATTTAACCTTCTACAATACCAGCTCATAAACAAAAAGCTTTTGCTCAATGCGAAAAAGACAAAAGCCATGCTCTTCTCCCTCTCCTTGCATGTGGCAATTCCTGGTTGTGGGGGGGGGGTGCTATCCCACAAATTACCACTGTTCTTGGAGAAACACTAGAATATGTAGCTAAATTCAAATATCTATGAGTTTGGCTTGTTCATAAACTTTCCTTCGCCAACCATCTCGAAGAACTACAGAAGAAACTAAGGCAAAGATTAGGACTATTCTACAGAATTAACCACCTGCTCACAAAGGAGGCCAAGATTCAACTGGTTCAAGCTATCTTCCTATCTTTAATAGATTACGCGGACCTGCTGTACAGCCACTGCACTGGCTAAGTTCGACAACCTCTACCACAGAGCTATCAGGTTCATTACTGGCCTTCCACTTTCCACACAGCACTGCTCCCTGTACTCATCGTTAGGCTGGACTTCCCTTCACTATAGAAGGAATAGAAATGCTGCCCTATGGGCCTTCAGAACGGTGCCCAACAAGCTCCCCTCATATGTCTCAGATTGTATTTCCCAGAGTGTGTTAGGCACCTACGCTCTAAGGAGTTATTCCTTAATTGCCCTCCAAGTTCCAAGGGTCAAAACTCATTTTGGCAAAGCTGCTCTAAACTTCTCTTTACCCACATTGTGGAACGGTTTACAAAGGAACTTGAAGCTGAGCTGCCTTGTTAGCCTGAATCTCTTCAAGGCGCTCTACGATCACTACATGAAAGCACCTTGCAAATGTTTTCCTCACCGCTAGCCCACTAATTCCACAACTCCCTCTTTCCATCCTGACACTCTCCATGTTTCTACCCTGGCTCTCACTCTTTCCCTATTAACTCTTCTTGCTGCACCCACCCTTCCCTGCCTACTACAGCCTGGCTAAAGTCCCACCCCATCCATAGCAGTGTTCCAATTATCTACCCCTCCTCTGTCATTATCATAATAAACAAGTACACGACAACCATCATCCCTTTCTGTGGTTTTAGCACAATTTTTCCCCCAGTCGTCGGTAATATATCCCTCCTCTTCTTTACCTCTCTAACCTGCCTCCCCATACATGGCCTCTTCCCCCTATAGGTGTAGTTGCCAGCTGCCTCACTCAAAGATCTCTGCTTATAACCCCTGTATGACTATGGTTGATTGTACATCTGCTGACTTCTTCAATTGTAAAATAATGCTGTTTTTTTGTTTATTTCAACCTCGTACTGTACTGTATACACTTTTTCTTCCTTGTATATTATTGCTTTTTGTATACCTGCTTCTGTACTGTACTTTGATGTATTCTTGACCAGGTCCACCTTGCAAATGAGCCTTGCTCAATGGTGCCCGCCTGGATAAATAAAGATTTTGATTGATTGATTGATTGATTGATTGATGTATACTGAGGGATCTGTTTGAATGAGGATACAATTATACAGTCTCAAAAAGTAAGGAAATTTAGTGCAACAGTTAGGGTTCAGATTGAACTGACAAAAGTAGGGAAATGTGGTGTTAGGGTTCTCAACCCTAACACCCCACCCTCATACTGCAGGCAGCAAAAGGGAAAACCAATATGGTTTCACCTTTCCTGACTCTTCACAAATCAGGCTTGGGGTGTTCCTTGGGGTCATCAACTCTAATGCTCACCTCATTCTCATACAGTCTGTACAGCTCAGCTTCATTACTGATGGAATGGGGTGAGCATTAGGGTTTACAGAGGGTGTCCAGTCTGGCAAGGGAGGACTTAGAGGGGGCACTGTAGACTAAATCTCCATAGTCGAATATAGGGAGGATCATTTTCTGGACACGTGCACAGTGGGCTGGCAAGGGCCATATGCAAGATACATATGAAAAAGCCATAGGAAAAGGATTCCTTCATATGAAAAAAGAATCAACAAAAAAAAAAGTTTATATGAGAGCATCATTTTTTTGTATGAATGAAAAAGCATATGAAAAAGAATGCCTTCATACGATAAAAGAATCAGGAAAAAAACACGAAGTCTGAATTCTTTTTTTCATGTGAAGGGATCCTTTTTCATATGGCTGAATTTGATTTTTGTGTGGCCTTACAAAAAAAGGAAACCAAGTAACAAAAAAGGATTTTAAAATGTATAAAAAAACCCACATTTCTGTATCATTTTTCCAAAGCGTAAGTGCAGAATCCACCTACTGGGGTTCTGATTAGCAAGATACATGTGTCTGTGTCTGTGCAGGATGTCATTTTTGTGGGTTTTACAAACATATGAATCTGCCAGCAGAAACAGCCTCGTGGTCAATCAAGTCTGCTCGAATGCACAGCTAGCACCCTTACATTGCAGCTGCCCCCTCACCTTTATCCCCCCGCACCCTGTCCCATCCCCTTTTAAACTTCCCACCGGTTTACAGGATACCACGTCCTTGGGTAGAGTGTTCTATTTCATCACCACCCTCTCCATGAAAAAAATATCTCCTCAACTCTCTCCGATATCTTCCACCCTCCAATCTGAGACCATACCCTCTTGTGTCCCTCCCCTTCCTCAACTTAAATACCCCTTCTGTGCCTGTTTTGTTTATCCGCTTCAAATATTTGAAGGTCTCTGTCATATCCTCCCAGTCCCTCCTCTCCTCCGGGGTGTACATATTCAACTCACTCAGCCTGTCCTTGTAGGTTTTGCCTTCCAAACCATGGATCTTCACTGTTGCCCTGCACTGCATCCCCTCCAGTAATGTGATATCCTTCTTCAGAAATGGACACCAGTACTGCACACAGTACTCCAAGTGTGGCCTGACTAGTGACCTATACAGTGGCAGGACCACCTCCCTATTCCTGGATGAGATTCCTCTTACAGTACACCCCAGCATCCTGCTGGCTTTAGCTGCAGCCTTCCTGCACTGAGCTGAGTTGTTCACGTCCCCTGTTATAGCCACCCCTAGATCCTTCTCCTCCTCAGTTACACCTAACTGAACCCCTCCAAATCGGTAGCTCCTCCCCGGGTTCCTTGCTGCAAAGTGCAGAACCTTGCACTTCTTCACATTGAAGCCCAACTGCCACTTATCTGACCACTCCTCCAGTTTTGTCAGGTCCTCCTATAGACCCAGCCACCTCTCTATGTCATCCACCACCACCCCCATCTTGGTATCATCAGTGAACAGACTGATCTTGCTCCTAATGCCATGTGAGATATCGGCTATGAATATCCCAAACAGCACTGGACCCAGCACCAAGCCTTGAGGCACCCCGCTTGTCACTGCTCTTGGGGATGAGAGTTCCTCCCCCACCACCACCACTTATTGCTGCCTCCCCTTCAGCCAGTTCATGACCCAGTTTACCATCTTTGTCCCTGACCCCACATATTTCAACTTTCCCCCCAGCCATCCATGAGGCACTGAATCGAAGGCTTTGCTGAATTCCAAATACAGGACATCCACTGCATGGTCCTTATGCAGGTCCCCATTACCCAGTTGTAGTACTCAACTAGGATGGTCTTGCAGGTTCTTCCTGAGATGAACCCATGCTGCTGACTGTTCTGGAGTCCATTGTCCTCCAAAAAAGGTCACCAGCCTCTCTTTCATGATTGTTTCCATATGTTTTCCTACAATGGATGTGAGGCTTACTGATCTGTAATTGCCTGGTTCATCCTTTGGGCCACTTTTGTGGAGGGGCATCATGTGAGCCATCCTCCAGTCTTGTGGCATGCATCCTGTGTCCAGGGAGGTATTGAACAGGTCCACCAGTGGCCCCGCCAAGGCCTCTGCCAGCACTTTCAGCACCCTGGGGTGAATGCCATCTGTCCCTGGTGCCTTATCCACCCTTAGTGCCTTCAGACCCTCCAGTACCCTGCCATCCATGATTGCTTCATCTGTCATCCCCCCTTCCCCACCTTCCCTGTCCCCTGAGGTATCTGCTCACCCTTCTCCTTTGTGAACACAGATCAGAAGTACCCGTTCAGTGCTTCTGCCTGTTCTGCCCCCTTCTCCACCCCCACTTTCCTTCTTATTCCTCACTATCTGGTCCTTATAGCTTCTTCTCTCCCTTATGTACTTGAAGAAGCCCTTTTCCCCATCCTTGATGCCCTGTGCCAGCCTCAGCTCCCTGGAAGCCTTGGCCACCCTGACAAGTCTGGCTACCTCCTTGGACTTCCTCGCATACAATTCCTTGTCACAAACACACTCAGCAGGTCAGCTCTCTACTCCCAAACTGCCAACCTCTGAGCACAGTCTTGTGAACAGTTAACAGAACAAGGTAACCCTCTTGTCTGTTTTTGTGGGTTCAAGTCAACCTTTGGTCTCAAGTTCTGGAGGCATTCAAACTGTGAACCTCTTGCTAGCATACCCAATGCACAGGCTCAGATAATTCTGTCTTCGGGGGACCAGATATCTTTGCCTATGGGCATCTAACCAGGAGTACAGAAATGAACCCTTAAAAACTGTAATAAAAGACCTCAGATTTAAAACGCTTACCTGTTTCCAGTTTGATATCACCATTCAAGCTTATGGACGGTGTCTGCTTTAACCATATGTACTCTACTTGTAAAGAAAAGAAATCAAAGACAGGCCAAGTATGCTCTAAAAATAGAGTTTTACTAAAACAGATAAAAAATATGTAACACATAAAATACAGAACTATTATATTACAAGGCATACACATCTCTTAAACAAAACATGTTTTAACAGTGCAATTCTTACTACAGTACTTAGATTTGTCTTTCTCTCTAAATACCTGCTTAAAGTGCTCACAGATGTTTCTTTGTCAGAGTCTAGATAGAAGTGTCTCTGTGTAGTAAAACAGCATATTCTTTAAAGAAAGCCGTATTTGCCAACCCCTTTGTGTGAGGTCTCCTAGCTCCTCCTCTGTCAGAATATATAAAAAATGTATCTATACAAAAACAGGATGTCTTTTCCAAGTATTAAATTCTGTAATCCTCAGCATAATCATGTTCTTCAAATGACTCTCTTTGATCTATAATAAGCTTCCTCTCTCACACAGACATCAGGGAGCATTTACAACTTCGCACCGATGTGTAATAACCTGGGTTTCCTCCAAACATCATAAAATGGATATGAGCTTCCCTCTTAGCAACTACAGCTATAATTAACTCAGACAAACAGGAGCTCCTTGATTAAAGCCTGGTTTGTAATTAGCTCATGGCTTTCATCTTTTAGCAGAGACCTGAGGGGGTGAGTGAGTGAATTTCTCAGCAGAGACAATCAGTAATACATTTTTATATTTTTAAAAAATGATACAGCACTCAGAACTGGCTGTCCACATCACATTCCCTGTCCTCCCCCTTCCAGATTTCTTGAACCTCCCAAAAGCTGCTTTTTTGCTCTTACCCCTCCCAAAACCTCCTGATTCAATCAGCCTGGCTTTTTAGCCCTTCCCTTCCTGTTCTATGTCTTGGTGCATGACCCAGTAGCCTCCATTAGCCCAAGTCTGAAAAATATTTTATGAAAAAAATGGAAAAAAGATGGCGGCTACATGAAAAAAAAAATGTCCTCACAAAAAAGGATTACCGCCATATGAAAAAGGATCCTTTTTCATATGGACCAAATTATTTTTTTGTTACAAGCAGCTATCAAAAGACTGTATGGAGCATGCTCAGAACGAAATTTCAAAATGTAATAACTTTGGAACAGATGCATATTTTGGCCAAGTAGTGACACTTTTCTGGTACTCCTGAACATTTCAGACCAAACTTCCAAACCGTGTGGGTGCTAAGCGATTACAAACAAAAACCCTGATTTTTTTTTTTTTTTTTACTTTTTTCACTATCCACATCTCAGAATCTGCATGCCCAACCAGAACAAAACTTGGCATGTCAAAATTAATGGGTAGTTGTCACCACCCATTAAATTATCCTAGGGTATGAAACCGGGATGTCCCCTCTCATAATTACTGTTTGGGTACCAGGTCACTATAGCATGGACAAAACTGGTCCACGTACTAAGAAGAAAGGTATAAAAGTATTCTCTATCACAGCAGTAAAAGACCATAGTCACAATACAATGCAACCTGGAAAGGATTAGGTTGATTTGCTGCTAATGGTCTTAACAACCCTACTTTACACCTCTCATACTGACTAGTTTACAATAAAGGTCTGCATGACATCAGAACTTGTTTGTAACCTGAGGATGGCCAGATAAGATTTCTGAAACACAGATTATACAATCCACACTAGGACAGGAGGCAATCATATTGTGTTGCCTGTCTGAATGTCAGAGGATTGCAGAAAAATTAAGGTGTTAATTAAGGTGGTATTGTTTACCCTTCCCAGGAATAACCTCCCAATTTGCTGGTGTGAAGTAAGAGGTCACAACTGGGCAGACATGGAGACATTTGGCTCTTTTGTGTGCCCTGCACTTGAGGGCACTTCCTGTTTAGTATGCACTGCAAGCAAGCATGCACACTGAAATGTCAGAAAATTGCTTGCAGTTATACGAGAAGAAAATGAAAAAGAGTTAGTGGAGGATCTCACAGATGCAGCTTAACCCACCATAAAAAACAAATTTGTAATGGTGAAAACAGGAGGACTTAATCTGGACCTAGAAAACTGAATCCATTCAGTCAAAAAATGAGTAGGTGGTAACCTTAAGCATTTTTTAGGCAATTTGGCACAGTTTTTTGTACATTTCTTTTTGTGATTCCCCGGTTTACGTGACAAACACTTGAAACTTTCTGGAGACTTGGGCACACATTTTCTTTTTGTCCACAACAACTTTTAAACTAGAAATGTTGACTTTTAACAGTTTTAAGCGCTTTGTATGGACTTTGTATGGCAGGGCACACATTGCTCAGTTCAACAGTCTTAAGCACTTTGCATTATAGCTTTTCTAAGCATATGATCGGCACTTTTTTTTTCACAGAACCACAGGCAGAAAAATTCCTCTCAGAAACACAGGCAACAAGATTCCTTGGATGATACTTTACTGGGCACAGATTTACTTGTCCTTGGCAACGATTCCTGTTATGGGGGCACCGCCACCAGACAGAAAGACCCTAGACATAATCTCAGCATTTGCACTGACAGGGCAACCTTTTTCCTCTCCCCGAAGATCTTTGGACAAACCCCCAATTTTGCAACTCATACCCTGCCCAAGAGCAGCGTCTGGAAGCTGGGCCTCCCTTAACTTGTACACAGACAAGGCAACAGTTGGCATAACAATAGGCATCACTCCTGACACTGAGGGAAATACTTGGCTCGGCAGTCTAAAGGGGTTGGGGGGTTAAGGCACAAAATAACATTTATATTTACTCCAGATTCTGGGAGACAGGTGCTAGGGCTATGCTAGGTCTAACTTCTGAGTGGGGCCCCATGACAATTCACAATCAGGAAGCACAGCTGTAATGTCCACTGCTGAAGATGGGATTGTACAGTATGGCTTTATTCTGACAACAGATGGTAAAAATGCAGAAAGAGGTTGTCCCCCAGGTTTGGTACTGTACACACAGGAGCAAGCCACTTTTCTTTCCAGAACAACTACTGTTTGGGCATTTTAGAACATGTTTTTCCTCACACACAAATTTGAACTGTCCACCCCCTGTACTAGGAATCTCTGGACTTTTACTTTCCAAAAAAGTGTAGTTGCCACACACTTAAACAACATTTCAAAAATTATCCTGGTGTGATGACATTTGTTAACTTGCCCAGTTTAACCTGATGCCCATATGTGAACCAGTTAGCCCGTGATTGAGGAATAAACTTGGGTTATGCCCAATCCATCCCCATGCCCAGTGTCTGCCATTTTTTCTGGGTTACACCAAATGAGCCTCCATTTCCCCACGAAATGCTAAAGGACTCCCAAACTTTAAACATGAACACTCAGCACATTTGTGTGGTGATGCAGGGGCCCTGACAGGTGCACTCTAGTCTTATCTCTGGGTACATACACCTGAGACCAACCCCCCCCAAGAACCCCCAGTCCCATGAACCTGTACTCATGGTTGTGTTTGTCCCTTTGATACAGACATGGAAACATGAAGAAAAGCATCTCTTCCCTTTACTGGTAGCTTGTCATAGCTTCAGCATAGACACCCTTTCTTTCTGGGCAGCTGGCACTCTTCAGGATCTTAAGGGGATTGCTGCTCGGATCCACAGAAATTGAATTCTCTCTTATGTCTCTGTGGAAATTATCCACCAGGGTCCTGCAGGCAAATGGTCTGCACCACTTCTGATACTGCTGGGTCTCACACACTAGGGTGAGAAACTGCTGGAGGTCCATCACCCAGTCTCGGAGGAGACTGGCAGGTAGCTCCCCACTCTGAGCACTGCTGCTCACTCAGAGCTCCACTTCACACCACTGCTGACTGCAGACTACTCTGAACTGCACTGACTCCCATCTGAACATTCTAAACTCCCCTAGCAGCTGGTTCCAAAGTGGCTTATGCTGCTGTGAGAATTCCAAATGACATGACTCAGCATAGCTGAGTAAACAATGATGTCATCTGTAAAGAGCTCCTAATAAGCACCTTTACACAGCTGCCCCCTACTTGCCTATAGCTAACCTGATGGGATTCTATTAACCCCAGAGGACTGGGTGGTTACACAGTTCTGTAGATACATTGGGGGAATTATTAGACTAATGGGGGGGGGACAAAGTAATAAGAGGAGTAGCAGAAAGCAGCCATGCTGTTTCCTAACCCAGAACCCATTTCTATCCAAGTAGTCCACTATGACTAGTGTCTCCATTAGTTTACCTGTTATGGAGGTAAGATTTATTTATTAGCTTTTGTTTACTGGGTAAGCACACTAGACAAGGAATGCCTATTTTCAGGTATGACCCGGGAGATTACAAGAGCATGGTTTACAGAACAGTGTGAGGGAATTACAACAATGTGAAATACAAGCAATGAGTAGGGTTATACAAATAAATAGGTACAGGATAAACAGAAAAGCCCTGCCAGGAGTTCAGCCAGTTTCATTACAGTTCCCTGAGCACCTTCAGGTGCATCATATCTGGCCATGGAGCCTTATCTATTTTCGGGGCTATTGACCCTTTCCTGACCATTCTACTGTAATTACCACCTTCCCCATTTCTGAGACCCCCTTAAAGCCACCTTTATGCTGCTTTCAGGTAAAGGCTCACAGTCCTGCACTGCGAATACAGAGCAAAAGTAGCACTAATTATGTGAGAAATGGTCAGGAAAGGGTTAACAGCCCAAAAATAGATAAGGCTCCATGGCCAGATATGATGCACCTGTGTTTAGGGAACTGTATTGGAACTGGCTGAATCCCTGGCAATACTTTTCAGTTGCTTCCTACAGTCAGGGGTGGTTCCACAAGATTGAAGTGTAGCAGACATAGTTACACTTCACAAGGGAGGAAACAAGGAGCAATCAGTGAGCTACAGACCCATTAAGTTTACCTCTGTAACAGGTAAACTAATGGAGAAACTAGTCAAAGAGAATCTAGCAGACTACCTGGAGAGAAATGGTTTCTAGGATAGTAAGCAGCATGGGATCATGGCAGGGAGGTCTTGTCAGACCAACCTGATAGTGTTGTTAGACTGGGTTACTAGGGCAGTGGATAAGGTACAAGCAGTTGATTTGCTGCCACTTCAGCAAAGCGTTCAACTCTGTGCCACACAGAAGGTTGCTGAAGAAAATAGAGAATCTGGGAAAAGCAAAGGATCTAGTTAGATGGATGAGAAGAATGCTGGGGGAGACAGCAGAGAGTAGTGGTAAACAGGGTCATGGCAGGGAAAAGGGAGTTCATGAGTGGGGTTGCCATGAGGTTTAGTCCTTGGGCTGGTCCTTTTCAATATGTTCATTGGGGCATAGGAGAATGAATACAAGGCAAGATGCGTCTCTTCACTGATGGCACTAAGCTGTGTGGCTGGGTAGATAGACAGTGAGGAAGGGGTTAAGGAACCACAGACAGCAGAGACAATGATTTTCTGTTTTCAAAAATGGCCCATTTTGTTTGACAAAATCTTAAAATCTCTTTTTTTCCCCAAAAAAACAGAGGACAAATCAGAATGTTTTTAACACCCATTTGTCTCAGAATGGAGAAGTTTGCCAAAAATTCCACAAAATGGAGGGGTTGCCCCAAAAATAGATTTTTTTTGTCATGATAAAGTGATGCAAAAAAAATTCTGATTTTTACCAGTGTTTTGGGATAAAAACAGAATATCATTGTCCTTAAGAGGAACCTGCAAAGATTAGAGTGGTGGTCCAAAATTTGGCAGCTTAAATTCAATGCCAGGTAAAGCAAAGTGACGCACATAGGGAATAAGAACCCCAGGATGGAATATGGGATGGGAAGGGTTAAGTTGGGCACTACCACCAAGGAAGAGGACCTGGGATCCTTCACAAGAGACTTCCTAAAACCATCAAGCAATTGTAACAAGGCCTACAACAAGGCAGTCAGAATGCTGGGTGTATAGGGAAGGGGTTTGGCAGCAGGAGAAAGGAGATGACATTGCCTCCCTCTCTATAGATCACTCATGAGGCTGCATCTGGAATACTGTGCCCAGTTCTGGAGCCCCCACCTAAGAAAAGACCAAGACAGGCTAGAGACTTTGCAGTGTAGGGTAAGCAAAACAATTTAGGGACAGCAGGTCAGATGCAATACAATAGAGACCTTCAAGTGCTTGAAAGGAGTGAACAAGGTAGCTTGCAAGGAAATATTCAGTAGGATTGACAAATCAAGAATAAGGGCACATGGGTAGAAGCTTGCAGGATGGAGATTCAGGATGGACGTGAGAAAGTTTGATTTTACAAGGAAAGTGGCTGAGCCATGAAATATCCTGCTAACAGAGGTGTTGGGTACAAGTAGTTTCAAACATGGCTGAGACCAAGTAAAAGACTTAATAGTTGCCCAGGGGGGAAACAGGACAGGGGGCACAGGGTAAGGAGGGGAGATGAGGGCAATAATCTGAGTAAACATTAAGTCCCGGAGTAGAGTTGTTTAAAACAGGGCAGACTAAATGAACTAATGATTTCTTTCTTTTTTTTTTTCTTCCTTTGGTTGTCCCCTGGGGCTCTTGTCGCAGGCGGCTTCGGCTCTTCTCTGAGAGCTCTCCTCCACCCATCTGACCACGTGGCTCTCTCCCTACCCCTAGCCCTTGCACCAGGAAATCCTTCACAGATTTCCCTCTTTGGCAGGGCCAGGATGGGGAGGTCGTCCTCTCCCCTGGTGCGCAATCCAGTGTGGTCGGCTGTGCTGGGGACCGAGAGCGCGGCCCAGGCATCATGGTGTCTGCGGCATCCCCCACTGCTTTTTCTTGGTTTTTCCTCCCACCCTCCCCATTGCTAGGGTGCAGACATCAGCGTGCACATGTGGAGGTGCACGCACGTTATGGGTCCCACGGCACCCTCCCATCTATTGGCGTTCCTAACCTGCACTACCCCTAGGCCTCCAGCTGGGGGCAGTTATTTTGTGAAATGGCCAATTCACCTTCCCAGGAGAGGAGAGCTGTCCTCCGGACACCCAAGCCTCTCCCTCCCCAATTGACCCCTGGCAACCAGCAAACACGGGTCGCCGGTGTGGCAGGTGGTAAGGCATGGATGCCTCAGCCCTCCATGCCACTGGGCTGGCCAGTGATCTATTTCTGCCATGTTCTCTGTTTCTGTAACCCTGTTTAGCACCACCCTGTGCTCTCTCCCACTAACCAACTTCCCACCCATATAACAAGGTCCTTTGCTGCTACCAAATCCTCTAATTTCTTTAACATAGTTCTGTGTGGCACCAAGTCAAATGCCTTGCTGAAGTCAAAACAGAGTGACTCTTCTGCTTGTCTCTTATACACTGCCCTTGTTACCCAGTAAAAGAATACTATCAGGTTGGTCATACAAGAGCTTTCTGCCATAAATCAGTGCTGTTTACTATCATGGAGCCCTTTTCTCTCCAGGTAGTCCACTAGGTCCTCTTTGACTAGTGTCTGTGAGAGCTTATGTACATTGGAGATAAGACTGATGGGCCTGTAATCATCCAGTTCTTCCATATCCCGTCCCTTGTGAAGTGGTATACATCTGCTATCCTCCAATCTCTTGGAACTGCCCCTGAATTTGATGAGCTATTGAATAGCCCTCCCAGGGGTTTAGCCAGATCTTCAAGGAAACCTCTTGCAGCAGGTCATAACATATGGGAATATCTCAGACACAGGCATCATTCCATTTGGATGATTTCTCAGCAGTCGACCTGGGACTGCCCCCTGACAACACCACGTGTTGTGTCCTGGTAGGTATAAAAGGGGGGCGGTCCTAGAAGCTCCTCAGTTCTTTTCTCTCCATGACCTGCATGCTACATGTTCTCTGTTTGGAGTATAACTTCAGTCGAAGAAGTGGAATTTCTTCAGTGTGACGTTCTCAGTTTTGCAGCGACTTTTCACCTGTTGTTGTTGGACACAAGAAGTGCCACAGTGCCAAGAAGATTGTCGACTATGACCGTCCTGAAGTTTGTGTCCGTACTTCAATGTTCCAACACTGGGTGATGAAGATGACTTTGGCTGGGGTGGCTGCAGTGTTCTAGGCCATCCTGTGTGTCTTTGTCACCCTTCAGTTCCTGCCATAGGTGGGTTCCCTCCATTGACTGGGCCTCCCTATCAAAATCTTTCTACCTAAAGGTAAAACAGAGGCTTTGGATCAGTCATCTTCTGCTCTGTCGATGACCAGAAGCCTTTCTTCCACCAGTTCGTTGATGATGTCCTCGTTGATGGCCTTTCAGGGTGTGGTTTCTGCTCTGGCAGATACTCCATGGTGTCATCTTCAGCTCCATTAATGACCTCCAGCATTTCCTCCACCCATTCGTTGATGGCCTCTCAGGGTGTGATTTCTGCTCTAGCAGATGTTCCATGCTGTGTTGTCTTCTGCTCCGTTGACAACCTCAAGCTTTTCTTTCGCCCATTTGTCGCTGATATCCTTGTTGATGGCCTCTCAGGGTATGATTTCTGCTTTGGCAGATGCTCCGTGCTGTGCCAGTCTTCTGCATCATGGCCGACCTCCAGCCTTTCTTCCACTCGTTTATCAATGAGGTCTTCATTGATGGCCTCTACGGGTGTTATTTTTCTGTTTTGGCAGTGACTGCGGCCTGCTTCGTCTTCTACTCCATCAGCAACCTCCATGCCTTTCTAACATCCATTTCATCAATGAGGTCTCTCTGGGTGTCATTTTTTAACTAAAACCAGCAGCTGCTTTGGGCTAGGTTGTCTTCTGCTCCATCGATGACCTTCAGCTGTTTTCCCCCTTTTCGTCGGTGTTTCACTTGTCTCTGGCCTCTTGGGGTGTGTTTTTCTGCCATGGCAACCCCTCCAGTTGTTGCTGTCTTCTACTTCGTCAACATTCCCCCCCCATTTGTCAACAGTGGCCCTTTTGGGGTATGTTTTTCTGCTGTAGTGGCTGTTCAGGCTTTGTTGTCTTCCTTTCCATCGATGACCTAGAGCCCTTTGTCTATCTGTTCATTGCCGCGATCCTTGTTGATGACCTCTTTGAGTATGTTTAAGATCTAGCTGCTGCTCTGGCTGTATTGCTTCTGCAGCCGAGGTTCTGTTGTCACACTGATGGTCGACCTCAAGCCTTTGTCCATTTTTTTGCCAAAGACATCCTTGTCGGCATCCTTTCAGTGTGGCTTTTATCTCAACTTTCTCTGCGGCCAGCAAACAACCATGTCATCCTCCACTCAAGTTGACAACCCCATGCCTTTTGTTTGGTTGCCGGGGTCTTCGTTGGTGCCCTCTCTGTCTGTGACTGATTCTGCAACCCTTTATGGCTTCCCCTTTTGTCACTGGGACTTATCAATCCCTTCTGTGTAGTCACTCATCCTGTACACATGGTTCGGGTGGCTGTGTTAGTGCTCTCTGAGAACAGTCTCATTGCCACCACTGAAGGGCCTTTCTTAGTTGGCCTGGGTGGTTTCCCATCCTACAAAACTTGTAAGTCTGTTTCTGCACTGGAAAGGGTCACGTACTCTCCTCTACAGGGGTTGATTCTTCCATCCTGATTTGGATTCATTTGAGTACAATGGTTACATATTTCCCAAAATGGTTCCCTTTTTATGACCTTAAAATTGGAGAGCATCTGTATTTACTGGAACATGGAATCTGATCAAGACTGGGTGGAGTGACATCCCCCTCTCAGCCTCCTTGGAGGCTGAGGTACTTAATTGGTATATTTCATGTTCCCCTCCAGCTGGATCCACATTTCCCTTGTTGGCTCTCCAGCTGCACCCCTAGGACCCTGTACACTTCCTGAGACAGTACTAGCCTTCTGTACACAAGTCTTTTCCTATCTCTTTGGCTAGTGGCCAACTGTTGAGTCTTCTCATGCCCTGCCTGGCCAATGTTTCTTTCCTCTATGGAAAAATAAATTACACATGAAGCCCGGAAGCTTCTTGCTATGGTCCAACTGATAACGGTGCCTTTCACAATATCACAAAATATTATAACCTATATGGATCACCTCCTCTGCTCCTGAGGGGTTATGACAAGCTTTGGGTCTCCTCTGCTGGGGGTCATGTTCACCACATTCCCCGCTGCGTGGGTAGTAAACTGCCAATCTTTCATGTGCGGCCTAGACTCCCATTTGCTCTCCAGTCTGGGCTTCCATTGCCGGCCTATATCTTGTTCGCCATCCCAGGCTCAGGGTGTCCAGATCTGCCATCCAGTGGAATACTATTCTTTTATACCTGCACCGTTTCTGAGTGTCAGGCATGTGTTTTTGGCCTCAGGACATTTAGCATCCCTTGGGCCCTTCGGCTAATGGTTTAAATTCAGGTACGTCCATTTAAGCTTGAGATAAGCTTCCAGACCCTCTCGCTTGGTTCCCCCACTGGAACTCCTGCCACGGTCCCATTGCCAAAGTATGTCAATGCCTCCATGTGGGCTCTGTATGAAATTACCCATGGATCCCCTTTGGATTTGCTGGTTGTGCCACCTGCTTTTGTTCCTAAAGGGTCTCTTACCTTCACAATGGGCCCCACCCTTGGTCAGTATCTATACTACTGTATCCTGACACCTGACTTTCAGGTATTCCCATAATGCTTTGCTGTTGTGACACCTGCCCTATGGTCTGCTGACTTCTCCCTCTGCCATCAATTAGGCAACTGGCCTTTTGGGACCTCGTCACTGTGATAGTTTACATTTTCCTCTCCCATCTGCTCTGTGCCTTCTTTTTTTCAGTTGGGCCATGCTGGATACTTCGATGGTCATAACCTTTTTCCCAGGCAATCGGGCGGACTCTACTGCTTGCTCCATGTCTGTCTTTCTAGCCGCAGTTGGGATTCTACCAGACATGCCCTGCAATTCCTGGGACACATTAAGGTGGTCATTCCTACTATGCCTATCTAAACAGGTGAATTTTACAGTGGGTCCAAAGGTTGCAATGTGGTCCCACCTCAACTTAAGTTTTGACATGGTACTCATGCTGTCCACCACACCCACTTTCCAGGTCCTTTGGTGGTGGCTATCTGGGACTCCAGCCTCTGCTGTGTGGCCCATTTTTTTCACTTCCTTCAAACCTTCCTACCCCATGCCCACGACTGCCTCTTTCCAAAAACCCACTATGGGTGCCCCGACCCCCAGGAATAATGTCCTACTATTATGGGGCCCCCTTCCGCTGGGTGGTTTACAATTTCACCCACCCATGTCCTTGATATTCCATTCCCTGAACTGCCAAGAAGAGTTCCTTTACTTCCAACACCAGGTACGGTGGAGCACTCTGTATTTGGTTCTGGGTGACTCATCTAGGGATAAGCTTTACATAAGTTCAGATCTTGTCTCCGGTTCTTACCTTTGGGGGCCACCTTTGGCTACCAGTGGGTTCAGGTTAATTAATGGGGCATCCTTTGACAGGTAGTCAATGATGTTTTCCCTTCCTGGGGTCCCTTCTGGCTTGCCCTCTTCCCCTCTCTGAAGGGCACCTTCCTACTTCACTCTTGTTTGCTTTATCACATATTCTAGTAATATGAGGCTGTGAACTTAAATGAGCTGTCATATTTCTTATGTCTGTCATCTTTCCCACTCATACGGAGGATTCTATTCAAACTTTTCAGAGATCCCACTTTTGTGATTCTCCTTGAGCCTCAAGAGCTGAGCCCAGTCGGATGACTTCCACTACAATATTTTATTGTCCTGGATCTTCTTCCCCTTCCCGTTTCTGACCTGCCCTTCTCACTCGGGTCCAGGGACTCTGCTTTGTTCCGCTCTTCCATAAAAGCACTTCATCTCAAGGATTGGCTCCTGCAGTCATGGTCCTTTCCAGGTTTCATGCCCCTGCCCTCTTTTCATTAGGGTGATATTAAGTAGCACCTTGTGGTCCTTCCATCAGGATGTCCTATCCCAGGAAGGAACATGTTTTACTACAAGGGCCGTGGATCACTGATTGACACATATACATATCTGCCTCACTGCCTTCTAGTTTATGCACTATGTCAGAATGAGTGTCTCACACTCTCCAGTACAAGTTTACTTGTCTGGCATTCTGTTCTTTTTAATAAACCCATTAACTAGGTGACAAACTCTTGCATACATTGATCAGTAGGTACCCATCTTATGAGGTATCCTCCTCCTTGACCCCTGTTTGATACTGCATGTCCCACCGTGGTCCCTACTCCTTTTTGTTTTTTGGATTGAGAATATGTCAGCTAGACATGTATCAAACTCACTTGCACTTATGTGCTCCGGCCCCTGCCTAAAATGTTACAGAGCTAGGATGTCGTTCTGTTCCAATTCGATATCTTTCTCCCATCCCCGGTGTCAGGCGTCAGTTCCAATCAAGAACTATACAGTACAAATAATCTAAATACTTTGCAGTGTCCTGCTTCTCCACGGGATGCTTTGCTTCATTTGTTGGGTGTACATAGCCCTTTGGGTTCCAACTTTTCTATGTCATTGTCCAACACACACATTAACATACCTATTGTTTCTTTCACCTGAGGCACCAAGAGCAATTCTATTTTTTGGCAGTACTTGTCCCCATGGTGGCCAGTCTGCTCTACATTTTTTATGCTATGCATGCCCCCGGGCGTGGTGCCTGCTGCTCTGTGTGGGGCATACCCTACTCTGCGGCATGCAGAGGAGGCATGGTTACTACTGAAATTTGGTAAGCAGTATTATGGTCTACAGTTCATACCTTGACTGTCTTTTACAGTTTGGACATTGCATCCTACCAATTTTGGTCTAGCCATCTTACAAGACCTGTTGTCCTATTTTAATAGTGGGCTCTCCTGCTGTCCTTTTTTGTCTCCCAGCTGCTTGGGACTCATTCCTATATGTTAAGATCTACTGTAAGAGATTTCCTTGAAGATGATAGTACAGTTGTGTAAGAACTTAACGTTACAGTACATCTTCGAGAGAATCTCTTGCAGCAGGTCATGCTGCCCCTCCTTCCATCCCCCTTGCTTCCTGTTTAGGAGTGTGACCTGCTCCTGCTTTTTCTGCAATACAAAAGTATCTGTAGGGGCTCCCTACCCCTCCTCAGGTCCCCTAGGATGACCGCCCATCTCATTTCTCCTATACATTCGTTGAGGTGGAAAAGAACTAAGGGGCTTCTGGGACCGCTCCCTTTTATACCTGCCAGGTCACAACATTTGGTGTCGTCAGGGAGTGGTCCTAGGTTGACTGCTGAGAAATCATCCAGATAGAATGATGCCTGCAGCTGAGATATTCCTATATGTTATGACCTGCTGCAAGAGATTCTCTTGAATATCTGCTATTATGGTAAGTTCTTACGCAACTGTACTTTCCAGTGTCAATTCCCTGAGCACCCTCAGGTGCATCCCATCTGGCCCTGGCCTTATTTATTTTCAGGGCTGCAAGCCTTTTTCTAACCCTTTCTCCAGTAATTATCACCTACCCGATTTCTTGTAACCCTCACAGCAGCCTTTATGCTGCTTCTGGCAGAGGCCTGTCTCATGATCTGTGAACACAGAACAGTAGTCATTTAGAACGGCTGTCTTCTGCTCATCCTTCTCCATTGCCTTGGCCCCCCTCATCAACCTAACGATTTTCCCTGTCACCCTCCTGATGTTACTGGAGGGATTCCTGGGGTTAGAAGAACTGTTTTTACCCTTGCTTGACCCGCTCTGCAGTATGTAGCTCTGTGTGTGCTTTTGCGCCCTGACTGCCTTCTTGGTCTCCTTCATCTTCACTTATCTTATTGTATTCCTTGGTAACCAGGCAAGACTCACTAGGCACAGGTGCCTGTTTTCAAGGGCCACCCGGAAGCACTGGGCAGGTTAAGTGACTTGCTCAGAGTCACACAGTATGCAAGTAGGGGGCGTGGGAATCAAACCCAGGTCTCACCGTTGGATGTACCAAGCTAATTCACAGATCATTACTCTTAACTTATGGGCTATACTGCCAGCCCCTTGGCTCCATTTCTCATTTCCTGGTTTCTTTTTGCAGCCAGTGAAGGTCCTATTTTTGTCCCTCATTGCCTTCCTGACCTTCTTAGAGAACCAGATTAGTCTCTTGTGCTTCTTACCCTTGGTATCCATTCTCAAAATTTGTTAGGTTGTTTTGAGCATGGCTCCTTTAATTTCTTCTCACCATTCCTTCACCCCTCCATAGATACATAGATACATAGACAGTGTCGGCAGATAAGGGCCTATGGCCCACTCAGTCTGCCCATTTGAGCTTGTAAGTTCAGTTTATGTTTTCCAAGAAGTCTGTTGCTCCTTACCCCTAACCTCCAGAATTCCTTTATGTCTATCCCATGCATTCTTAAATCCCGTGATTGTTTCAGTCCCCACCACTTCCTCTGGCAGGGTGTTCCACTTGTCCACCACCCGTTCTGTGAAGAATTCTTCCTCATGTTTCCTCTGAATCATCCTCCTCCAACTTCATCCCATGCCCTCTAGTCCTGGAACATCTTTTTCACTTAAAAATAGTGTATTCCTTCACCCTGTTCCTCCCTGTAAGATACTTGTATGTCTCTATCATATCCCCTCTCTCCCTCCTCTCCTCCAGGGAGTACATGTTCAGTTCCTTCAACCACTCTTCAAAGGACTTGTGATGCAATCCATGCACCATCTTTGTTGCCCTCCTCTGAACCTTCTCTACCCTGTCTATGTCCTTACATAGGTATGGTCTCCAGAACTGTACACTGTACTCCAGGTGGGGCCTCACTATAGTGTCTTGTATGTGCAGAATTATGACCTCCCTTTTCCTGCTGGTGATGCCCCTGCCTATACATCCCAGCATCCTATTTGCTTTACCTGCTGCCTTGTCACACTGTTTCCCTACCTTGGAGGTCATCAGAGATGATAACTCCAAGATCCCTTTCCTGCTTGGTGCATGCTATATCCTCACCCCCAACTGATATATTGTGCCAGGGTTTTGTGCCCCATATGCATTATCTTGCACTTCCTTGCATTGAATTTCAACTGCCAAACCCTGACCATTCTTCAAGTTTCTGCAGGTCCCTTCTCATTCTGTCTACACCCTCTGGTGTGTCTGCTCTGTTACAGAACTTTGTGTCATCAGCGAACAGTGAAATTCTGCCTTCTAGGTCCTAGAAATGTCACTGATGAAGATGTTGAATAGGACCGGTCCCAGCACTGATCCCTGTGGTACCCCACTGGTCACTCTTCCCTCTGTGGAGTGACAGCCATTTACCACCACCCTCTGTGTCCTGCCACCCAGCCAGTTACCTACCCACCACACTACTGTCCTGCCTACACCCATATTCCCCAGTTTGTGTAATAGTCTTCTGTGTGGCACAGTGTCAAAGGCCTTGCTGAAGCCCAGATATGTCATGTCCACTGCCCTCCCCTGATCCACCTCCCTAGTCACCCAGTCAAAAAATTCAATGAGGTTGGTCTGACATGACCTCCCCCTGGTGCAACCATGCTGCCTTGGTCCTGTAGTCCATTGACAACCAGATGTTCCACCAACTCTCTCCTTCAGTAGTGCTTCCATGATCTTCCCCACTACCGAGGTGAGGCTGACTGGTCTGTAGTTCCCTGCTTCCTCTTTGTTCCCACTTTTGTATAAGGGGACTACATCTGCTGTCCTCCAGTCTTTGGGTACCTCCCCTGTTTCCGGTGATCGGTTAAACAGGATAGCCAGAGGTTCAGCCACCACCTCTCTTAGTTCTTTAAGGACCCTGGGGTGCACCTCATCTGGCCCCATTGCTTTATCAACTCTTATTACTTCCAGTTCCTTCAGGACCCTTTCTCATGTAAAGGGACTTGTGTCCATTTCTGCACCATTCTCACCCCTTGTACTCCCTTCAGACCCATTACCCTCCTCTTCCTCAGTAAAGACTGAGCAGAAATACCTGTTCAATATGTCAGCTTTCACTGTTGTCATCCTCCATCTTGCCCCCATCCTCCCCTTCAGTCTCACTATCCCTCCTTTGTCTTTCTTTTCACTTATGTACCTATAAAGATTTTGTCCCTCTACCCACTGATTTTGCAATGTTCTGTCTGAACTTTGGCTTCCCTTACTGACCTCCTGCCTCCCTTTGCTTCTCCTGGTACTTCTCCCTATCCTCTTCTGCCTGTGTCTTTTTGTATTGCCTGAATGCAATCTTTTTGGCTTTCACTTTCTTTGCTACCTCTTTGGAAAACCATAATGGTCTCCTCTTCCTTTTCCTCTTGCTAACCTGCTTAATGCATATTTCTGTTCTTGTAATCCCAATTTTAAATACTGCCCACTGTTCCTCAACCCCTGATTCCTGTCCCATTCCCCTTAATGCCTCTTTCAAGTATCTCCTCATTTTCCCAAAGTCTGCCCCCCTAAAATCGAGGATATGTGTTTTTGTGTGGTTTGGTTCTGCTCTTTCTGTGATTTCAAACCACAATGACTAGTGGTCACTGTTCCCCAGGTGCTCCCCACTGTTACCTCCATCACACTGTCCCTGTTTGTGAGCACAAGGTCCAGTATTGCCTTCTGCTGAGTTGGTTCCATGACCAGTTGCTTGAGGAAGGCACCCTGAAGGAGTCCAGGATAAATCTGCTCTAGTTGATGCTGCAGCTGGGATGCTCCAGTCACGTCTGGAATATTGAAGTCTCCAACCAGTAGTACCTCACCCTTGTCTGCCATCCTCTGGATGGCTAGCATCAGCTCCCTATCTGTTTCTTCCTCCTGGGCTGGTGGTCTGTAGACCACACCTGTGTGGATGGCTGTCCCCATTTTCCTTTCAGCCTAACCCACAGTATCTCCCCCATTTTGTTCCTCCTGGATCTCTGTGGCCCTTATGTCATTTTCACATACAGTGCCTCCTCCTCCCTTCCTGCCTGCTCTGTCTCTTCTGAATATGTTGTAGCCAGGTATGGCCATCTCCCAGTCATGGTTATCATTACACACAGGTTTCAGTGATGGCCACAATGTCAGGTCTGACTGCACCATGACAGCCTCCAGATCTTCCATCTTGTTGCTAAGGCTCCTGGCATTTGCACACATGGCTTTCCATGATTTGACCTCCCTAGACTGTTTCGCTGTTCTACTCCAGCCCCTTCCTTGGTTGTCCTTTATCCCTGGTTCTCCTTGCTGTCTGACCTTCTGCTGAATTTTGCCCCTTTTCTGCCTATCCACCTCTTGGGCACTAATCTCCATCTTTTGCACACTGCTTTGCAGAGATAGCCACTCCTCTGGTTCACTGATTCCACTGCTAGCTGTGGGGGGGGGTGAGCAAGTAATTACCCTCCTTGCTGGCCTGCCACCCCCCTTTGCTAGTTTAAATGCTTGTCAATGTAGCATTTAAACTTATCATTGAGTGCTTGGATTCCCCTCCAGGATGGATGCAGGCCATCAGGCTTGAACAAACCTCCATCCCTCCAGGTGGGTCCCCAGTCACCAATGAATCTAAATCCTTCCTCTCAGCACCAGTTCTTCAACCATGAGTTAAAGTTCCTGGTGCATGCACTCCTATGCTCTCCCTTGCCTCTCGCAGGAAGTACTTCTGAGAAAGTGACAGAAGTAGCTACTTGCTTGAGACCCCTCCCCAAATTCCTAAACTCTTCCTGAACTTCATTTGGCTCCCCATTTGCCAGGTCATTAGTACCTAGGTGGATAATGACATCCAGCTCACCCTCCCGTCTTGCCTTCCCAGTGATCCCCAGGATCCTACTTCCATCCCTCCATGCCGTGGCACCTGGTAGGCACCTCACCTCATTGCCCGCCCCCTCCTGTGTTCCTAGCTGGATCCCTCTTATGATGGAGTCCCCCACCAGGATTTGCTTCCTCCTCCTCCTCTGGGGTTCACTGCTTTCTCTGCTGAGGTCACCTTCTTGGCTAACCTCCACATCCTTTCCTTCCACTTCTCTGGGTACCTCTATTTGGTTGTCCTCGTTTGCCAGTGTGGCATACGAGTTCTTGAGTGGAATAGGATCTGGGATGTGCCTCTGCCTGACCGCTCTAACCCTCTCTGAGCCCACTGTCATCCAAGTTCTCCTCGTTCTCGGCATTCTTTGAGGCACTTGCATTGGACTGGATGGTCTCTGGATAGGGGTGATGGTACTCCTGACCCAGTTTACTTCTGCTCTGAGTCTGGCTACCTCATCCTGCAGTCTAGAGAGATGCATGCAGATAGGGCAGCACCTCAGTGTCCAGAAGGTCTGCCTGAATATGGCTGCCCCACAGCCACTGCATTGCACCACTCCCCACATTATACTGCAATTATACTGCTATTCCACTACTTGCCTGCTACTGAAGCTCTCCTAGTTCCTTTTTATTAATTTACTGTCCTAAAATCCTGCCACTGATCCTCAGATAATTTTCTTTTAAAAAAAGAAAAGAAACCAATAAATAAATAAATGAGTCAAAACACTTGTCGTACTGAGGATGGGCTTCTTCCCCTTATGCCCTCCTACTTCACACCCCTTACTGTGCCCTGTGTTTAGCTCCTGTCAATCAGTTTTAACAGGGCATATAATTAAGAGTTAGGGGGCAAAATTTGCAGCAATTAAAGACAGCACAGAATTACACCACCACTACGTTTTAAATTTTCAACAGCCCAAAAACAATTCTAAGTAAAGACAACAAAGAAAGTACAGTGTCACTAAAAGCCCACAATCTAAGTTTAAAAGGAAAATAGCAATTACCAGTTACTCTAAAGCACTGAATTGAATATGTTTCCTTCCTTCCCCTTCTGGCTTCTTCTGAGAAGTTTTTAACGACTCCAACCCACTTACCTTTGACTACATAGAAACACAGTGATGGCAGAAAAAGACTGATGGTACATCCAGTCTGCCCATGGTTCCTGACCTAACCCCAGAACCTAATGTCCATACAGGGCTATAGCCCATTGTCTCCGCCCCCCCATTCCCCCCACTGTTACTGTCACCCTGAGTAACCACTAATGCCCTTCACTCTGTCCCAGTCGTGCTTGAAACCATTAATGGTTTTGGCACCCACCACCTCAGCCACTAGACTGCTCCATGGTTCCACCACCCTTTCTGTGAAATAACACTTTCTCATATACCTCATGAACCTCCCTCCTGCCAGTTTCCACTCGTGCCCTTGTGACCTTGAACTGTTACTCATGTTAATGATTCCCCACTCTTCGCCTTGTTAATTCCTTTCAGGAACTTGAAGGTCTCTATCGTATCTCTCCTCTCCCATCTGGTCTCTAGCGAGTACCTGTTCAGTGCCTTGAGGTGCTCCTCATAGGACCTGTCCTACTGGCCCTGAATCATCACTGCCACTCTTCACTGCGCTGTCTTCAGCCTATCCTTATCTTTCCTGAGTTGAGCACTCCAGGTAAGGCCTCACCAATGATCTATAAGGAGGTACTAGTACTTATTTTCTTCTGCTGCCTATACCCCTCCCGATACATCCCAGCATCCTGTCTGCCTTACTATGGGCTGTGTTGCTGGCATGATTGTTAAGGGAAGCTGTAATAACTCTGGGTCCCTTTTTCTCTACTGCTGTGGTGCTCGTCTTACCATCAGTATTCTGGCCTGGGGTTCTTGTTCCCTTGGTGCATCACCTTGTACTTTCTGGCATTGAACTTCAACTGCCAAACTTTACACCACCTCTCTAGCCTTTGCAGGCCTCTCTGCATTTCCTTGATTCTTTTGTCACTATCCACACTCCCACAGAGCTTAGTGTCATATGCAGAAACACAACCTGCACCAAATTCCTTCTCAAATGTTGCTGATGAGGACTGGGCCCAGGACAGATCACTGTCGTACCCTACTTGTGACCTCCTTCTCTTCTGATTTGACTCCATTATTTATTTATTTTATTTATTTCAGTTTCAGATTAATACCTTTGAGCTGGTGAGCTCTTTTACAAAGGTTCAAAGTCGTAGTTACATAGGACAGGACAATTGGTACATGAAAGTACAAACAGGATCAATACAGTAAAGCATATAGTTCAAAATTTTGATTGAATAATTACACAAGTTGGTCACAGTTGCTGAGGCAACTTGAGGAGAGAAGGAGCATAAGGATTAGAGTGAAGGGGTGGGGGAGATGTTGGGGGGTGCAGTTACCTTGTCAGGAGGGAAGGGATAGAGTGGGGGAGAAAGGAGCATTAGAGTAAGAGCAAAAGGGTGAAATGGGGGTGAAGATACAAAGTAAGGTGGTAGGAAAACAAATTAGGGTTACTCAAGTGTGAGGTGTTATAGATGGTAGCAGCCAGAGTGGGTTTTGTCATAGTGAGGTAGTTTAGGAAAGGGCCCAGGGTAGGTGTGTGGGAGAGTATGATAGGAATCATAGTAGGGAAGAGCCAAAGGTTTGTCTTGGACAGCAGGTGACTAAGTGGGACAAACAGCGACTTGTCTGTGATAGCAGTAGTCAGAGATCTCTTTTGAAGTGCCCAATTTTCTCATAGTCAGTGATGGAGGCTGGAGGTCATTGATAAACTGAGGCCCTCAGTAGGACAATGCCCACTGAGCAAATGAGATTTGTCTGAATGGGACATGAAGAACACCCTTTGCAGTGCTACGCATAGTTTTATTGGCAAGGGTGCGTTGGAAAATGTCAGCCAAAGAGGCAGGGGATTGTCCAAGCAGGGCTTTTTTCCCAATTAGGCAGGCCTAGTATTTTACCCTTTCCTGTAATGGGAGTCACCCCATCTCAGAGTAAAGTCTGCAGGTATGTGTCATGTATTCAGCCCCCAGGACCAGTCTACAGGCCTTGTTCAGGAGTGTTTTGACTCTTTTCAAGGCAGTGTCAGTCCCTGCTCTATAGACTACCACCTGTAGTTGATGATTGATCGTACCGTATTGCTGGTGACAAGATTCAAGGCCTCCAGGGTAAAAGCCTGCCTGTGTCAATAGAGTACTCTGAGGCTTGCCATTTGCTGTTTTCACAATATGGTTGATGTGGCAAGAAAAATATAGGGTGTCATAGAAACATAGAAACATAGAAGTTGATGGCAGATAAGGACCGCAAGGCCCATCCAGTCTGCCCATCCTGGTAAATTCCTAGGTATTTGAAGGAGTTAACTTGCTTAAGTGTGCCTCCTTTTTGGTTGCAAACTATCAGTGGGCCAATTCTTTTCTTGCAGTATGGCATGGAGAAAAGCACAACTTTCATCTTTTTATGATTAAGAAGGAGCTTATTGTGTGTGAACCAAGCTTCAAGTCTATGAAAACTATCTTGTAGGGCCATTAGCCACCACCCTCTGCTGCTTCCCTTTAAGACAGTTACCTACCATCTTACTATGTCCCCAGCAGCACCCAGATCCTCTGTCTTCTTCAGCAATTGTATGTGAGGCATCAAGTTAAAAGCCTTGCTGAAATTGAAGTAGCGTAGATCCACGGCATGGCCACTATTCAATGCCTTGTCACCCAGTCAAAGAAAACTGTCAGGTCATTTTGACAAGTCTTCTCTCCCAAGAACCGGTACTGTTTACTGATTGAGAGACCATTGCTTTCCAGGTAGTCCACAAGGACATCTTTGACCAGTGACTCAATCAGCTTCCCCATTACAGAGGTAAGACTGTCAAGTCTGTAGTTCCCTGCTTGTTCCTTGTGCACCCTTATGGAGCAGAACTATGTCTACCACCCTCTAGTCCTTCAGAACTAGCTCCAACTGTAGTGAACTATTGAGCAGTTCTACCAGGGGTTCAACCAGTTTCGCAGCCTTTTAACCTGATTTATATTTTATTTATTTAAAACTGTATTTATGTAATTTTATTCTAATTGTGTTACTGCCGTTTATCTTGTAATTTTATGTAAGGCGCCCAGAGCCTCCAAGATTGGGCACCATATAAATAAAATTTGCCTTGCCAGTTCCCTAAGCATCCTTGGATGCATCCCATCTGGTCCTGGAGTGTTATCTATCTTTAGGGCTTCTAGCTCATTTCAGACCCTTTTGCATGTAAATTCTGGTTGCTTCATCTCCAAGACCCCCTTTGTGGCTGCCTTGATGCCACTGTCTGACAGGGGCCCACTGTCCTCCCCTGTGAAGGCAGAGCAAAAGTACTCAAACAAATCTGACAACTGGCATAGTGGATAGTGGCTGTAGAGTTTTTCAAACAACTATTCCTAATTCTAAGTTATGTTCTTAAAATAGGGTCTGTCTCCAGGGCATTTGTCTCTTGGAGACTGAAGCATAGAGTGAGACAATAAGTGAGGGATACCTGGGGTTAGAAGAACTGTTTTTCTCCACTTTTGACCCCCTCCAAAATCCGCAGCTCAGTGTCTGCTTTCACCTCCCTAGCTATCCTCTTTGCCTCTTTATTTTCCAAAACATATTCTCTCCATTCTTCCTTCCCCTGCCTTTCATTGTAACTGAAGAAGGCCTTTCACTACTTCCCTGATTGTTACTGAGAACCATAATTGTCTCTTGTACTTGTTCCTTTTGGTGACCGTTCTCATGCCTAACTTAGATGCCTCAAGAATGGCCCCCTTTTGTTGCCCCCTCATCTCTCTTTCACACCTCCTATGCTGTCTATACAGACTAACTTGTTCTGGACTAACTCCCTCAACCTGTTGAAGTCCACTCTTCTGAAATCATGGACCTCAGCCCTCAGTTGGGGTTTTCTGGTCACAAGGGACAGTTCAAACCAGATGGAGCTGTGGTAGCTGTTCCCCAGAAACTGTACTACTCTCACATCTCCTACCATCTCAGAGTTGGTGAGCACCGCAATGATGACAGCCTGGTGGGTGGATTCCTTAACTAGCGGTACAAGTAGACCATCCTGAAATGCATCCAGCAAGACTTGGCTTCTTGCACGCCTGGCCACTGGAACATCCCAATTGATATCCGGCAGGTTCAGATCACCCACTGCCCAAGGGGAGGGATTATACCTTCTATTCACATAAACATTGTACCTACAGTAGGTTGGGCATGATTCTGATATCCAAGTCACTTACCTCTGGTTTAATGTTAACACAAATGGGAGACTTGGTATGATCAGATCATGCGCTTTCAAAAACATCACTGACACTGGATCCTAGTAAAAGCAAAGCCTCAAGATGGAGGTTAAATGTTCTGCTACTGCAGAGCCCAAAATTTATAGACTGGATGAATCAAGAGGCTACTGGCTTCTTTGACATTAATGATAATGGCAAAGTGGGCTTTGGTTGTCTGTGGGACACTTTTAAAGCTTATATAAGGGGAAGAATCATCATTTTTTCGGTGGCAAAGAAAAAGAAAGCACTACTGGACCATTAGCTAAACTTGAAAAACAATTTAAAAAAGGCCCACTGGCTAACAGACACCTTCTTATCCAAATCACCAGTCTAAACTATGAAATAAATAAAATGTACTCTGCTAAAGCCGAGTATGTGTTTTTTTTTCAGTTAAATGTTTTATTGATTTTAAACACAAAAAATACAAAACACAACAACATTACAGTTATGACATCATACAGTACATATGCATGTAAGTGGCAGAATAGTCTAGGCATATATTTGTTAGATAACTATAGACAAAGGAAGTCCTAGGTACATCTCTTGGGCCATAGGAGGTATATCTATCCGGGGTATTAGGACGCATAGGGAACTGGATAGGCTGGTAAGCTGTATTTATATTAGAAGCACCTACCTTGTTTTCTGCCAAGAATCCAAAACCATATAAGGAGGTACTCCTGCTGACTAGACAGGGCTTCATGTGCTTCGGTAGATGTACCTTCCAATGGCTGAGTCAGAGGAGGCGCCTGAAAGAGAGGAAGGGAGAAAGGGTGCCACAAAGTAACTAAGGGAGATAATTGTGTCTAGATGTGGAGAGTATATACCTTTATCTTTGTACTGTACAATCTGTAGACAGCAAAATAGGAATAACAGTACAGAAATAACAATAACAACACTAATGACTACTGAAATAAGGTAAATGGGAACCTAGCATGAAGTGGCGCCCTGAGTGTGCTATAAAAAAATAAACTATTTACAATACTGTCATCCTCTAACTGGGATAGAATATGATTTTACTTCATTATTACAGTTTTGTGCTAGTAGTCTAGTTAAGCAGTACATTCGTAGAAGGAAAGTCCAATAGTACATATTAGAATAATTCAACCGATACCTGCTCTGAATGCCAGATAGGCCATGTAGGGCGCCCAGCATAGCTGGAAATGGGGTAGTTGCCCTTTTATCAAATGAGAGCATCTAATTCAAATATTGTGGCAAGTGCTGATAGTATTACGGTCATATTGGACGTAGTGGGGCTTCTCCAGTTTTTAAAGAGAGTACGTTTCACTTGCGTACTGAGCAGCATTAGCCATCTGAATTCATGGGGGCTAAGATTTGGGGCTTCAGATTTAAGGCCAAGTAGCATAAGGGAAGCACTTGGAGGGACAGTGGATTGCAGGATTGTGTTGGCTGCTTGGAGGACTGTCTCCTAGATGTCTGTGATCATAGGACAAAGCCACAGGATATGATAGAGATCTCCTCCAGGTTGGAGACATCTCCAACAGTTGTCGTGTGGGAGTACTTTCATCTTCTTAAGCATTGTGGGAGTTCTGTACCATGAGTGCATTATTTTATGGTGAATAAGTCTACTACGGGCATCTGTATAGACAGTGTGTCCCACCTGCCAGCATTGTTTCCATTGATGGTCGGTGAGTGATATTTGTAAAACCTTCTCCCATTTAGCCTTTAAGGATTGGTTGGGGTGGGCAGGGTATCCCTGATTATGGCATATGGAGTCCCAGCTATCCCTTTTTGTAAGGTATGCCACTTGTGTATTGGGGGTGTTAGGTCAGTTGGCATATTCCCCTTGTGAAGCAGGAGTTTTAGGGCATCTCTGATTTGGAGAAATTTCCAAAAATTGGAGGTAGGTATATTCCACTTACACTGCAGTTGTTGGAATGTGTCCACCACTAGAGAGCCTTTCACCAATAAGTCTTTTATAAATAGAATACCTTTTTCTTGCCATTTGGGCCATGTTACAGGCAGGCCACCGGTGGTAATACTGGGGTTGTTCCATACAGGAGTATATAAAAGGGGAGAGCAGAAATATTTAGTTTTTTATGTAGGATTTGCCAGTACTTAATTGAGGGACCTATAGTGGGATGCAATAGAAGATCCTGATGGGCTCCAGGCCATAGCAGGGTAGCTGCAATGGGAGAGCCGCTTAAGGCAAGGCAAGGCAAGGCAACATTTATTTAAAAGACGCTCAATCCTGGAGGCTCTGGACGCCGCACAAATTTTTGAACAAGATTTAAAAACACAAGCACAAAAACAACACAGAATTTTAAACAAAGTAAGAATAAATAAATCTAATAAAATCACAAACTTTACTATATATACTAATCTAAGCATCAAAGGCTTGGGAGAAAAGAAATGTCTTCAGACGGGCCTTAAAAATATCCACCGTGGGGGCGTCCCTGTCCTGAGCTGGCAAAGAATTCCACAGAACGGGAGCCGCAACACTAAAGGCTCTATCGCCAGCTGATTTAAGCCTCGTTCTGGGAATGGTCAGGAAGCCACCACTAGAGGATCGAAGAGGGCAGGTAGGGAGGGCAGGTAACAGAAGATCTGACAGATAACCAGGGCCCTGCCCATGTAGGGCCTTATAGGTGAGAAGACCCACCTTAAAGAGGACTCTCCACCTGACTGGCAGCCAGTGCAGTTCGCATAATACCGGTGTAATATAGCAAAACTTTTGCTGCCCAGTCAATAACCGGGCAGCTACGTTTTGCACCAGCTGCAGTCTGTGGAGAGATCCTCCTGTGACCCTGAGATAGAGCGCATTACAGTAGTCAAGCCTAGATGTGACTAAGGCATGTATCAAGGTAAGGAGGTCCAGAGACGGAACAAGGGGCTTAATCCTGGCAATATTTCTGAGAGGGAAAAAACAGGTATGAACCGTGGAGGATATTTGAGCCTCCATGGATAGGTTCCTGTCCAGAATCACTCCCAGATTTCGCACCCAAGAGGAGGTCTTCAATGACACAGCTCCAAGAACAAGCCCATTTTCTGAGTCAGAAGCCATCCTATCACAAACTCTGTTCGACTCCACTACCAATACCTTTGTCTTGTCAGGGTTCAGTTGCAACCAGCTGGAAGCCATCCAGTCATTAATCTCGGCCAGACAGATATTAAGCACATCCACTGTGTTGGATGTTCCTGGGGCAAAGGACAGATATAGCTGAGTGTCATCGGCATAACAATGAAAACTCAGACCATACTTCCTAATGATCCCTCTCAGGGGCAGCATGTACACTGCGAACAACATTGGGGCCAGTACCGATCCTTGAGGGACCCCACAAAATAGGAGACTGGATATAGATGAAGAATTCCCCATCATAACCTGTTACCTCCTGTTGGTAAGAAAGGACTAAATTCAATTGATGACAGTACCGGTGAGTCCACATAACTCCCTAAGGCGGACAAGCAGCACACAATGGTCCACAGTGTCAAATGCTGAAGAGAGATCAAGGAGAACAAGAATTGTCCTGTCCCCCCGATGTCTTGCCCTGAGGAGATCATTCTGCACCCAAACAAGTGCAGTTTCTGTGCTATGTCTAGCCCAAAATGCCGACTGGAAGGGTTCGTACAACTCGTGAGTCACGAGGTGCTCTTCCAACTGAAGCGCTACCACCTTCTCCACCACCTTCCCCAGAAATGGAAGGTTGGATATAGGACAGTAATTCGCCTTGATCTCCAGGTCCAAAGATGATTTCTTTAAGAGAGGTCTCACCAGAGCCTCTTTCAAGGCATCCGGAAAGACCCCCTCAGAAAGAGAACACCGTACAATCAAGGCGAACACCGGGCCGACAGAGTCAACGCATCTTATTTAAGGTTTGTTCTATTCTTAACCATTGAGGGGAGTCCTTAGAGTGTGGCTGAAACCACTTCATAGTCTGGGTACACGGGTATGCTATCTTGTAGCCCTCCATCCAGGGAAGACCTCATCCTCCTTGTTTCCAGTGCACTCGGAGTGTGTTCCTACCAAATTGGGGTTTGGCTTTGCCCCATAGAAAAGAGCCAATGATTCTGTCCAGTTTGTGGAGCCATGGCGAGGGCAGGGATAGGGGGATGTGTGAGAGCAGATGAAAGAATCTGGGTGCAACAGACATCTTAAAGGCCACAATTTTGCCAGCTAGTGTAAGATTGAGATGGGACCATTGGTCTAGTTCGGCTTTGCAGTTAGTTATCAGGGGGCCTCGGTTATTATCCCACCATATCCCAACATTGGCTCCCCTCTGATGCCCAAATATGTAATAGTGTGCTGAGCCCACTTCAGACCATGGTGGGACAAGTTGTGAGGGAGACAGTTAGAATTAAGCAGCAGAATCTCTGTTTTGGCTTGGTTGATTTTGAGCCCAGAGATATGGGAGAAGTGTTCTAGTAAAGTAAGGAGGGAGGGAGGAATAGATTTTGAAGCATCTCCTAGGATCACCAATAAGTCATCTGCATACACTAAGGTTGATGGCTGTGGATGTCCTGACCCAATACCTGTTATGAGGGGATGTTGTCGGATCACTGCAGCCATGGGTTCCACCGCTAGGAGAAACAAAAGGGGGGGGGGGATAGAGAGCATCCCTGCCTGGTACCTCTGTCGAGTTGGAATGGCTCCGATATTATAGAATTGGTGAGTACCTTGGCAAGGGGGGATGTGGATAAAGTTGTTACAGCTGTTCTAAAATGGGACTCAAATCCAAAGTGTTGAAGAACAGTCTGAAGGTGGTCCCATTCGACAGAGTCAAACACCTTCTCAAAGTCATTTGCCAAAGCGGCCACAGGTGTTGGAGCATTTTTTGCTAGGTGAATGAGGTTGAGAAGGGTTTGAAAATGGTCTGTACTATACCTGCCTTTCACAAATCCCACTTGGGATGGATGTATAAGGTGTGGGAATATAGGGTTTAGCCTGTTAGCCAACAACCTGGCATACACCTTACTGCCAGCATTAATCAATGAGGTGGGACGATAGCTGACTGCCTCCTCTGGGGTTTTTCCTTTTTTGGGAAGAATGGTGATAGTGGCCTCTCGGAGAGTTTGGGGTAAAATACCCTTAGCCTCAGCTTCTGTGAAGACTTGGCACAGCAGAGGAGAAATCATGGGGGACAGTGCCTGGAGACAGTCCACCAGGTATCCGTCACCTCCTGGCAGGTTCCCTTTTTTGAGGGCCATCAGGGCTGTGGAAACTTCCTGTGGTGTAAGGGGAGCTTCTAGGGTAACATTGTGGAGAAGGGAAAGCTTGGGTAGACTGATAGAGTGAAGAAAGACCTGGGTTTCTGAGATGGTTTCAGGCTTAAAAGAGGTATATCTCAAAAAAACATAAAACGCAAATTGCTTTCCTTCAAGAAATAAAATTATTAGCAGAGGATGTTCATAGACTTAAAAAAGATTGGGTCGGTCAGATCTACGAATTATCCTATACCTCAAGAAAAAGAGGAGTTGCTATTCTTATTTATAAGAGTCTCAAATGGTCCCTTGTAAACTCAGTTTCCGATACTGACTGCAGATGGGTGATGGTCAAACTGAATACCAATTCTGGTCCTCTTCTGCTTGTTAGTGTCTATGCACCCAACTCCAATTCCCCGTAGTTTTTTCATAATTTAGCTCAACAGATTCTATCCTTTAACACTGATAATACACCAGTTATTCTTGGAGGGGGCCTTAACTTAGCTTTAGAAGCCAGCATTGACAGAAGTAGCCCCACTACAGGGGCCCACCCTAGAAGCATTAAAGCCCTCTCATTACTAATGCAAGATGTTGGATTAGCTGATGTATAGCGCCTCCCTAACCCCTGTGATCGAGAATTTACTTTTTACTCCTCTCTACATAAGACATACAGTAGAATTGACTACTGGTTAGCCTCTCCTGTTATAATGGAAAAAACTATTGATTCATCCATCTTTCCCATCATAATCTCAGATCATTCCCCTGTCAAATTGCAACTTTTGTGGGGCCCATTAGCACCTAAATCTTTTTACTGGCAGCTGGACCCTCTCCTTCTCAAGGATCCCAATTTCTTACCCATGATCAAAGCACAAATTCAGGACTTTCTCTTTCACAATACCCCAACTGAATCTTCTATGTCCTCTGTATGGGAAGCTCTTAAAGCTGTGATTTGAGGGGGAAAATTATCAGTTATGCTGCACATAGTAAGGGAACAACAGCTGGCTGACTTGGAAAAATCTCTTAAGGCTAAAGAGAATTTATACATTTCTTCCAATAAGCACTGTCCTGATTCTCAAGTTCATCTCGAAATTCTTCAACTTAGAGATAAAATTAACAAATTAATTTCTCGTAAAACCGAACTGGCCTTGTTTAAACTTAAATATAAGTTTTGGAAACACAGCAATAAAAATGGGAAACTCCTCTCTTACCAGCTCAAAGCACAACAAATGGAACGACACATCCTAAGCCTAAAAAATGAACAGAGTACGATTCACTCCAACAACCCCTCTATAAATCGTATCATGAAAACCTTTTATCAAAAACTATACTCTAACACAAATCTTCCATCTATTTTACAAATTTAACAGTTCCTTAAATTGTTACATCTTCCTGCTCTTGAAATAAATTCTTTAGATGAACCTTTCTAACTTCAGGAAATCCAGAAAGCTTTGTCTTCCTTGAAATCCGGCAAATCCCCTTGGGGTGATGGATTCCCTGTCGATTTCTATAAAATGTTTTCCGACACCTTATGTCCCCTTCTTCTTAACGTTTATCAAGAAGCTTCCAACACTGGCAAGCTTCCCCCATCTTGCACCGAAGCAATCATAACCCTAATCCCTAAGAAAGAAAAAGACCCTACTCACCCCGCAAGTTACAGGCCCATCTCTTTATTAAACATGGATGGGAAGATATTTGCTAAACTACTAACTTCTCGACTTGAATCCTTGATTCCCAAGCTAACTCATTGTTCGTAAGCTGGTTTTATTAAACATAGATCTGGTTCTGATCACTATGTTCCTTATTTAATTTAATTCACAAAGCCAAATCCCTCAAGACACCAGCTGCATTCATAGCTATTGATTTCGAGAAGGCCTTTGATTCCTTAAACTGGGACTACCTTCATCAAGTTTTATCTTGTTTCGGTCTTTCTCATACCTTTTGCTCCTGGATCAAGGTATTATATAACTCCCCTGTTGCTAAAGTACTTACTAATTCCACCCTTTCCTCTTACTTTCATCTAGCAAGGGGAACTAGACAAGGCTGTCCCCTGTCACCTTCTCTGTTTATTTTAGCCATGGAACCCCTGACTGCTTGTTTATGTGAATCTTCTGGCATTATGGGCATACCTGTGAGCAATTCAAGATATGTTTCTCTCTACCCTACGCGGATGACCTCTTAATCTTACTCGAAAACTTGAATGAGGCTGGGCCCCTGTTGGTTGATTTGCTTAATAATTTTACCAAAATTTCTGGCCTTGCTTTGAATTATGGCAAATCACAAACTATGCCCCTTAATGACCACTGTAAAGCCTTTATGAACATACCGCTTGGATTCCACTGGTCACCACAGGGTATAACATATCTAGGAATCAAAATTACTAGTAACTTAGGGAAGATGGGAAGGGTGGAAGGTAGTCCTGCTAAATGCCAGGAGCTTGGGCAATAAAATGCCTGAGCTCCAGGCAATGCTAACTGAGGGAGCAGTGGATGTGGCAGCAGTCACTGAGACTTGGGCCACTGCAAGACATGACTGGGACCTGAACCTGGAGGGTTACACTATGTTCAGGAAGGACAGGGGGGAGGGAAGGGGAGGAGGGGTAGCAATGATAGTCAAAAACTGCATTGGCATAGGGGAGTAGAGGAGGTGGAGGGAACCGTGGAGGTGATTTGGGTCACCTTGATAACAAAGGGGCAAGAGAGTAAAAATAGGAGTGGTGTATAGACCCCTGCCCTGGCGGAGGAGCTGGAGGACAGTCTGGCAGATGTTAGGAGACACTGCAGACTGGGCAGAGGAACGGTGGTGGTGTTGGGGACTTAAACATGCCAGGAACAGACTGGGAGACTATAGACATCCTCTGTGACCAGGGAACAGAGGTTGTTGGATGTCTTTCAAGATCGTTCCTAACTCAGCAGGTGAGGGAACTGACCAGGGAGGCACGGGTACTGGATGTGGTCCTGGCAGACAGTGACCAGATTGGGACCTGGAGGTAAGGGACCCATGGTGGGGAGTGACCATGCCACGGTCTGGTTCTGCCTGGACCTAGGAGGGTGAAGGCTGCACAGACGAAGTAACCGACTTCAGGGGCGGATTTTAAGGAAATGGGAAGGATCCTAAGGAGCATTTGGATGGGATTGGGTCAGACATGGACGCTGATAGTAGGTGGGAAATCATCGAGAGAGGGTACAGGATGCTACCAGCACCTGTGCAAGAGTAAAACGAAAATGGTAGGGCCCAAAAACCCTGTTGGTGGACCAAGGAGGTCCAGGAGGGTGGTGTGAGGAAAGAAAGCAGCCTATAAGCAATTCAAGTGCTCAAGAGTGAAAGGGATCGGGGAGTACAGGCTGATGGCTAGAAGGGCCACTAGAGTGGTGAGGGTGGCTAAGGCAAGGAAGGAGCAGAACCTGGCCAGGAAAATTAGGAGAGGGAACAAGGGTTCTTTAGATACATTGGGGAAAACGAAGGGTGAAGGGGCAGATTAGCAGGATTAAATCAGGGAGATGGGCACAAGACCTGGGGAGCAGGCTGAGGTACTAAATGAGTACTTCCTCAGTTTTCACCAGGGAAAATAGGTGCTGCATCATACATGGGAGAACAGAGATACTGAGGAGGGGGACCCTTACCAGTGGCAGGTCTGGGAGAGGGAGGCATCACTGGCAGGTGGGGAGGGCTAAGCAGGGAAAAGAGGTACCGGAAGGAAATCACAGCAGAGAGAGTAAGGGAAGCCGTCAGCTCCCTAAGACGGAGAAAGCAATCGGGGCCAGATAAATTACATCCCAGAGTGCTGAAGGAACTTGCAGATGTCCCTGGCAAAACCCCTGGCAGAGCTTTTCACCATCTCTCTGAGGACAGGGTGGGTGCCCCAAGACTGGAAGGTGGCGACATAGTGCCTATCCACAAGGGGGATCAAGGGAGGTGGCAGAGAACTACAGGCCTGTCAGCCTGACATCGGTGGTGGGCAAGGTGATGGAGGGCATTGTCAAGGAGAGGCTAGGGGGACCTGGATAAGTCAGGGTGCCTGGATGATAGACAGCATGGATTCATCCCGGGGAAATTGTGTCAGACAAACCTGGTGGAGTTCTATGACTGGGTGACAAGTGCCTTGGACCTGGGTAGACCAGTAAATGTCCTCTTTCTAGACTTCAGCAAGGCATTTGACTCTGTTCCTCACGTGGGCCTGTTGGATAAGCTGGGAGAAATGGGGGTGGGGAACCAGATGATCAGATGGATAGGCAATTGGCTCCAGGACCGGACCCAGAGGGTCGTAGTTGGTGGGATAGTCTCATCCCCAAGGAGGGTCATTAGTGGATCCCACAGGGATCAGTCCTTGGGCCCCTTCTGTTCAACGCCTTCGTATCTGACATAAGGACAGGAATCAGGAGTGAGATGAGTCTCTTTGCAGATGACTCGAAACTGGGGGCGGTGGTGGATGGGGAGGAGAGGGTGGCCTACAGGGGACCTGGATGCTCTGGAAAGATGGTCTAGAAAGTGGAAGCTGAGGTTCAATGCAGGGAAATGCAAGGTACTCCACCTGGGGGCCAGAAACCCAGGCCAAGTGTACACCCTGGGGGGGAAATGCTACAAGTCTCGATGGCTGAGAGGGACCTGGGGGTGGTGGTGGATGTCAAGATGAACAACTCAGAGACTTGTATTAGGGCAGCAGCCAAGGCCAACAGGATGCTGGGATGCATTGCTAGGGGGATCACCTCCAAAAGGAGGGAAGTGATACTCCCTCTGTATAACTGCTTGGTGAGGCCGCACCTTGAGTACTGTGTGCAGTTTTGGAGGCCACATTAAAGAGGGACATTAACCTCCTGGAGAGGGTCCAGGAGGAGCAACCAAAAATGATTTGGGCTTGGGGACAGGACCTTGAGGAGGAGGCTCAAGAGCTAAATATGTACACATTGGAAGAGAGAAGGGACTGGGGGACATGATAGAGGTCTTCAGGTACATGAAGAGGGTAAATAGGGGAGGAACAGTCAGGGTGCTTCGAAGGAAGGAGGAAGGGGCCACTAGAGGGCATGGGTGGAAGCTGGAGGGGGGAAGATTCAGGGGAGAAAGGAGGAGGTGCTACTTCACTGAGAGGGTGGTGGAGCCATGGAATGCACTCCCTAGGGGGCTGGTGGAGGCAGAGACAGTGGAGGGGTTCAAGAGGGGATGGGACAGGTACAGGGGAAGGGTTCTGGAAGCAAAATCCAATGCAGCAAGAATATCCGGAACTGGGAAGGGAGAAGCCAGAGAAGGCGAGGGGACAGCAAGGTCAGCACCCAGGGTGGGGCTGACTAAACGAGCAGACACGAAAGACCATTAGGCCTATTCTGCTGGCATTTTAGTATGTTAGTAAGATATGGGACATTAACTTTAACCCCTTATTTGATAACATCAAAACAATTCTGGACAGATGGAAGCTTCTTAATCTCTCTTTCATGGGGAAAATTGCAGCCATTAAGATGTCCATTTCTCCCAAGATTCTTTACCTCTTTGCCAATATTCCTTTAGTCTTACCATCCTCCTTTTTTGCTAAAATTGATCAATGAATAGGTAACTTTATCTGGGATGGGAAACCACCGAGATTTAACCGCAACAAACTTCGATCACATACGAAAAAATGGGGATTCGGACTCCCCTGGTTCAAAGGCTACCTCTGGGCTTTCTGAATATCCCAAAACATTAAATGTTTTCAGAAACCCTCCCCTCACTCACCACTATGGGTTGCAGTGGAATCCGCATTGTGCCCAGGAGTAGTTCCCACTGCCTTCATTTTTAATCCCATTTCCTCTAAACTAAAATCTCATCCAACTATATCATCCTCTGTTCTTTATTGGAAACTAACCCACAAATTCTTGAAATCCAATCCAACACCCTGGTTTTATGCCCCCCTTATGGGGCAATCCACTGCTCACTCTAGAAGATCACCCAATTTTCTGTTGTACATGGAGGAACAAAGGCATTTTATTTCTCTGAGATATCTTGGACCAGAATTCACTCACTCTTAGATCATTCTCAGACTTGCAGGTCAAATGGAAACTTCCTAAACAGGACTTCTGGAAGTTTTTACAAATTCGGGCAGCTTATAACTCTCTCTCTAGTTTAGTGTATAGGCGTACTCTTCTAAACCGATATATCTTGTACTGGGCTAATTTATCAGTAAAATTAAATAGCTCCATTTACAAAGACATTATTGATAATCTACCTGATCAGTGTATACAGGCCAAAAATAAATGGAGTACTCTTCTTAACTACAATATTTCAGACGCACAATGGAGTAATTGTTGGCGTATTGCACTTAATACCTTTAAAGATGCCCGTAGTTCTTTAATACAAACTGAAATCCTACGTCTTTGGTATTGTAAGAGGTCTGAACCTCACCTTCAGGTTCTTGGCAATATTGGGAATGCAAATAATCACAGACAAGTTGCATTTGAGTAATAAACAAGTTTATTACTACAAAAAAGGGATAAATCACAGTTGCCCTAAGCAGTTCTTACCAATACGAACCGGGAGCCAGTGCTAAGTGTTCCCCACACCTCAAGGTTTCTCTGTAGTCTCTTGGGATCTCTCGGGTCTCCGAGGTGCAAAGCCTGTGCATAACATTATATACCTGTGATAATTACTATGGTTACTAAAAGACAGAAACATTTATAGTTATAGAGATGAGCCCTATTGGCTAAATTAGAGGTGGCTCCACGGTCCAAGATAACATTATATAATTTTGTAAAGTCATCAGTTTTAGAACAAAGATGTTCTTATACAGAGTCTTACATAACAAGGTGAAGTGGTGCACATCACCAAAAGATGGCAATGTTGCCTTGCATATTACAATTATTTCAAGGACAGGTGTCTTGGCATATGACAAGTAAGAAATAGACAGAAAATACATGGTATAATATGTGTGCATTAGCAAGCAAAGTGAGTTACAATAATATATATTCATATACTAACATCTACTTTGTATGGTATATGCCTTTAGTCCCCTGTATTAGTATAGCCTATGCCTAAACATTAGCTGTCTAGGGTGTACCCCTGAGGGCATCAATTAGGGTGCAGGGACCTCGTGTAACAATTCCCCCCTTGTTGCCTCTAAGGGCAACACAGGCAAATCCAAGGCATGGACAGGAGCAGTGGCCCTTTACAATCCTGAGGCACGAGCCTTGTAAAGGAACTCAAGCTGCTCACGGTGTTGGCGCAGTGTACATCGTAGGCAGCAAAACATAATAATCAAAGTAAATATTAAAAATGCTTGTATTATAACAAAACCTTTAAAAGTGATTTCTAACCAGGTGTTAGTCAATGCGTTATTCATATCACCATCATTGATCAGGTCAAGAATAACTTAATTGGCTTTGGTTATATTATTGCTGATGTGGATGAGGTGTGTGTCCTTTCTATCTAAAAGTGATTTCAATGTAAGTGGATTTTTGTGTACATTAAAGTACGGTAGGTATTCTGAGAGTGTGAGTAAATAATCTGGATTACCGTCAATGATATCTGCTTCCATAAGGGGAACGGGGGTTATGACAGTATGTCCAATAACAGTTTTCTGGTGGGGAACAAAACAGAAGTTGGGGTAAGCAATAGAACAAATAACATAACCATATGTATAAGATTTCACATTAGTCACTATACAGTATTCTCCGTCAGAGTTATACTGTGAACGTACAATAGGCAGTCTCCATTTTTGCAACTGGACAGGGCATGTGTAGGTCGTCTTAGAGATCTGTGTTGACAGGTGATGAGCTTCCTCATGATAGGACTGGTAGAGCTGATCTGGTAACGGCGCTGATTCAAAAGAGTTGGTGCCATTTTCAGTGATGTCAGTATCCATAGTGAAAGTCCAATCAATGCTGTCTGGAGAGTAGCCACAAACAGGGCATATAACATCAAACACATCACATCGGCACAGGTAGATATATTGCTTTTTCGCACAACAGTCTGTGTGCGGTGCCACCCAGGCGTCCAGGAAGGAGTGGTAGACCAGTAGAGGTGGTAGGTCCAGGCGTTCTCAGTAGATGTCATCATCCAAATGCCCAATGGAATGCACAGTGCCAGCTTGTCAAACAAGGCTGTGGTGGGATCAAAACGTGGTAAGGAGACAGTAAAGGAAACAAACATGGTATCTGTTATAGAACATTTCTTAGTAGAAAAACAAGGACCAGTATTAGGGTGTCTGGTCACAAACCCCAAATTTCGAGCTGTGGAGAGAGGAATCGACAATGTCTGTTGCATACATAGGGAAATACAAGTTGAAAGTTTACATTTAGGACAATACCATTTAGAGATGCGTCTGTCATGTATTATGTCAGGGATTCTTCCAGTTTCTAAGTCTCTGAAGAGGTTGTTGATGGTAGTGAGGATATATGAACCATATGGAGAACAAAGTATTTCTCTACCAATGTATTGTTTATCAGCTTCTCTATTGTTCTGTTGTATGAGTGCGTTAATCTTATCTTTGGAATCAGTGAAGGCTTTTGCAATGTCGTGCATGTTGTATACAGTGTATCTTTCTTCCTGACTAAGGCCATCCACACCATGCAATAAGGGTAGTAAAACAGTATTAACCAAACCAGTGAAGAACTTTGCAGAATGACTCTTAATAGCAGCAATGTCTGCTTTGTTCCAAATGGACATAGCAGTACCAAAAAGACCTGTGAAGGTACCTGTAGCACCTGTAACATCAGAACTGTCAACTTCACGTTTACTACGTTTATGATTAAGAGTACTAGGAGGAGGTTTCCTCCTAAAATTACCTCTGTGTTCAGTAGAATAAACCCCAGTAAAGGGATCCTTAGTGCGTATCTGAAATGCAGCCAAACTATCAAGCAATAATGTACTATAGAATGCAGATGTATTGGTATTGTGACACATACCAAATGCTTTCATATTCCAGTAAGTAAGGTTAAATAAAACAGGTATATGCATAAACTGTAAAGTATTAATTAAAGAACCTGGGAGGGCAGTGGCTGTGAGACCACTACAGGGACCAGGGGTATGTTTTGGACATTCCAAAAGCTGTTTTTTGGTAGGAGGCAGCACAGAGAGATACATGGCTGCAGAGGCCATGTGGTGTACAGCACAGAATCTGCGGGCAGAGTCTTGAGAGAGAGAATTACAATAGGAAGGATCAATCAGAGCAGTTATATTATACAAACCAGAGTGTCTTAATGCAGTTTGTAACAAGGAAAGTGAACCATTTGGGGATAATTTAGCGTTGGGCGAACCCTGGAAAGTTCCTTTAGAGAGTTTGGCCACGAGGAGAATTCATCCTTGTGATGTGGTTTGCCACTCAATTTGAAGGGTAGATTTGTCTGAAGCAACGACCGAGGCAGTGAGGTATGCATCAGAACCTTCCTGGACAGTAATCATAGTATCTGGAATTTTGATGGAAACTCCCTCTGTAGGAGGTGCTGGAGGATCCAGGTGTCGAAGGAGGTCCGGTACCGTGCCTTGGGCAAAAGGGATTACTCCTGCAAGGAGGAGAGATAGGAACAAGATAGCCATCTTGTCAATGTATCTGAAAAGGAAGATGAAAGATTAGTACATTAGTACAGTTGCGCCCAGTGGGGTTAGGAAGAGTAAGTTTAAGTTCCTTTGTACAGTTTCAACTGGTTTGCATGTAACCATTTGTCAGTCACTTTATTGTTGCGGAGGAATCTAACTTGATAGACTGCCGGACTGAGCTTGTTGACAATGGGGTAAGGGCCTTCCCACTTATTGGAGAAGGAGTGGGTGGGATGTGCAAATCGAAGTACCATTACCTGATCTCCAACCTGCCAATCCACTTCTTGTGCGTGTTTGTCAAATTGTATTTTGGACTGTTGCTGGGCTTTACCCATGCAGTTTGCAGCATACAAGTGTGTATGTATGAAGTCTTTTCTGAGTTTCTCCACATACTGATCTACAGACACACGGTCTGCAGTGGGGGTATGCAGGTCAAAGAGCAAGTGTTCAGGCAATCTCATTTGTCTTCCAGTCACTACCTCGAAAGGTGTAAGCTGGGTGGTGGCTGAGGGTGTACCCCTGATTGCCATAAGGAGTAAAGACAATAGGGAATCCCAGGTCTTGGGATTGTCCTCAATAAATTTGGAAAGCATTTGCTTAATCCATCTGTTGGCTCTTTCTATTTGACCTGAGGATTGAGGGTGATAAGGTATGTGGAACTTTTGCTGGACCCCAAGGAGTTCAAGGGACTCTTTCATCAACTCACCTGTAAAACTGGTTCCTTTATCGGAGTCTACCTTGAGAGGCAGGCCCCACCTGGAGAAAATCTGTTCTACCAGGATTTTGGCAGTTATCTTTGTGGTGCATGTTTTGGTGGGGAAAGCCTCAACCCACTTAGAGAATAAATCAGTTACCACAAGGGCATACTTGTTGTTTCTACTGGTGTTGGTCAGGGGACTGATAAAATCAATTTGAATGGCATGCCAAGGGCCAGTGTGTCTCTGTGGTAAAAGTTTGGCATTTCCTTTTGTAGGTATGGGATTGTTTTGTGCACAAACAAGGCAATTATCAATGTATTGTTTAACATCTTTGGTAATCCCAGGCCACCAAGCAGTGGTTTTGAGATGCTGGAGGGTATTTTCCATCCTGGTGTCCACCAGTAGGTGTCATGTACCTGGTGCAAAAATTCAGATCTCAAATGTCTGGGAACTACCCATAATTTGGTGGTAGTATCCTCTGGTTGGAACCAAATAAGTTTATCATCAGGGGATAAGTGTAATTTACCTTCATGCCTGTGATATGGGTTATGTGTAGGGAGTCTTTCTTCAGTACCCTTGTCCAGGAATCTGAACACTTCTTTGAGTTCAGTGTACAAATGCTGGGCTGCTGAGAGGTCCAAGGGGGAAAAAGATTCAGATTTCTTTTTGAGAGCTGCAACCTGTACAGCAGCATTGGCCTCTGGATGATCCATTATCCAGACATCCCCTCGGCCCCTTCCTTAGCAAGGTATCTGCTGTGTCATTAAATGCATGTTAGGATCAAGTGAGTGAGCTTTAACCTTGTGCACATAAAGTTTGTGTGGGTATTTCTGTGCTAATGCGTGTATGTAGATCACCAATTCTTTGTATTTCACTGGGCTTCCATCAGAAGAGAGGAAGGAGTTCTTCTGCCAGAAAGGGAGAAATTCTGTAAGGGAACAGCAAACCCAATTAGAGTCTGTGAAAATGATGGTATCCTGAGTTTCATGTTGGATAAACTCTAGTGCACAGGCCACCGCTGCCATCTCTGTGTACTGTGATGAAACTACACTACAGCGTTTAGATATCCTGACAGTGTTACCATAAGGATACACCACCAAAATACCCATCCCTGCAATCTGTTCTCCCTGATAGTATGATGCTGAACCATCGGTGAAAACACGGTACAAAGAGGTATTTTCCAGTATCTGGGGTGGCAGGGAAGAATGGACCCGGATCTGGGAGGTCAGGTGACTGCAAAATACAGTCATGGGGTTCCCCCTGAAAAAGGAGGCCATGAGCTAATAGAGATGGAACTTTGGTCAGGTGGACCTGAATATCCCTATCCTGGAGGAGGAGTGACCAATGTGTCAGCCTGGAGTTGGAGACTGACCCATCCTTCACTCTATCTGAGAGCAGAAAAGTAGTAGGCGTATGATTAGTGTTAAGAATCAGCGGAGAGTACCCAATGATATACAGGAAGTGCTTGACCACCCAATAGGTGGCCAGAAGGTTCCCTTCACAAAGGCCATACTTCTGTTCCACTGGGGTCAAGAGCTGTGATGCATATGCGATAGGTCTCAAGGTGCCATGCACCTTCTGGGCCAGCACTGCTGACATGGCGATGTCGGAGGTGGCACACTCTAGATGGAATGGTAATGCTGGATTGGGGTTTACCAGGGCTGGGGCAGAGGCCAAGGCCTGCTTCAGTGATGTCACAGCCTGGGTATGGACAGGGCCCCAACTCCATGGAATGTCCTTTTTGAGTAAATCATACAGTGGAGCGGCTTTCTGAGCAAAATCACAAATAAAATCTCTGGAATAGTTTACCATACCTAGAAACCTTTGAAGAGTTGCCACACTGGTAGGTAATAGCAAGTCTTGTAATCCTTGAATCTTTTTCCAAGTAGGGCTCCGGCCTTGGTCAGTTATTTTCAAACCCAGAAAGAGTACTTCTTTCTGACATAATTGTGCTTTTGCAGGGTTGCACTTCAGGCCTACTCTCTGAATAAGAGTCAATAGTTCGTCCAAGAGATCCAGATGTTGTTCCTGTGTAGCAGTGGCCAACAACAGGTCATCTACGTACTGTAAGAGACATTGGGGGGCTGAGAAACTTTGTAGGGCATCCATCATATGGAGATGGAGGGATGGGCTATTATGGAATCCTTGTGGCTAGCAAGTCCACGTGTATTGTCGTCCTTCAAAGGTGAAGGCAAACTTATATTGACTCTTAAGGGCCAATGGTAATGACCAAAAACCATTGGAGATATCAGGGCACTGAACCATTTCTGATCTGGTGTTAAAAGTCGAAGCACATCTGGTGCAGACGCCACAGTTGGGGAACAACTGGGAGTAACCTGATTCAGTTTCCTGTAGTCAATAGTAAGTCTCCAGGTGCCTGTGGGTTTCTTCACAGGCCAAACAGGAGAGTTGGCAGTGGAGACACAGGTTCTGATTACTCCTTGTTTAAGGAGTGACTCGATTGTTTCTCGGAGAGAGGGTAAGGCTTCAGTGGGAAACGGATATTGCCTTTGTCTCTCATGTGCCGGGCCTGGCACCTCGATAATGGTATGCATTCTGCCACAATCATGCTTATTAACTGCAAATGCTTCCAAATGTCGTTGCAGAATAGGTAAGAGTTTTGGGAAAAGTTCATGGTTCTTGAACAAATCTATGACGTCATACTCTTTGTTGTTGATGGATATTGTTGCCACAGCATGTGAGTCAGGAATTAAGACAGTATGGTATTGACCCTGGATCTGTATCAGCAACATGTTTGCTAGATCCACCACACAGCCGTGCGGTGCAAGGAAGTCAATCCCGATGATACTAGGATGATCATGCAGCACCATCAGTTGGAAAGCATGTGAGGCCTTTAAATGGCCTAGTTCTACCGGTAAAGGCAGAGAAAGGCATGCAGGTAGCCTAGTACCATTAACTCCTGACATATTGGTCTTCCGTCCCTTAGACCATGGAGACGTTTCAGGGCGGTCGTCGAGTAACACAGATACAGCTGCACCTGTATCTAACAAGACAGTTAGTTGGCGGCCCCCGACCTCGGCCTTGGTGCAGGACCTTCCGTTTGTATCCAAGACCAGCTTGTTTACAATACGGACTGGGGCCTGTAATTGTCAATCCGTATTATTGGAGGCATGCAGAGGTTGGGTCTGACTTGCATGAATGACTTCACCGTGTTGCACTGATGCAGTGTAGGGAGGAGCTTCCGGGTTCAGGCTTGTGTGGGACTGAGAGCCCATACTTCCGGTGTCTCCATGGCCAGTAGTGTCATGGGTCACCGGTTGTACTGCTGCAAGTGTTTGTGCAGGAACAGCATCCGCTATGGAGCACACTTGCCCCAGGAGCTCCCGAAATTTTCAATTTTCTTCAGCTATCTCTTTATATGAGGGACCCGATCTTTGTAATGGCTTCCCTTTGCCCTTGTGCTTCCTGTTTTTAGGCCAATTCCGGTTCCCACCCCACTGTTGCTGTTGTTGCTGGCCCTGTTGGGGGTTTTGCTGGGTGTTAGCTGGAGGGGCCAATGGATGTTTGGGCTGTTGTTGCTGGGCCTGCCCTTCCACGGTGTAATGTGTCGTGGTCCCAGAAGCAGGTTCCACGGCGGCAACCTTTTTGGAACCGGAACCCAAATCACGGATGTACAGTTGATACACTCTCTCGGTTTTCTGAAGAATATCGGCAAACCTATCCGTATTTGGGTATGTGGTTGGCTCTACTTTCTCTCTTACGGCTGGGATCATGTTTCTAAGGAACACGTTCTTATATTCAATAAGATCTACATCCGCAGGTTCTTGTGCCAGATGTTTCCCTGCTCGGTAGGCCATCCAGAGTCTCTGGTGGTAGGTCGCTGGACTTTCTTTAGCATTTTGCTTCACGGGGTATGCCAGCATTACTCCAACCACACCAGGGCTGTGAGCGGAGATGAGCTCAGCTGCGACTTCGTCAAAGGTGGCGTTCCCATCGTGGTGAACTACTTCAGGGAGTTTGGCCCATAAACCAGGATCGATGGTCTGGCGTAGTATTTGGACCTGATATTCTGCGGCGAGGCTAAGCATCTCGCACTTGGAGCGTACCTTTTCCAAATGGCCGCTGAGATTGTCGGACGGGTTCATCCGACCAATGCTGTAGGCAATTTGCTGAACAGAGTAGGCCATTTGTAGGGGATTAGTTGGTGGTCAATCAGGCAGAGGTAATGCGTCTCGCGCACTGTCCAATGCTGTGCGAGCTGCAGCTTCAGCCGCGGTACGAACAACACCTTCCTGAGTGCCAGCTTCTTGAAAAATTTGTAGAATCTGACTTTTAATGGCCTTCATACTTCTTTCAGGAAGAGGAACACTTCCTAATGCTCTATCAATCATGGTTTCAATCTCTTGCCTGTCTTCCACACTAATAACGGCTACCGGAGGCGCCGTCGGAACCAGGCTTGGGCCTGCTCCCCCCTATCATGGGCGCCGCCATGATGGCGTTTCCCATGATGAGCGTCACGACGTCGTCTATGTGTGACCTGGGGAGTCGTGGGCAGGGACCCACCATACTGTGGATGGCTGGGGGGGGGAATCTGGGCCATAGTAGGGGCATGACTGGGCGTTGTGCTGTGAGACGTCGTCATCGGATGGTTCCCCCTCCGATGACGAGTGAAAGGCAGGGGCTACGCCTCCCATTGCCTTAACATGGCCAGTCTAAACCTCTCGCTGATGGTGCAGTTTATCCATCTTAGCTTTACATTCATCATGATTCACACTTGCAACATCCATATCAACCTGATCCTGTTTCTGCTTCTGCTAAACACGGTACGCGGTGCTCAATTCACGATTGTCCCTATAGGCTATTTCTAGATCATTACATACCTGGTTGATCTCGTCCTGAAGTTCACCCATTTCATCACGCAACTGAGCATTCACAGCACTCAACAAATCATTCATTTGCACAACCTGACTCTTATCCTGTCTCAAACTTTCACACTCCTGTTTCAGAGTACACATTTCTTGTTCACCAGCCTGTGCGGAATGATCCAATAGTGAATCCTTTTCATTACGCAGAGATTGGAGTTCTTACTCCAAGTTCTGCTGTATTCGAATACATTCTGTTTCCTGCAAACCCATCTCTTGCTTAAGAGATGCGATCTGCAGGTCAAGGGTACAAAACCTCGCTTCGGAGGCTTCCAAAGCAGCGAGAGCAGCCACCATCAACCCTTTAGCGCAACGCTGTATTGGTTGACTGTCGTGCCTTGCGCATGGCTGAAATCCCAGTACAGGGTTTTCGGATTGACTCACTTCCCGCGCAAAGTCAACCCATCCTCCATGGAAGGTAAGAAAGTTAGAGACATCGAGTCTCAGTTCTGCGCAGATATCTGATATGGTGGCCAGTGTGTGGGAGGGAACGAAAATTCAAACTGTGAAAAAGACCGCGTGTTACGTATCGATCCACAACACGAGTACTTTAAACACAGCCGGGCTACTGTATAAGTTGTAGGCTTGCAATTCAAAGCTGCTATGGAGTGGGTCGAGACGGCATCGACCACACCCAAAAAGTCAGCTAGACTTTGCAAGTATCTACAAACTGGTAGAAAAGACGGGACAGGTGTTTTACGGGAGTGTACACCTACAGTCCCCGTGGGAAAAGGGAAATGTATAGCAACAAGTGAAAACTTATAACACCCAATATCGCTTGCACACGGTCGCCAATTTGTAAGAGGTCTGAACCTCACCTTCAGGTTCTTGGCAATATTGGGGATGCAAATAATCACAGACAAGTTGCATTTGAGTAATAAACAAGTTTATTACTACAAAAAAGGGATAAATCACAGTTGCCCTAAGCAGTTCTTACCAATACGAACCGGGAGCCAGTGCTAAGCGTTCCCTACACCTTGAGGTTTCTCTGTAGTCTCTTGGGATCTCTCGGGTCTCTGAGGTGCTAAGCCTGTGCATAACATTATATACCTGTGATAATTACTATGGTTACTAAAAGATAGAAACATTTTTAGTTACAGAGATGAGCCCTATTGGCTAAATTAGAGGTGGCTCCACGGTCCGAGATAACATTATATAATTTTGTAAAGTCATCAGTTTTAGAACAAAGACATTCTTATACAGAGTCTTGCATAACAAGGTGAAGTGGTGCACATCACCAAAAGATGGCAATGTTGCCTTGCATATTACAATTATTTCAAGGACAGTTGTCTAGGCATCTGACAAGTAAGAAATAGACAGAAAATACATGGTATAATATGTGTGCATTAGCTAGCAAAGTGAGTTACAATAATATGTATTCATATACTAACATCTACTTTGTACGGTATATGCCTTTAGTCTCCTGTATTAGTATAGCCTATGCCTAAACATTAGCTGTCTACGGTGTACCCCTGAGGGCATCAATTAGGGTACAGGGACCTCGTGTAACAGTATAGAACCCCCTCTGTGCTTCAATGGATGGGTCTATTAAATAATAATAATTGCTGGAGCTGCAATTTGGCCAACAGGGATCTACTTCATATCTTGTGGTCTTGCGCTCCCATTAATAAGCTCTGGCATAAAGTCTGTTTACTTGCCTCCAGAGTAACGGGACAAAAACTACCTTTTGACCCCAAGCTATTCCTTCTAGGCATCCTTATCCCCAATAGCTCTCTCCTCTCACATGCACATTTTAGATGGCTAAACATACTTTCTCTTCTGGTCAAATGTCTGATTCTTATGAAATGGAAACCAACTCTGGTGCTTTCTCTTTCAGATGTTCTTCAAAGCCTCTCTCAGTATGCTTCCCTAGACCGATTATCTCATGTTACTCATAACTGACTCATTGTATATGACAGGTGTTGGCAGGATTACTTCAACTACATCGGACCTAGTTCTTCTAGACCCTAATTCTTAGGGATATTTAGCCATCCTTCTTATTTTGATCTTAGATTAGGTTTTCTTGAAACTTGTGCACAGATTTCTCCTCTTTTTTCCCTTCTTCCCTGTTTTCTCCCTCTCTTCATCCCTTCTTCCTTGTTTTTTTCTCTCTTCTTTCTTTCTTTCCTTGCACACTTTTCTCTTATCTTCACCTTCCATTACTGAACATTGTTCATATTACCGCATTTATCACTTTTTGCAATTTACTGAATGCCTTGCCATAGCCTGCCCTAGCATGTATTTCATACATGGTTGCTATTTCTGATCCTATAATACCCTATTGATTGTAATCCTTCTGCTCTCCACTTACATCCTGTCTAGGTTTGTGTTTTATTATCAATACATGTATATAAGGCTTCTCCAATATGGTTACCCCCCTAAATACTGTGTTTTGTTAAGTGATATTTTATACCTTACATGGAGAATAGTCTTCTATTGTATTAGATGTGTGCTTTCTTATATACTCGAATTTCAATAAAAAGAGAAAGTGAAAAAAAAGAAGAGGTATATCGGTGAGAGTAGAATACTGCCATAGAGTCATTCGCATTTTGGGGATTAGTTTGAACAGTTCCAGTGTTTGGGATTTGCAGCCCAGCCATGTATCTGTGTGACTGTTGTTTTCGGAGCTGGTAGGCTAGAACCCTCCCATTTTTGCCCCCCCCCCGTATGTGTGGCGCATTTTGAGGAGAGCTAGGTCCGCTTTCCCGGAAATTAATTTGTTAAGTTTTATACGTATTTGCAGGACTCTTCATCCACATGTGGAATGAGGGGAGGGGTGGGGTAGAGCCTTGAGCTCTAGCTCTGTGGTGAGCAGCTCACTTTTGAGCTGAGTAAGTTCTTCCTCTTTACATTTGCTGCTGTGAGCAGCATAGTCGATAATTTTGCCTCTCATAGTAGCTTTATATGCCTCCCAAGTATTTTGGGCTGAAGTCTCAGATATGGGGTTTTCATGTAAGAAGAGCTGGGTTTCAGATTTATCCCAATCAATGAATTTTGAGTCTTGCATAAGGAGGCAATCCAGTCTCCAGGATGGGGGCCGGGGGTGGCTTGGCTCCAAAGCAGGATCGGCTGCACTGGGTCATGATCTGATATAACCATGGGAAAGATATTTGTTCCTAGGACACATTGTGTAGTGGATAGGGATATTAATCAAAAATCCAGTCTACTAAAGGAGCCATGTACCCCAGACTGAAAAGTGTAGTCCCGGTCTGAGAGGTGGACTAGGCAACAGATATCAACCAAATGATTTTCAGAGCTGAAATTCAGTGTGGCCTGTACTCCCCAGGTGTGGGATTCTTTCCCTTGGTCACTTCTGTCTAGGGTAGGGATAAGGGTTAAATTAAAGTCCCCCCCACCAGCATAGGTATATTGGGTTTCACCATTGTCCCCAGTTTAGCATTAAGATCCAGAAAGAAGGAGGGATTATCTTCATTGGGAGCATATACGTTGGCTACTAGGATTTGACCATGTGGCATGTCCAATAGAGTAGTCACCCACCTACCTTGGGGGTCAGCTTTGCTGCGCAAGATTGACCAGGAGAGAGATTTATGAATTAAAATAATAACACCTCTCTTTTTTGTAGAGACACTAGTGTGGACTTCTGACCCCACCCAGTCCTTCACCAAGTATTTGTGGTTCTGCTTAGTCAATTTGGTTTCTTGTAGGAAAGCAGTCTGGGCTTTTAGCATTTTTAAGTGAGTTAAGACTTGTTTCCTTTTTGAACGAGAATTGAGACCCCTGATGTTACGTGTTATAAAGGATGTTTCATCCATTTTCAGGCTAGTATTGGAACATGGCAGTTGAAATAATATAAGCAGTTGGCCACAGGGAACTTCGTTCAGGGGAAGAGAATTGCAGCAGGTCATGTATTATTTTAATTTGTAGGTTCATAGGGGTGTCGGTTGATAAAGTAAACACATGGCTAGACAGACTTTTGGACATGCATTGTGTGAAAAATAACACAGTAGGTAGGAATGACAGTGATAACACAAAAATCTACATAGTATCTGAACCATTTACAGTCAGTGCGCAACCTTGCACGGTGGCACAAGTGGGTAACATAGGCCGAAGTCTTAACATCCTCTAAGGCCTACCCACCTAACCTGCCAGGAGGGGTGGAGAACCTGTAGCCCCAAACACATGGGTGGGCCCAGTGTGAGTACTGCTGTCCCCTGGGAGGTAGATGGGAGCAGGGATGCCTGACTGTGATGCATGATGTATTCAAATGCAGCCAGAGATAGGTAATAATCATGGACGTGATTATCCAGCATGCCTATAAGTCATAATACAGAGGGGATGAGGGTCAAGAGTGAAAGGATGTTAGCTGTAGGAGCGGGTATGTGGCATGGTGTAGCTGAGTGAATCACACATTCTGGTGGCGGATATATAGCCACTGCGATCCAGCTGTGCATTGCTACCTGTTTGGCTGATAAGTCCCAAGGATAAGCCATAGGATTGAGTATTTGTAACCCTCAGAATCTGAGATGCGGTCCTATCAGATATCCCTCGACCCCCCCACCCCAGTTCAATTACAACAAAACATCATGAAGGTTTTGAAAAGGAGCTATCCTGTCTGGAAAGGCAGTATACATATTGACTTCTCTTGTTAAAAGCAGATATTAGTATGTGGTATTAGTAATGACAGTGCTCTGAATTCTTTCCATGACATGCATGGCTCTGGTACGGGGACCATTTTGGATTTTGTCCCAAACTTTGTCAGAGAGAGAAAAAGCTAGCTGGGCCATTTAGCCCAGTCCCATAAAGTATTATTAACTGGGAACCCCCCCCATAGTCCCAACCAAGCCATGTATGCTAGAAGAAAAAACAGAAAGGGAGCAAGGACACTTATCTATGTCGGGTCCTGCTGCTCTGTCACATAGAGTAACTCCGCATCTAAGGGTGCTTGCTGTGACCATTCATCCATGCTCCAGTGTCAGTGGCTCAGTAGGTAGCACACTCGCCTCTGAGGCCGGGAGATCAGAGGGCTGTGGGTTCAGTTCCCACATCTGGCACTTGGGTTAATATCCCAGTACTGACACTGTAATGCAGCATGAGAGGGGTGCTGCATTTGTGAGGTTCCGCTCTTCGACGAGACGTTAAACTGAGGTCCCATCTGCCTGAATTGGTGGTAGTTCAGGTGGATGTTAAAGATCCCATGGCACTTATCGAAAAGAGTAGGGGAATTTCCCCGGTGTCCTGGCCAAATTTCCCTCATTCACTAAAAATACCACCAACAGCTTAATCTGGTTCAAGGTCAGTTGGCATTCATCTGTATCCCCTTCCCCCGGGTCGTGCCTGAAAATAGGCAGGATTTGTCTAGTGCACTTACCCGGTCAACAAAAGCTAAATAAATAAAATAAATAAATAAATAATCAATAGTGTTCTCAGTTGCATGGGCTGTTTGGGACAGTGTCCAGCGAGCTGGAGGGGAAGCTGTGCTCGGAGAGGCAGATATGCTCGGTATTTGGGTGGAGACCTCAGTCCTAGTGACCTCCTGCACCATCTCCTCCTCTGGGTAGTCAGGAAAGACAACTGAATTGTTCAAATCTACAGGCATTAGCAGGGCAAAGTGGTTCGGCATTGAGAATTTAGTAGCAATGTCATCGGAGGGTTCAGGTGGTGACAGGGAGAGATCTCCGGTCCGGTATTGGGGGTGGTCCCACTTCGGGTGTCTCCCAGTTTGGATGCCGTTTCCATGATCTAGCAGGGAGGGCCAGTCATCTGCCTTGGAATTGGAAGCTGGTTGGTCTAGGTTCCACAGTGAAGTTTGCAATGCTGAGTTGTTATTTAGGTTCTGTTCTGATACTGCTTGTCGACTGCATTGTGATTCCGGTCTGGGTTGAGGTGGCCAGTTGGTGTGAAGGTACTGCATAAATCTACCTGGTGTTGAAAAAGACATAAAAGTACCATTCACTTCAAGGCGCATGATTGCTGGGTACCAAAGCAAGAATTTGATACCGAGAGAATGCATCATTCTGTGGGCTTCTGTGTATTCTTTCCATCTGGCAGCGAACTCCCGGGAGTAGTCCTGAAAGATTAAAATTCTATAGCCCTGTCAGGAGAGAGCTCCGAGTTCTCGAGCTCTCGCAGAAATCCATTCTTTGTCTGCAAAGTTCAGTATACAGGCCATGATGGGTCTGGGTCTTTCCCCTGGCTTTGGCATCGGATTAAGAGTTCTGCATGCCCTTTCAGTGGTTGAACCTGGTGGTACATCATGCTGTAATAGTTCGGGCAGAATATCATAGAGGAAGTCTAATAGGTTTCCCCATTCTGCCCCCTCAGAAAGCCTAGGAGCTGGAGATTATTCCGACAGCTCCTGTTTTCCATATCGTCCATTTTGTTTTACAGTGAGTGAATCGTCCTATCCTGCTCTCATATTGAAGCTGTAAGCAATTCAATTGCATCTGCATTTTTATTTGCTTTTGCATCCATTTAGCTGATCCTGGTGTCCAGCTGCTGAATAGCCATTGTAGTTTTGTTGTAGACTAAGGTAACTTCGTCCATTTGTTTGAGCAGGGCCATGAACATTTCATTTGTTTGCTGCCAGGTCGACCCTATGGTATCGTCAGCCCATCTGCATTGTGCTATTCTGCTGGTTGAGTTTTGTGGATTAGTCCGCACCACCAAGTATGGGGGTGAATCGGAGTAGAGAATTATATATCTGGTAAGTCCTGTTAAATGGTCCTCTGTTATACCATTGTGTTAGGTTGATTCAGGCAGTGTAAATCACAGAGAAGGACCCGAGATGATGGAGAGTGCTCGTTCTAGGCAGCCATTGTGTTCGGAGCCAAGCCACACCCCCAAGTATGTGTTATTTAGAGTCAGACAATCATTCTAGGAATCTGGAAGAAGGTGGGGAAGTTTACTGGCCTATAGGCTTAAAAAAACACTACAGAACAACATTTCAGGAGTCAAAAATTCCCAGGATAATTTGGTACTGACCAAAAGTGAAATTTCAGCCAAATTAATTTCAAGGAGCTTTACAAAAGTAGGCAGGATGGGGGAAGGCCAGATATACAAAACTTCTTGTCCTCAATCGGCTTGCCTAAATTACCTGATTTTGATAAGGAAATGCTGAATAGGCCCATTGCTGAGGGGCGATTTAATAGGGTCATGAAAGATTTACCTTCTAATAAAATACCAGGCCTAGATGGGTTATTAGGGGAATTTTATAAGTCTTTAGGCCCTAATATCCAGATCTATCTTTACAATATCCTGAAGAGCTCACTTAAGATAGGAACAGGATTCATACCCAAATCTATTAAACACACTTACATTTCCCTAATTCCAAAGAGTAATAAAGATCTGCAACAAAATGGAAGTTAAGGACCTATTTCACCCCCTAAATGTTGACAATGAAATACTAGCCAAAATTTTAGTCAACAGGATCAAGGGTCTTGTGTCCAAACACTTAGGAGAGGAACAGGTTTATTTTGTACCCAATATAAATGGATATAAAAATGTTAGGAGACTATCATTCTGTTAGTTTGCAGTGAATAGAACTAAAGACTCAGCAATAAGTCTAGCGTTAGATTTTTTCAAGACCTTTGATTCTCTAGAATGGGACTACCTCTTTACTGTTTTAGAAAATTTCTAATATAAGCGATGAGTTTATTTCAAATATCAAAACCCTGTACAATAAACCAATGGCAAGGGTAATCAAAAATGGTTTTATATCTAACCCCATAGCACTACATTGGGGAGCAAGACAGGGTTGTCCTTTATCGTCATATTTATTCATCCTGGCTCTAGAACCTCTAATTCACAAGGTATCCGCCAATAAACATAAAAGGAATAAAGGTAGGGAAAATATCTAATAAGGTCTTTGCCTTTGTGGGTGATATCTTACTTACTATTTCTAATCCCAATTCAGCCATTAAAACCCTGGAAGACACGTTTGCTAAAGTAGCAGGGCTGGAGATAAACAGGGAAAAAACTCGGGTCATGTCACTGAACAAGCTTATAAAATCAGACCCAGAACTTGGCAAGCTGGGGAAAAATTCCTGGTTTATGGACGCCTTAACTTTTTGGGGGATCAAGATCCCAAAGGATGTTAGCAAAATTCTGGACATTAATTTCTCCCCACTTCTTCCTGAAATAAATAAGGACTCAAAGAAATGGATTAACCTTAACCTTTCCTTATGGGGAAAAATAAACTCCATAAAAATGACAGCGTCCCCTAAACTTTTCTTTCTCTTTCAAAATCTCTCATTTCAGATGGGTGGGCTAATCCTCAGAAAATTACATGCCATTATCAGGAGATTTTTTGAGGGGAATACTCCCCGAAGGCTTTCATTATGCAAACTGAGAGCCAGTAAATTAGAGGGATGTTTTGGACTACTGCACTGGCAGAAATATCTGTGGGCATTCAGATTTAAGCAAGCAGCTTAATACCTTAACACAAGCACTGAAGTTAATTGTCCACTATGGTTTAGGGTAGAAAAACAGATAGCCCACTCAAACAAGTTATCTGATTTCTTATTCTAGCATTGCCTTCAAGAATAAGTGTGAACATCTGTATTTTTGATTCTCTCACAAGCATCAAAAAGATTCAAACCTTATTAAAAATTGAAGAACCCGGATGAGAATTGTCAGTGATTTGGAATAATACAAAATTACTATACAGTGGCAATTCCCTGGAAGACCCTGGGTGGAGACCATTAGGTATTACAAACCTTAGTAATCTTTTAGACAATTTGGGCACACTGCTATCATTTGATGCTCTAAGACAGAAATTCAGACTTCATAGATTCCACTTTGTCCTTTATCTGCAGGCTTTGCAGGATTCTATTTTGGGCCCCAAACTATGTCTCCAAGGGAATAACCAATGGAGCCAAATTCTGCAAGTAGTGTATCTTAGAAGAGGGGTGTACGTCTAGTATACAAACTACTTATGGACTCCTCAGACCAATGAAGTTTAACTCCACCAGCAAGACAAAAATTGGAAAGTGACATGTGGATCGATATTTCAAACACAGAATGGGCCTCCTTGTGGAACAATGCTTGTCTCACTAGTAAAAAAATATGGGGAAAACCATGCAGTACAAGATTTTGTATTATTACTATTATTCACCCCAGAGGCTACAGACAATGGGCTTCCTACCGGATGGGCCCATGCTGGAAATGTCAGCAGAAACATGCCAATCTACTACATATGCTCTGGGAATGTCCCTGTATTATTCCTTTATGGAAAAAAGTGCATCAGATTTGTGAGTCTGCCTACAATACTATTCTACCATTCTCCCCAAAGTTTCATGAACTGGGAACCGAGTCAGAAAGTAAACATTTAAGCAAATATAAAAAAGCAGGAATATGGGTGGCTGCTCTTTCACTTAAGAGAACTTTGTTATCAAATTGGAAACTGAATAGTCCCTCTGCCATACAAGAGTGATATGCTAAGTTGGGAGAAGTTATTAACAGTGAGCGTATTGCTCACACCCTGTCTGGAAATCTACCCAGTTTTAATGCTACTTGGTCTCCAATCTTGGATTTTTTAGAAGAAAACTTAAGAAATTATGGGAAGGCAAGGCAATATTTATTTAAAAGAAGTCCAATCCCAGATGCTCTGGGCACCACACAAATCAGAAGGAACATATATGCATAAATAAATCATAAAATAAAAGAAAAGAACATTTAAACAATCATGATAATATCTATTTAGGTATACAATAATTGTAAGTGAGCAGATGAACAAGTCTCCCAGAGAGGTCGAGTTTAGATATTTCTAATGTAATGAACATATTCCAAATTACTTGTCTGGCTTTATGAACTTGAAGTTTAGGTTGTTAGAAATAACAGTATTACATATATGTTCATTCTCAGAAATGTGTTAGGATTTATTCTTTGTGTGTTAGAAGAACTGATGTGATCTGCAAATTATCCGTAAAATGTCTGAAGATTAACAAATTTAAAAATTAATAAAATCTTTAAAGCAAGATCACTCACTACCACTTATTTTCCCTTTGCCATTACCCTTTGGAGTTCTTCCCTAACCTCCCTGTCCCTCTCTTTCCCTTGCCCTGGTGGTCTATAGATCGCACCCAATGGTAGTTTCTTTTCTGACTGATTCTCTTATCTGATCATCTTAAATCCAGAACCATGGGCTCTGGTGAAGGTATCCACTGATACCCAGGGCCAGTTTAAATCATATGATGTTACTGTCACTGGACCCCACTGGTTCCCCAACCCACACTCCACCTACTAGATTTGAGTTGGTGAGTATGACATTGAGAATGGCTTCTGTCTTCTAGGTTCCTTGACCAACTGTGACAGTAGGCAGTTCTGCAACATGCCTAACAGGGTGTGATTTTTGGTGCTGTTAGTTATGGCCCCAGTCTGTCTGGTAGATTGAGATCCGCACAACCACTACATTCCCGATGCTGCCCCCTTCTCAGTTTCAGCCCCTAGTTTCCTATCTTCTTGTCCTATCATTCTATGGATCATTCACATGTGCAACTTCTTTCCCCATGCTTTTGTGAGCTGGACACACAGCAATTCTGTCTCCCCATTGCTTCCCCTGAGGGACCCATTCTCTACCACGTCTGTGCCTTCTTTGACATAGAGGGCTACCCTGTCTGCTTTTCCCTTATCCCTTTCTCTACAGGTGCCAATCATTGCTCCCGGTGACCCATGTTTCTGTAATGGCTATGAGGTCTAATCCTGCATCTGCCAACATCAGCTGGCACTCATACATTTTGTTTCTGGGACTCCTGGTATTTAGATAGACTGCCTTCCAGCTTATTCCTATACCATGCCTCCTCCTGTGAGCTCCTCCCCTTTGTCCTCCCCTCCCTCTGTAACATCATAGGTTACCTGTTATTGCTGTTAATATGAGCCCTCTTCCCCTGGCACTCATATGAACCCCTACTATGCTGCCTTCATACCCACTGCACCTTTCAGTGGGAGACTCCTAGCCAAGTTCTTATCTTACTCTCCCCCTTCTATGGTTACCCCCATCTTCAGTCTCCCGCTTCTCAGTTTAAATGGCCTCCTATATAGTAGGTAACAAATGTCTGGCCAAGTGCACTGCTCTCCTCTTTTGTTAGGTGAAGGCCATCAACCTTGAAGAGCCTCCTGTTCCAGAAACCCCATTCAGTCTCCCACAAAATTGTACTATCCTCCAGACACCATCCTTCAACCACCCATTAAATTTCGTAATGTCTTGCTTCCTCACCCTATCCTTCCATTCCCCTACCCCCTTAGGAGGAGGACCTATAGAAAGAACCGAAACATGGTGTGCCTTTAATCGGTCCCCAGCCTTCAAACATTATGCTTCACTGTTCTGAATCATTTACCAGATCCATGGTATCCAATTGACCAGCAGCTCAAGTTCCTCCTCCCTCCTCCTCTCATCCTCCTATTCTATCGATATCTCAGATGGCTGAAGCTACAGGGAGGTATGGACCACCCCTCCCCTTTTCCTCCACCACAGTCTCATCCCTTTAATCATAGAGTTCTTACTACTAGGATACTCCTTGCTGCCTTCTTCCAGTTTTCTCCCTCCCCCCAGGTGCCTCTTAAGTCATTCTGTTCACCCTTTCTAGCCAGCTCAGACCCCCACCCACAGGAGTCATGTACCTCTGTCTCCTTCAGTGGTGCAAAACAATTTTCAGTCATATGTACGAACATATGAAAATGCTAGCAGAAGCAGGCCTTACGGTCTATCGAGTCTGCTTGATTGTGCAGCTAGCCCCTCAACTTGCAGCTGCCCCACCCTCCCCATCCCTCTTCATCACAACCCCCCACCATGTCCAACCCATTTTAAAGTCACCCACCATTCTACAGGATACCACCTCCTCGGGCAGAGCATTCCACCTGTCCACCACCCATTCAGTGAAAAAATGTCTCCTGATTTCCGTCTTGAATCTCCCCCCCTCCAATCTCATCTGATGCCCTCTCATATCCCTCCCTTCCTCTTCTAGGCTAGAAAATCCCTTCTTTATTAGCCTTTTTTTATCCCCTTAAGGTATTTAAAGGTTTCAATCATATCCCCCCATCTCTCCTCTCCTCCAGAGAGTACATGTTCAGCTCTCCCAGTCTATTCCCATAGGACTTTCTCTCCAATCCCTGGATCATCTTGGTCACTCTACATTGCACCCCTCCAACAATTTGATGCCCTTCTTCAGGAATGGATGCCGGTACTGCACGCAGTACTCCAGGTGTAGCCTGACCAGAGATCTGTACAAGGAAAGGATCCCCTCCCTGTTTCTGGAGGAGATTCCCTTCGCTATACATCCCAGCATCCTGTTGGCTTTAGCTGACACCTTTCTGCACTGAGCTGAGCTGTTCATACTGCCCATTATATGCACCCACAGATCCTTTTCCTCCACAGTACTTTCCAGCTTCACCCCCCCCCATCTGATAGCTCCTCCCCTGGTTTCTAGCTCTGACATGCAGTACCTTGCACTTCTTGGCATTGAACCCCAGCTGCCATGTTTCTGACCACTCCTGTAGTTTGGTCAGGTCCTCTTGCAGCCCCTTCCACCCTTCAGTGTTATCTACCACAGTTCCCATCTTCATATCATCAGTGAACAAACTGATCCTACTCCGGATCCCATGTGAGATATCAGCTATGTATATCCCAAACAGCACTGGTCCCAGTACCAATCCCTGTGATTTACCAGGATGTGGTGAGTTTGGATGACATTCTTGTGACTGCCTGTAGCAGTCCTCCCACTTCTCACCACACTTCAGACTCCCAGGCCGGCAGGTCTCTAGAGGAGTTGAGGTGTGACATGTGCCACTGGGTATGAGTTCAGCTGGTGATGCAGCATCGATGTATCTTCCCATACTAATACAAGCTGTTCCTGGAGCTCCATGAATCTCCTACATACAGGGCAGTGTCTCGCCCTCCAGAGCATAGCCTAGCAGATTAGTGCCCCACAGTCCCTACCGGTGATTATCTCCCCTCTGAAGTTGGGAGAAGTTATTAACAATGAGCCTATTGCTCACACCCTGTCTGGAAATCTACCCAGTTTTAATGCTGCTTGGTCTCCAATCTTAGATTTTGTAGAAGAAAACTTAAGAAATGATAGCAAGGCAAGGCAATATTTATTTAAAAGATGTCCAATCCCAGAGGCTCTGGGCACCGTACAAATCAGAAAGAGCATATAAGCATAAATAAATCATAAAATAAAAGAAAAGAACATTTAAACAATCATGATAATACCTATTTAGGTATACAATAATTGTAAGTGAGCTGATGAACAAGTCAATCAATCAATCAAGTCTTTATTTAACCAGGTGTTCATCGTTGAGCAGAAGCTCATTTGCAAGATGGACCTGGGTGGAGCATGAACAATTGCATATACAGGTCAACATAGATATTTACAAGGCAATACAGACAATACTGTTTACAGAGAGGAAGAAAAAGAAGTTCATATGTACATAGAATTAGACATATATTGTACAGATTACAGGGTATTTACATACATAGAAGTGTCTATAGGAAGATAAAGCAGGTTATCTAAGGTTGCAGGAGGAATTAACGGAAGAAAAAAAATGTACATCAGGTAGAGGCGAAGGTAGGGAGGGAGGTAGGGGGAGAAAGGCTAGGAGGTCACGGTGCACAGAGAGGAGTTGGTAAAACGGGATGTAGAGAAGGTGGATGGAGAAAAGGAGTAAGTGTGAGCCCCGGAATTGAATGCTATAAAGTACAGGGCATGGTAGGATGTCACAACCCGAGGGGTAGTGAGCTCCTATCCGAGGTTGGGAAAGGAAGGATAAGGGGATGGACGGGCCTAGTGTTAATTAGACAGGGGGATAAGAGAGAGAGAGAACAACTAAGCTTGTGAGGAGCAAGCTGGAGTGTCAGTACTTAAAAACAAGACTCCCAGAGAGGTACAGTTTAGATACTTCAAATGTAATGAACATATTACGAATTACTTGTCTGGCTTTATGAACTTGAAGTTTAGAAACACAGAAACATAGAAACATAGAATTTGACGGCAGATAAGGACCAGCTTGGCCGATCTAGTCTGCCCATTTTCCTACCTAACAGATAAGCTGCAGATCCTAGTTAACCAACAACTTACTTCCTCTTACCCGCCCCTAGGACTGCCTTATGCCTGTCCCATGCATTCTTGAAGTCCACCACTGTTCTTGACTCCACGACCTCCTCAGGGAGGCTGTTCCATGCATCCACAACCCTCTCAGTGAAAAAATACTTCCTCACATTACCCCTGAGCCGTCCCCCCTCTATCTTCAAATTGTGCCCCCTTGTTCTTGCACATCTCTTTTTCTGGAAGATGCTACCCTCTTGGACTTTGTTAATTCCTTGAGGTACTTGAAAGTTTCTATCATGTCCCTCTCCCTTCTTTCCTCAAGAGTATATATTAAGCTCCTTAAGTCTCTCTTCATATGTCCTCGGTGCAGACCCTGCACCATTTTAGTTGCCCTCCTCTGGACAGCTTCCATCCTGTCTATGTCTTTGCGGATTGGGTCTCAGAACTGCACACAGTACTCAGATGGGGTCTCACCAGCTGTCTGTACAGAGGGATAATAACTTCCTGTTTTCTACTCATTGATGCCTCTTCCTATGCATCCCAGTATCCCTCCAGCCTTCCTTACTGCCTTCTCACATTGCTTGCCCACCTTTAGGTCATCTGATATAATTACCCCCAGGTCCCTTTCCATTTTTACTGTTGTCAGTATCTCACCCTCCAGTGTGTATGCTTCCCCTGGGTTTTTGTTTCCCAGGTGCATTATCTTGCACTTTTTTGCATTGAATCTGAGCTGCCATACATTTGACCATTCCTCCAACCTTGCTAAGTCCCTTCTCATCCTTTCCACTCCATCCTGTGTATCAACCCTGTTGCAGATCTTTGTGTCATCTGCAAAGAGACATACTTTTCCTTCCAGTTCCTCTGCAATGTCACTTATAAAGACATTAAAAAGGACTGGTCCCAGTACTGAACCCTGTGGTACCCCACTAGTAACCCTCCTTTCTTCACTGTGTACCCATTTACTACTACCCTTTGCGTCCTGTTGTTCAGCCAATTTTTATCCAGGCTACCACCTTGGGACCCATTCCAAGGCTGGCTATCTGTGTATTAATCTTTGTGGGGACTGTATCAAATGCCTTGCTAAAATCTAGGTAGACCATGTCCACAGCCCTCCCTGATCTACTACTTTGGTCACCCAGTCAAAGAAATCTATTAGATTCATCTGACACGACCTTCCCATCATGAATCCATGCTGCCTTGGGTCTTGTGCCCCACTGGCCTCAAGGTACTCAACAATTCTTTCCTTCAGAAGTGATTCCATCATTTTCCCTACCACTGAGGTCAAACTAACTGGTCTGTAGTTTCCTGCCTCTGTCCTGCTCCCACTTTTGTGAAGAGGAATTACATCTGCCCTCCTCCAGTCCTTGGGTACCACCCCTTCCTCCCATGATTTGTTAAAGAGAGTAGTCAGTGATGTCACTAGTTCTACCCTTAGTTTTTTTAGAATTCTTGGGTGAATCCCATCAGGCCCCATTGCTTTGTCCACCTTCAATTTTATTAGTTCATTCAGAACCCTTTCTTCTGTAAATGGACTGGTATCGACTCCCGTCTTCAGAGTGTTTCTCTCTCTCTTTAGGTTGTTAGAAGTGACAGTATCACATATATGTTCACTCTCGGAAATATGTTAGGATTTGTTCTTTGTGTGTTAGAAGAACTGATGTGATCTATAGATTATCTGTAAAATGTCTCAAGATTAACAAATTTAAAAATTAATAAAATCTTTAAAGCAAGATCACTTACTACCACTTCTTTTCCCTTTGCAATTACCCTTGAAGTTCTTCCCTAAACTCCCTGTCCCTCTCTTTCCCTTGCCCTGGTGGTCTATAGATCGTGCCCAATGGTAGTTTCTTTTCTGATTCTCTCATCTGATCATCTTAAATCCAGAACCACAGGCTATGGTGAAAGTATCCACTGATACCCAGGGCCAGTTTAAGTCATATGATGTTACTGTCACTGAACCCCACTGGTTTCCCAACCCACACTCCGCCTACCAGTTTTGAGTTGGTGAGTACGACATAGAGAATGGTAGTCTGTCTTCCAGGTTCCTTGACCAACTGTGACAGTAGGCTGTTCTGCAACATGTCTAGCAGGGTATGAGTTTTGGTGCTGTTAGTTACGGTCCCAGTCTATGTCTGTTAGATTGAGATCCTCACAGCCACTACATTCCCCGATGCTGCCCCCTTCTCATTTTTAGCCCCTAGTTTTCTATCTCCTTATCTTCCTGTCCTATCATTCTGTGGATCACTCACATGTGCAACTTCTTTCCCCATGCTTTTGTGAGCTGGACACACAGCAATTCTGTTTCCCCATTTCCTCCCCTGAGAGACCCCATTCTCTACCACGTCGATGCCTTCTTTGACATAGAGGGCTACTCTGTCTCATTTTCCCCTACCCCTTTCTCTCCTATAAATGCTTTGTCCCAGTCATTACTCCTGGTGGCCCATGTTTCTGTAATGGCTATGAGGTCTAATCCTGCATCTGCCAACATCACCTGGCACTCATAAATTTTGTTTCTGGGGCTCCTGGTATTTAGGTAGACTGCCTTCCAGCTTATTCCTATACCATGCCACTTCCTGTGAGCTCCCCCCCTTTGTCCTTCCCCTTCCTCTGTAACATCATATGTTTCTTGCTTCCTGCTGTCTTTATGAGCCCTCTTCCCCTGGCACTCATATGAACCCCTACTGTGCTGCCTTCATACCCACTGCACCTTTTAGTGGGAGAGTCCTATCCAAGTTCTCATCTTTTTCTCCATCTACTGTGGTTACCCCCCATCTTCAGTCTCCTGCCTCTCAGTTTAAATGACCTCCGACATGCAGTAGGTATCAAATGTCTGGCCAAGTGCACTGCTCTCCTCTTTTGTTAGGTGAAGGCCATCAACCTTGAAGATTCTTCTGTTCCAGAAACCCCATTCATTCTCCCACAGAATGGTACTCTCCTCCAGACACCATCCCTTCAACCACCCATTAAATTTCGTAATGTCTTGCTTCCTCACCCTATCCTTCCCATTCCCCCTACCCCATACAGGGAGGACCTATGAAAGGGCCAAGGAAACATGGTGTGCCTTTAATCGGTCCCCATGCCTTCAAACATTATGCTTCACTGTCTCTGAATCATTTACCAGATCCATGGTATCCAATTGGACCAGCAGCTCAAGTTCCCCTCCCCTTCCCTCCCCTCTCATCCTCCCTATTCTATGATATCTCAGATGGCTGAAGCTACAGGGAGGTATCTGACCACCCCTCCCCTTCCCTTTTCCTCCACCACAATCTCATCCCTTTAATCATAGAGTTCTTACTACTAGGATACTCTTTGCTGCCTTCTTCCAGTTTTCTCCCTCCCCCAGGTGCCTATTAATTCATTCTGTTCACCCTTTACAGCCAGCTCAGCCCCCCCGCACACAGGAGTCATGTACCTCTGTCTCCTTCAGTGGGGCCAAACAATTTGCAGTCATATGTACGAACATATGAAAATGCCAGCAGAAGCAGGCCTTATGGTCTATCGAGTCTGCTCAGTTGTGCAGCTAGCCCCTCAACTTGCAGCTGCCCCACCCTCCCCATCCCTCTTCATCACAACCCCCCACCCTGTCCAACCCCTCTTAAAGTCACCCACCATTCTACAGGATACCACCTCCTCGGGCAGAGCATTCCACCTGTCCACCACCCGTTCAGTGAAAAAATGTCTTCTGATTTCCCTCTTGAATCTTCCCCCTCCAGTCTCAGCTGATGCCCTCTCATATCCCTCGCTCTTCTAGGCTGGAAAATCCCTTCTTTATTAGCCTTATTTATTCCTTTAAGGTATTTAAAGGTTTCAATCATTTCCCCCCATCCCTCCTCTCCACCAGAGAGTACATGTTCAGCTTGCCCAATCTGTTCTCATAGGACTTTCCCTCCAATCCCTGGATCATCTTGGCCACTCTACATTGCACCCCTCCAACAATTTGATGTCCTTCTTCAGGAATGGGCACCAGTACTGCACGCAGTACTCCAGGTGTAGCCTGACCAGAGATCTGTACAAGGAAAGGATCCCCTCCCTGTTTCTGGAGGCGATTCCCCTTGCTATACACCCTAGCATCCATTTGGCTTTAGCTTCCACTTTCCTGCACTGAGCTGAGCTGTTCATACTGCCCATTATATGCACCCACAGATCCTTTTCCTCCACAGTACTTTCCAGCTGCATCCCTCCCAGCTGATAGCTCCTCCCCTGGTTTCTAGCTCTGAAGTGCAGTATCTTGCACTTCTTGCCATTGAACTCCAGCTGCCGTGTTTCTGATCACTCCTGTAGTTTGGTCAGGTCCTCTTGCAGCCCCTTCCACCCTTCAGTGTCATCTACCACAGCTCCCATCTTCGTATTGTCAGTGAACAGACTGATCCTACTCCGGATCCCATGTGAGATATCAGAGGAACACAACAATTCGCTCCCGTGATTTCATACCACATCATTTCGCTCCTGACTATACGCTCCCGCGTCATTTCTTTCCTATGACACCATCCACCTATGACAATTCGCTCCCGCATTGATGTAAGGTACTAGTGTAAGACTAGCTAGCTGATGTTGCTGGGCTGGGCACATTATTTTAAAATTCTAAATTTGTAGTGACGTGTGTGGTCTGTGAGACCTATCCTATCTAACCTACCTACTCTAATCTACCTAACCTATCCTCGAACTGCAGACAGAGACAGTACAACTTACTAAAATCACAGGCAATTCCGACAAATTTTGGAAGCATTGAATAGTGCTTACCAGTACGATTAAATGCTGATGGTCACCATGTTTCCAGTGTCTGACTTCTGACATCTAACGTCGAGTCTGGCACTGTGGTTTCCAGCATATGACGTCAGTTGCCATGGTTACCAGCTTCTGATAGTGTGTGTTCTGTACAGCGGGCATGTAAGTTTAAAAGCAGTTTAAAAGCAATACTTTATTTGAAAATCTTTATTTACTCTATTAATCAAAGCTGTGAGCAACTCCACGGAGAAACTCCTCAGTTATGCGGTCTGCACACTTCTAAAAATGCAAGTGAGGCATGCAACATTATCACAGTATACCCTCGTGATGCATTTGATGGATTACCGGCTATAATCTGCTCCACTTCAGAATCCCTTTTACGTTCTACCCCCCTGAGGCCATCTATAAATTTCCACACCGTGGGGTGCGACATACAAAGCACACTCTGCATCCCACGGTGAAAGGCCTCCACTACATTATTTGTTTTTGCTCTTCCATTGGACACACTGGCTGAATGATTCCACAGTTTAATTGCATACTGTGGTTGTCTTCTTCCATTTCCTCTTCTGTTTCTCCTGCCCACCCAAGTGTCCTCAAAATAATCCACTACAGGCTGTAATTCTTCTGGAAAAATTTGTGCAGCTTCATCAGATATTTCCTCAAATCTAGCAATGACTTATTCTGGGTGGTAGAAAGCCAATGCAGGCAGATATTTACATTTTAAAGTAAATTCAGGGTCCTGGGCATATTTAACTGCTAGCCCTTCACTTTGAATTTTCCGATAGATGCACTGAGTGAAACGGAAGAAACAACCAACTTGCTCTGATTGAGGAAATACTGTACGGAATGCATTTATATTAGCTTTCTTGAAGACAGTCATGACCAGAACAGGGTTCAAGTTAGGACACAGAGCTTTCAATCCAGACAGCAGACATTCATAACAGTCTCTTGTTTTACATGGCAGCAATGCATAAATAGCTGGCTGCACATTTCCAAAGCATTCCCCCATTATAACATATAACTGTGTGAACAGTGGGGGAACGCTGAATGTGCCGTCTGCATACCAATGTGTGCATTGCTCCAAGAATGTTAAATTTGTATGCGTTCCAAACATTAAGATTCTACTGTGCCCAGGGCCACTGTTGTACAATAAGAAAGGTACTGTGTCACCACATTCAGATGTTTTATACACGCAGTATGATTCAGAGATTTGTAATTCCAGTAAGTCTTTTGGGTTGGGAGGTGCACCATGAACTCTCACCCGTTGTATAGTCCATTTGAGGTTTTTGTCACTAATTTTGCCTTGGGAAGCAAGTGATATTTTGGTTTTTGAATGCAGAAGCACCTGTGCAGTGCTATCTTGTGTGGCAGCAGCTCTCTCTTTTGCAGCATGTATTGCTTCCACTCTTTCCACCGCACAGGCATCAGGTGCATGTGAATGAACAGAAAAACGATGTATAATGGTAGGGTCCTCGTAGCTTTTAGTATGGATTCGTGCATTGCAAAGTTTTGTCTTGAGTGCAGTGAGCTCGCACTGCCAAATTTCCTTGTTCATGTGTCCGGGTTTGTGGAAGGTATAGATATAATTTACATCATCCACAAATTTCTTTTTCTCTCGCTGTGACACTATGAAGCGGCCTGTCATTACGAAAACTGATGTAGTGGATTCGGGGGAAAGCTGTATCCTCTTTTAAACCTATGGTTACCCAGGATGCTAGCTGCAATTACTTTTGTGGGTGGTAACTATGTTAGGAGATAGAATTGGCTCATAGATGTTGCCTGCTAAAGGAATGTGGTGTGTTAGCGCTAGGATGAGGGAGCGGAAGCGAATTGTCATAGGTGGATAATGTCATAGGAATGAATTGTCGTGGGAGCGTATAGTCAGGAGCGAATTTTCGCAGTATGAAATCACGGGAGCGAATTGTCATGTACCCAGATATCAGCTATGTATATCTCAAACAGCACTGGTCCCAGTACCGATCCCTGTGATTTACCAGGATGTGGTGAGTTTGGATGACTTTCTTGTGACTGCCTGTAGCAGCCCTCCTGCTTCTCACCACACTTCAGCCTCCCAGGCCAGCAGGTCTCTGGAGGAGTTGAGGTACGACATGTGCCACTGGGTATGAGTTCAGCTGGTGATGCAACATCGATGTATCTTTCCATGCTAATGCAAGCTGTGCCTGGAGCTCCAAGAATCTCCTACATACAGGGCAGCGTCTCACCCTCCAGAGCATAGCCTAGCAGATTAGTGCCCCACAGTCCCTGCAGATGATTATCTCCCCTCTGATCCTGTACTCCATGCAACCTGTTATTATCCTTCCTTCACTATCTAATACCTCCCTGTTACAATGTAATACACTGTACCCTACACTAATCTCTAGCTTCCTTAATACCTTTCAGTTGCTCCCCTTAACACACTACCCTAGATATGCTGGACTCTGATTCACTCCTTTCTTTTGATCCTTAGTCTTGGTTCAACAAAATGCTAAAAAGCAATCCTGTAAAACAAATATACCAAAAATATACATATACAGAAATGTATAAATATCCATTTCACATGCATCAAATGTATTCAATATTCCCTTGTTCAATGTATCTTTTCACGTAGTAGTATTAGGGCATCCTACTTAGGGAATCTGTATAGGTAAAGATTAAGGTAAGAATTACCCTATATTACACAATCTCTAGAAAATATAAGTAATAGAATAAAAGTATAGAACGCAGTTTCTCAAAAGATTCTGAATTCTGGTGGAATGCTCTTTATTGTAAATAACTGATTATAATGTACGGTAGAACGCTGTTAACCTTAGGAAATCATCATTTCCTTAGGTTGTTAACCTATCGATCCTACGTCACATCGATAGGTTAACAACAGCGAGTGGTCTGCGCATGTGCGTGCTTTTTTTTCGACGGGGAACCGACGCGCAAACAGCAGCGGTTAGGGAAGGACTGAAGGGCCGCGACGGTGACTACTTATGGAAAAGTAAGCAGCCTTTTGAGGTAGGACCATACACTATAAAAAATAACGTATGGTCCCTCTATCGGCAACCGGTCAATTTTAATCATCTCGAGGTTGCCATGGTGACGTAAACCTCTCGAGCTTCGCTCTCAAGGTTTACATGGTCGCCCTGGCAACCTCTCAACTATTAACTGACCGGTTAATGATAGAGGACCATACATTATCCTCTATATAATGTATGGTAGAACGCTGTTAACCTTAGGAAATCATCATTTCCTAAGGTTGTTAACCCATTGATGTGACGTAGATATGTTGTTAACTTATCGATCCTACATCACATCGATAGGTTAACAACAGCGAATGGTCTGCGCATGTGAGTGCTTTTTTTTTCGCTAGGGAACCGACGTGTGAACAGCAGCGGTAAGGGAAGGACTGAAGGGCCACAGCGGTGACTACTTATGGAAAAGTAAGCAGCCTTTTGAGGTGGGACCATACACTATAAAAAATAATGTATGGTCCCTCTATCGGCAACCAGTCAATTTTAACCATCTCGAGGTTGCCATGGCGACGTAAACCTCTCGCGCTTCACTCTCGAGGTTTACATGGTCGCCCTGGCAACCTCTCGACTGTTAACTGACCGGTTAACGATAGAGGACCATACTTTATCCTCTATGCTATGGACATTTGTCATTTAATTCTAAACATGACGCCTATGGGTTTACTTTGTAAACAGAAAAACTTCACAAAAGTGTTTTATTACTTCATTGTGAGAAACTACTAATTTAATGTCTTATTTTAGTCCGCAGGAGGGCTGAGTGCAATCAAACTCTGAGCCAGGCATCATCACTTGAGAAACATAAGCAGAGTCAGACAGCAGATCAACCACGCCAGTGTCCTAATTGCGAGAACAGTTTTAATGACAGTCATCTCCTCAATGTACACCAATGGATCCACAAAGGAAAGGGACCATATAAATGTGCTGGCCATGACAAGATTTTTACACAGCAGGGTAACCTTATAGTGCATCAGCGAATTTTTACTGAAGGGAGACCATACCATCTGGGGGCCAGAAACCCAGGTCAAGTGTACACCCTGGGGGGGGAAATGCTACAAGTCTCGATGGCTGAGAGGGACCTGGGGGTGGTGTGGATGTCAAGATGAACAACTCTGAGACTTGTAGGAGGGCAGCAGCCAAGGCCAACAGGATGCTGGGATGCATCGCTAGGGGGATCACCTCCAGAAGGAGGGAAGTGATACTCCCTCTGTATAACTGCTTGGTGAGGCCGCACCTTGAGTACTGCGTGCAGTTTTGGAGCCACACTTAAAGCGGGACATTAACCTCCTGGAGAGGGTCCAGAGGAGGGCAACCAAAATTATTTGGGGCTTGGGGACAGGACCTATGAGGAGAGGCTCGAAGAGCTAAATATGTACATTGGAGAGAGAGAAGGGACCAGGGGACATGATAGAGGTCTTTAGGTACATGAAGAGGGTAAATAGGGAGGAACAGGGGTGCTTCAAAGGAAGGAGGAAGGGCCACTAGAGGCATGGCTGGAAGCTGGAGGGGAAGATTCAGGGGAGAAAGGAGGAGGTGCTACTTCACTGAGAGGGTGGTGGAGCCATGGAATGCACTGCCTAGAGGGCTGGTGGAGGCAGAGACAGTGGAGGGGTTCAAGAGGGGGTGGGACAGGTACAGGGGAAAGGTTCTGGAAGCAAAATCCAATGCAGCAAGAATATCCGGAACTGGGAAGGGAGAAGCCAGAGAAGGCGAGGGGGACAGCAAGGTCAGCACCCAGGTTGGGGACTGACCAAATGAGCAGACACGAAAGACTGTTAGGCCTATTCTGCTGGCATTTTAGTATGTTAGTATGTAATATATTGAATGTGACGAGTTTTATATTCAAACAGCATCATTCAAATCACACTGACAGAGTCAGACCAGATACATTTACTAAATGTGCAAAGAGTTTTACAAAGAATTGCAACTTAATAACACATCAGAGAATTCATGCTTCATGAAGGAAATACACCTAAGATGACTTCCATCATCAAATTAGGAGAAGCCTTAAGGAGAATAGCAGAAATGGATGTTAAGCCACTAGTAGATAACAACCAGCAACAGAAGGTGCAAAGAAGCAGATAAAAGAATATAAAGATAAAGATCAAAAGAGAAGAAAGGACAACTGGAAAACCCATAATTACAGTGGAAAATACAGGGATCTGCTGGAACAACCACAGGTCGATCAAGCCCGGACCCATGAGTGGTTAAGAAGAGGTGAATTTAGGCCACGAGATGAGACTAATAATGGCAGTCCAAGATAGTGGGCTACGCACAAGATGGTTCACAAAATCCATAGAAAAATCAGGAGAAACAGACAAGTGCAAGTTCTGTAGTACAGAATTGTAAACAGTTGCGCATCTCATGGCTGGATGTGACATACTCATGGCAGAAGGCCTGTATACCGAAATACACAACAACGTAACAAGACTGATCCACTGGAAACTGTGCAGACACTATAACATACATGTAGCAGAAAAACACTGGAACCATGAACCACAAAGAATCACAGAGAATGAAGAAGTAATGATCACATGGGATCACCCAATACTAACAGCCAAGAAAGTGGAGGCGAGAAAAAAATGGTATTGTAATACAAGGAAAAAGAACAAAGCTAGCATTGCTGATTGAAATAGCCACCCTAGTGACTACAGTGGCCTCCATACAGAGAGACACAAAATCATGAAATACCAAGATATGCAATCAGAAACCAAACTGATGTGGAATAAGGACACACAAATTGTTCCAGTAGTGCTTGGAGCAATGGGACTAATCAAAAAGAACTTTCAGGCACATTTAAATATGTTACCAATATTTGTAACACCTTATGAACATCAAAAGGAAGCCATCTTGGGGACGCTGAGTGTATTGAGAAGAGCACTCTCAGCAAACATCAAAGATTAATACAGTACTAATTTCCTGAGTTTTGAATATGCCCTGGTTTAAGAATGGGGTCCATTCTCAACATGGTACCAGAAATCCCTGAACATTTGGAGGCACTAACCCAGAGAGAAACCATACAAATGTACTGAATGTAGCAAGAGGTTTAGAAAGAAGAGTAGCCTCTTAACACAAATTCATTCTGGGGAAATAGATAGATAGATACTTTGGGTGGGATATTCCAACTGCGCCATTCATTGGCGCAAGCCCTTGAGCTGCGCAGGGGTGTGTCTGGTGCGATATTCAAAGGAGTTGCACTATTGAGCAACCCTTGAATATCACCCCAGCCACAGTTGATTGTGCATGGCGCAGTGAACTTGCGCCACCGCAAGTTGACCGAGTGAGCATTCAACTTGTGGTAGGCAAGTACCATTGCGCCATGTGCAAAATCACGATATTCAAAAGGTGACATGCAAATGTGGCTATAATTCATGCAAGGTGCAGGGGGCTATTTGCATGGGATTATGGTCTCATTTGCATGCCATTAGCATGGGGGTAACCGATGCCCGAGGACTTGCGCCTGGCGCCTTGCCAGGCAGCAGCCGTCGGGGATCGACACCCCCTGCAGCCCGATCGTGGGCATAGTGTACTCCCTCCCCTCCACCAGCCCGATCATGGGCAGCAATGTGGCTCCCCCTCCTCCCGAACATCTCCCTGGTGGTCCAGTGGACCGAAATGCCCGATCGTGGGCAGTAAGTAAACTGAAACCCCACCCCGAGCATCTCCCTGGTGGCTAGTGTCCCAAAATGCCTGATCGCGGGCAGAAAGTAGAAGATAAACCCCGAACATCTCGGTCCACGGACCACCAGGAGTGTTTGGGAGGAGGGGAGCCTGATACTGCCGTGATCGGGCTGGTGGGGGGAGGGAGTGCACTATGCCCGATCGGGCTGCGGGGAGGACAGGGATAGGTTGGGGCCAGCCACAGGTGGCAGCTGCTGTGTTGCGACCTGTGGGTGGCCCTCGACTTAAGCCTTTTTTTTTTGGCTCAAAGTTGTGCAGGCGCAGGTTGGGGGTTGCGCCTGCACAACTCTGCACAGCCCGGCTGAATATCGGGCTGTGCAATTTATGCATGGTTCCTCCCCCTCCAGTTCAGCATGCATTCATTTGCATTGCGCTGTTGCTCAGCCTGTTTTCAGTGGTGCAACTGCCTCCTGCTGAATATCGCAGAATGGCACAATTTCGGACTTGCGCATGCGTAACCCTTTTGAATATCCCACCCTTTATTTCTATAGTGCCCCTTTCCAGAGACTCAGAGCTCTTCACAATTAAAACACAGTACAACAGCTTTAAAACATTCATTAAAGTACAAAGATGGAGCAGGCAGCAATATGCAGCAGCAACATATTTAAAACTATCCATATAATGAATCTGATGTAACTATCTATCAATTAAAAGCCTGGTGAAATAAAAATGTTTTTAGTACTTTTTTAAAGGATTCCACTGAGGATGCCTCCTGCAACAGTTTAGGCAAAGAGTTCCACAGGGTAGGTGCAGCCACCGAAAATGCTCTTATCACTGGAGTGACACAAACTAACCCTAGGAACACTAAAGAGGCAGCCCTCAGTGGAACAGAGAGCCCAGTACAGACAGTAAGGCACAAGGAGATTTTGCAGGTAGACTGGTCCCCCTTCATGTAGTGCTTTATAGGTCAGTAATCCGACATGGAAGGCAATCCTCCACCTAACTGGTAGCCAGAGTAGTTCACAAAGTACAGGTGTAATATAATTACACCTTTGAGCACCTGTCAGTAATCTTGCCACTGAGTTCTGTACCAGTTGCAATCAGTGAAGGTTACCTCCAGATAGCCCTAGGTACAGGGCATTACAGTAATCTAGCCTAGACATTACGAACATATGTACTACTGAGGCTAGGTCCTCAAGGGGTAACAGGTTCCGAATCCGGACAATGTTGCTTAGATGATAGAATCCACTCTAAACAATGGCCGACACTTGAGCATCAAATGTCAAGCCACAGTCAAGGATCACACCCAGCATCTTCACCTGTTCAGACAGGATCAGTGGTAACCCCCCAGTACAAGACCAGGGGTTCCCACAAACTCCCCCCCACTCGCGATGACCCAGATCCACCACCAGCAGCTCAGTCTTGTCTGGATTGAGTCTCAGTCAGTTATAAGTCATCCAAGTCTGGATCTCAGACAGGCAGTTGTTTAAATACAGAGTCCGCCATCTGATTACTTGGTGCACAGGACAGGTATAGCTGGGTATCATCTGCATAGCAGTGAAAACCCAGCCCATACCACCTGATAATGTCTCCCAATGGCAGCATAGACACTGTGAACAACAAGGACGACAAGACCGACACCTGTGGAACACCACAGGTCAAAGACTTGGGGCTAGATGAGGCTAACCCCATCACCACCCTCTGCACTGTATCTGTCAGGTATGACGTGAACCATTTGATGACTTACAAAAGTACAGGGAAGGCAGGGGGAGGCCAAGGCAGTGTGTGTCACCCTTAAACCAGGAAATGGCACAGCAATACATACAGGGGCGATCTACAGACCTCTGGCACAGAGGGAGGAAGTGGACATGGTACTAGTGGAGGAAATTCATGACATGGCAGCTAAAGGTGAAATCCTGTTGATGGGAGATTTCAATATGCCAGATGTGGGTTGGACCACCCAGACAGCTGCTTCAGCCAGAAGCACAGCCATCCTGGAACCCTGCAAGGAGCTGGACTCAGACAGCTGGTGTATGAGCCAACCAGGGACAAATTGATTCTAGACCTGGTATGGACCAATGGGAACAGAGTCAAAAGAATCCAGGTGGAAGGGCAGCTGGGATACAGCGACCACCACATGGTATGGTTTGACACAGAGACAGGGACTCAATTAAGCCACACAAGGGCAAAAGTATTAGATTTCAGGAGGACAGATTTCAATGAAATGACTAGATGTTTAAGAGCAGCCCTGGAGAAGATAAAGGCAATGAAGGGGTAGGAGGAACAGTGGGAAAGACTAAAAGGAGCCATTATGAAGGTAACTAACCAATGCATTAGGATAGTGGCCAAAGGAAAAAGAAGAAAGAAACCACTATGGTTCTTTAAAGAGGTGGGAGATAAAGTAAGGGCAAAAAGAGCAAGTTTCAGGAAGTATAAGGGGACCCAAAGGGAGGAGGACAGAGAGGTGTACCTTGAATGTCTAAGAGAGGCAGGGAAGGCTGTTAGGAAAATCAAGGCACAGACAGAGGAAGGTTTAGCATGGACTGTGAAAAAAGGGGACAAGACATTCTATAGGTACATCAGCGATAGAAGAAAAAACAAGGGAGATTGTGAGGCTCAAAGGGGAGGAGGGAGAGTGCAAGGAGGGGGATCTAGACTGAACAAATACTCCTGTTCAGTATTCACTGAGGAGGGAGAGGGTCAAGGACCACAGGCAGGGAGCAGGGGCAATTGGTGAGGGGGGGGAGAAGTGGACACCAGTCCATTCACAGCGGAGAGAGTACAGGAGGAACTCACAAAGCTGAAGGTGGATAAAGCCATGGGGCCAGATGACATACACCCGAGGATATTAAGGGAGCTGTGGAGGGAACTAGCAGTGCCTCTGGCCACCCTGTTCACAGAGTCACTCAACACAGGCATGGTTCTAGGGGACTGGGGGAGGGCGCATGTAGTCCCACTACATAAAAGTGGCAGTAGGGTGAAAGCGGGGAACTACGGGCCAGTCAGCCTCACCTCAGTGGTGAGGAAGATCATGGAGACACTGCTGAAAGAAAGGATAGTGGCACACCTGGAATCCATTGGTGCCCAGGATCTGAGGCAGCACAGATTCACATCAGGAAGGTCTTGTCAAATGAATCTGATAGATTTCTTTGATTGGGTGGCTAGGGAAGTGAATCAGGGAGGGGCCATAGGTGTCACCTACCTGGATTTCAGCAAAGCCTTCGATACTGTCCCACACAGAAAGCTGGTGAACAAGATGAGTAGTCTGGGCATGGGGCATAAGGTGATACAGTGGGTTAAAAACTGTCTGATGGACAGAAGGTAGAAGGTGGTGGTAAATGGGCTCTAATCCAGGAAGGGAGAGGTGACCAGTGGAGTGCCACAAGGATCAGTACTGGGGCCAGTCCTGTTCAGTGTCTTTATTAGTGGCATTGCAGAGGGGCTGGAAGTAAAGGTCTGTTTATTTGCAGATGACACCAAGATCTGCAACAGGGTCGATACTCCAGAAGGGGTGCAGAAAATGAAGAGGGATCTGAAGAAGCTTGAAAGATGGTCGGAGGTGTGGCAACTGAGGTTCAATGCAAAAAAAGTGCCAGATAATGCACCTGGGTAGGGGGAACCCTGGGGATAGCTACAGGATAGGGGGGAGGTACTGACCATCACCAAAGAGGAGAGGGACCTAGGGGTTATCATATCTGATGATCTTAATGTATCAAAGTAGTGTGCAAAGGCTGCAGGGAGGGCCAGTGGCATGCTGGGGTGCATAGGAAGAGGTATTACTAGTAGGAGGCAGGAAGTGGTGATGCCATTGTATAAAACACTGGTAAGGCCTCACCTGGAGTACTGCATGCAGTACTGGAGACCACACGTGTGTAAGGACATAAACAAGCTGGAGGCTGTCCAGAGAAGGGTGACAAAGATAGTGTATGGTTTGCACCACAAAACACATGCGGAGAAACCTCAATATGTACTCAGTGAAGGAGAGGAGAAAAAGGGGTGACATAAGAGAAACTTTTAAGTACCTCAAGTGCATAAACAAGGTGCAGGTGGAAGATCTTTTCCAATGTAGAAAAGACACCAGAACAAGGGGGCACAATATGAAATTGAAGGGGGGGGGATTAAGAGGTAATGTAAGGAAGTTCTTCTACAAAGAGAGGGTGGTGAATGCTTGGAATAGTCTGCCACAAAAGGTGATGGGGCAAGCACAGTGGAGGGGTTTTAACATGCCTGGGACAAGCACAGGGGAATCTTGAGTGGGAAGGGAGTGATGAAAAGCCATTGACCACTTAGGGTGAGTGAATGCATACATGTATAGGGCCTACGAGCAGACTGGATGGGCCTAGCAGTCCTTATCTGCTGACAATTTATCTGTTTCTATGTTACTGTCCTAGACAGGCCACACCAGAACTGCAGTCGGTCAATTGGCACCTTGTGGTCCACAGAGTCAAATGCAACTAAGAGAGACACAAAGCACATTTGCTGGAGCTGGAAGGATACTGCTTTCTTCAACTGCGAGCTGTGTGAGAAATTCTATATTGCACTTGATATCTGCAACAAACGTGCACTTTTGCTTAATTCTGTGGGAGGTGAAACTAACTACCCTTGGTAATTGCTTTTTATTCACATATTTATTTAGGGTTTAACCAAGAAGGGGCTTGTAAACTCTGTTTATCTTGTTAGTAACTTCAGAAGGATTTAAATACTGCATTTGGGTAGGTCCTTGGAGATAGCTAGATTGTCTACTAGGATTTCTGACAGTTAAACTATTTTTAATAAATTTCAGGTGGCTGAGGAGTTGAAAAAGAAACTTGCAAACTCTGCTTATCTTGGAAGTAACCTCACAAGTGTTTGAATACTTCATTTGGTTGTCCCTTAGGGGTAGCTGGATTGACTACTAGGCTTTTGGGACTGAAACTATTTTAAATAATTTACTGGTGCGTAGGAGTTTGTGATAGTTAAACTATTTTTAAACAGAGTTACTGGGGTTAAGGAGTGGTCACAGAAAAACCTGCAGTGTGAAACAGGAAAAGACAGTCTTTCAAGCAACAGAGGGTGGTGGATTAGGTTTACGTTTGTTTGTTACAATTCTTAAGATTTTCAGTGCAGGAAGAGTTTAAAGCACAGCTGACTTATTTTGGGGCTGACAGCTCTCAGAGCACAAACCACCAGGCCTGTTTTGGGGCTGGGAAGGTTTACCTGTGTCTGACTTGGATGTGTGGATTTTTCTCTGATTGATTAGCAGGGTATTTCTCTATCAAATTGTTGTGTAGGCATCTTGCTGACAGGAAGGCACTCATTGCAGCAGTGGGTAGAGCTTTTAGCTGATTGTTTTGTGAGGGCACAGTTTAGGCCCAACCCTTCCCACCCTCACCCCACCCACCCCTGGAAATAGTTCCTTTATACCTGGGGTTCTGACATCATTTCTCAAGAGTGCAAGGTGCATATCACTGTCATATCCTCTCTAGCACACTGCACTGACAATATAAGCATAAACATTGTATAATATAAATATATATTTCTACATTACAAACCAATCACACACAAAAAAAAAAAAAAAAGTGGGAGTAGTGCAATGTAATGGCTGTGGGGCAGCAGTCTCCGGGAGTCTTTCTGGAGGCTGAGATGCTGCCCTATTTGCAGACAACTCTCTGCCCTGAGGTGAACAGCAGGCACACCTAGTCAGTTGTTCCACTCCACAATCCATACACCATTCTGGGAGCATAGCTCCCCATGGATGCACCCACAGAGGAGACTAAGGAGGCTGAGAACAACTGTCACAAGGGAGGCCCACAGGAAGGAGGCAGAGGACACCACAAGGAAAGGAAGCAGCCCTGGTGGGGGACTCAATTATTAGGGGATAGAACTGGGGAAGCTGGAAAACTGAAGTAAGGTGCCTGCCTGGTGCCATGGCTTGGAGAGACAGGAAGCGCATCCTCAGGATCACAAGAACAGCTGCAAGGGTTCTGAGTTGGATGTCATTGTCCACCTAGGGACAAATGACTTGGCTCATCATGAGATTAGAGCAGTGCAGGAGGACATTGCAGAATTGGGGAGGGGCCCTAAGACAAGTAGCACAACACAGTATCCTTCTCAGAGGTGCTGCCTGTCAATGGCATGAGTGAGGCGAGGTACTTTGCACCATGCAGTTTAATGAATGGTTGAAAAAATGGTGGAGCACAGGGGTTTGGCTTCATTGGGGACTGGGGTTCCACCTGGAGGACACCAGCCTATACTGGCAGGATGGTCTGCATCTGTCCAGGAAGGAACAAGTCTTTGAGCAATCGGTTTAAATGCTTCATTGGCAAGCTTTTAAACTAGTCAAGGGGAGGCACTGATAAGCAGCAGAAAAATCCCAGCCTCCCTACAAAACAGGGTACTAAATGAGAAAAGACCAAGGTAGAATGGTCAGTGGGGAATGCTGCAACAGAAGGTAAGGCCATCAAAAATGGAGAGCAATGAGTACCAATGCCCGTAGTCTGAGGTAACAAGCTTCCTGAATTAGTGGCCTTGATGGAGGAGGAACATCTGGATATCGTGCAGTCACAGAAACATGGTACACACAAAACCATGACTGGGACGTAAACATACCAGGATACACTATCTATAGGAGGGACAGGGAGGGTAAAAAGAGGGGAGGAGTAGTTCTTTACATAAGGGAAGGAATAAAAGCAACAGAACAAAAGGGTAAACAGGGAGGAGAAGAAGCACTGTGGTAAATTTGGAGACAGCAATGGCACCACAATCCGTAGGGGTTGTATACAGACCTCTTCTCAGGGGAGGAAATGGACAAGGAAATGATAGAAAGTATACTTAGAATGGCAGAAAAGGGGAGATATTGCTGATGGGTGATCTGAATATGCCAGATGTTAACTGAGTGCAGTTGCAGCTGCCACTCAAGAGTGGAGTTATTCTAGATGCCCTACAGGGGGCATGCCTTAGACAACTAGTACTGGAGCCCACTCAAGAGGGAGCAATATTAGACTTGATACTCTCAAATGGAGATGGAGAGAGGATCACAGATGTAGAAGTGGGTAGCCATCTGGGAACTAGCGACCATCGAACAGTATGGTTCACAATAAACACAGCAATAGAGTCAAGCCATACAAAGACAAAAGTACTGGACTTTAGGAGGGCTGACTTTGCCAAAATGGGTGAGTGCCTAAGGAATGCACTAGCAAATGGGCAGGAAGGAGGGTGAAGAACAATGGGAATAATAAAACTGCCATCACAGAGGTAACAAGCCTTTGTGTGAAGCAAATAAACAAAACAAGATGATGTAAGAAACCACTATGGTTCTCAAAGGAAGTGGCAGTGAAGGTTCAAGAGAAAAGAAAGCATTCAGGAAGTACAAGGAATCACAGAAGGAGCAGGACAGAGAACTGTATCAGTTAAAGCAAAAGGAAGCTGGGAAGGCAGTCAGAACAGCAAAGGCCCAAACTGAGGAAAAGATAGCCAACTCAGTTAAGAAGGGGGATAAAACCTTTTATAGGTACATCAGGGAGCAAAGGAAGACCAAGGGAGGGATAGTGAGGCTTAATAAAGGGAGGAGGGTGGGCAGAGGGTGAATGTGAAAAGGCAGAGATACTAAACAAATATTTTTGCTCAGTATTTACAAAGGAAGAGGGGGGGTACCTAAAACAAACAGTAGAAACACTCTGGATACAGAAGTTGATACCAGCCCATTTACAGAAGAAAGGGTTCTGAAAGAACTCTTAAAACTGAAGGTGGACAAAGCAATGGGGCCTGATGGGATTCATCCCAGAATTCTAAAAGAACTAAGGGTAGAACTAGTGACACCACTGACTACCCTCTTTAACAAATCATGGGAGGATGGGGTGGTACCCGAGGACTGGAGGAGGGCAGATGTGATTCCCCTTCACAAAAGTGGGAGCAAGGCAGAAGCAGGAAACTATAGACTTGTTAGTTTAACCTCAGTGATAGGAAAATGATGGAATCACTTCTAAAGGAAAAGAATTGTCGCGTATCTGAGGCCAGAAGGGCACAGGACCCTAGGCAGCATGGATTCACAGCGGAAGGTCATGCCAGACGAATCTGATAGATTTCTTTGACTGGGTGACCAAAGTAGTAGATCAGGGAGGGGCTGTGGACATGGCCTACCTAGACTTTAGCAAGGCATTTGACACAGTCCCACACAAAAGATTAATATACAAGTTAGCCAGCCTGGGAGTGGGTCCCAAGATGACAGCCTGGGTAAAGAATTGGCTGGAGAATAGGAAACAGAGAGTAATAGTAAATGGAGTCCACTCAGAAGAAAGGAGGGTTACTAGTGGATACGAGGTTCATAGTTAGGATCAGTCCTCTCAATGTCTTTATAGTGACATTGCAGAGGGACTGGAAGGAAAAGTATGTCTCTTTGCAGATGACACAAAGATCTGCAACAGAGTTGATGCACAGGGTGGGGTGGAAAGGATGAGAAGGGACTTGGCAAGTTAGAGGAATGGTCAAATGTATGGCAGCTTAGATTCAATGCTAAGAAGTGCAAGGTAATGCACCTGGGAAACAAAACCCAGGGAAGAGTCCACAATGGGGGTGAGATACTAACAACAACAAAATGGAAAGGGACCTGGGGTAGTCATATCAGATGACCTAAAGGTGGGCAAGCAATGTGAGAAGGCAGCAAGGAGGGCTGGGGGATACTGGGATGCATAGGGAGAGGCATCACCAGTAGAAAACAGGAAGTTATTATCCCTCTGTACAGACAGCTGGTGAGACCCCATCTGAGTACTGTGTGCAGTTCTGGAGACCCAATCTCCGCAAAGACATAGACAGGATGGAAGCTGTCCAGAGGAGGGCAACTAAAATGGTGCAGGGTCTGCACTGGAGGACATATGAAGAGAGACTTAAGGAGCTTAATATGTAGCCTCGAGGAAAGGAGGGAGAGGGGATATGATAGAAACTTTCAAGTACCTCAAGGGAATCAACAAAGTCCAAGAGGGTAGCATCTTTCAAAAAGAGGTGTGCAAGAACAAGAGGGCACAATTTGAAGATAGAGGGGCGGCTCAGAGGTAATTTAAGGAAGTATTTTTCACAGAGGGTTGTGGATGCATGGAATGGCCTTCCGGAGGAGGTTGTGGAGTCAAAATCAGTGGTGGAATTCAAGCATGCATGGGATAGTCATAAGGCAATTCTGGGGGGTGGGGTAGGAAGAAGTAGGCTGCTGGTTAACTAGGATCTGCAGCTTATCCAGTAGGTAGGGAAATGGGCAGACTGGGTGGGCCAAGTGGTCCTTATCTGCTGTCAAATTCTATGTTTCTATGTTTCTATCCAGGAGGACTAAGATGGAATGATCTCTCCTGTCTCTCGCTATTAGGAAATTATTAAGCACCTTCACCAGGGCGGTCTCTGTACTATGCCCAGCCCTAAACCCAGACTGGAAAACCTCATAGGTTGAGGACGAGGCGAGATGCTCTTCGAGCTGACTTGCCACCATTTTTTCTATAACCTTCCCTAAAAATGGGAGATTAGAGACTGGTCTGTAGTTGCCATGACAGTCTGGGTCCAATGAGGGCTTTTTTAATAGGGGTCTAACCAAGGCCCCTTTTGAAGCTGATGGGAAGATCCCACTCCTCAAGGGACTCTGGACTATCTTGGCCATGACAGGTCCAATCAGGTCCACACATCTGACCAAAAGTAGTTTTTGACCTGGGTCCAGATCACAATGTGTTGGCCTCAGTCTCAAGACAACCTCCACCACCTCCTCGACTCCAACTGGATGGAACTCAACCTACACAGGAGACAGGAGGCGTGCCCTGGCACGTCTCAGGGTGGACCTTGCAATCCCCATGAGTGACGTTGGAGGAGATCTCAGCTCTGATCGAGGACACTTTCTTGGCAAAGAACAGAGCGAACTCCTCGCATCTGGTGTTTGAATCTGCTCTTCCACACAGAGACAGGCTGGATTCAATAGTCCATCCACCATGCAGAAGAGCTGAGCTACTCTGTTCCTTGCCACAGCAATCTCCCTTGACAAAAATTCTGCCTTCTTGTGGGGAGGTTGCCCCCTGATATTCCTTATAATGGGATGTCAGAGCCAATTTGTTCCCCATAAGGCCAGAGCTCCTCCAACATCTCTCTAACCTCTGACCCTTAATCTTTAACTCCCTAAGTTCTCCATCAAACAAGGGAGATATCTGGTGAGTAGATAAGGGTCAGACATGAACAGGTACGATTGAATCAAAGGCAGCAGTGACAGCCCCATTATAGGCCACCACTGCCTCCTCCATTCCAATTGCACACACAGCCTCCACACTCGATAGGTCCAGCACTGCTGATAACCCTAGTGGGGACAAACCCCGTCAAGGGTGGTACCGGACCATTTCCACAGAGGCATCGGGGGGCCCCAAACCTGAACTTCATGGTGCTATGATCCAACCAAACTACTGGATCAACTCTAAGGTCAGTGGTCTCGAGGCCTAATGAAAACACCAAGTCCAGTGTGTAGCTGCGCGAGTGGGTCACTGAGGTAACATTTTGCATCAGGCCCAGAGCCTCCATGCCCCTAAGGAGATCACTGCCAAATGAGGAGAGCTCGTCATCAACCCAGACATTGAAGTCCCCAAGAATTAAATTAACCATCTAGGGGACTCCAAGACCAGGCCAGCAACGAGCGCTCTGTTCTCCCTCAAAAATTCACCCTCCTGACCTGGAGGACGATAGAGCAGGAGGATCCAGTAACCTGCACCAGGCCCCCCCCCCCCCGTGTGGCAACACACTCAAAAGACTCTGTGGGACCCATAGGTAGAACCATGAGGCCCAGGTCAGATTTAAAACAAATGGGCACCCCCCTCGCCTCTGCGATACTTCCTGGGGATGTGTATCACGGAGTACCTGGCAGGCACTGCTGCCTCCAAAATGGGAACTGTGTTTTCAACCAGCCAGGTCTCCATGATGCAAATCAGGTCTACTGAGGCAATCAAGTCCGCCACTATGACAGTATTGTTCCCCATCAACCTGGCATTGCATATACAGCCCAAGTAGGATGAAGAGAGACTGCTGGATCAGATACCTGCACACTAACTTCTGTGGAGGCTTTGGGCATAGGCACCAAACAGGGAGGACCCCTCTCTAGTGGCCATTTCACCCCAGGGCATCTCCTCAATCTCACCACCCATATCCGTGACTACCCAGCAGCGACTCGGACTGACCCCCACCCGGACCCTCTCTGGGCAATCCCTAATGCCCAATACCTCCCATATGTCTCCAAAGATAGTGAAGGAAGCTCAAATGGGCAGAGGTCCTGAAGGAGGGCCGCCAAGTAACTGCGCCTTCTCAGACTCTTTCCTAGGCACATATTCTTACAAAATAACCAAACAACATAAACCTACAATCACACTCTCAAACTCTGATCTCACACTCTCATCCAAATAAACCATGCACCATTCATACAAAAACTTCAAATACCCCAAACCCACCACCCACTAAAAATAAATTAGTTTATCCTTTAGGGGGAGAAAATCAGAGTCTGTGAGGTGCTCTCTAAAAATCCAGTCAAGGACTCTTGAAATTCAATGCAAATAAAGCAAAAGCTTTTGTCCTCTGTCTCAGAAGAACTGTTGCTCTGAACACAGTCAGTGTAGGGTCACACCAAAGGCAGCCCACCGCAATCTGGCCACAACCTGAAAATCTTGGCAATACAGACTCTCACCACTGTCCAGCCAAAATATATCTTCAGGCCAGTCACCACATGAACAGAGCTCAGAGAACAAAAAAGCTTCATCAAGCTTCATTATGTATGAGACCAGGTGTACAGCCAGGCTGATATTATAATTCTTGTCCCACTAAGTCCACCAGACAACTTGATGTGAGAATAGTTTACCCTGCAGCTCATGTAGAGACTCACCTCTGAAAGTGACGGGTGAACCAAAAAATCTTGTAAGAACTTACAAAACAGGAACAGTACTTGAATAATTCTTTACTTCAGTCTTAAGCAGTTAAACTTCTCAAGGCAGCGACTGATTCAGTACAGCATTCTCCCCCCAGATATCTCACTTTAGAAAGATGAACTGCCGCACCAACCGATAAAGCCACTGTCTTCAAGCTAAATGCTCCTTCCACAAAAAACGTCCGACTGACTACCCCTGCAGCAAGCTACGGGAGGCTCTCACCACTCCAGATAGCAGCAGGGGTATCATTCAGTTTCCAGCTGGGAAAAACAACAGACAGGCAGACTCCCTTTTCTGAACCACTTCCTGGTTTTTCAACTCTTCGTAGTCATGTTCACATCGGAAGACGCTCGGTTCAATTCACCGTACACAGACCTTCAACGGTCACCCGGGAATCGACCGGCTATTACTCTCCAGCAAGCCCTTCTTCTGATTGCAACTCTCTGGGCCACAGCCACCTCACAAAGACACATGTGGCCACAAGGCCCTTCTCAGAGCTCCAGGGACTGACAGACTGCTGGGCTCTTCAGTGCCAACCCCTTGAGGTACAAACGTCACCTCACAGAAACACCTAACTAAAACTAAAACGCTAGTCTCCTGCAGCTTACTCACTGCTTGTACCCTAACTATCTGTCCCATCCCTACACCTAAATACTAACTAAACAAGATAAAAATAAGTTAAATAAAATAGGATTTGCTGCCAAAATGCTCCCTCCCTTACTGACGGCATCCCAACGTGGCAGCCATCTTGACTAGTTAGTCCTAGAGAGAGACACACACAAAATCATGAAATACCATGATATGCAAACAGAAACTAAGCTAATGTGTAATAAGGGCACACAAATCATTCCAATAGTGTTCAGAACAATAGTGTTAGTCAAAAAGAACTTTCAGGCACATCTAAATATGCTACCAATATCTGTGACACCTTATGAACTGCAAAAGGAAGCTATCCTGGGGAAGTTGTGTGTGCTGAGAAAGTGCTCTCATCAAAGACTAATGCAGTACTGATCTTCTGATTTCGGAACATGCCCTGGCTTAAGAATGGGGTCCATTCTCATCACAACACCAGAAATCACTGAACATTTGGTGACACTAACCCCAATAGAAAGCATATCAATGCAATAAATGTGACAAGAGTTTAATACACTGCAGCAGCCTTAGAAGACATCAACAAATTAATTCTTGAAAGAAATAAGAAACAAACTAAGAAATATTACACTACCCCGAAGAGATCTAAAAAACATTTTAAGTTGAAGAGTACTTTCAGCAAATATTAAAGATGAATACTAATGTACTAAAATGCAGCAGAATAGGCCTAATGGTCTTTCGCGTCTGCTCTTTTGGTCAGCCCCCACCCTGGGAGCCGACCTTGCTGCCCCCCTCGCCTTCTCTGGCTTCTCCCTTCCCAGTTTCGGATATTCTCGCTGCATTGGATTTTGCATCCAGAACCCTTCCCCTGTACCTGTCCCACCCCCTCTTGAACTCCTCCACTGTCTCTGCCTCCACCAGCCCCCTAGGCAGCGCATTCCATGGCTCCACCACCCTCTCAGTTAAGTAGCACCTCCTCCTTTCTCCCCTGAATCTTCCACCCTCCAGCTTCCACCCATTCCCTCTAGTGACCCCCTCCTCCTTCCTTTGAAGCACCCTGACTGTTCCTCCCCTATTTACCCCCTTCATGTACCTGAAGGCCTCTATCATGCCCCCCCTACTTCTCTCTTCCAATGTGTATATATTTAGCTCTTTGAGCCTCTCCTCATAGGTCCTGTCCCCCAAGCCCCAAATAATTTTGGTTGCCCTCCTCTGGACCCTCTCCAGGGTTTAATGTCCCTCTTTAAGTGTAGCCTCCAAACTGCCGCAGTACTCCAGGTGCAGCCTCACCAAGCAGATTATACAGGGGAGTATCACTTCCCTCCTTCTGGAGGTGATCCCCCTAGCGATGCATCCCAGCATCCTGTTGGCCTTGGCCGCTGCCCTCCTACAAGTCTCCGAGTTGTTCATCTTGACATCCACCACCACCCCCAGGTCCCTCTCAGCCATCGAGACTTGTAGCATCCCCCCCCCCGGGTGTACACTTGGCCCGGGTTTCTGGCCCCCAGGTGCAGTACCTTGTATTTCCTTGGATTGAACCTCAGCTTTCACTTTCTAGACCATCTTTCCAGAGCCTCCAGGTCCCCCTGTAGGACCACCCTCCTACTGTACTGATTTCTTTTTTTGTTTTAAATGCCCTGCTTAAGAATGAGGTCCAACTCTGTTCATGATATAAAAAAATTGAATCTTGAAGACATTACTGCTGAAAGAGTCTGAATATATGTGGAGAATATGACAAGAATTTTAAAGAGAATGAACTTACAGTGACATCACGAGACAGCATTCATACTTAAGTGGGAGCCCTGCATGCTATGTGAAAAATATGGACTGAACTCAAGATGTGTCATTTTATTAGAATCCTGATTCCAGTATCACTTGGCGTGACATCATGACGGGCTGCCAGAAACATAAAAAAGTCAGCACAACAGTCAATTTCACCAACATATCAACCGGATCAGCCACCAACCTCTCCCTCCAGCTTGACATCATCTCTGTGCTCATCTGTGAGTTAGACAGATCCTAAAGTAATGAATGAACAGCTGTTAGTGGAGCTCCTAGCTTTCCGATCTGAGACGTGTAACACCTTGGCTACTTTAAGAATGGACTTAAAGTACTACAGGAGGATCTGGGCTTACAGCAGGTGACCCGTAACTTGAATGAGTGATTGGACAATATGTGTGACCTGCTCTTACGTCTCCACCACCACCACCAAATTCAAATGCCAAACAAGTGCACAGACGTAGATTGTAGACAGTGCCACAAAAAGCTGCAAATATTCAGACTTTGAGGGAGAGGAAGGAGCTCATATAACTGACTTTATAGAACAACACCCCTTGAAAAACACTCTCCCTTCCTGAGAATATGGCCCTTGAGCCACAGTGTCTTCATCAGCATTGGGCCCAAAGCCAGGGGCGAAGAAAGGCATGTGTTCTGTTAAGATGAACTTTTACTGCTTCATGAGAAACAACGTGTACTGGTTACAGCATAAACGCAAAAGGAGGTATTTGGGGGCATACAGAGACTCCTACTTCAACCACAATTTTGCCCAAGCTATGCAGACAGAACAAAGAACAAATGGACCCTACCTGCAAGCACTAAAACAAGCAGAATACAGTTTCAAACCCCATACCTGGTAAGCCTGAAGGTCTGCTTCCCCTAAGACGATATTCTGTATCACACCGTGGAAGAAGCAAGGTAGGATCTGGACACAGAGGAATCCCCTTAACACAATCTCAGCGCTCTATTCAGTGACCATATGGAGGCCCTATTGCAGACCCACAGAAACAACTGCTATCGTGCCTAGGCATCAGACCTCTTCTCAAAAGGCACAGCACTTGAGAAGTACTCTACAATGGATAAAAGATCCCTTGCAGCAGTTTCAGTGACCTTGTAGATAATGCACCCTGGCTTGGACACTGCTTTGCAACCTTGTGTGGATAATTACTTTTTTGCAATTCAGTAAGTTAAACCTTTCCCCTACTAATTGGTATTGCTAAGTTAATAGACACTTGGAGATTTATTATATGCAGTCCCCTACGTTGCGATCTGAGGACTGGGGTGTTGGGGGGCAGATCCAGCTCACAACTTGCTTATAGGCAGGGTCAATGGAAAATTACAAAAAAGGTAACAAAAAATCAGAGATGTTTTGCAAAATTTGCGGAGAAATTGTGGGGGTTAACTATACAGCCCCACTGCTCTCCAATAAATATTTTTTTTTTTGCAAGAGGTATTGATTACCATAAAGTGTTTGATAAATATATTGGCATCTGTTTATGCTTTCACATGAAGAAATGTCTGTGTTCTTGAAATGAATATTAAATTCTTGGATAGGTAACATATCTTTAAAAGTCTAAAAATATCTGCCACTTGCACTGCTAACTACATTTTATTTAGTAATTCAGTCAGCAATATTAAATAAATCTTGAAGCAACATATTTTGTCGGTATTTAGATGAAAATAATGAAGCTAGTTCAAGAACTACTTATGATACTCCCTCTATAATCTTATCAGGTGCCTAATCGAGTTATGTTAAAAAAACAAGCTGTATTTTTTCCACATACCATCCATATGTATGCAGATGATACAGTTCTTTTTGCCTGTTTTGCTACGATTGCTTTTCTTAATTTACACTGTAGGTACAAAGATTTATAAAATCACAATACATTAAATTGTACCAATATCTTTTTACTACATCATACAATAGACTGTAATGCAAGCCACCCTTGTTTTATTCAGACTGAACCAAAAGTTTGGTTTCAGCAGATTTATCAGCTTGTTTTCAGGAATCCTAGTAATCTTTTTTTTTCAGTCTTCACATTTGAGCATGAAGGTGGCAGATTATCAAGTGAGGGGTCTATGTGATAATGGCGAAAGCCTAAAGGTGATCACCGTTATCGCACAGTCAGAGTGCCGAAAAGATTTTTGGACTCTGACAGCGGTCCACAGTACTAGCGATTGCCAGGAGAGTTTTTAATGCTTTCTGTGGGGGTGGGGCTGTGCCCCACACCACCCTCAGTGGGGGCTTCAGCACACCCCCACCATAAGGATTCTCAGCTCCAGGGGTGCATGTCGGAGAGTGGTGGTGAAAGACATTAAAAAATGAACGAGCCGGCCAGGTGCAATAAAATTGCACCAGCGCCTGGACCAACCCGCCACCTCACCCACCCCAATCACTAGCCAACCCCCGATGCCATGATGCAGCTCGGCCCTCCACCACAGCACCACCCCCTACAGCCCCTCCTCTCCCTCCCAGCCCACACTTGCCATGCTCGCTCCCCCCGTGTGTGTACACATACCCACATCCTGTCGCCCAGTTCGCCCACCCACTCATCCAGTCGCCCTACCCTCCCATTGCCGTGAGGGATTGCGACGGGACGGAGTCACCTTTACGGATGGTGCCCTTCCTCATGCGCCCACCTCACGCGATACCTCAAGTGAGGGATCACTATCACCAACTTCCTCAGAAGCACTTCAAGTTTATATTCAGGAGAGCCATCCAAAATAATCAGATGTCTGAAAAAATTCCATTCAGAATAATGTATTCATGCAAGGAAAAACCTACCCTGTCACTTGAAAAAAGGCATTATAGTTAGCACTCTGTTTAGACAAATGGGGCACTTTGCATCAACTCCCACCCATTGTTTCAGTCTCTGTGGCAACAGCAAGTTTTCTGATAGTCTACTTCAACACAGATGTTAAAGGGAAAGTCCCCTCTACTGTTCGTCTTACATATACCATCCATATGGACGCAGATGATACTGTTCTTTTTGCCTCCGGTTCCACCCGTTCTGATCTGATGGCCAATCTCCAGCTGGACTTCGACAACGTCCAGCACTGGTTCCATTCAAATCATTTTTCCATCCATGCCCCCCAAAAATCTCCTTGACCTTTGGCTTGCAGCAAAAGCTCTCCAGGCTTGCTGCTCTCCCATTCTTCCATACCCTTAATGGGTCTGTGATCAATGATGTCACCTCCTTTAAGTACCTCGGGATCTGGCTTGACCGACACCACGACTTTTCTGGTCATGTAGATGCCATCCATAAAAAAATACACCTTAAATTAGGGTCCCAGTACATGAACTGTGGTTGCATCCCCCTTCGGGCTTACAGAGCCATTATCCAGAAAATGATTCTCCCTATTTTTGACAATGGAGATTTTGTCTACAGTGCTGCTGCTAAGTTAACTATGATCAGACTGGATTCTCTCTTCCACTCCTTCTGCCTCTTTGCTCTGGAGTGACCACATCGCACTCATCATTGCTCCCTTTTTACCTCCCTCTCCTTTCCCTCCCTCGAAGTCTAGTGCCTTACTCATTATACCTCCTTTGTAGCAAAATACTGGCTAGCCCCCCCCCCCCACTATCTCACCTCTCTCCTTCCCTCCCCCTTCTCACTATACCCTTCAGAACTCTGGCTTTCAATCCCTGGCACTCCCATCTAGGACATCTGCAGCTGGCCAGGCTGCCTTCTCCTACCGGTTCCCCAAATTTTGGAATTCTCATCCCCTTTCTATTCACTCTGCCTTCTCCCAATACTCTCTCTCTCTCTCTCCTTGCTTCTCCTCACATTCACTTCTCACTCCTGCAACTGCACCTGATCCCCACCTCTTTACTTCTTTTCCCATCCTTCCACTCCCTTCCTCCCCTTGTCTCCTCCCCTCTAACTCCCTGCCCTAACCCCTGCTGCAGCCCCTCCATTCCCCCCCCTCCACTTGAACTCTTCCTTGATTTCCTCTGTGTAGCTTTGCTGCCACTTGCCAACATGCATTGCATTCTGCACTTTAATTATCACCCTCTTGCTACCCTCCTGGATGCCTTTCTGATATATCACATGATATTTTACATACTACTTAATTAGCCAGTCTATTGTAGTTTGTCTGTGTTGTTTAGCCAGTTGTACATATTTGTCTAATTGCCTGTCTGTTGTTAGCTTGTTTTTTATGCTTAGTTCTGTTTCTTCCTCCTATGTAAACTCTGATCCTATTATTACTCATGACACTCCGCTTACCCTCCCCCCCGACACATCAGGAAATGAGATACTATTCAGCTCAGTATGTCTTTCCTGGTGAAACTAACAGACTCCATACTGTGGCAGGGGAAAAAGGACAGAAAACAGAAACAGGCAACCTAGAACTTATGAAGTCCTGCCTGTCAGCCCAGGATCAGCGCCATTACCCAAGACACCCGGCCCTGCTCTGAATATGTCTCTCTGGGGGTGGGGCGGATAGCCTCCCCCCCCCCAGCCCCACAACAAGTGGAAATCCACGGGGGAACTTCGGGTCCAGGTGACTCTCAGGGGAGGTGGTTGCCAGTTCAGGGATGGGGACAGGGCTGATGTAGCCCCCCCAGCTTCCAAGGGAGAAAAAGTTACTGTATATATATAGAAAAAAAAGATGGGGGGACAGTAATTCTGTTCCCTCCCACCACTAGATTTTAGATGCAGGATAAATTTGTGGACCCATCTGGTAAATCTGTTATACTGGTTGACAGCATTTTGAAACACAGGGTATATTAGCCAAGATATATTTCACTCCAAACTCTGATAAAGGGATAACTCTGTCCTTCTTCACTAAATTCTTGATACTGCTGATAGGCCAGCTGATTATGAAAGCAGATTTTAGCCTGACCATCTCCCCAGACTTAGATACCTCTAAACCGGCCCCCTTTACCGGCAATCTCTGGCTAAGAAATATCTTAAGACGACAGCTAACCACCTGGGGACCACGGATGTCTGGCAGTGCCTGTGCCTAACAGGTTGTGATTACATGCATTTCTCATAAAGTGAAGACAGCTTTGCTTGACTAGATTATTTTTTTTGTGACACGTGAACATTTATCAGTGGCATGAGACCCATCCAGCGGTGCAAAATTGCTTTTGGACCATCACCCCTTCATTTAAAATTAGACCTTTGAAATCCAATTCCCCACCCTTCCCCCCATCCCAGTACCCGCGATTTGATAATTATGATTTGTAGTGCTGCCAATGCTTGTGAATTGGGCGCTGGGGGGAGGAGGAGGATGCTAGTGGGGGGTGGGGGGTAGGGAAACAGACAGCAGAGCCAACCACGATGCAATGCAATAACTTGCAGTAAGTGACGTGTCATAAAAATACTGCATGACAAAAGGGCTTAATTACCGCTGAACTACACTGTTCCCTGTAGTACACTGCACCATTACTGCATTGCACCCTGGAAGGACTGCTGTGTTTTAGTTTAACAAGTGCTGAGAGATGGCAGAAGGACATGGAGGTATGTGGTTTGTGCTGGTCGCCTATAGTTGGAGTTTTGGTCACAAATTCTACTTAATTATCAAATTACGTGTTCTGGAGGGGTGGGGTTAGGATTGGGATTCTAACTGAATGTAGAGGGAGAGGCGTCTTGTATATGGTTAAGAATCTGGGGCCAGATTCACAAAACTTTGCCCTGGCACAAATCTGGTTTGTGCAGTGCAAACCAGATTTTGCACTGAAGTGGTATTCACAAAAGCCCAGTTTGTGCCCTCAAACTGGGTTTGCACCAGGGCAAATGTGGAGGAGGCCACAATGCAAATGAGGGGGAAGGGACCTGCATATTGGCGCAGGCCGATTCACAAAGTATTTTCTCCCCGCAAGAGCCTTTTGTGGGGTTCTCTTCCATGTAGAAAATATCGGTGACCAAGACCTGGTGGTATTCCGTGCAACCCTAGTGGGTGGTGGAGGTACTGCAGTGCCCCCCCCCGACCGTCTTATCGCCAGTGCAAGTAAAACCCAAAATGTTTCCCTGGTGGCTAGCGGTCCCTCCCCACATCTGATTTCTTGCCTGATATAATAAAAAAAAGTTCCCTTGGTGGTTATGGTGGTTAGCGGTCCTCTGCCCCCGCCGATCACCATCCCATTTAGAAACACAGATATCTCCTTGGTGGCTAGTGGTCCCTCCCCTTCCCCAATTACTGTCTCATTGATAAATAAAAACATCACCTTGATGGTTCAGTGGTCCCACCCCTTCCCCAATTGCTGTCCTGTTGATAAACAAAGCATCTCCCAGGTGGTCCAGTGGTACCTCTCCTTCCCGATCACCATCCCATTTACAAAAACAAATTATCCCCCTGGTGACTAGTGGTCCCTCCTGCCACCAATCGCCATCCCATTTAGAAGAAAACATACTCCTTGGTGGTTAGCGGTCCCTCCCCCCAACCGATCAGCCACCCAATAGATATAAAAAATTGTCCCTTGTGTCCAATGTAACCTGCCCACCCTGACCCTCATACAATAATGTGACACATGTCCCTGGTGGTCTTGCATACCCCACCCTATCCCCGATCCTCTGTATAGTGACCATAAACCATACCCTGGTGGTCTAGTGGACCCCCACCCTGGCAGGAAGTGACCCACCACCCTACTCCTCTCCCAACCCGACCTCCAGCCAGTGGCTAGCATAGCCCTCCTCTCGCCACCATGACTGGCACCAACTGAGCTGTCACTGAGCGCCTACTGTATACAGTATGTGCTCAGTGACATTGATTGACAGCTCATGTCACTGAGTGCGTATTGTATACAGTAGAAGTTCAGTGACAGCTCAATTGGTGGCCAGACATAGTGGAGAGAGGAGGGCTGTGCTGGTTGCTGGTTGAGGGTCGGGGAGAGCAGGGTGGTGGGTCACTCCCTGCTAGTGTGGGGGGGTGGATGGTCCACTAGACCACCAGGGTACAGTTTATAATCACTATACAGGGGATCAGGGATAGGGTGGGGGTATCTGCTAGATCACCAGGGATGTGTCATATTATTATATGAAGGGTTGGGCTGGGATGGGTTACACTGGACACCATAGACAATTTTTTATATCTGTTAGGTGGGTGACCAGGTGGTGGGGAGGGACCACAAGCCACCAGGGAGATATGTTTTCCTCTAAACAGGATGGTGATTGGCAGGGGGAGGGACCACTAGCCACCGGGGAGATATTTGTTTTTTTAAAAGGGATGGTGATTGGGAAGGGTGGGACCAGTGGACTACCAGGGAGATGTTGGGTTATTTAGCATGGGGCCTGCGATCGGTGATGGGGGCGGGGACCACTAGCCACCATGGACTGTTTATGTATTTCTCCAGATGGCGATTGGTGATGACGGGGAAGGGGACCATGGTACACTCGCTGCAGCCAATGCAAATGGGCACATAATGGACATGCAAATCACTACCTGGGACCTTGCATGTCCAATGGGCTCATTTGCATGGCTTCCTTTGTGAACAGGAAATTGCGCACATGCACTATTCCTTGCAGGACCATGCTCCAGGCTGCATGCTTGGGTGGCACTACTGGGGTAGCACTGGCAGAACTAGGGTTACCACTTCTTTGGACCACTCCTCTTCACAGTCAGATAATAACAATTTTGGATGCCCTCTGCAAACACAAAGTGCAATTCAAAATTTGCATTGGCTTTGTGAGTTTTTGTGAATCAGGGCCATGGGCTGGAGAAGAAGATGGGGTGCTGTTCTTTATCTTTCATTTATTTTTAATGAATAACAAATATAGAATGCTCAAATATTTTGGAGACCAAATAGAATATTCAGCCAAAATATTTGGGATAAGGTATTTGCACACAATGAGAGGGGTTCCCCTTCAGGGTGAGCAATTTAAGACAGCCTTGTACACAGACGATGTCCTTCTTATGTTTCTGTTGCCAGACACATCTATTGGGGCAGTATGGCAAAATTTGTAGGCCTCTGGTGCACTAACAGGGTTCAAACGCAGCTTTCAGAAAACAGTGTTATTACAGGTCAACTACATACAGCACAGTGTCTTAGTTTCCTGCACAACAAAAGGGACTAATTCCCTTTTAAACTGCATTTTTAATTCAGTAACTCTGCTGCAGCATGCTGCAGAATTGGGTTTAATCCTAGCAAGTTTCACTGGTCCTGCTCCAGATGTTAAAAGACAGTTCCCTTTAAGTGAAACAGGGGCATGGTGAGGTATCTAGGAATATACATTTCCAAGCATCTGGGTAACTTAAAATTATTAAATTTGGAAGCTTTGACACAACAGATAACAGATGGTCACAATTTCCCCTGCGTTTTTTTCTCAAAGGTAGAATTAGTTCAAAGTAATATATTATCCAGATATTATACAGTGTTGCAAACTCTCCCAATAGACCCAACCTCATTCTGTTTTTTAAGCCTGGAATTGTTTAATCTTTAGATTTATTTGCAGTGGTATGCACCCTAGGACAAAATATTCATTGTTACAACTCCCCCAGAGCCAGGGGGCCTTAACCTACCTACCTTTGGGAACACTGTACGACAGCCCACTTAAGGATGGTCTACTGGTGTGTGGCCAAGATGTGCTCTACCCCTTGGAAACACACTGAATTCACACTAAACAATCTTTACGATTTTAATAAGGATCTGTTTTCTCAGCCAGCAGGTAGCCTCCAACTTGAAGATTTTACCCGCATCAAGGTGGCTAACCTTTCCTAATTGAATGCATTCCATAAAATGCTTTATGTGCACCGTATGATGTTTTACTGTAGAGCACTTGCCCATGCTGCAGCATCCCCCCCTACATTTCTAGGTGGCAAACCCTGGGGCTAAATCACATGTTTCAGGTCTTGGATCCATAGGCAGTCAAACCTTTTCAGGAGATACAGCAACACTACGACCGTAACAGTTGTGAACACTTTCTATATCTACAGGTACACACTTACCCACTCCATGCTTGTGCAGATAGATCTTACTTTTCTGACCCCCTTCCATTGCTGCTTCATCTTTTTATGGGGGCCCTTCAGGGTTTCCACTGGAAACAACTAATAGGTAACACCTTAATGAGACCCGACAATATACCCGAGGCAGATGGGATGCTGAATTGGGTATTGATATACACCTGGATAATTGGCAGAAATGTGCACACCCAGCTATTAAAGTCAGGGAGGGTACACTTGGAAAGAAATTCACCTGGAAATGTAGTACACAATACTTTTTAAGCCCTGCTGTATAAGCCAACTACATGAGTAATGAAGACAGTAAATGTTGGCAACAGTGTCGGATAGAGAAAGCATACCATACATACATATTCTGTTGGGGATTTTTCAGGGTTTCTGGCAACAGTTTAAGACACAGTTTGGACAGCTGTCACTTCATCCACTCTTATTAACAGGCCCTTTGATATTGCTTATTATACCATGGCAGAAATCCAAACTGCCAAATGCTGTATTTTGATTGGCTGGCTGGCACATTTCTGCCATGGTAAATCCTACGCTATACCACGGCAAAGGTGCTAGTCAGCCACATCAAAACCTTACCCTGAAATCTCACTCCGACATTTGGAAAACAACAAGTGGCAAACACACCGACAGTACAACGGAGACATGCTCAGTAGCCGTCAATGTCGAAGCCACAGCGACTGTGCCACCGAGAGACAAAGCACCGTCCTTTAACAACCAGAAAAAAAAACAATTTAAAACTGCTACCTGCCTCACGTGGCTGCTACTAGTGGGACCTGGGGAACAGTAGTCCTGCTCTTGCCACAGTACTGCTGCTCTTGCCACAGTACTGCTGCTCCATAGTTCTCAGCATAATTTATAAAACACAAACTTCCTATCTCATAGCAGAAGTTCCCCAGCCTCAGTATTTACATGAGCTCTGGCAGAGTACTACACAAAACAAACACAGGATGCCAGAGATGCCACCTCTGCCACAATACTTGTCCCTTCTCATACTCCTGAACTGCGAGACCTGCCTCACAGGTGACAGCCATCCTCTGTAATTGATGTCAGCACTGCGTGGGGGAGGGGGAAGGCTGAATTAGCAGCTGGACAGCCCTAGCAACGTGGGACTATTTAACATCAAGGAAGGATACCTCACCTGAAAGTCAATAAAAAACTATTTTTATTTTACTTTTTAATATATTTTTTTAATCCTTCACTTCCTTCTCATAGTATAATCACAATAAACCATGCGAGAATGTGGGTTATGGAGGGATTTACCATGGCTGGTGAGGATCTGACTACTCAGTTGCACCTCATGGCCAAACCAAGCCAGCCATGGTAAATCCCCCCATAACCCACACCCTCTCCTGGTTTATTGCTTAACAATCCCTCCTCAGGGAGTGTGAAAAGCACATAGGTCACACGCCATGTTTCTTATATTAGCTGCAAAGAAGGGCATAAACATTTATGGCTTCAGACAGAACCCTCCCTGGTATCCCATTGGAAATCAATTGTAGCTAATATATACCAAATGAAGCAACTTACCTATAAACTCTGAGCTAAGTTGGCCATCTTCCAAAGACTTTGGCAACCTGGGGTATGACACATACTGCAAAATGATGAGATACATTTATCCCATAAAGTGTAGAAGTCAATTTGTGCCTTCCCCTAGAAGGGATCTGGAATGAGACCCACTACTGTCGCTAGTAGGTTGCATATTTATATTATGTCACAACTGTAATTTCTTAACCAGAACCATCATGCTATATAGATACTCATTGCAATAAACTTTGCTAATGCACCAGTTAGTTTTAAAGTGACAAAAGTATGGAAATGTTGACCCACCCTCACCCTTCAGGCAACAACAAGAAAAACCATTACAGTTTCACCTCTCCAGAATCTTCATAAATCAGGCGTGGGATGTACTTTGGGGCTATCAGCCCTAACGCTCACCCCGTTCCATTAGTTAATAAGATGAGATGTGTAGAGTATATGAGAATGGGGTAAGCATTAGAGTTGACAACCCCAAGGTACACCCCATGCCTGATTTGCAAAGACTCAGGAGAGGTAAACCATAATGGTCTTTCCTGTTGGTACCTGCAGGATGGGGGTGGGGTGTTAGGGTTGGGAATCCTAACACCACATTTTCCTACTTTTATTGCTTTAACCCTAACTGGTGCATTAACGAAGTGTTTTTGCAATAAATGTCCTTACTTTCTGAGATAGTATAATCGTATCCTCATTTACGCAGGTCCCGAATCCATTTGCCTGTGGAAGCACAGGGCCCAGAGGGCTCTGCACTGCCATCCCTGCATAGATGCATACATCCATGTTGGTATGGAAGTGCAGGGTCTGAAAAACCAATTTATTTGCATGACTGTATGGATTCTTCAACTTCCAGTGTTATCCTATGGGAATTTTCATGTTTTAATTTTTTTTATATGGCCCCTAAATTGTTGGGGATATTTGTTACTCTTGTAGTACACATTAAGACCTTTGTTTTGATATATAGATTGTCCCTTAACTGCAAATATTGAGGGAGCTATGGCTTGTTGAAGTTGAAATGTGGTAATAAAACTGAAAACTAAGTCCAAAATCTTTTTTTATATGAAGGGATCCTTTTTCGTACCAAACTAAAGAGCCTTACAAAAAAGAAGTCCTTCATATAAATAAAGAATCGCCAAAAAAAAAAAAGACTAAGACCAACATTTTTTTTTGAATGAATGCCTCCTTTTTTATACGAACAAAAAAACCCATATGAAAATGGATTCCTTCATACAAAAAAGAACTGTAAAGCAAACAACAACAAAAATAATAACAACATCTTTTTTCGTATGAAAGGATCCATTTTCATATGGCTGAATTCATTTTTAGTATGGCCATGTAAAAATGAAAATCTAGTCATGGAAAACAATTTTAAAATAAAAAAAATTGGGGGTCATTTTTCCAAGAACTTAGTGCAGAATCCATCTAATGGGGTCCCGATTAGCAAGATACATGTGTTGGTGTGTGTGCAGGATATCATTTTTGTGGGTTTTGAAAAATTAAACAAAAAAGATGGAAACAAGATGGTGAAAAAAGGATTTTTTCCTGATGAACAAGGATTACCCCTGTATGAAAAAAGATCCTTTTTGGTATGGACCAAATTATTTTTTTCATTCCAAGCAGCTATCCAAAAAAACATACTGAGAATACGCAGAACTGAAATTTTAAAATTTAATAACTTTGGAACCGAGTAATATTTCTTAACCAAACCAGTGAAAGGCACCACTGTGGCCCAAGCCCTTTCTACCTTGAAAATTGCTGACCAAAATTCCAAACCCCTTTGGGCACTAGGCAATGACAAAAAATGCTAATTTGTTTTCACTTTTTTCACTATCTGCATCTCGGAATCTGCACATCCGATGGAACAAAACTTGGCACGTCAGGAGATCTACCCCACAAAACTGGACATGCAACATTTTGTGCAATTCCATTGAATGGTTGTGAAGCTATTGAAGTGCAAAATTTGAGGATGAACATAGAAACCTCTGCTCAACCCTAACTATAGTCAAGGCCCCTGGAATTCTGCGATTCTGCGGTTGTGGAATTTTCCTCAGAATTTGCATCATGCCACAGAATGTATATAGTGCCGCAGAATTCACTGTTTTTGGTTAATTTTTATTCAAACATACTGTTTTTCCATAGTGCCAGGCTTTCTTTCGCATCTTGTTTTTCCTGAAGCCCCTCCTCTGTGCTCAGCATATGATGTCATTGATGACATCACATCATATTTAGAAATTAATAAATGCTGCAACAGAAATCAGAAAATGCTGCCACAGAAACCAAGGAGCTCTGCCGCAGAAATAAGAAAGTTCTGCCGCAGAACACTAGGGACCCTGACTATAGTGGTGGTACCATGCCACTATAATAAGGTTTAAGAAACTGGCCAATAGTGTTTGGTTTAAATGTATGAGACACTGGACATCAGGAACTGCAATATGTATGCAGATCACTGTAACATTATCAATGCAATGCATGTATTTTGTGAAGCCCACTCAGGCTTATACAGTAACCATCTCTGCTGATTGTTTATTATGTATGTCATGTGGAATTTTAATAAAAACTTAAATATAAAAAAAGAGTTTTACAGAGAAGTGTAGCCTCCTAGCACATCAGCAACTTTACAGAATTAGTTATACAAGGTTACAAAAAAGACAAAGACCCTCAGCACAAAAGCAATCACAAATTGTAGTGAGAAAGAAATAATGTGACCTACTTGGAATTGAACCCAGATTCCCACTGAGCTACAGGCTCATATAGTTGGACCTGGGGTTCCTGGACACACTTCCTTTCTCTGGTATTGCATATCCTGCAATTAGGAACAATTGAGAAGATGATTAGGGCCAGATTCACAAAGGCTGATGCAGGATTTGCACCAAGCCCTGCATCAAACCCAGCGGCCGGCACAGCTGCACCAAAATGATCACCACAGAATGTGTTGGAATGAAGAAGACTGGGTGCATTTATGACACTCTACCCAATTTACAGCAGCTTCCACCAAATATTTGGTGCTAGCCCTGTAAAATGGGTACCTGAGATTGCTGCAAGCTAGACCAAAAAAGCTGGTCTAATTTGTACATTCAGTGCGCGCTGACTAAGAATCCTAATCATAATAGGGGAATTTGGCCAAGCTCCTTCTATGTACCAGATGTTTGCACTTCCGGGCTTGTGGCATTCCTGAAACACTTGTGAAGTGACCCCTAGATGTTTTGGGTGCAGCATTAGCCACTGCTAAGCAGTTGAAATCACAAATTGTAGTGAAAAATAATGTGACCTACTGAGACTTGAACCTATGCACCCACAATACCAGCCCAGTACTCTAACCACTGAGCTACAGGTTCACACTGTTGGACCTGGACACACTTCCTTTCTCTAGTATTGTATATTCTGCAACTAGGAATAATCAAGATAACAATTAGATGTTTTTTGGTGTAGTATTAGCCACTGCTAAGCAATTTAAATCACAAATTGTAGTGAGAAAGAAATAATGTAACCTACTGGAAATTGAACCCAGGCCCCCAGAATGCCATCTCAGTGCTCTGTGCTCTGTACATGTGAATCTGTAGCTCAGTGAATAGAGTATCGGGACGGTATACTGGGGCCCTGTGATTCATCCAAGAATTCTAAAAGAACTAAGGGTAGAATTAGTGACACTACTGACCTCCCTTTCAAACAAATCATGGGAGGATGGTGTAGTACACAAAAGTGGGAGCAAGACAGAGGCAGAAATCTACAGACCTGTTGGTTTGACCTCAGTTGTAGGGAAAATGATGGAGTCACTTCTAAAGGAAAGAATTGTTGAGTGCCTGGAGGCCAGTGGGGCACAGAACCCAAGGCAGCATGGATTCACAGTGGGAAGGTCATGTCAGACGAATCTAATAGATTTCTTTGACTGGGTGACCAATGTGGTAGACCAGGGAGGGACAGTGGACATGGCCTACCTAGACTTTAGCAAGGCATTTAACACAGCCCCACACAAAAGATTAATATACAAGTTAGCCAGCCTTGGAGTGGGTCCCAAGGTGGTAGCCTGGGTTAAAAATTGGCTGGACAACAGGATACAGAGGGTAATAGTAAACAGAGTTTACTCTGAAGAAAGGGGGGTTATTAGTGGGGCACCACAGGGTTCAGTACTGGGACCGGTCCTCTTTAATGTCTTTACAAGTGACATTGCAGAGGGACTGGAAGGAAAAGTATGTCTGTTTGCAGATGACACAAAGATCTGCAACAGGGTTGATACAGAAGGTGGGGTGGAGAGGATGCTAAGGGACTTGGCAAGGTTGGAGGAATGGTCAAATATATGGCAACTTAGATTCAATGCAAAGGAGTGCAAAGTAATGCACCTGGGAAACAAAAATCCAGGGGAAGATTACACAATGGAGGGTGAGATAACAACTACAGAAATGGAAAGGGACCTGGGGATAGTCATATCAGATGACCTTAAGGTGGGCAAGCAGTGTGAGAAGGCAGTAAGAAGAGCTGGTGGGATACTGGGATGCATAGGGAGAGGCATCAGCAGTAGAAAACAGGAAGCTGTTATCCCTTTGTACAGACAGTTGGTGAGATCCCATCTGGAGTTCTGCATCCAGTTCTGGAGACCCCATCTCCACAAGGACATAGACAGAATGGAGGCTATCCAGAGGAGGGCACCTAAAATGGTGCAGGGTCTGCATCAGAAGACATACAAAGAGAGATTAAAGAAGCTTAATATGTATACACTCGAGGAGAGGAAGGAGAGGGGGGACATGATAGAAACTTTCAAGTACATCAAGGGAATCAACAGAGTCCAAGATGGTAGCATCTTTCAGAAAAAGAGATATGCAAGAACCAGGGGGCACAATTTGAAGATAGAGGGGGGACGGCTCAAAGGTAATGTGAGGAAGTATTTTTTCACGGAGAGGGTTGTGGATACATGGAACAGCCCTTCCTGAGGAGGTAGTGGACTCAAAACAATGGAGGAATGCATGGGACAGACATAAGGCAATTCTAGTGGGGGGTAGGAGGAAGTAGGCTGTTGGTTAACTAGGATCTGCAGCCTATGCATTAGGTAGGGAAATGGGCAGACTAGGTGGGTCAAGCGGTCCTTATCTGCTGTCAAATTCTCTGTTTCTATGTTTCTCTAACTACTGAGCTACATGCTCACATGGTTGACTTGGACACACTTCATTTCTCTGGTATTGCCTATCCTGCAACTGTGAATAATCAGAATGCCATCTTGATTATTCCCAGTTGCAGTATATGCAATACCAGAGAAAGGAAGGAAGTGTGTCCAGGAACCCCAGAGCCAACCATGTAAATCTGTAGCTCAGTGATTAGAGTACCGGGACAATATACTGGGGGCCTGGGTACAATTATTTCCCATTACAGGTTTTGAACACAAAAACATTGAGTCAAGGGTTACGCAAAAAAGGCAATTATAGTGCCCCAAAGTATGGGGGCACCACAGAAGAAAAAAAAATTTAAATAACAATTAATGTGCCCCAGGGTCCTCTACATGTGTGGGCATGAGGAGCAGTGATAGGGCTACGAACAGGGGCCTTGTTTGTTGTCAGTGTCCTGCCCCCCACTTAGAAAAGTGCCAGACAGGACAGTCAAGTAAAAAAAAAATGTTTTTCTCTGGTTTCCTGCTGTCCTGCTCCATCCCCCCCCCCCCGAGCAGGCGAGCAGACAGCAGGCTTCAGAATTTGTACCCATGCGCTGGACTGCAGTAATTGTCCAATGTGTGGCACCTTAGGCTGGTGCAGTAAATCTTTTAAAAATATACAGGGTGTGCACAGCCGTTTAGCGTGAGTTTGGGGTTTGAGAATTAGAACCCCAAGTGAAGCGCTTTGAAAAGGAAAACCCCAACAGTTGCCGGGGTTAGTTCCAGCCTGGCTGTGGAGTAGAGCGGACTGCTAGAGTGCAATAATGGGGACCACTGGGCTTACCTGGAGGAGTTGAAGCTGGTCCCGTCGACTCCCGAGCAGTGCCCTCCTCCAGCAGGTGAAGACTGCTGTTCCTGTTTGGTCCAATCCTGTGTGGTGATGAGTTGCCCAGCAGTCTGGTGCCAGAAGAGGTGACTCCATTCCCCTCCATCTGGTGTGGACTCTGTTCTGCCCGATTTATTATTTTGTGTGCACCCACTCCAGTTTCATTCCAGTCCCATGTGGCGACAGTGAAGAGCCGCGTCAAGACAGAAGAGGAGCATCAGTCCTCCAGAGGCCCCCTGCTATCTGCCGTACTGCCTGTTTCCCTTTCCGTGGTCCCTCCCACTGTGAGTGAACCTTCTGCCTCCCTCTGTAGACTTCTTCACCGTGGGCTGGGGTGATGATTTGGCGGCAGCATCGGTGCCAAAGTGCTGACTGCCAGAAGTTTAAAATGTTCTTTTATATTTTTACAAAGGCTCTAGGCACAAAGAGAGTAGGCCGATGGCCTAGAGGAGAGCAGGCCTGATTTAAATAAATTAAAATTCAGCGGGCATAGGAACGCCCAGGGGAAGGGCTCATGACCACAGGCCCTGTATGGGCTCATTGAATATTTATAAGGCGGGGTGGAGCAAAGGTGGGGTGGCCTAGGAAATTGACAGAAAGACCCCAGGCAGGCCAAGCAGTTCTTGAAGGGGCAACTCCAGGCCCAGTTATTTAAAAGGACAACTCCAGGCCCTAGATATGAAGGGGAAAACATAGGCCCACTATAGTAAAAGGGGCCCAGCCAGACATATTGGGTCCAGTATATTTACAGGGGGGGCAAATCAAGGCCCTAGCTTAAAGGGGCATCACAGGCCCAGGTATATTAAGGGCAAGTCAAGGCCTGAAGTTAAAGGGACACCACAGGCCCAGTGCTTCTCACGGGGCCCAGCAAGCCACTGCATCACAGGCCTAGTGGGTAATCGAAGGGGCCCAACCCCTATAAGCCCTCAGCCTAAAAGGACCCATCCTACTAGTGTATCTCACAACTTAAGGGGCCATCCAGCATTTAGCAGCCAGTGTGCTTACAGTTACAGGGGAGCCCGTTTTAACTAGAAGGACCCCACTGCAGTTTAGTTCCCAGCTAGAAAGGGCTTTCACTAAGGAAGTGCCCTATAAGAAATAACCAAACACCTGTCTGTTTACTGTGGTCTGGACATTCAAAGACTGAGATCGACCACCGTTGGAACTGTGATACAGAGCATAGCTATTGGGACTGTGATATTGAGCAAAATTGTTGGAACTGTGAAATTTAATTGAATTGCTACAATTTTCCTGAACAGAGTAGTTGCCCCAGAACTTCAGTTATATTGCACTGTGCCAGCATCTTGTGCTAATGTGTTTCCGAAGCAGTCTTCAGCAGTCCTCCAGAGGCATTTCACCAGTGTGTTTCCGAATCAGTCTTCAGCAATCTTCCAGAGGCTTTTCACCAGTGTGTTTCCGAAGCAGTCTTCAGCAGTCCTTCAAAGGCATTTCACCAGTGTGTTTCTGAACCAGTCTTCAGCAGTCCTCCAATGCCATTTCAGCACTGTGTTTTTGAATCAGTCTTCAGCAAGCCTCCAATGCCATTTCAGCAGTGTGTTTTTGAATCAGTCTTCAGCAGCCCTCAAAAGGGTATTCCACGAGTGCACCTCAGAATCAGTCTGCAGCAGTACTCCTGAAGAACTGCATTCGCAGCTGTACCTTTGCGATGTCACGTTTATTGTTTTCCTCTAAGAGTCTCAGTGTATGGTCTGTCCCAGTGCAGATTCTGCCATCTGCTTTCTTGTTTTGCCATCCACATCATAGTGTTGTCCAGATCTTCTGTTCCAATTACGCAAAGCCAACATCCTGTTTATTGTTTTGCATCAGTCCTTGGCTCATCCGGCCTTGGTGCCCAGAACTCTGTCGTTCTCCAATTTCCTAAGACTTCCTTGTCCCAGTTCTTAATTTCTGTGTGGTCCTCCCATCATCTTCTGCATCTTCCTTACCTGGCTGTCCACCAGAGGTCTGTGGCAGGGGTGCTCTGCATCTTCCTCACCTGGCAGTCCACCAGTGCACTGTGGCAGGGGTGTTCTGCACCTTCGGTACCCGGCAGTCCACCAGCGGGCTAGGCAGGGTAGCCACTGCATTCGTTGTTTCAACCTGGCTGTCCACCAGCAGACTGCAGCTGAATTCTTTGTGCTTCAATTCTGGTGCCCCTCAGTGGGTTCTTAGCCGAGAGAATCTTCGTGCTAGTTTTGATTTCCGGCAACCCAGGAGAGGTGGGTGTGGCTGATGGACTCATGATCTGTTTAGAAAGCCTTTCCATATTCATCTAGCTCCATTGAAGTCTTCAGAGTTATGCGGGCCAGCCAGTCTGTTTGTACCCAGTGAAACCAGTTTCTTTTGTCTTGTCCTTCCTCGTACAGCTGTACAACCCTACGATGACAGAGAAAGTAACAACCATGCACGAACTGCCGATAATAACAGTTATAGAGTCTTGCTATAGTATGCTGTAGAAGTCCTTAGGTTTGGAGCACTCTAGGGTATCAGTCACTCAGTAGGAGGTGCACTTCAGGGGGAAGGTGAAAGAATTGTTCTTTGAATGACTGGTAGATATCGATTGTGTGGAAGACATTTTTACAGCATAACTGTTACAGTCAGTTTTACCACAGAGTCACCCTCTTATAGGGATCATAAACTTAGAGACGCTCTTACAGCATTGCTGTTACAGCTGGTTTGCCTTAGAGTCCTCTTCGTACAGGATGTTAGTAGCATTAGTTTACCTTTCTTCCCTGTGACTGTGTCTTCCTTCCCCTGTTTGCAAAATAAATTCAGTAAAGCATCTGAACCTCATTCTTGACTCTTGTCTCTTTTTGTCAGGTGATAACATCCACCTCCTTGGGAACCTGAAGTGTCCTTCTGCCATTCCATCTGCAGGGAGCAGCACTGGTGTTGGTAAATTGTGTGAGATTTTTTTGAGCCATCACAACACTGTTGCTCTAGCCACCCTTTTATCTTAGTGGGTCCCCACACACACTACCATCAGGGCATCAGACCACCACACAATGGCAACAAACTCAAGTTTCAAAGAAATGTGAAATGATATGTATTCCCATAGTGCAAATCATTATGGGAAGAATATGCAAATCACCATGCACAAATGTAGACAAGTTCTGCTTTAAGCAGGAGAGTATGGTGCCAAATGGCCTCTCTGCAATCTGCAAAGGCTGAAACAGAAAACACAGACACGTGTTTTGTCCTTTCAGGACTCATCAGTGTGCCTCATCTATAACAGCCCTGGGGAAGAATGAACCAGCCATATTTTGGTCTTACTGGTTCGGGTTATGGTGAGCCCTAAATAGGAATGTAATCTAAAAGACGAAGAACCTTTGTAGATTATGTGTGAGGCCATTTGGCACCATACTCTCTTGCTTAAAGCAGAACCAGTTTCTGTTCTTTGGTGGTGATTTGCATATTTTTCCCATTATGCTTTGCATAATGGAAGTAAATGTAATTTTACATCTATTAGAGGTTACAATATATACTGTAAAGACAGAAATAGAAGCAGAGGGTGAATATTGGTGTATGTTAAAGAGTTGGAGTACTGCCAAAAACTAATATCATTTTTTAAAAGCAGTCAACTATTACCTTTTATATCTGAGGTACTTTTTCTGTTCCAGCTGGTTAATTAGAAGATCTTTTTTACCTGATGTTAGTAGGTGTGATGTGTGGAACAGCACTTTGCCTGGAAACTGAAAAATCTATCTCGGTTACTCCCTTTACTAACATACTAACATACTAAAATGCCAGCAGAATAGGCCTAACAGTCTTTCGTGTCTGCTCATTTGGTCAGCCCCCACCCTGGGAGCTGACCTTGCTGCCTCCCTCATCCTCTCTGGCTTCTCCCTTCCCAGTCCCAGATATTCCCACTGCACAGGACTTTGCATCCAGAACCCTTCCCCTGTACCTGTCCCACTCCCTCTTGAACCCCTCCACTGTCTCTGCCTCCACCAGCCCCTGGGCAGCACATTCCATGGCTCCACCACCCTCTCAGTGAATTAGCACCTCCTCCTCTCTCTCCTGAATCTCCCTCCCTCCAGCTTCCACCCATGCCCTCTAGTTGCCCCCCCCTTCCTTCAGAGCACTTCGACTGCTTCTCCCCTATTTAACCCCTTCATGTACTTGAAGACCTCTATCATGTCCCCCCGGTCCCTTCTCTCTTCCAATGTGTACATATTTAGCTCTTCGAGCCTCTCCCCATAGGTCCTGTCCCCCAAGACCCAGATCATTTTGGTTGCCCTCCTCAGGACCCTCTCCAGGAGTTCAATGTCCATCTTTAAGTGTGGCCTCTAAAACTGCATGCAGTACTCGAGGTGCGCCCTCACCAAGCAGTTATACAGTTGGAGTATCACTTCCCTCCTTCTGGAGGTGATCCCCCTAGAGACACATCCCAGCATCCTGTTGGCCTTGGCCGCTGCCCTCCTACAAGTCTCAGAGTTGTTCATCTTGACATCCACCACCACCACCACCCCCAGGTCCCTCTCAGCTATTGAGACTTGTAGCAGGTTACATCATCAGTATTGTAATCTCACAGTGGTATCACAGCTGCGTAGGAAGAGCAACTCAGCAGCTGCCAGGCCAGTCACCTGTGATGTCACTGTCAGTGAGTCCAGCTTGTTATCCCACACATCCAGCACAATACCATCACATAGAAAACATTATAAAGAGCAACATACTTCAGAAATAAAAAGTTACAACTGACTACTTCTTAAAATTTGTATAGTTTTTCTGTCTGCTATTTTTAGTTCTACTAGCTCATTAAGGAATAATGGTAACCTCTTTACTTATAGGGGAACTGTCAGCTCCCCAGCAGTAAAAAAAGCAGGATGTATGGGTTCGATTAGCTAAAACACACAATATTTGACATTTTTTGACAACTTACTTGGCTGAAATCTGTACTTTTATCTGGTTGATCCTGTGACAACCCCCACTGGCCATTACTTTCCCAGAGTCCCTCACAGTCAGCCCTGTGATGATACGGCTAACAGGCTAAACCATGGGGGACTCCTATGTGCCAGTACAGTTCACAGAAAAGATGAAGACATATACAGCGTGTGTTTGTGCCTGTCATGCTGGTACTGATCGAAAGCACTTTCCTTGTCAATTAGTACTGGTGCTAGAAGACAATCGTGCTGGATATGTCCTAATCTTTTCTGTGAATTATACTGGCACATAAGAATCCCCTGCAATTTAGCCTTTCAGTTGCACCATCAGAAGACTGACTACAGGGGACTCAAGGAAAATAATGGCCAGTTGCGGGGGCGCAGGAACAACCAGCTAAAATATAGATTTCAACCAGCTGACAGTTCCCTTTAAAAGTGCAATCGAGATGAAGGGAATTGAATCCATTTTGGTAGTTAGTTAAAGAGCTCATGTTTACTTCTAATAAATAGGCAACTATTATATTTTTTGTTTTGATGCATTAGTGATTATTAGAATTGTTGAGTACCTGGAGGCCAGCAGGGCACAGGACCCAAGGCAGCATGAATTCACAGCGGAAAAGTCATGTCACACGAATCTAATAGATTTCTTTGACTGGGAGACCAAAGCAGTAGACCAGAGAGGGGCTGTGGATATGGCCTAGCTAGACTTTAGCAAGGCATTTGACACAGTCCCAATAAACAGGTTAGCCAGACTGGGAGTGGGTCCTAGGGAGGCAGCCTTGGTAAAAAAATTGGCTGGACAACAGGACGCAGAGGGCAATAGGAAATGGAGTCCACCCTGAAGAAAGGAGGTTTACTAGGGGGATACTGCAGGGTTCAGTAATGGGACCGGTCCTCTTTAATGTCTTTATAGGTAACATTGTGGGGCACTAGGTCATGTTTGTGAATATATGGAAAGCACTGTCAAAAACAGCGCCATCCATACAGCGTTGTCAAGAAAAGCAGCAGGAGACAATGCCGCCAACAAAACTGCCACCAGTGGTAACAATCGCAAGTGCGGTTTGCGATTGCTACCACTAGAAAATGTTATTTTTGTAGGGGCTCTGCCCCCCACACCCCCTGAAACAGTGGGCTCTGCACCCCTGTAATTAAAATAATCAACTTCAAGTCAGAGTTGGATTGGGGGGAGGGAAGTAAAATTGTGAAGACCAGGATTAGAACCCTAGTCTCCACCACCTTTCTGGCCGAGTTACTCTTGCATTACCACTCCACACCACAGGAGCAGCTTGGCCAGCCACCTCCATTCCTCTGTCTGTGTCTTGTGCTGTAGCTACATGGTGCTGTAATTCCCCTGTCGCTGCCCATGGTAGTGAAGTATAGACCGTGCTGTGTTAGCGTGCAATGTTCTTGTAGCGGCTATTCTGACCAGGTAGGCATTGTGAAGGGGCTGGAACATAGGCACATAGAAACACAGGAATAATGTCAGCAGATGGGGACTGCATGATCCATCTAGTCTGCCTGTGTTTCTGCCCCCCTCCTGATTTAGACTGCACCCTGATGTGTCTACAATGTCTGTCCCATGTGAGTTTGAACTCATGTACTGTCTTGGATTCCACCACCTCCTAAGGTAGGCTCTGTCACAAACGCACTCCACAGGTCAGGCCCTCTGCTCCCACAGTGCCAACCTCAGAGCACAATAGTGTGAACAGGTAACAGACAGGGTAACCCCCTGTCTGCTTTTGGGTCTGAATCACCTTTAGTCTCAAGTTCTGGGGGGATTCAAACTGTGAACCTTATGCTAGCACACTCAAATGTACAGGCTCAGATAATATTCTCTTCGGGGGATGCAATATATCTTTCACCTAAGGGCATCTAACCAGGTATCCAAAATGAACCCTTTTAACTCTATAAGAGACCTTAGGTATATTCTTACCTTTTTACTCAAGCTCAGTAACACCATCAAGCTGTTGAAAAGGTTTGTCAGACTTAACCACCTATACGTCACATGCAAAAAAGAACTGACAGACACCCAGGCAGTCTCTTAAGAAAATGTTCTTTGCTAAAAGATTATACAAATATGAAAAATGTAAACACAGAACAATATATCAAAGAGTTCACAATCACATAAAAGAACAAGGGAAAAGTACAAAACAAAAACTCTCACCATGATACTAGACCTTTGCTATCTAAGGTATTACCTCTGGGAGTGCTTAAGTTAGATCAGAGAACTGTTTCTCTCAGAGTCCCAAAATAATATGACATTCATTTCAGACACAAGTACCAGTTTAAACTCTGTGTCTCCACACCCCTTCTGTGAGTCATCTAACTCCTCCTTTTAGAATATAAAATTACAAAAAATGATTTCGTACCAGGAGATATGTTAATAATGTGACCATCAGCAAAAACCCATTTCCCAAACTATGAGTCTTTGATCAATTAGTTCCTTTGAGGTCTACAACCCTGCTGTCCATCACCCAGGTGTGAGGTAGCCAACAGGAATCAGCTAAATGACATTCTTTTCTGATGTAATAAAATGTATATTTAGTTTCCAACTTCAAAAGCAGGAGGTCATAAAAAGGCCATAACATGCAATTTCTCAATGAAGTTAATTACATTACAAAAATCTCCTGGTCAGTTTACATATCTCGTAGCTTCACTGAAACCTGGGGGGGGGGGCACACAGGGAAGCACAGGCTGTTGTATGTGAGACAATCACACACTATATTTTTATATTACAAATATCATACAATAATCATAACCAGCTGGCCAAACGTCACACTCCTCCCCACCTAGACTGAATTAGGGGGCTCTATCCCCTGTATAGGATGAGCTCCACAAGTCAGTTCACTCCTCATATAGACGCGACAAGCCATGCGTGTTCTGATTGGACGCTCTAGCCCTATGTAAGATCATCATGTCATACCCTTGCAAGGCACGAGTCCATCTTAATAGTCTACCATTAGTTTTTCCTATTTGTGTCAGCCAAACCAGGGGGTTGTGGTCAGTTTGTACCTCAAAATGCTGCCCATGTAAGTATGGCTCTAACTTCTTTAGGGCCAACACTATGGCAAGACACGCTTTTTCCACAGTAGAGTAAGCCTGCTCCCTGGGAAGTAACTTTTTTCTCAGGTACACTACAGGGTGATCTTTCCCTTGGTTGGATATCTGACTCAGTACTGCCCCAATACCCACATCTGAGACATCAGTCTGGACTATAAAGGGTCTGCTATAGTCAAGACTTGTCAATACAGGAGCACTGCACAGTGCCTCCTTCAGTCTGGTAAAGGCTTTTTCACAGGCTGGTTTCCAGGTAATTTTCTTGGGTATCTTTTTCTTTATCAGATCAGATACGGGAGCAGCCAGGGCACTGTAATTTGATACAAATTTCCTATAGTACCCTGCTGTCCTTAGAAAACTCCTGACCTGCTTCTGCATTTCTGGTCTGGGCCATGCCTTGATTACCTCTATTTTCACTTGGTTGGGATGGAGCTGCCCCCAGCCTACAACATGCCCGAGGTATGCCATTTCAGCCATGGTCACCTGGCACTTCTCAGCTTTGACAGTGAGCCAGGCCCTCTGTATTCTGCCCAGCAGTTCCCTAAGCTGGGACAGGTGTTCCTCCCAGCTGGCACTAAAGATGGCAATATCATACAGGTATGCCTTGGCACCATTTAACACCTGGTTCACCAACCTTTGGAAAGTGGCTGGGGCATTCTTCATTCTGAAAGGCATTACTTTAAATTCAAATAAGCCTATCAGAGTGATGAGGGCTGACCTCTCCCTAGCTCTGTCAGTTAACTCTACCTGCTAATACCCCTTTGTCAGGTCAATAGTCATAAGGTAGGTCGCCCCTCCCAACTTGTCCAGGAGTTCGTCCATCTGGGGCATCGGGTGGGTGTCTGACTTTGTGACTGCATTCAGTTCACGATAGTCCACACAGAAATGAGTACAGCCATCTGGCTTGGGCACAAGGACTACGGGTGAGGTCCAGGGGCTGTGGGATCTCTGGATTACCCCTAAATCCAGCATTTTCTCCACCTCCCTCCTAATGTCCTTTTGGACAGCCTCTGACACCTGATATGTTGTCCGCCGTATGGGCGTCTGTGTCCCTGTCTCAACATCGTGCATCGCTAAAGGGGTTAGTCCAGGCTTGCTGCTAAATAGTGGGGCAAAGTCTGCTAAAACCTCCCTTACTTCCTGGATCTTGTCTGGGCCAGCTGGGGTGACAATTTAACTGCCTCCACAGAGACTTCCACTTGCTTTCTTCCAGCAAGTCCAGAAGGGGGTCTCCTTCGTCTGCCCCCTCCCCAGGACTACATACTGCAAACACCATGTCAGCTCTATTAGCATATGGCTTCATCATGTTGACATAGTGCATTGTTTCTGCATGTCTCATGTCAGGTAACTCTATGATACAGTTCACATGATATACCTTTCTAACTACTTTGTACGGTCCTGCCCACTCAGCCTGCAGCTTGTCTTTCCAGACCGGGATAAGGACTATAACTTCCTGATCCACCGTGTATGAGCGAGCTCTGGCTCTGCAGTCATACCACACTTTTTGTTTCTGTTGGGCAGTTGCCAGGTTGTTCTGGGCTGTCCCCATAAGCTCCTTCAGCCTTTCTCTAAACCTAAGGACATAATCCACTATGGGACTTCCCTGGGTGGCGTGCTTGCCTTCCCAGTCCTCCTGGATCAAGTCTAGGGGCCCATGTACTCAGCGTTCATATAAGAGCTCGAAGGGGGAAAACCCTGTCAACTCTTGGGGCACCTCCCTCTATGCAAACAATAGGTGGGGTAGGTATGCCTCCCAGTCCCTCCCATACTGTTCAGCAAATGCTTGGAGCACTGACTTCAGGGTACCATTAAATCTTTCCACAAGCCCACTGACTTGCGGGTGATAAGGTGTCGTGCGCCTCTGCACCACCTCACACTTCTCCCACAAACATTTTAAGAGGTCCGATATGAAGGAACCCCCTCGATCAGTAATAACCTCCTGCAGAAACCCAACATGGGAGAAAATCCCAAGTAAGGCATCTGTCACTTTGTCTGTCCTCAGTGAGGATAGGGCAACTGCCTCTGGATACTGGGTGGCATAATCCACCATGGTCAGGATGAACCTCTTCCCAGAGGAGCTGGGGGTATTTGAAGGCCCCACAATATCCATTCCCAACCTCTGGAATGGCTCCTCCACTATGGGCAATGAAATTAGGGGGGCTTGGGTTTTCTTACCCGCCTTCCCTATTTCTTGGCATTGGTGACAAGACCTGCAATACTCCTTTACCTGCTGGGTGAAGTTAGGCCAACAGAAATTCTGGGCCAACTGCTGCGTAGTGTGTGTGATTCCCAGATGACCAGACAAGGGAATATAGTGTGAAATCTTGAGCAACTGCTCACGGTACCCCTGGGGAATGATAAGCCACCTGCCTATCACCCCTCCCTCTGTCTTAGCATCCTGAGTAGACATCAGTCCATTTTCCCAATAAACTTTATGTTTTCCAACACCTCCCTGTGCTCCGTCAGAGTCTGCCCAAACTCTCAGCTTCTGTAGACTAGGGCCACTTTTCTGAGCAGTTGCAAACTGCTTACACTTTCCCAAGGCATGGGACAGGTCTCCTTCAGTCTCTAAAATAGGGTCCCTATCACTAGCATCAGGGCACTCAGGATCACTGTCCTCCCTAACCCTCTGATAATGGGTCACCCTCCTTCTTTGGAGTAACCCTCTGTAGCTGTGTGGTTAACTGCTACTGGGGAAATTTCTACCCTGTTTTCATTAGTCTCCATATCAGGAGACACAGGCTGGGGAACCAGCTTCCCAGTGGCTTCCACAATGGCTTCTATGGGGTCCAGGGAACTACAATTTTCCCTTGCCACTTGGCTACAGGTAACTGCACACACCATCCCCTGTTTGAGATTGTTGCCAAGGATGACATCAACTGCTACAGTTTGGTTATAGCCACCTGTTGCACAGTTCCCCCTGTTTCACCCCAGTCTAGGAGAACACTAGAGAGTGGCAATATCTCCTCCCCAGTGAACCCTTGTACAGTTACAAATCTATTGGGTATAAGCTGACCAGGCTCTACCAGAACCCCTTTTACCAATGTCAGGGATGCCCCTGTGTCTCTTAACCCTTGTGTATGTACATCATTTACAGTGACTGGGTGCATGTGTTCCCCCATGTTTACAAGCATGCTTCCAGGGACACACAAACAACCCACTTCTTTCCTAGCCCCATTTTGTGTATTGCTTATCCTTTTGGGACACTGTCTGGCAATATGCCCAGTTTCTTTACAAACCCAACATTCGTTTCTTTTCTCAGAAAAATATTTTCTTTGAAACCTGGGGCTAACTGGTTTTGATGGAGGCAGTGAGGGTTTTAGCTGCCCTAAAGGCACGCTTTTCCCTTTCTGCACTGCCACGCCCACCCCATTCACTCTCAGAGCAGGTCTGCTCTTGGCATAGCAGTCCAAGAGTTCAGCAGCCTCTTGCACTGTTTTGGGATCTCGGTCCTCCAGCAAGGTTTTCAGCTCTGCTGTTCATGCCCAAAAAAACTGTTCTAACAACATAGCATTTTCAATTTTGTCTACAGAGTTTGCTTCAATTCCTTTCCACCAATGTTTTAAAAACTGACTTTGTTTCGTTGCTAGCTCCTCATAGCTCATGTCAGGGCTCCTCCTGAGCTTACAGAATTTAGCTCTGTATGCTTCTGCAGTTAAATCAGACTTTTTTAAAAGTGCAGCTTTAAGTTTGCTGCAATCTTTACTGTCCTCATTGTCCATTTGACCCAATGCATCCTGAGCTTTCCCAGTAAGTAGTGGGGATAGCTGGAAGCGTTAGGGTCCTCTAGGAATTTTTGCCTGAATACCAACTTTTTCAAAGGAATTTAAAAAGTCATCCATACCTCCCCCTCTTTACATTCGGCTATCAATTTGGAATTTAATTTGTAACCCAGTCCTGTAGTTCCAGTTAAACCCAGGCCACTTACCTGCTCTGGTGCTGGTGGTTGGAGTCATGGCTTCTCCAGTTCATGTTGCCTCTGGTGCTCACACTCTTCTCGGTCAGCTTCTCACTGTTCTCACTCCCTCTTCTCCTCTGCAGCTCGCTGCTCTCACTTCTCTTCTCTCTGGAACTCCAGCTCCATATGCGCAACTCAATTTGCAGCCTGATTGCTTCTGGCTCCAGAATGCTGGTAACCTTCCCCTGCTGCTGTGGCCTTTGGCTTGCACTGGTCCTGCTGTTCTCCTCACCGGATCTGGACACTGCACTGGCCACTGGCCCCTCCACACCCAAGGTTTGGTCCTTTAGAGTCACAGTCTGTGACTCAACATGCTGGGCATCAGCGGCCATCAGAGCATCCACAAGGTTCTGCTTGGTGGCTGTCCCCTCGTGCAGGACTCCTCTCTCCTTGTACAACTGCTTCAGGTAGTCTGCAGTGTGCTCACTGTAGTTGGGAGCCATCTTCCTCCCTAACTACGGCTGCTCTAACCTGCACTTTGAAAAAAAAAATAAAGCAGGTAGGAACGTTGACTGTAAGCAAAATGATATAGTTCTGTTTTCTTTTTTAAAAATAAATCACTGCTTTATTTTGCAAGTGAGCTGTACAGTATTAAGCTGACACACTGAACAGTTAAAGCTTGTGTTACCAAATTTATCACACCACTGCCAACCAAATCTGTCACAAATGCACTCCTCAGGTCAGGCCCTCTGCTCCCACAGTGCCAACCTCAGAGCGCAATAGTGTGAACAGGTAACAGACAGGGTAACCCTCATGTCTGCTTTTGGGTCTGAATCATCTTTATTAATAATAATAATAATAATTTTATGTATAAGGCACCTTTCAATTTCCAAGGCGCCGTACATAAATAACAGATTAAAACAATAAAAATTGCTTAAAGAAATTCAGCTGAATCAAAACAATTAATTCAATCAATATTCTAAAAATGCAGTTTCCCACAACAAAGTCTTCAAACCTCTTTTGAAGCCCTCCACAGAAGTGCACTCCCACAACTGACGGGGTATAGAGTTCCAAAGGGCGGGGGCCACATACGCAAAAGCCCGAGGGCCCGAAGATTTCAAATTCACCCTTGGAACCTCTAGCAACCCCTTGTTGGCTGATCAGAGTGATCGATTAGGGTGATAAGGAACCAGAAGTTCTTTCAGATAGACTGGGCCCAGATCGTGTAGGGCTTTGAAAGTCAGCAATCCAACTTTAAAGGTGATCCGCCACCGAATTGGCAGCCAGTGCAGTTCACACAGCACCGGAGTAATGTGACAGGATCTACTGGAACCTGTCAAAAGCTGGGCTGCAGCATTCTGTACTAGCTGCAGGTCACAGATTTCAACCCCAGAAAGCCCTAGATAAAGGGAGTTACAATAATCCAAGTGCAAGGACACGAAGGCATGAACTAACTTTGGCAGATCGGCAGACGGAACAAGATGCCGAATCCTGGCAATGTTCCTAAGATGATAGAAGGAAGTCTTGATGACTGCTGACACCTGCGAATGCAGTGTCAGCCTGTCGTCAAGAACTACCCCCAGGTTCCGCACCCGTTCAGAGGTCGGGAGAGAAATGCCTCCAAGAAAAATTCTGGAAGAGACACCATCACCCGACCCCCCTATCTGTCGACCCGGGTCCACAGCCAGTACCTCAGTCTTATCAGAGTTCAACCTCAGCCAACTAGAATTCATCCACTCCTGGATTTCTTTTAGATAGCTATTAAAGACCGAGAGAGTGCGCTCCTTGTCGGGGGCAAAAGAAAGGTAGAGCTGGGTATCATCTGCATAACAGTAAAACCTCAGCCCATACCTCCTTACAATGTCTATGATGGGTAGCATATACACCGCAAATAACATGGGTGACAGTACTGAACCCTGAGGCACCCCCACACAACAAAGCTGTTGAATCCGAGGAAAAAAACCCGGACACAACTCTTTGTGATCTCCCAGTAAGGAATGATGTGAACCATCTTAAGACAGTTCCAGATATTCCACAAAAGAGCCTCAGGCGTTCTATCAACACCATGTGATCTACTGTGTCAAACGCTGAAGAAAGGTCAAGAAGAACCAAAATGGAACGACTCTTCTGATCTCTGGCCATCAAGAGATCATTGAGCACCTGAACCAATGCTGTCTTGGTACTATGTCTTTTACAAAAGCCGGACTGGAGGGATTCATAGACATCATGAATGGTCAAATGGTCTTCCAGTTGTGCCACCACTACTTTCTCAATCACCTTCCCAACAAAGGGAAGGTTAGAGATGAGTCTGTAGTTTTTGAGACAGTCAGGGTCCAAGGTAGCTTTCTTCAAGAGGGGTGTCACCACCGCCTCTTACAGGGAGCTGGGAAACTCACCAGATTCCAGGGAGCACCTGACTATCTACACAAGGACTGGACCAATGATGTCAATACAACCCAAAATTAGGGAGGTTGGTCCAGGGTCCAAACTACAGCACATAGGGTGCATATACTGGACGATCCTCATGACATCAATGAACTCCAGCTGACTGAAGGAACTCCAGGAAAACCGAGGCACCGTGATCTCACACCAGTTCACGGCAACCCCCCTAGAGTATGATGGCAGCAGTTTGGCCCTAATGTCGGCCACCTTATTTACGAAGAACTGTGCAAGCTCATCGCACTCCAATTGTGAAAAGACTTTCCGAACTTGCAGACAGGCTGGGTTGCACAGTCTGTGCACAGTTTGAAACAGCTGGGCTGGTCGATTCCGAGCAACCGCAATCTCCCTGGACAGGAACTCTGCCTTCTTATGGGTGATTGCAGATTGATAGACCAAATAATGATCCATCAATCTAAGGTGGTCAGCATCAAGGGTGAACTTTTGCCAGCAGCGCTCTAACCTTTGCCCCTGTCTCTGCATCTCAAGTTCTGGGGGGATTCAAACTATGACCCTTATGCTAGCGTACCCAAATGTACAGACTCAGATAATATTCTGTTTGGGGGGATGCAATTTATTTTTCGCTTAAGGGCACCTAATCAGGTATCCAAAATGAACCCTTTTAACTCTATAAGAGACCTTAGATATATTCTTACCTTTTTATGCAAGCTCAGTAACACCATCAAGCTGTTGAAAAGGTTTGTCAGACTTAACCACCTATACGTCACATGCAAAAAAGAACTGACAGACACCCAGGCAATCTCTTAAGAGAATGTTCTTTACTAAAAGATGATAAAAATATGAAAAATGTAAATACAGAACAATATATCAAAGAGCTCACAATCACATAAAAGAACAAGGGAAAAGTACAAAACAAAAACTCCTACCAACATACAGTTAGACCTTTGCTGTCTAATGTATTACCTCTGGAAGTGCTTAAGTTAGATCAGAGAACTGTTTCTCTCAGAGTCCCAAAATAATATGACATTCATTTCAGACACAAGTATCAGTTTAAATTAAGTGTCTCCACACCCCTTCTGTGAGTCATCTAGCTCCTCTTTTTAGAATATAAAATTACAAAAAATGATTTCCTACCAGGAGATATCCCAATAATGTGACCATCAGCAAAAAAACATTTCCCAAATTATAAGTCTTTGATCAACCAGTTCCTTTGAGGTCTACAACCCTGCTCTCCATCACCCAGGTGTGAGGTAGCCAACAGGAATCAGCTAAATTACATTCTTTTCTGATGTAATAAAATGTATATTTGGTTTCCAACTTCAAAAGCATGAGGTCATAAAAAGGCCATAAAATGCAATTTCTCAAGGAAGTTAATTACATTACAGAGATCTCCTGGTCAGTTTACATATCCTGTAGCTTCACTGAAACCTGGAGGGGGGGGACCCATGGAAGCACAGACTGTCTTATGTGAGACAATCACATACTATATTTTTATATTACAAATACACAATAATCATAACCAGCTGGCCAAACGTCACAGGCTGTTTCATGGGTCTAAAACCCTTTCTGTAAAGAAGTACTTCCTGAGGTTTGAACCTGCCTCCCACCAGACACAAGCTGTGCCCCCTTGTACTTGCATCCTTGTTTTACTGGAAGAGGTTTCCTGCTTGTGTTGTGTTTATTCCCTTAACGTACTTAAAAGTTTCGATCACATCCCCTCTGTTTCTTCTCTGCTCAAGGGTGTACAGATTTAGTTCCCTGAGTCTTGCCTCGTTTGGCTCATAATGCAGTCCATGTACCATCTTTGTAGACCTTCTCTGTACTGTCTCCAGGCAGTCTATGTCTTTTTGAGGTGGGACCTCCAAAACCGACCACTGTACTCTAAATGTGGCCTCATCAAGGACCTGTAGAGAAGAATGATAACCTCGCTCTTTCTACTTGTAATTCTCCTACCAATGCATCCAAGGATGCCACTCACCCTCTGTAATGCCTTTTCACACTCTTTTCCAACCTTTAAGTCATCCGTGATGACTACTCTGAGGCCTCTTTCTGTCTTTGTCTGTCTCTAACTGATGCCCTCCTAGTGTATACCTTATCCCTGGGTTTCTTTTTCCTATATGCATAACCTTACACTTCTTGGCATTAAACTTCAACTGCCAGTCCCTGGACCATTCCTCGGGTTTTTTCAGATCTGCTTCCACACCTTTCTCTCCCTCCTGTGTGTCTACTCTGTTGCAGAGTTTTGCGTCATCTACAAACAGGCAAACCTTCCAAGTTGTCTGCAATATCCCCGGTAAATATGTTAAAGAGGATAGGTCCCAGCACAGACCCCTGTGGAACGCCACTGGTAACTTTGCCGTTCCTTGATAATGATCCACTGACAAGCACTCTCTGCATCCTATCTTGCAGCCAGTTGGTGATCTAGTTCACTACCTTATGACCGACTCCTGTATGCTCTAATTTGTTAGCTAGCCTTCTGTGGGGAACAGTGGCAAAGGCTTTGCTGAGGTCCAGGTACACAATGTCCACTGCTCCTCCCTGGTTGACTGCTCCGGTGACACAGTCAAAAAAGTCAATCATATTGGTTTGATGAGTGTCCTACTGTGAAGTCATGTTGCCTGGGGTCAATCTTTCTGCTATCCTCCAGGCACTTTACTATCCACTCCTTTAGCAATGATTCCATAATTGTTCCTACCACCGAGGTCAAACTGACCAGTCAGCAGTTTTCTGCTTCTTCCCTGCTTCCACTCTTGTGTAAAGGTACTACCATTGCCCTTTTGTAGTCCTAAGGTATCATTCCACTTTTCAGTGACTTGCTGAAAAGCTCAGCCTGTGATATGGTGAGTTCTTCCTGAAGCTCCTTCAGTACCCTAGGGTGGATGCCATCTGGCTTCATTGCTTCATCTACCTTGAGCCTATTCAGCTATTCTAGGACCCTTTCCCTTGTGAAGAGTCTTGTGTCTGCTCCTGTGGTGTTGTGTACTGACCTATTTAGTGTAGGACCCTTCCTGCTGTCTTCTATGGTGAAAACCAAGCAAAAGAAATCATTTAGTAACTATGCTTTGTCTTCATCTGTTTCTGCAATCTTGTTTTCCTTTGTTGCTAACCTGACTATTCCCCCTTTACTCTTTCTTTTTTCCCTTATATATCTGAAAAAGGTTTTGTCTCCTGTCTCGACCCCCTGTGCTATTTTCTCCCCCCTCTGCGGTTTTGATCTCCTAACTGCCTTTCCTGCCTCACTCAGCTTGTTTCTGTATTCTTCTCTATCTAATTCACTTTTAGTTTGTTTATATTTTGCAAAAGTCCTCCTTTTTCCCTTGATTTTGGTTGTAACTTTCTTGGTGAACTAGAGTGAATTTTTCTTTCTTTGGGATTTGGTGATCTGCCTAGTGCATGTAGCTGTATTTAAAGCAGTTTTAAGGCCCTCCCAACAGTCTTCTTCATCTTCTGGGTTTCTTCCATCTAGTGTGGATGTGACTGTACTTTTCATTTCAGGAAAATTAGCTCTTCTGAAATCTATAATCTTGGTTTAGTGTGACTAGTATCTTCTACCTTGTTCACAGTTAGCTGGATTGTCCTGTGGTCACTGGTCACTAGAAAAGTATGCCTATTTGCAGATAACACAAAGATCTGCAACAGGGTTGATACACAAGGAGTGTGTGGAAAGGATGAGAAGGGACCTGGCATGGTTGAAGGAATGGTCAAATGTATGCAAAGAAATGCAAAGTAATGCACCTGGGAAACAAAAACCCAGGGGAAAGAGTACACAATTGGGGGGGGGGTGGTACTAACAACAACAATGGAAAGGGACCTGGGAGTAGACATATCAGATGACCTAAAGGTAGGCAAGCAATGTGAGAAGGCAGTAAGGAGGGCTGCGGGGATACTGGGATGCATAAAGAGAGGCATCACCAGTAGAAAACAAGAAGTTGTTATCCCTCTGTACAGACAGTTGGTGAGATCCCATCTGGAGTACTGCATGCAGTTCTGGAGACCCCAACTCTGCAAGGACATAGACAGGATGGAGACAGTCCAGAGGAGGGCAACTAAAATGGCGCAGAGTCTGCATCAGAAGCCATATGAAGATAGACTAAAGGAGCTTCATATGTATACCCTAGAGGAAAGGAGGGAGAAGGGGGACATGATAGAAACTTTCAAGTACCTCAAGGTAATCAATAAAGTCCAACAGGGTATCATCTTTCAGAAAAAGAGAGGTGCAAGAACAAGGGGGCACAATTTGACGAGAGAGGGGGGATGGCTCAGGGTCAAAGTGAGGAAGTATTTTTTCACAGAAAGGGTGGTGGATGCATGGAATGGCCTTCCTGAGGAGGTCTTGTGGCCAAAAACAGTGGGACAATTCAAGAATGCATGGGATAGACATAAGGCAATTGTAGTTGTGGGTAGGAGGAAGTAGGCTGTTAGTTAACTAGAATCTGCTGCTTATCCAATGGGTAGGGAATTGGGCAGACTGGGTAGGCCAAGTGGTCCTTATCTGCCATCAAAGTCTATTGGCTAGATTGACAAGGAGAGCAAAAAAATCTGCACATGTGGAAAAAAGCTTGCAAAACTGTGGAAATGCAAATGCGGCATATTTGCAGTCGAACGTTCCGCAGGTGCAGAAAATCGCAAAACAGGTAAGTTGTGAAATTCCACAAGGGATGAAAATCCACAGCATGTTTTCTGTAGCTGCAGAAATAATATAAAAGGCCCAGCAGACAGAACAACAGCAAGTGATCCATATTAAGTGGAGCAGGAGTCTTTGACAGTCTTGCAAATGTTGGAGAAGAAACAACACTCCCAGTGAAGCAAGCAGCCGGTCCCACAACTGGGACCATGGTAGCACCACCTGCACCAGCAGGACCTTGCACCCTGTGGCAATATGTACTTGTTGCTTGTATCTCTGAGTTGTTTCTCCTGTGTCTGTTGCACACACTGCTGGCTGTTACCACCTCTGCCTGCACTGCCTGTGGGGCTTCTTTATGGGCTGCACAGGGTCATGTGGTTGTGTTTTGTGGCCTTTCAATGGAAATGTGTGCTATATTTGGTGCAGCAACTGACACTGCTATACAGCCCATAGGTTTGCTGTTGTTTGGTGCCTGAACCCCCACTATGCTTGTTTCCCAAGTGTTAGTACATGGCCTTTTGCTCAGGGTGAGTTACGCCTCACTCTCCATGGTGCAGCATGTGAGCAACATTTTTTCCTGCAACTGCGGAAAAACAATGGCTGAGAATAGCCTTTCAGGGAATATGCCATACTTTTCAATGCCATTTTTTGAGCAAGAATTTTCCACTGCTGTGCATTTTCCACAGTCCGCAGTGCATTTTTTCTGAAGCTGCGGGCTTTTTGTGTATATGATGCAGTGCAATTACCCATTTTTCCGCAGCTGCGCAATTTTTGAGTACTTGCACATTATTTTACCCTTCAAAGTGTTTTGTGAATCCTGCCCTATGTTTCTATGTTTCTATTTTCTACTTTTATAATAAAATATTTGTTTTTGCAGTGAAGTGGGTTTTCACAGCTGTTTTTCACACTTTTGTATGGTAATAATGCTAATGTGACCACTGTGTATTCTTATGGTATGAGAACCGAAAATGAAAACTGAACAGTTCTGATACCCTAAGAATGTGAGACCACACTTACAACCATAATAGTGGTCTCGGTAGCAGCATTATTATATTGGTCATCGAACTCAATCAGTAATATATTAATTTAAAAAAAAAACTTTCCCTGAACATACCTGTTTCCAGGGCAGCTACATGTGAAACACTTCACTGACTAAGAGTGTCTCAGGTGCAGTGGAAAGGAGCACTCCGACTGGTCAGAAGCACTCCACTGATCTATAATAGTAAAAAAAGAATTTAATAGAATTCTGGTATTGTGATGTCAGAAACTGCAAGCTAATGAGAAGGCCAATGCATTTCAATGAGAAGTTAAAGGTATTTTTCTATATTTTTTCAAATAAATAGATACTTCTTTCAGCAACAGACTTCGCCTTTTATATGCTTGCGCCAGTATGGTACATTTGCATGATTTTACTATTTTGTTAAAACAGTACTTGGTTTTCTCTTTTCTTCTTCCCAATCAACATCTGGTTTGGAAAAAAAAACATCACCTGCCAAATCATAACAAAAAGGTCACCGGTTATGAAAAATCATGTATTTCTATTAAATATTACACCAGAGGATCCTGAAAAAGCTGGGACTGGAATTAGCTGCACCCTGATGCCCAAAATAAATAAACTCTACTACTACTGATGGATATAATCACGTGATCCTTATAGACTGGGGCAGCACTGCAGTTCCGAAAAACTGCAGCTGCAGTACCACTCCAATAAGGTGGCACCAAGGAGGACCCAGAGAACGACAGACTGGTTAGCCTTTCCTCAATTGTTGGTAAGCTCATGGAGGTTATAACCAAAAAGCAAACAGTGGAGTAGCTGGAAGTAACTGGTTATAGGACAATGAATATCATGAGTTTGTAGTGGGAAGATCATGCCAGACTAACCCAATTGAGGATTTGGGACTGGGGGGGGGGGAGAGAGACTAATGTGGTTGACGGGAACCTGGTTGAGGGGAGACAGTGGAGTAGTGGTAACTGGAATGGAATCAGAGGCTGGGGGTTTCACTAGTGGGGTGCTTGGGTCAGTTTGGGGCCTGTCTTGTTCAGCATTTTCATTAGTGATACAGGAGAAAGTATCCACAGGGTAAGAAGTGTCTTTTTGCAGATGACAGAAAGCTTCGTAGAAGGGTGGACAGTGAGGAAGGATCACGTAAAGTGGTCCAAAATATGGCAGTTAAGGTTTAGAGCCAAGTGCAAGGTAAGGCACATTGGTAAGAGGAACCCAAACAAGGAGTACTGAATGGAAGATAAATCATTTTTACTTTTTAAAAATTTCATTACAGTACGTAAAAATTGGAAAGAAAAAAAGATTAAAAAAGGAGAAAAATAAGTAGTCATATTGAACCATTGTAATTTTGCTATTTGGGCAGTAGATGGCAGATGCATTTTTTAAATACAACTGAATTGTGGAGCACTGATACAGCTATGCCTGCTTAATGTAAACAGGTCACTGAGGTCAGAGATTTATTTTCAGTTCTGCTACTTGTGCTGGGATAGAGCACTAGGTTCCAGCTGCTCACCAGTCAGGTTTTTTAATTTGTCCATCCTTTGTTTGTGGCCCTTTGTCACCACTGGCCCCCCTTCAGCCCCCAGCCCCATCAGCCACCATCTGCAGGACTTACCTCCTTCCAACCAGAACCCAGTAGGCATTGCTGAGCCTACGGTGGGCTGGCAGGCATCATCCTGCCTAGTTGGGTTATCCCGCCTTGTTTTCACTTTGTTACAGAGGTTAGCACACATACCATGGTGCAGTCCTGCAGTGTAAAAATGCCACATGTGCTCAACGCCTAGCTCTCTGAGAAGTGGCTACTGCTGCCCCACCCCCACCACCACCACCGAAGGAGAACTGACTGTGAATGCTCCATCCTCCTTCCCTTAGCTGGCCTTCTGGCAACCTTGATCCATTCCTGCACCTGTGTCGCCAGTGTCGCAGGTGGAATTGCAACCTGTTCTTCAGCCCTCCATGCCACTTACCAGTAATGCACAACAGAGCATATGTTGTTGTGGGGTTTACCCACACCTTGTCTGATGTGTCACGAGGCACAGATAAGTGACTTTAGCCACACAAGAAGTGGGCAAATCTCACTACTACACACACCCCCTGAAGTGCATTACTGTGATTACAAAAGGAATCTGTATAAAAAAAATTGAAAAAGCAGCAGAGCAACAAAATTGAGCAAAAGATTTGACCCTACCTTTTTCACTATGAAAGATTCCAGGCATCATCCAATCTTTTTTGGTGGTACAATTTCCTAATTCCACCAAAACTTGAGTACTTCATGAATGTTTTGATTTTTTGCTCAAGAAAAAAAGATGGCCACCACATTTTGTACAGAAATAGTATTGTAGACCTGGCAAGGATTAGGATCAAAAAAATAGAAAAAGACTTATGATGCACAGCATATGAGGTACAGTACCTAGACAAGTACATTTGACAGGTATGCTAATATTTTTCTTAACCGTAACTAAAATTAGCTTTTTTGTAAAAATATTTTTCATTGCACTGGTGCTTTAAAAAAAATGAAATAGTTTCATAGAAAGTAAACATTTGATCAATGAGATCTTTACCAGTTATCTGTTGCAGGATTTACTCACAGTCATGTGAAGTTTTGACCAATGAGATGACAGGATTTTTGTGACCCATGTTATAATTCTGGATTTGTTATGCCCATTTCATAATCTACATTAGGGGTAGAGAGTTTCTTGGATCCTGACTGGCTGAGACATACCCTGGCCTGTGTCCTAGTGACACGATTATGTGCTAACTAGTACATCTTCAGCCAGTCAGAATTCAGCACAAGACAGATCATTATTCCATCCTGCATAATCCTGTGCTGTAGCAGCCCACCCCAGTGAGCCTGGTATGTGTGCCACCAACCAAGAGGCAGCTTTCAAATAAAATCCCACACCGCTCCTCCGCTACCTCTTTTAAATATCCATACTTCTCACAGGTGCAGGAGTAAGTACCACTTTAATTTCAATGGCCGAAAGTTTTATAATAAAAAAAAAAAAAAACAGGCACTGTGAGGTACTGCCGCAGTCCTGCAGTGCTGTGACAGAACTGGCTGTGAAAGTGAAACCATTAGCTCCTACAGTGGTTTGTAAGGGACACGTTCTCAGCGTACACTGGTCATTGTCTCACTTGCACTAAAAAGACAAACTGAGAAAAAGAAAAAGTACATAAAATTGAAGAAGACATTCTGGTGTTTGTGTGTGTGTGTGGGGGGGGGCAGACAAACATCACTGCTCTCTAGTAGCAAAACTTCATTCCATTACAAAACCATAGGACATTAAGCATGCAAGGACTACTTTTTTTTGTGGGGGGGTATTTCTTTAAACATTTTTTTTTATACTTTTTTTGTTAATTATTTGCACTTTGCCAGGGGACCCATTTTATAAGTGCATTAAGACACTCCAAGGTGTGGGTTAAGGCCTGATAAAAGCACTTCCCAGGTACTAAAGGCACTCAGCGCAAGCACCTCATAACTCACTTGAGGCGTGCTCTTATCAGGCCATAATCCACACCTCATTGTGTTTTATTGCTTACTTACTCCATAATCCCCTTTTCAGAGGTTTTCCCTCCTTGGTAATTTAGTGATTTCCCCTGAACTATACAGTTTCTAGGGGTGTGAAAATACCTTGTACCTAGCGAGTATTTATATATGGGAGCCCCCCATCTGCTCAAATACTCAGTATTCATTACTTGGACTAAACCAGGAAAAAACTGTCTAGTTCTTCTCAGGTGACCACAGCTTGCCCAGTGACCACCCTCGCACCTTGTCACCCCCCCCCCCAAGTCCTCCCATACAATTTCTACATTAAAAGTAAATTCTGCAAGGGTACTTGCCACGGATATTGCCCATACCTTCCGGAATCCTTGGGCTAGACACACTGTTGACATTCTGTTGAAATTTAGGAGGTCATTAGACTCTCTAAGTCAGATGGGCCCACTTGGTATTATGATTTGTTCCTCCCACAGCTTGACCAGGTTTAGGTACAGGGAACTAAAGGGTCTTCTTACATGTTTGGAATGGTTCATTTCAGGTCAGCATGCCTTTCCTTCCAAGATCTTCAAAATAAGTTTCAGCTACGAAGGGGAGGATCATTATCAATTTCTGTAGGTCAGGCATTTCATATTAGTTTTCCCAGATTACGTGACCATAAATGGACCTGGAGCAATTGTTTTATTGTCTTGTAATGCTTAATGTAAAGCCCAAGCCCATTTCTGACTTGTATAGGCTGCTAATTAAATGCAAGGACCCCCCCTTGACAGAATATGACTGAGGTGGGAGGTGGAAACTGGAACACAGTTACCAAGCAATCAGTGGGAGCACAAGTTGTCTTGAGGTTAGTCAGTAACAGCCTCTCCCACATGAAGGGCATTCAATTGGAGGGTCCTGGTGTGATATTTCAGGACCCCAACAGTTACAAAAAGTACAGTTATGTAAGAACTTACCATAACAATAGATCTTCGAGAGAGGCTCTTGCAGTAGGTAATCACCTTGAGGACTGTGCCCCCTGGTGTCAGGACCACACAGAAACTGTAGCTAGCAATGTCTGATGGGGGACCGCCCACCTGACATCACATGACTGATGTCAGCATGACATTATGTACTGAGTGGTCCCCACGCCCACCTTCCAGTTCTCCTGCTGGAGACCTCTGTAAAGGAATGACAGGAAAATGGAAAAGAAGAGGCTCCTGGAGCCAAAATAGCCACATAGAAGAAGAGCAACAGAAAATGGGGGAAGGTGGGAGGGAAAAAAGGTTACCTACTGCAAGAGCCTCTCTCGAAGAGCTACTGCAGGGATTTATTTAACTCCAAAAATTGATTAGCGTTTTGCTCATAAAAGTGCTAAAACTTTGTGAAAATGCATAGCTCTTGCCTCACTGTGTTTAACAAACATAACACTTCTAGAAAACCTATATAAATACTTTCTGTACAGTTAGCATCGTCTGAAGAAAAAAACTGCTAATCAATTATTTAAACCCTGTACTGTTATGGTAAGTTCTTACGTAACTGTACTTTCTTACTTCGAGAGGGCTCTTACAGTAGGTAATCACCTTGACGACTGAGTCCCAAGCAGTGTGAATCAGAGGGAACTGAAAACATGGGCGGCAGGAAAGGTCTGCTGAAAGGGCAGAGGAATTATGACAGAAGGCCCTGTAGGACATCTAGTCCAAAACCTGTCCTGCACCTAGAAGCAATGTCTAGGCTGTAATGTTTAGTGAAAGTGTGGACAGAACTCCAAGTGGCCACCACACAGATGTCAGCGACTGACACATTTTTGAAACAAGTGGCAGAAGCAACCATGCCTCTAGTAGAATGCCCCTTAACCTGACCTGGAAGGGTCTTACCATATTTCTGGTACCAAAACACAAAGCAGTTTGCCAACCACTTGGATAGACACTGTCTGGAAACTGCCACACCCTCTGTCTTGGGTGCAAACCAGACAAAAATTTGATCAGATTTTCAGACAGCTTTTGTCCAGTTAGTGTAGTAACACAAAATTCTGTGAATGTCCAAAGTATGCAGAATTGCCTCCCCTGACTGGAGTATTAGAGGTAATACACTGGTAGTTGAATGGGCTGATTCATTGTTAGCTCAGAAACCACTTTCGGTAAAAACTGTGGATTGGTACGCAGAGCCACCTGGTCTCTGTGGAAAATCAAATAAGGCTCCTTACACATCAGGGCCTGAAGCTCAGAAATCCTTTGAGCAGAAGTAACTGCAACTAAAAAGAGTGCTTTCCAAGACAAATAGCGCATAATGCAACTACCAGCTGGTTCAAAAGAAGGCGGGGCAAGTTTCTCTAAAATAAAATTCAGAACTCAAGGAGGTGCCGGATTGCACACTGGAGGTTTCAGGTGGAGGATCCCTTTCAGAAAAGTTTTGGAAACCTCCAGCTGAGCTACAGCTTTGCCCTCTACCAAGGTGTGGTAGGCAGAAATAGCAGACAGATGAACCTTCAACGAAGAGTAACTCAGGCCCAGGTTGGAGAGATGAAGCAAATACTCCAGGACCTGGGGAACAGGGCATGAGAAGGGGTCCCAACCTCTGAAAGTGACCCAAATGGAGAAACGCTTCCACTTCATATCATATGTCATCCTAGTGGAAGGCTTTCTAGCATCCACTAGGACTTGAGCCACTCTAGAGGAGACTCTGTAGTGTGTAGCGGCTATGTCAGAAGGTGCCATGCATGAAGGTGAAGGGACCTCAACCCCCAGATGGACCAGCGTGTCCCTCTTCTGAGTCAGAAGATTGTGGCAGAGGGACAGGGGAACCAGAGGCTCCACTGCAAGCTGCTGAAGGAGCGGAAACCAAATCTGGTGAGGCCAATACGGGGTGATCAGAATCATGTAAGCCCCCTCCACTTGAAACTTGAGCAGCACCCACTGCAGAATTGTAAAGAGTGTAAAGTCATACAAAAACCTCCCTGTCCAGCAAAGATATGGCGCGTCTCTCCAAAAACACCATGCCCGGGAGCGAGCAAGCAAAATCTGGGTAGTTTTGCGTTGTATGGGGAGGCAAACAGATCCGGGTCTGGATGACACCGTAGGTCGAATATGTCTTCAATCACTGCCTGCTTGAGCTCCCATTCATGGGCTCTTACTCTGGTGCAGCTGAGACTGTCCACCAGGACATTTTGTACACCCGGAACGTGAACAGCTGTGAGGTGTATTTGATGCAGAACTGCCCAATTCCACACTCGCATTCCTCCCTGCAGAGGGGATATGAGCGAGTGCCCCCTTACTTGTTAAGGTACCAGACCACACACATTTTATCTGACTGCAAGAATAGTGGATCCTGGCAGAACAAGTGCTGTACGATTCCAATTTGTCTTATGTTGTTTACCTGATGTGGAACCTATGTAATGAGCCTGTTCTCAAAGGTTTTAATCTGAGAAATAAATAAATAAATAGTACTGGAAGGCTCGAAGAGCATACAGCACTGCCCTCATCTCCAACACGTTTATGTAAAGGGAGAGTTCTGACTCAGACCACAGACCCTCGGTCCCTGGAGTCTCCAGATGAGCCCCCCCCCCAGCCCATCCCTGAAGCGTCTGTAGTCAGGGATTAGATGGGGGAGGAGACTGGAAAGGGACTCCCTTGGTAAGGTTGTTGAGATCCTGCTACCACAGGAGATCCCGCTGCATCGAACTGGAGACCATGACCTTATGATCCGGGTTGCCCGACCTCTGGTCCCACTGCACCCTGAGCATCCACTGCGATATGTGCATGTGGAAGCTGGCCAGGGAGACAGTGGGGATGGCCACTGCCATAAGGCCAAGGAGCTGGAGAACTGACCTGGCTGTAACCCACCTGCTGGAGGCTACCATGTGAGCCTGCTGTCATGTGAGCCTGCTACCATGTGAGCCTGCTGTCATGTGAGCCTGCTATCATGTGAGCCTGCTATCATGTGAGCCTGCTACCATGTGAGCCTGCTATCATGTGAGCCTGCTGCTACAAGGTTTCCACCCTGTCCTGAGGGAGGAACGCCATACTCTGGGCCATGTTCAGCACCGCTTCAATGAGCTGGAGACACTGGGAGGGGGCAAGATGAGACTTAAGGTAACTGACCGTAATCTCCACTTGTGTAAAAAGGTACAGGGTAGCGGAAAGGGAAAGTTTCAGCTGCTACCTTGATGGGGGAGGGGGGAGACAGGAGCCAGTCATCGAGGTAGGGGAATACATAGTGGCCCTGGCATTTCAGGGATGCTGCCTGTACAGCAAGGCACTTGGTAAAAACCTGAGGTGCCAAGGACAGTCCAAAGGGGAAGGCCTTGAACTGGCAATGCTCCCCCTGGAAAGAGAACCTGAGGTAATGATGGTGGGCCAGAAAAAACGGGATATGCAGGCAGACATCCTGCCTATTGAGGGCATGGAACCACAGTCCCTTGTGCAGGAGGGGCAGCAGACCTGGGAGAGTCAGCATTCAAAACCATCTGTACTGAATGTACTAATTTAGAGTGCTGAGGTCCAGAACTGGATGCAGATCTGTTTTCTTAGGAACCAGGAAGAAGTGAGAGTAATACCCCTTTCTCACCTGGTTTACTGGGACAGGCTGTATGGTTTTCTTTTGCAGGAAAGCCTTGATTTCCTCACTTACGAGGGGGATGTACGCCTTCGGGTAGTGGGATACCCCTGGTGGTTTGTTTAGTGGTGTCTCCAGGAGTTCCAGTGTGTGTCCTTGACTCACCAACTGAAGGACCCACAAATCTGTGGTGAATACCTCCCACCTTGACACATGGCTGCGAACCTTCCACCTACCGGCTCCTCCAGGAAAAAGGGGGGGGGGGCAGGCCTGAGTCAAGAGATGGAGGGAGGGTTGGGGAGAGCCACGCCTGAGGCCCTTTGAGTTTTGGCCAAAGGTGTGGCTGCTGCTGAAGAGGCCTGATGTTTTGTATGACGTCTGGCCATCTGCAGTTGCTTTGTCTGCCACTTAGTCTGGTGACAAAATGGCTGCTTGGCCTTAAACCTGTGATGGTACATAGTATGAACCGACTGTAACGCCTTGCCCTTGTCTTGAAGGCCGTTGATTATGTCCTGAGCATTGCCCCCAAAGAGGATGGAACCCCAAAAGGGGGCATCCTGAATGGCTGCCTGAACAGCAGGTGCCAATCCTGACACCCTGAGCCAGGAATATCTCCTGAGGCAGACCACAGTAGTGGTTCTGCTGGCAGAGGAGTCCACTGCATCATATGTCACCCTCGGGGAATGACGACAGGCAACCTTAGCAGACCTGATTGTGACTGCCATGATTGTCTTGGACTCAGAGTCTGGCATAGGCTCAATGACAGGTTCTAGTTGGCAGAAAATAGATTTCTGGAAGATCAGAATTGGCGCTTCGTAGTTTAGTGTGCTCATGGTCAGCGTGGAGGAAGAATAGAATTTTCTCCCAAATTGATCCAGCTGCCTCAATTCCTTATCATGTATTGGCTTAGAGGACCTGTTGTCAGCCGCTGTAATGACTACAGAGTCTGCTTTGGGATGGACACTGAGGTGATCCTTACCCTTTGGAGTTCTGTATGTCCTATCAGCTTTTTTTGCTACAAGAACCCTCTTGAAGTAAGATCATTTCTTATCAACTCTTGCTGCAGACAGTGTAGGGACATGGGACACACTGTCACACTTTCTGGAGCTGCCTTGTACTCATGACATTCCAGCAAGACATACATAGTGAAATGCAAAGACTTCTGGGGCTTAACATCCCTTTTATGTTTAATGATCTAGTCCTGGGCTTCTCTACCCTTCTACAGTGCCCCCAAAACAGAAGTACATTAGGACAAATATTGAGGGTAGCAGCTATAAAATGTATTACATTTACTTGGTTATCTCCTCTTCTCCCTACGACTGACCAGTGAAAGAGGAAAATGGCTTAAATAGAAACAATGGAGCATGTAACTGCCACTCTACAACTCAGGTACCTTATATTTTTAGACATGTGGCAACCCTGGCACCTTTTCCTAACCCAATAGCTGGAATACTCAGACAATGGGGAGGGGGGGCTTGTCTACAGAGTAACGCAAAAAACGTAGAACCCATTACAGGCCCTGCTTTAATTCGGTAGTAGAAAGATATGACATGGAAACAAATGTACTTCTATTGATATTGTTTATTTATGTTACCTCTTGGACTTCATAATGAACTCATCCCAAGGACTTCCTCTTTACTTTTATAAACTTGAACTGCTTTATGGACAATAATAGCAGATGGACTCCAAATCTGCAGCAAGTTTTGTTTATGGTTTTCACCACAACTTATTGTTTATTGCAGTGTGTGTTTCCCCGTGTTTTTTGCATGGGTGTTTAGTACAGTTATGTAAGGCACTTCCTGTATGGTTTTATGCCAGCTGATACACTCTTTTGTAATAGGGCTGTTAGTCTTACCAATTGAGATTTCAATAAAATACACCCTGTAAGTTAAAATAAAAAGGTAAATGCTGGCAGTCCAGTGCAAGGGATGTCACGGTGGGTGTGCACACACAACTGTGATACTTCAAGGTGTAAGTGTGGATCAGTTGGCAGCATATCTGCCTCTGGGCTGGATGGTTATGGGTTCTAGTCCCACAATGGGACTGGGCTTACACCATAAATGCTGGCACCAGAGTGCAGTACTGGGGGGGTGCTGTACTGCCATGGTGTGCCTTCCTTCATTAAAACAAAGTCTCTTCTACCTATATCTGGTGCTGTCCTGGTGGTTGCCCAGGTGGAAGTAAAAGAACCCAAGGCAATTTTTGAACGGTAGGGGAATTTTTATTGTAACTTCAAAATCAAATGGTTACAAACAGTGTTGGATTCACACAAAAAGATATATAAATCATACATAAAGAAAATTAAAATAAGTATTTCAATCATACCCCTTTGTAAAGAATTCATAATATTACGTAAGCAATATCCCACAACAGGGTGTGGGGTTATAGGCACTTGTATCCACTTTAACTCATTGTATGTAAAGCGCTTTACTTTGTATATTCTGATATATTGTATCCTCTTTAACTCATTGTATGTAAAGCACTTATAAATTGTTATCCTGTTAAGTTTCTGCATGTCTGTGCTCTCCCCGGTCGTGCCTGAAAATAGTCATTTTATGGCTAGTGCACTTACCTGGTTAACAAAAGCTAAATAAAATAAAATAAAAATCCATGCCTGGAGTGCGTTGTGAGGCATGAGACTGCAGGCCAAGTGTCCTCACAGTGCCCCAGGTGTGGATTAGCAGCTGTTCCCCCTCTTTTAATTGCAGAAAGGGAATTTAACCTTCCGCCTTTCAAAATAGTCCCTGAGAAAAGTTGCATTCTGTTGCTGTTTATGCACATAGAACTGTGACATCACACTTCAGATATGATTTTTGGCATTTCTGATAATTTACATGCTGTCTGTATATACCACAGAGCTGCCAACCAGTATAACATACCACAGATGTCCAGGACTGAGAGTGGCTGGCTGAAAGACAGCTGCTGAATGTGATTAAACTATCAGTTTAATCCATGGTTGCACCACATGATCTTTTCTCGATCGTCAGGGTCAAACACTGGCAGTTGTCTCTCTCCCTCACTGTTTCAGTGACTGCTGTAGCTCCTTAGCTCCCGATCACACAAATCTCTCTCAATCACGCTCGTGCACACAGGCAGGTAAGGACGAGAGAGGGAACGAGTCGACCACAGCAGGGCTTGACAGGAATTGAGGCGGGGAGGAAGGAGCCACTAACTCTCTCGGTCTCTCTCTCCCATGTTTGATAACACTACAAAATAAATTAACAGGCATGGCAAACACAACACAAGAGTCTGGGCTGAATGACCCCATACACTCTGAACCACTCAGCAGCTCCATAACACCACCACACTATCTCTGTCCCTCACTACACTCACTTGCTGTCTCTGCTGGTACTGCATCCCATCCTACTGTAACTCTCTAGCATCATGATCTTGCTGCTTTCCCTGACTGTCCCTGTCAGTAACTGCAGATGGCAGCGACTATGGCAAGGAACCGACAGCACAATGCCGGACAGCCAAGGAGTGCTGTTGAGTGTGTGTCGCTCTCTATCTACCCGACTGCTACTTCCACAACCCAGTTACACTACTTTCACATGGCTGCCTGACTAACTTCACTGCAGAGACAGACTGTCTTCCTTTCCATGGAGCTTGTACATGCACGGGAGAGATGTGAGAGACAGGCGCAGGACAAATGAAATGCCCTGTCTCTGTCACTCTCTCCTTCATTGTGCCACTGTAACTGTATATTGACCACACAGTGCACAGGGCAAATGGTTACAGCACTGACTGAAGCCTGTATGACAACTCAAGTGACCATTCAGCCGTCTCTCTCTCTCTCGGGGAGGAGCATGTTTTCCTGCTGGCACTGTCGGGGGGGGGGGGGCAACGACTGAACCAGCACATAGAAGTTTGCATTTTCCTGGACTCCATGTAGCACAGGGGTACAACTGGCAATACTGCTTCCTGACAGGAGTTACACAACACCGAGGAAATTACCTACAGCACTGACAGTCAGCCACCAAGGAACTGGTACAGCTCTCTCTCTCGCTTAGCAGCACTTTTAATGACTGCCTGTCAGTGCTGAATTTCCCCACAGATAAGTCCTTCTCTGCCCAGGGATCTTGCTGGCCTGGCATCTCACCCCAGCTGTGGATTAAATAGTGAATTTAATCCATGGTCAGGTGTTGCTGTTTGGTCAATGAGCTTCCCCCTTTTGTCAGTCCATGTTATAATTTGATTTAAATCTGGGAAACAAGGCAAGGCAAAAATGGCAAGGCAAATTTTATTTAAAAAGACATCCATCCCGGAGGCTCTGGGTGCTGAACATATCAAAACTTCATCATACAGATCATAAAACTACATAGCCAGCATACTCTGAACATAAAATACAATGCTTCCTACAATTTAAAAACAAAATCAAAGCCTTACAGAAAACTTAAATATTGGTGCATGCTTGTTTCAACTATAAAATAGATCAAAAACCTTAAATTAGAAAAGAAATAATGTATTAAATCATGCATTTGTATGCACCCCCCCCAACTCCTCCCTCCTCTAAGAACAGGGGAAGTTAACAAAAAATATTTAAAAAAAAATGTAAGCAGAGATAATGCATGTTATATTCACAGTAAAAGGAAAGATCATATTCAGACACACAATAAATCTATTGTGAATTTACAAAAGAAAACAAATTGTTTATGATGAACACCTCAGTATTTTATGCATACTACTAGAGTACACTTAAAAACTTCAAAGACTAATCCACAAACATATTTCATACATTTTTTGTGAATATAATTATATATATATTTCTCCTATTATTCGTCTCCCCCCCACCCCCAACCAGGAAAGGAGAAGGCTACAAGCTACCAAGAGTACCCAAATCCTGAAAACAGGAAGATAAGTACTATAAACAGGCATAACATTAGGGTAAAATAAAATTCAAAAGTAAACACAAATTATGGACAAGAAACCTACAAGGCCATTTGTCCATATACTTCCTCTATCCATTCCATGTTTCTCCACCAGGATTGATACAGTTGCTAAGAAACTAGTGATTTTTCCCTACTTTTGGTTTCTAGTAATGCTTTGTGAATAAGCCAAAATACTTGTTCTGCCGTAATTTCTCTTTTGTAAATAGTGAATTGACATCGTACATGACAAATACGGTATTTTATAAGGAGTGAAATTAAGTGTACAGTATCCCCATCATATTTAACCCAAGCCTGAGGCAAGAGTCCTAAGAATAAAATATCTTTTGTTAACAGTTTAAATGGTGATGCAGCCCATTTTGTACATAGGAGGGACCAAAGAGGAAGACTAAAAGGGCACTCAAAATACACGTGCTCCATAGTTTCTAAAGTTTCAACACAGCTCTCGCTTCCAGGGCATAGTCGTTCTCATTTATCTTTATGTTTGTGGTTATTTTTTACATTTAACCTCTCATGAGAGACTAACCACAACATATCCCACATTTTACCATGTAGTCTGTTATTCTGCAACATAGTACCCTTTTTATTTAATCTCCCCAGGCTCCCTATTCCAAAAACAAGGATATTCTATACAACATTTGGTTAGAATAAATGAATACAATTCATTATGTGTGGAAAGTAATAGCAGTTTTGCAGGTATAGCCCAAGTTTTCAATTTTCCAAAAGCATATACCGTGTAATAGGGTAATCCTTGTAAAGAGTTTTGTTTCATGATG